>JAKCOX010000056.1:3193243-3793243 GCA_022605575.1 Laterallus jamaicensis coturniculus
CAGTTTCTCACTGAATCACTCAACTCAGGCCATACAACTTAGAGCTGTCGAAAAGCTGGACTGTCCCAAAACCATACATCCTGGAAGTGAGCTCTCCTCCCCCCACCAGTCTCCCTTTATGCTGAGCATGATGTAAATGGCATGGAATACCCTCTTTGGCCAGTTTGTGTCACCTGTTCTGGATGTGTCCACTACCAGCTTCTCGTGTACCTTCTCTTCAGCAGGGCAACATGAAAAGCTGAAAAGTCTATGATTGCTTGGCAACAACTAAAACATCAGCGTGTTATGAGCACTGCTCTCATCCCAACTTCCAAACCACATTGCATTAATGGCTAGAAAGAAAATCAACTCTATCCTAGCTGAAACCAATACATTGATTCATGTCCTTTTGCTAGAAGCTTAAGCTGCCACAATCATTAAATGGCTATGCTTATTCATATCACAATCTCACCTCTTTTTGAGAAAATATGTTACAAGGAAATCAATAGAAACCATAGCTGTATTGCTTTCTGGGTTTTCGCTTTTCATGCTTGTAATTCATTACATTTCTTTCCATAATTGTGAAAATTTTAAATAGTTAGTGAAACTCCATAAAGCAAGAGGAGCAATTTTTAGAGTGTGGTACTAGGAAATACTTTGAATTCCTGGATGGGCAGGAAGATGTGCATTAGCATCCATAAGGAGGAATTTCACATCCAAGTTTTGAGTTTATAAATTTATAAATTGAGAGATAAACTTATTTTTTATTCTCTTGTAAAACTTTCTGCCCACAATGGATCATTTATGTCATTTATAGAATGATGTCTAAGATTTCTGTATAGTTTCTTTCTAAAGGAATCCTCTGACTGTTCCCAAACTTTGTTAGAATTTAGGGTCAAGCACGAAGGGACAATACATCATAGCTTCCAGATATGCTTTTGCTTTTCTGTTGATAATCCCACACAAACCTCTTCTCACACTACCCATATATAGGCACACTGATTTATTACAATTTCTTTCTAAAATTTGTTCAAATGTTACTTTTCCAAATCCATCAATTATCAGTGTTATTATTATGTGGCTGGTGTTAGGTGAATGATGTGTGGGGAAAGAGGATTTGTATTTAGACTGGTTATCCGTCCTGTAGTTATATACCATTTTTACAGAAGGTTTATCTGAAGCTCCTGAATCTAAAATGCATTTCAGTATAATCTCAGTCTTGTACTATTTATTATTAGCCTAAGGGAATAAACTAATGGGTTAGAAAAGAAACTGAAGATTTCAGCTGGGTAAGTCATATGAAAGTCGAATAGTTGAGTAGAAACAAATAATTGAAGATCTCTTTGGGAGATCTACTACATTGATTGTGTCTGTAGCTTTTCTTGGTCTAACACGAAGTACGGGCACCAGGAGTAATGTAACTAGAGGCAAAGAAAGCTCAGCCTGAGCCAGCTACTCAACCATTCACCAGTTTCTCAGATTAATATAGTTAGTTTGGGGGTTGTATATTTTTTTCCTCTCAAAAGGTTACAAGTCCTGCAAAGCCTACAGAAAATTACTTATGGATTACACTCTACACTACTTCAATCAAGAATCAGGGATTCTTCTTAAAAGTTTCATCTCAGTCAAAGAAGTTTTATTTCCTAGGGAATTTTCTGCATTTCATATCATCTGATAGGAAGAGCATCCCAGTTCCTATCATCATAATTGTTCTTAAGATGTAAATTTAAATTGATGATGATGAGGAAAAAAATCCTTATTTTTAACAACGAAATGCCGCAAAATGAACATTTACATTTCAGTTGATGGTATTGGTCATGTTTTATTATAATACAGTTCCTTTGTTACTTGTGTTTTAGAGTGGATAAGAAAGGAGGGTAAAACTCCACTGAAGTCACTAGTCACAAAAGGATCCAAGGACAGACAGCACTGAAAGGGAAAATACAGGAATTAAGAATGCTGGTGGTGAGGGGGTGTGGGTGGGTCCAATTAGACAAGGTCATTTGCCAGCTTTCATAAAGTCTGAAGTCTCAGGATACTGATCACGACAAAGTATTGTCTTCCAAAGGCTAGAATGTTTACCAAGTACAGACAATAAGCAAAAAGGCACTTCAGTAATCTCTGTATTGCCTTTTATAAGTTTTAAACTTCATCTGTAGTTTTGATTCTGCTCTAAGTTTTGGAAGGAAAAAGAAACTTCTTTTGAATGAACGTTTTATGCTTAAGGGAAGGAATGTGTTTCAAATTATGACACTGGAAGACATTGTTTAAAATATATATTAAAAAAACCCAACCTCTTCTATACTGCTAACCTTTTTCTTTCCTATAGAAATCATCAAATTCTAAGCTAAGAGTAGCCCTGGGAGAAATAGTGTGGGTTTTTTGTCTAGTACAAATCTTTCTTAGGATAGATGTCTAACTGGATTCTTTTCCATGGAGCTGTAAGTTTTGTGTAGAGGAGGATGAAATAATTATTTTATTTCAGTAGCATTGTGGTCCTGTAGTAAGCAATTTAAAAGAGGAAATAACATTGTTAGAGAAAGGTGAATAAAGCAAGATATAGTGAATGATGTGGAGCTCTTCCTTCCCCTCCCTCTGCTCAAATAAAAAGCAAAAGGATATGAGAAACAACAACTATTTTATTATTATTATTATTATTTCCCAAGGGCAAAGACCTGCAAGTAGAAAAGCTGTTTTGTGAGGAAAACGAATAAAAATTTTGGTGAGTAGTATTTATTATGAAAGAGGTAAAAGCATAGCATAAGCTTTTTCCAACTTTGAGTATCTATAATGAGGCAATCAAACTACTAGTTAAATCTATTGGTAGGACACAGAGGCATTAGCAAGTGCATTCATCCAAGTGCATGCTCCAGGCCGATCCCAACCCTCTTCTGTGCAAAAGGAAAATTTGAGGTTGGAAGAACACTAAAATCAGGGTGCCATGAGTTCTTGCAGCAGCACTGGTGGGGGTGAGGAGTGTGGGGAACGCCGTGCACAGGCATGCTCTGCATGATGTACAGAGCTGGAGTTTGGTAAGGTCCCTTGGGCTCCCCTTGCCCCAAGTAGTGGAACAAATTGTGTAGGTATGATTCATGGGGGAAAAGTACAAGAAGAAAATTTGTGATAAAATTTGTCATAACTTGCTATGGCATGAGACTTCAGCAGATGGAAACATTTTAAACTGGAATTAAACTAAAAATGTGTGACATGTTTTGAGCAATGTGAACAATAGTGGACAAGCGCTTCTGAACTAGGAGCAATGTACTCTGTATTGGGTCTGGCTGATATGGAGTTAATTTTCCCCCAGCAACCCTCCCTGTGGTTTTGTGTGCATTGGTAGTTTGCAGGGTGTTGGTAACAGACCAGAGTTTTGGATACTGCTGAGGAATGCTGGCACACATCAAGGTTGCCTCCAACATTTCTGTAGCTTGTGGGTGGGTATGGTCTTGGGAAGGGACACAGCTGGGACAGCTGACCCCAACTGACCAAAGGGATATTCCACCAATAAAAAGCTAAGAGAAAGGAAGTGAGTGTATTTGTTTTGTATTACATTTGTCTTCTGGAAGAACTGTGAGAAATACTGAAGACCCACTTCCTGGGAAGGGGACACACATTGACTGCTGATAGGAATTAAAGAAATTTTTTGTTTGTTTGTTTGTTTTCCTTTGCTTCTATGTGTGGCCTTTAGGTTTTGCTTTATTAAGCTGCCTCTATCTTGGCCCATGAGTATTATTTATCTCGTTTATGTTTCTCACCTCCCTGTTCTGCTGAGAAGGGGAGCGATGGAGCAGCCAAGGACAACTCATCCCACACTTATATTTGTGTGTGGGGTTTGGGTTGACATATTTTCCAGTTCCTGATCCTTTTATTTCAAAAATGCGAAGGAATGTTCCTGAAAAAGAGAAATTAAAAGAAAACATGGAAGGAAAATTGCTGATCCCTTAAACTCTGCATATGGGAACTGCAGACTACATAGTATGGAATTTGTAAGGGACAGGATTATGAAGAAAGTAGACATTCTAGATATTTCTCACATTAGCAGATTCTGTATATTTTTATGCAGATCAAAACATCACCCTGGGCTCTGTTTCTACAGTAAAAATTATGAATTTGATTCAGGAGCCACTTCATGAAATTCTTCGGCCAGTTTTATGCCTCAGGTCAAACTAGATCACAATTATCATCTCAAAATTATGAGTTTATAGTCTCAATTATATTATTATGGTCTCATTATGCTCTCAAAATTATCCAAGCTTCTTAAGAGTCAGCACAAAGGTTAGGGAGGCTTAAAAACGTAAATGATAGTCACAAAGCCAGAAACTGTACCATTAAGACAGATGCTGATTTCCTTTCTTTGCATGGGGAAGGAAAGCAGGGTGCTGCACAGTGCTTCTGAAGACCAAGGGTATCCTTATTCGTTGGTGGAAAGGGATGAGCACCTGGTCTGTGAAGGACTTGCATTTCTAAGAGCCACTACTGAAACAGGCTGATGTTTTGCTAGGAAGATAGCAGGTATTATTGTGGTGGGTTTTTTGGGTTTTGTTTTTGTTGGTTTTGGGTTTTTAAAATTTTTTTAATTGTATCTTGTAAGATCATTTTACTTTAGTTCACTTAATCTTTTTGAGCTTTTTCACTTGTAATCTCTGTAGGTCAAAAAAATTTATCTCAATCCCTTCTTTCCTCCTGTGTCAGCATTTCAGAAAATGAATGTCATAGAGACAATATGAAAAGAATTATGGAGCAGAACATTTATCTGTTGTGCTTTACAGATAAGCCATGATGATGGTGATGTAAAGCAAGCCACTCTTGATAAAAAAAAAAAAAAAAGCATCTGGTCCCTAATACTTTCTCTGAAATTCAGAAGTCCATTTTTTTCAAAACAGATCATAACAATTTCCATGAGAGACCAGTTTGAAACACCCCATTGCCCCAAACTTTTACGTTTCAGAAAAATCAAATAGTAATCCAAGTTCTGTCATGACTTACATTAATTTACATTGTGTTTGGATTATTCAGTAACTACAGCCCACTTTACTAAATAATATACTGATATGGGGTTCTGTTTTCAAAAATTGCTAGCAATTTTAAGCATTGGAGCTCAGTTGTCCTAGAGGTATTTTACTTTCAGAGAGGTATTCAGTAATATAAAAACCAAATCCCATTGAGGGTCTCATAAAGGTAGAAAATCTGAATTATGTTATTCCAAAATCACTAGTGTTTTTGAGAACCTTGGCTTATTTGCCCTACTGCCTCTTGATGCATGTCACTCTTTCACACCTTGCCTTGGTGCACTGCTCTCTGGGGCAAGGATTCTGTCTCTGTTCCTGTTTGCGAGGCAAACCATCAATGCCGTGCAAACAAATAAAGAAATACTACCCCGGCCTCCTCCCCCTCCCCCCCTCCCCCCATTATCTCTCTATCGAGAAAAGAGATTGAGTCTCAAGATAGCAAAGCAAGTGTTACACTAAGTTTTAGATCGTTTCGCTGTCTGACATGACAGTCAATAAAATATAAAAAAATATTGCAGTTTCTGCCGTTCAGCTAGTATTGCTTGTGGCCTGCTAAAACTTGAGGTGCTTTTATTCACTACCCTGTCAGTCAGTCCTTGAATACTGAGAGATTTCTAACTTCTCCCTTGAAATGTGTCATGATGGATAGAAGATTACTGTAGGCATTCAGAGAGGGAAATATAGAGGTGGAATCCTCCTCTTCATCAGTGACCTAAACCAAAGAAAAATGGGGTTTTTTTACAGGAATAGGCCTGTGCTCTCCCGTTCTATAGTAGCTTCCTTTGGCACAAACTCTGTATCATTACCCAGTAAGGCTGGTAGTCTGCTCCAAAGAATTATAGCGTGGTTTGAGCTGAGAGGGGAAGGATATTGCAAAGTTTATTTAATTGGTTTTATTACCTAATAACCCTCAGAAAATTTACTTTATAAAAGTTAGTTGATCCTCATGAGGCATCTGATAGTCACAGAGACCACATTTATAGACACCAGAAAATGCTGCTGCTCTGAAATCAAATGTTCTATTTGAAATTGTTTGAATAATCCCTGTCTTTTCCTTTTTTCTTTTTTTTTTTTTTTCCTCCCTGGTAGAGCTGACATATTCCCAAACAATTTCTAGACATATCAAAGGAGTTGAAACTTGTGAGGGACCATGCAAATAGGAAATGTTGATATAGTCACTCTCTTTCAGGGGCTACGAAGGTTTATTACCACAGGTATTGACATTTCTGTGTCAAATGGCTTCTGTGCCTAGGAATGGTTGTGGGCACATCTAATTTATTAATATGGTCATAGCTACTGAATTACATTATTTTAGTGGGTTTTTTCAAATAAGGAGTGACATTAAAATAACTTCACTAAGGTTAGAAAGATGCACTCTCGAAAGGTAGGAAATGTTAGCAAGAAGAGTGTCTATGTTGTTCCATTACAAACTGCTCTTAAGTAGCCATTTGAGCTCAGCACATTTCAGCACACAATGCTGATTGCCCTGGAGATCACCTTTCCTGGTTCAAGATAATGACTGGTGCTTACTTGTAGTTTCTTAATCCAGTTCCAGCTGTGAAGAACTGTATTTCCTTTAGGACACTGTCCATGATCATTGGTGTGCCCTCAAACACATCTATTTTCTTATCATTTTATAAACATTCCATTGTTGTGATACATGATTTAAATATCCCCAAAGCCTCTAGAAAACTAATTTCTTATTTATCATTCATTTATTCACTTAACTTACAGAAGTATACTGTAAATAAGAAAAAGTAAAAACATTTGGAGAAAAATTCTCATAGTAAGACCATTGTCCCCTCTTAACAATCTACAATGATACTGAAACATCTAGAAATATGTCTGTGACAGTATCTTTCCCCCACTGCCCCCACCTGAATTTTTCCAGTAAATCTGGATTAATTGATAACCATCAGTGTTTGTGATGCTTGCAGCAGTCTCATAGTGATTTCAGGAAGACAATAGCTAAGGCCTCTCTGTGCTAATATGCCTACGTGGACAGTGCACTGGTCAGTGTCCATTGGCAAGTGTGAGTGGTATGTAAATATGACTATAAGCCAATCATCTTACTCCATAAATAGTGAGTTGCCCAAGAACCCTTTGGGCTCTCCTGAGATGACAGTGGGCTGCACATCAGGATCTCCCCTCAAAAGGGATGGCTCTCAAGGTTACTCCTGGAGGTCGAGAGAATCCTTGCCGCAACAGATCCGCAACAGATCTTTGGTAAGTTGCTTGGGAATAAGTGCACTAAACTTTGTGACCTTAGATAAGAAGTAAAAGGAATTGATTGTGCATATATAATCCTTTAGACATAAACTGTTGACCAAGTCTGGGACTAAGACTGGATCCAGCTGCACCTAGGCTCCTCTCTGAGGAGTTTACGAAACAAGGGGCTCCTTTCTGAACCTTGTGACTCAGCGGGAGGGTCCCCATGTCAGCTTCATCTGACCCTGTGCTCTATGCACTAAATAATCAAGATTATCGTACTATTGAACCTTAATCACTGTTGTGTTTATTATCAAACACCGTTACACCCTTTGTTTTATATCAATAAACATATTGTTGCCTCTCTCTTAGGAATGAAATGCATCTCTCTTACCTCTCCATCTCTGACAATGTCAAATGTAGTATGAATTTGTTTGAGTCTGAGGATTTCTCTGTCAATTCATAGACTATACTCATATAGGTGAGGACCCTTCTGAATATTTTCTACCCTTCCCTATTCTTCATGTACAAGTGTTACCTGTCCTCTTGCCTTTGCTATCTGCCAACTTTACATGACTTTTAGGAGAAAGCCACATTCAAACTCTCCTACATAAATATTTTAAGAACTGAATTTTAAACTCACTTATCTGTATTACAATGGCTTCTGTGATGCAGTTTTAACAGTAAGACTGATACAGCTGCAGTGCATGATAAATATAGCAAAGCACATTGCTTCAACATTTATTTTGTTGATGTTGCTGAATATACACATATATACAGAGGTGCAAAGATATATGTCCTACTGCCATCAAATGAATCAGACCATTTAATGACACAGAAAATATAAAGTCATACTGTAGCTCATGGTTCATGTAATCAGGGCCATCCAGGCCCTCAAAATTGAAGATTAAGCTTTTAAAACCACCATAAATGAGTCAGAAACCTTCAATTAGATGCACTAACTTCTTCAATAACATTTGAATGAAAAGTAAGTCTCATTTAATAGTGAAAAAGGGGAACGACTGTGACTGGTGTAATATAGCATAATGGTGAAATATAGGGAAGATAATGACTAGTGTAGTCATTAACTGAGCGCATTGAATAGCTTGGAGAGTGAAGGCAATGGCAATAAGAAATAGTGTCTTACCTTCCTGCAGGGCTTTTCATCATATGATCTCAAAGTATCCTACAAAATAATAGCAGTGATTCGCATAATTTCTGGGAGGGATGCTGCTATTACAGAAGTACCTGATTATCTCTTTCAGCACAACCTGAGACACTGAATCATCTATTCACTGACTTTTACTAATACTCTGTCTGACTACTGTGGCTGCTTTATTCCAGTGTGTGGTCCTTGGTTTTAGGGGTTTTTTTGGGATTGTTTTTTTGGTTTTATTTTTTTACCACCACCCCCCCCCAAGCTTTTCTTAACCAACATGGAAGATACAAGCTTACTTTTTAAGGAAGAAAGTTGAAATCCTCCCTTCGCTCTCTGCCTCTCAGAACACAAACTGAAATAACAATTAGCTATCATAGAGCTTCCAATGAAATAGGAAGGATAATCAGAATCACTGATTAAAAATAAAATGGTTATGACTTGAGTATACAACTCTGAGCACCCAAACAAGATGAATTATGCTGCTGTTTTTTATGGTTTGGGTTTTTTTAAGCTATGTTGTAAAATTCTGGTTTCTGGATAAAATTTTAAATCTATATAGGTAAATGATATAGCTATAGTGATCTACAACTCTAAAGTAATCCCAGACTCAGGTTCTTGTATGAAAATTCAGCCCCAGAGGAAGCTGCTCATTGCAAGATTACACTGAAGTCGCACACTACTACAATTCAGCATAAGTGGTATGGACAGTATCTAGCCCCCAAAAAGTAATTCAGATCATGTCTTAACCTGGAGGCACTTGAAATTGCTTGGCATCCCCTCGTTGGACTGCAGATTTCCTCCAGCACTGAAATGCATGCTACTGTGTACATCAGAAGCAACCCAGTCAGAGCTGGAAGCTAGTTAAGTTCAGTAATAATTCCTATGCATAATTCTATAATTTAGACATGTTCAAAGTGATAAAATACAGCCCTTTTGAAGCAATGTTACAGCACCAGGTCTCAAGATCTACTGTGTGGACACCAATCTAGCTTTTGCCCTGGAGTGACAGATACTAGCATGATCAGGTGAGGCTGGGTGGTGGGAGGCGGGAGGGGGAGCAGGGGCGGGGAAAATAAAAATTCCTAAATACTTAGGGTAGATCTTTTACATTAGTGTCTTCTTCCAGCAGCAAAATATGCAGTTTTGTATTTCTTATTTTTTTTCTACCTTGTGACTGTGCAGTTTAACTTCACATTGGCCAATCACATGACTAATCATTGCCCCTGAATGTGTTTAAGTTTTTTATGTTCTCTGCATTTCTGTATCCATGTATGTTGACACATATGCTAACACACAGCTTTGAAGATATTAATATGGAAATAGTGTTACCTGGTTGCTGCTAATGTATACAACTTACCAATACCAAATCAATTCATGTACTGTGCACTTGGCAGATAAGAACTAATTTTTATCCTAAATCAATGGTGAATTAATTAACAAGATGGTAAACAAAGGTTGCATCTAATATGTCACTGGGGCTATGTCTGTAACAGAGCTAAACCTTTGACGAACTCACTGGTGTTGCTGCTATCATGACTAAGTTCTTACCAGGACATGGGCAAATCTGGAGGTCCAGCACACAGTCTAGTGTTAATGTGAAAAAATAAAGTGTAGGAGGAGTTTTTATCAATTTTGGGTAAGACCAACTTAGAATCCATTGTGAATGTTTTGATATTAAAGTGTCTACATTTCAAATGAATATGTAAAGCTCCAGAGCCCTTTCAATTTACATTTGAACACTGGAGAACTATCCTGAAATTATCCTGGTTGTTACTTTGTCTGATTATTTTGCAAAGAGATGTATAATCTTCCGCATATTCCATACATTTCCTAATCAGTCAGTACCTTTTCAAACAAAACTTTTTTCTTTTTTTTTTAATTGGCAACATGACAAGGTAGCCAAAAGTCATTAACACAAGTTCTACTTGTAGGGGGAAGGTTGGTACAAATGTTCTGAGATCCAGAACAGAAATAAGATGCTGAAGTAATCAATACCTAGTATTTAATGCAAACCCTTCTAATTAGACATGAAAAAAATCAATTGAGATGGGATAGGAAGAAAAGACTTGCCTCATAAGGATTTTTCCTCCTATGGATACCACTGCAGATGTGAGTAAACAGCTCCCTGCCTTTTCTGTCTCTTCTGATATTATTTTTTTTTGGGTGTGGTTCTTTTGTTGGTTTATTTTGTAGCTTGGGGCGATTAAACTGATCTATATCCCAAATTCATCTTTGTGTATGTGCTGGAGAAAAGGCACTCCCCTTCCCTACCTCCTTTCCCAGAACTAAGTGTCAGGCCCTTGTCATCCTCTCTTCTAGGGAAAGAGTGTGAGAAGGATATAAATAATATTGAGTAAAAAACGTAAGGCTATATAAAGTTGAACTGACACCTACAGCATATTTTAAGATCCTTAAAAAGCCAAGACTTTTTAAAAACAGTCAGAAATGCTTAGTTGCACTTGAATAATGGCAATGAAAGTTTGGGAGGAGCAGCAGCCTGCTGATGAAGCGGAGAGGCCAAATTCCCTGCCAGTACTTGAAGTACCTACAGAATATGTTGGAGCTAAGAAAAGCTCCCCAAAATCACCCTGCTGATTTCTACACTGTAAAGAAGGCATTCTCTTGTTGCCTCCTGCTTCTAGCACAGAAGAGCACTGCCTTTTTTTCCCATGTTGGAGATAGCCTTGTGTGGGATATAGACCATCAAGATAAAGACTTTTTTTGCTTTTGTTAATATCCTTTTCCAGAAGACCTCTAAAAATTGTGAAATGAAGGAAATTCAATAGATGTCTCAATCTCCTCTGAGAAAATTTTCTTCATATTTAGACTTTCATAAGGGTTTGGTTTGGGTTTTGTTTTGGGTTCTGTTTTGGCCTTTTTTTTTTTTTCCAATTTGCTCCATTTTCCTAATAATACTATAAACCTAAATGTTTGGAATGAGACAGAAAAGTTCTGTGAAGCTTTTGTGTTGTACTTCTGTTTATCTAGAAATAGGACTGAGGACTGCTGCCATCAATATACTGCTCTGTCCCTCTCCTGAGCTCTCACCCAGGTATTTGCCATGACCGGAAAAACAGAACAGAATGGAAAACAAATCACAAAACTGTGCTTTTGAAAGGTGATACCATCTCTCAGGATGAGATAAAATGTCTGGACCTGTTTGTGACAATGAGGAAGAAAGAGGCACACAAAAACCTACACATTTTCCCCAGATGGGTTTATAGAAGGATCTGCATGCTGTTTGTTCTCTCCTCTTTCACATGCAGCCAAAGAGCACTGATTATTCCCAGCTCAGTGAAAGCGCCCTCGGCAGCAACCCAGCAAAGGCGTTTTGCCAAAGGCAACTGAAAATGTCTCTCCCAGGTTCCTACATCTGTAATGTCAAAGCACCTTCTAAATTCAGCAAATTCCATTCCTCCATTCCCATCTAACTGACTTCTTTTGTGGCTTCTACTCATGCCATGTCCTCCACGATGTTTGATGCGAAGCACTCCTGGGACTGGGGTAGTAATTTGGGCTTTTCAAGCTTCCTACTTGATCAGACTTCTATTTATTGAACACTTTATCTGTGTAAGGAATACTTACCAGATGTGATTTCAGAATTATGTTCCTGTGGTGGTTCAGGCCCAAACCAGGACAGTTCTAGTTCAACATAATCCTGGGACAAACATATTAGCTCTAGATGAGATACAGTTGTTCTGTTACAAAATATGCTACTGTCACCATGGAGAAAAAAATTGTGTCAGGAGAGTAGCAAAACCGCCAGGAATAAGTGGGATATGGTGCTAAAAACATTGTTCTGGCAAAAATGTGAAAGGCAACATTCAAAGAAACAAAATATTCTGCTAAGTGATCATGCTAAATCAAAACTGTGACGAAATAGACAGATAGGGAAATATCTACAGACATTGTAAAAACTTAAGTATCTCAAAGCTCTATGCAACACAGACTATGTTCTCACCTCCATCTGGACAACTAAAGGACAGCCATCTAAAATTTAGCTGTTACCTTAAGATCCTATTACAGGGTATGCTATATGGATGCCTCCAGAGATTGACCATTCTCATCTACTTTAAACTCTTGAATTAGAGAAATCACAATGTGAAGGTGCCTATACCTGCTAATTCAGCATAGGGTGCCCAGGCTAGAGTTTGATTTCTAACTTGAAGATTTAGTTAAGCTCCTTTCACAGAAGGAATGGACTAGATGATCTCCAGAGGTCCCTTCCAACCTCTACTAGTCTGGAAATCTGCGGATAAAGAACTCATTTCAATTGATCATACTTAGGCATATTACCGCTTTTTTTTCCTTTTTTTTTTTCTTTTTCTCTTTTTTATTTTTTTTCTCCTCTGAGATGAATATCTGCTTCAGAGAGCATGTAAACATGACAGAGGATCTACAGAAAACCTGCTGTCTGCTGGAGCATCAACTAGAGGCCACGCAGGATGACAGTCATTGTCCAACATGGCCTTAGATGTGCTTTTGTGGTAACTGAATTAAGCTTCAAGGTTCACTTTGTTTGACATTGATCAATCTGTTTTCTGACACTAAGCAATGTAGTTTGCTGCTAGAAAAAATGGCAAGTTTTTGCAGCTGATTTTAGGACATTTGAATTTCTAAACTTGTGAGATGGCAGAAAGTAAAGGGCAGACTTCAAAGCATTACTTTTATACTTAGATGAAGAGTCCTTGCCCTGAGCAGTTTGATAGAAAGAGGGAGGCAGATAAGCTGGACAAGTCTTGCAAGGCTAATGCTTTGGTCAGTTCAATTTATGTATGGAGCCATGGTAGTTGTGCTACATAGACTCGGTAGTCCTTTTAGGGCCATAAACTCACAGAGCTGGTGATTAGACATCTAAATTTAACAGACAGTTTCCTCTTTTAGTTCTCAGGGGCAAAAGATGCTCAGTTTTGTGACAATTGCAGTATTAACCTCTCAAAGAAGAATAGAGATGACTTCATAGGTTATATTACTGACTCAGCTACAGATACAGTTTCTGATTTAGCTTCTGTGTTCTTGCAATTGCCTGTGATGTGGATATAGATAAAAAAACCTATTTTCCAGGTTTGTTTTGAAGTTTAATTACTGGATATTTGTTAAAAGCTTTGAGGCATTTATGAACATAAACAGAAAATGTACAGTCTTCTATCCTGCTGCTTATTAAGGGTTATTATTTTCTTATGGCTGTTTAGCTTGTTTGGTTTAGAGAATGTTGAATAATCTCCTAATAATGGCATTATGAATGAAAGACAGAGACATTCTTTTTTTCAGTGACATTTACAAAGAATCTGTAGCTCATGCTGCTTGAGAAAAAAAATCTTTTCTTTCTTCATCAAAGATAAAAGCCACATTTTGCCTCAAGGCCTGGTCTTTCTATGATAGCAAGACATTTCACATCTGCTTTTGTCTCTCAAAAAAGATATTTGCTTTTTACATATGATCTCTCTCTTTTAATCCGTCTCTCCCGTCCTCTTTCTCCCCGCCTTTCCCCTCCCATCCCTCTCCCACACAGATATGCATATAGTTATGCAAATGCATGGTCTTAGGAAATAAATGCACATATCAAGCTAAAAATAAACTTGGAGAGAGGTCCTGTATTGAGTCCTGTTTTAGTCCTTCATCCATCTATCTATCTATCTATCTATCTATCTATCTATCTATCTATCTATCTATCTATCAATATCTATCTATTTATCTAGCTATATCTATCCATCCATCCACCTATCTATCTATCTATTTCCTTGAGGGACATAGAGGTTAGGAAGAAAATCTGTAGTTCCTATTTTAGGACTCAGGTAGCTCACAGTGGGGGAATAATGGATTTGGTACCAAGTTAACTACAGCTGTGTTAGTGTGTTGTAGGACAAGCAAGCTATACTTTTACTTATCAGCGGGTGCCTCGAACCGGAGAAAATCAAAGGCAAACACTAGAATGATAAGCTAGAAGATGGATAAATTCACAGAGTAAAAATTTCTGCTCCCTTTGCTATTTAATTATCTACAGGGCATACATATTAGAATACTTTAGGGCTTCCTCCCAAAGAAGCCCAAATGTTGGTTTGATTCCAGGGTTAGTTGAGTCCAGGGGCCCTTTCTTACTAATAATCCTTTTGAGTCAAACACAGAGCTGACAACCCTTACCCTGGGCTGGGTTGTAGCACCTACAGCAGAGGGTTTGGTATCTCTGTGACATCTAGATGCATAAGCTGCCCAATATTCTGTTGTTGAATCAGCCTCTTGTGTGGAGGATGGCAAGTACTTGTCATAACAAAGCCATCACAGAGATATGCAGCTTTGTGAGTGCAGCTTTGTTATGTGAGAGAGTGTGCCTTGACATGCCCTGGACTTTTGCTACTCTGACTGTTGTCTAGAGTAATAAATTGAACATGCCAAAGAATGTTTCCAGGCAATTCATTTGTCTGTACAATAAATTTCTAGGACAATCCCAAGCACATTTTTGACCCGTGCCAGCAGGCATTATCCCAAAATATTTCTGGGCATAGTACAGCATCTGCAGAAGACCAGAGTCACTTCCAGCAGGCAGTCAGAATATCATTGCCTGTCTGACACGTGGAGAGAGCTAAGTAATATAGATACAGACTCACCCATGTCAATAGACCTCAAAGTCAAGGAATGGTCTGGGATATGTCCAATTTTCAACATAGCTACAACGTTGCTGCACAGTTTGGAACTAGCTCTTTTCTAGTCCATGCTCCTGCAATCCTTTTGTTAGTGAAGACATGTAAAGCAGGAGAGAACTAACATGTACCTCTGCTTTCCCTGTGTAAAGAATTGGTATGCTATCCTTAACAGGTACAGTGGACATGCTAGTGTGGTTAGGGAACATTGTAGAAGTTCATGATTTCAAGGTCTTCTAAATATTCAGGGTGGCATATGAGCCAGACTGTAAAAGCAGATTTCAAAAAAATGTGAGCATTTCTTCTGAATACTGTTAACAAATGTGGCTGGCTGACACCAAGAAGTGTCCTGTAACATTTGACCAACCATAAGAGAAATAGGACTGCAAAGAGATGGCAAGGTTTCAGGAGAGACACTATTTGCTGAAGCTCTATCAGTTCAACTTTAGCAGGACTGTCAGCTGCTGAACAAACATGTAGTGTTAGCTTAAACTTAGACATGGTCAGTACAAATCTGCTGTCCATGAGCACCTGTCCCCTCCTCTTTGTTTTTGTTTAATCTTGACCTGAAGCTCTGCAGAGAAACAAGTCAGTAATAGATTCTTCCAACTCAGTTTCTCCAGTCTCGTGATCAACCAGTCTTCGACTCAGTTGTCTGCACTTTTCACTCTGAATTTGTCTACAGCAGTAGAGTGACACAGGGTAGCCTCATTTCAAAAATTCAAAAACCCCAAGTACTTGGGTGAAGCCAAGATGCCTCCTATATCACACATCAGTAATAAAACATAACTGCATCCTTTTATTGTTTCTCCCAAGACAATGCTATGGGTAGCAGGCGTGATAGCCCATAAGTAGGTCTAGATTAAAAAACCCCCACAAAACCAACAACAAATTTCAAACCCAAAGCCATTCCTTTTCTTCAAGGACAGGACACAAACTCATATATACTTAATTCCTTCACTTTTGGAGGGCAATAAACTCAAAGCTGGCAGCTACAAAAATACATGCTTGCTTTATTTAGCAATTTGAGATTTCTTGGGTCATGATAAAATGGCACTTTGGAGTCTTCTGTATGTTCTTTGGTAAGAATAAAACATTCCTCTTGCTTCCCATAAGTCTGACAGCAGGAATTCCTAAGCTCTGTAGACAGGCTAGCATAAAAGGTATTTTAATTCGTGTAATGTCTTTGAAGTAATAAAATAAAACTTTATCAATCCTCTGTGAGACAGAAGAGAACATATATCCTGGGGTGACTTTTATGCAGATGATGTTCATTGTCTGCTGCACAGAATTAATCTCACCTGGAGGCAGGTACCACCACAGATGGACAGTAGTCATGAACACTGGCCAGACCTCTGTGTTTCCTTGACATTGCTCATGTGATTCTAAATAGAGGTTATGTGGTAATCAGTAAGCAAATTTTCTAATCGGAAAATTATATTACCTAATAAATAAGATTACCTTGGCAACAATAGATCCAAAATGCCTGCAATAAATAAAACGTATTTGGAGTATTTTTATTTGTAATTAAAAAACAAACAAACAAACAAACCAAAAGACAAAGAAAAACAAAACCCAAAAATCTTTGATTTGTGGCCAATTTGACTGGTCTTGTCAGCATGGAAGCAATCTCACTAAGCATTGAATGCTCATACCTTTTTAAGTGCAGAGTATCTTTGAAATCAAATTCATAAGTCACGGAGTTGAATACAGTTAAAAATTGATCCAAGATAACACATTACATTCACAGACTATTCACAGAATCGTAGGGGTTGGAAGGGACCTCCAGAGATCAAGTCCAACCCCCTGCCAAAGCAGAGTCCCTAGGACAGGCTGCACAGGTCAGCATCGAGACGGGTCTGGAATATCTCCAGAGAAAGAGACTCCACACCGCCCTGGGCAGCCTGGCCCAGGGCTCTGACACCCTCACTGTGAAGAAGTTCTGCATATTGGTGTGGAACTTCCTGTGCTCCAACTTGTGGCCATTGCCCTTGTCCTGTCTCCACAGACCACTGAGAAGAGGCTGGCCATTTCTCCTGTGTCCCACACTTCAGATATTTGGAATCAGTTCTGCACAAGACTGATGAAAGTGGGCACTGGTATAGTACAAATAGGCGTCCTTGGAGCAACTAAAGGCTTTTGCCAAGATGCATTGTCTTAGACCCTCATGACAGCAGTTTAGACTTGTATATAGGACTTAAAGCCCTGTTTCAGTATGTCAGTAGTTAAAGCTACGGTACCTTTCATATGAATTGTTAACAGCAGCAGTAAGAGAATTACATAATGCTACAACCAAATTTGGAGGCTTCTAATACTACGACCTGAACATTTGCATTTTAATTACATAGACAACAAGTAAATCAGATTTGGTATGTAATTTAATATATTGTCTGTTAGTAACAACACAGGTAAAACTATGTCTTAATTTTCTGCTATTACACCAGTGTAAACATCACAGTCTTTAAACCCTGATTCATCCAATGATTTCCTAAAACAAGCAGCTGGTGAATGTGGTGGGCTGCTTGTTCTGTTTGTTTGTTCTTTTTTTTCTTCTTTTTTGCTTTTCATTTAATTGTTTATACCAATTTGAAAATAATATTTGAAATTAAGTACACAAAGTTTTATTTATTTTAATCTTATTCTGGTATTTTGCATGCATTCCAGCAGATCTAAATGAGAACAATAGTGTTGAACTCTGCAGGCAAGAGTAAACTCTTGACAAGCAATAAAAAAAAAATGCATGCAGATGAGCCCTATGTAAAATAGCCTTCTGGTGAACATCTTCCTACTGAATCCTATAATTTCACTTTTCACTCACATATCTTTATTTACCTATATTAGAAAGACATCTTTTCCCTATGTGAAGTAATGTTTTTAAGGTTTGTCATTAATCTTATAAGGAAGACACACTTAAGAAGCTATTTCTGATGAGCTAATATCCCAGTCTTTTAGAAGTGGGACACAACATCTTTTTCTACCTTCTAAGGATCAGATTTTTTTCAGAATCAAGAACAATAGATATTGGTTTCTGTTTTGAGGGGACAACCTTGCAGGAGACAGAAGCTATAATGCTACTGGTAATGTAAGATGCCATATCCCTTCAGACACTTAGAACCTGAACAAAGCATTCCTATTAAATTAGTTTAGGACCAGCTGATGTATATGAGATGTTTATTTTCTTCAGCTTCTGTCAATAGAGTTTGGAATGCAAAGCATATAAGTCCGTAGCAAATTAATTAAAAATTTTACTGTGAAAGACAAAGTTTCACCCATAGAGTAAAAATAAAAAAAGAAACCACACCATTTTCTATGATTCTTTGTCAAAGTCAACTGGCATTATTGAGCCATAACACGAACCAGAAAATCTCAATCAAGGAAGGAAAGGTGTTCTCTGTGGCAATGAGGTTCAGGACATCCAATAGTACATAGGCATATATTTTAAATTAGATAATGAGCTGCTGGAATAAGTAATTTGGAAAAACATTAATTCCTTACTTAAACATTGATATAGGACTTTCTAGATATTTTCAGAAAGACATTTTGTAATTCTTGGAAAAGCTGAGGTCATGATACAGCACTTAACAAGTAATGGGCCCAGCCCATGTTACCTAACTGTTTGAGTCAGATGACTGAAACAGGACTTTCTGGCATTGAAATTTATTAATCCATGATTATTCTTCAGTACTAGATGTCAGCAGCCACTCAGAATATAGAGTTTAGTTACAAATGTTAAATGAATGCCCCCCCCCCCCAGCATGTGATGCATTAGTGATCTAATGTAATAGATTCATATCCAGTAATGAAATTTTCTCCCATAACACTGACCTATGAAGATATTGCATGGCCTTTTAAAAGAAAATGAACACCAGCTTTAAAAAATAGAGTAACAGATTTCTCCCAACTTTTGTCCTCTGTAGCTGTTGTCTAAAAATATGAAAAGTGATTTTTTTCTGTTCTTCTTTTAATGTCAAATTCTCCATTCTAAGAGATGAAAAAAAACCCCAACCCCTCAAATGCCACAAAAATGACTCCCACAAAAAGCAAAATGAAAGTGTCCATTGCCCCTTAGTCGTGCTGAGTAGCATTTTAAATTGTTAATACATCTTAGTGCATATCTGTGCTTGAATCTTAATTGACAGACCATCTTTTCTCTCTGCTCACTGCATGGGGGAAACATGACCATCACCTTTCAATGTGTATTCGTACACCATGTACTGTGCAGATGGTTTAACACAGTCATCACGGTCTAGTCCCTCTGTTCTTGCAGCAAAATCATGTGGTCACAGGTGAGCTGAGATTTTTCTGAGAAGAGTTTGACATTGCCCACTGAAAGGGTAATTGGGATTTTAGACTCTCAGAGCTCATGTTGCCTTACTTTGGGCAGAGTAATTCAAGCCATGATCATCCTGTCAGTGTTGATATGAAAAAGCAGTCCTGGGTCGGGGTTAAAAGCAGGGGCTATATCTGCCTAGATACACATTTCAGTGATTCACTTCAAGTGCCATACAATTTGCATCCAAACTATACATACCATTATGCAGAACAAACTGATTCTTTCTAGCTAACCTTCAACCTCTTCTCTGATTCCTTTCTCCATGGTAAATTGCTGATAAGACTTTCTCCCTGTCTTTAAAAGAAGATGAGATCAAATATAGGAGTGAGAGAATGAGAGTGAGTGAGAGAGAGAGAGAGAGAGAGAGAGAGGAAAGAAAGTTCAAGATAAGGGAAAATGGATAAATCCGATGCTATGGCAAGTTAAGTCACTCTGGGAGCATACACTTCAGGTGTCATCTATTCCCATTTTACAATGGAGGGACTGTGACCTGTAAGACTGTTTATAAATGTCATGGTAATCCAACAACAAGACCAGGAAGACTCTCAGAGGAATTCTTTCTTACCTGGAGAAGCCATTGATTCCAGTTAAAATAGAATAAAATAATCAAACTAGATCTGATCTAGCAGCACTTTGCACAAGATACATGCTGGTACAAATAACTGAGTAGCACCAAGTAATAGTGCCTTGAAGCGTCATGAATTCACATGAGATCGTTACACTGATAGATGGAAATGCCAATGAAGTCATAATTACAACTATAGAAAGGAATACATTATAATTAGCAAAATTATGTGTGGCCTTCACAGCTCTGCCTCTGTTTCTGGAAATATACATGTTTTTTAAGCAACCACATAGCTCACTAGCTACACACTCATGAGGAATTTGCATCCTTGATGTGTATCAACTAGATTTCCTAATTTATGTCCAAGAGGCCTTTAAACTTTCCCCTTAATTTATTCAGCAAATTTCACATGTTTTAGACAAGACGTACTGAGTCTCGGGGCCTGGGATTTGATTGATCCCAATGTAGAGGCAATATGTTATCTTGTTGCAGCAATATCTGACAGGCATTTATTGTGGGTTTTAAAAGGATAAGGAGTCTCACACAACAACTACAAAAAGTCTATGAAATCCCTAAAGGTTACTTCCAGATAAGAACTTTGGAACAGAAAAAGTCATTCTCCTATTTAAAAATAATTTTCTGTTGTAGAACAAAAAAAAAAAAAAAAGCCACATATGGGCTGATCCAAAGCTCACTAAATGGATGGGAGGCAGATAATTATGAATTTATATTAACAACATAAGGAAGGCAGCAGAGGGATTCAATTATTAAGCTTAATTGGTTAGGGAATATCAGAAACTGCTGTATTATATTGGGGATAATTTTAAGTAAATACTAAGAAAATGTAAATTCAGATGAGAATCAAGAGGATAAGGAAAAGGGTGTATCTGGTGAACTGGAAGGCAGTGATTAGTTATTTGAGATGCTAGGGGCTGTTAGCATGAGTGACCTGTTTGCTTCTCCATTCAGATGCTTACGTTTTGCTCCATGAAAATGTTAACATACTTCTCAATTAGTTGTGACTTTTTTTTTTAAACTCTTTTTTCTAAGACATTGTGTAGTTTTAATCTGTCTAATAATGAATTAAAAGTAAAGGCAAACAACTGATGCATAGAAATATATAAGAATATATAAGAAAATGCTGTGTCACCTGTACAGGAAGTGAGCAAATTTGAATTACACAATTTAGCCTGAATACTATATTTTCTGAAGGCAGGCTTGAGGCAGGTGTGGTCTGGAGGGCACGGCTGCGGCGGGCAGGCGCAGCACAGTCTCTCGGCAGTGCGCGGCCTGGGGGAAGACGTGGTGCGGCCTAGTCGCAGGTTGCGGTAAGAGGTTGCATTGTGTGACACCGGTTTTCTGTGCCCTGTGTTCTAAAATAGTGTTATCACTGTTGTTCTTTGTATCTTTTCCTGTTGTTTTAGTAAACTATCTTTATCCCAACCCACGGACTTTTTATTTTCTTTCCTTCCCCCGCGGCTTCTCCGCTCGTGTCTCCTCTCTCTTAAAGAGACAGGTAACTTTTGTGGGGCCCAGCTCTCAGCTGAGGTTAAACCACCACAATAGGTTAAATTATTACTAGATGAGCATATTTCTTATGCCACTTGCTCACAGTAGGTCTCCAGATAACAAGCTTTTAACTATGAGTTAACTAGGATTTTGAGTCACTGAGAAATTTTCAAATCGGTAGAAGGATTCTGTAAACTGTATTTAAGGATTTCAAAGCCACTGAAAAGATGCAGATGCCACAAACTCATTAATTTCTGGATAACAATGATTTTTAGATCTTCTCAGCAGATTTAAGATCTTTGCATATATTCAAAACATGTTTTTAAATAGAATGGAACTTCACAGACTGAAATATGCATTAATTAAATCACTGCCTTCTTTCTGCTCTACATAACTCAAACAGATTTTGCTTTTCTCTTCTTGAGCTGGAAATAAGTAGGGTGCCAAAAGCTTTTTGATACTAAGGCCTAGCTGGCTGACTTTATACGGGAGTAGATGAGGAATGCTTACATCCCCATCCTGCCAACATCTTGTGTGAATGGTAACCTCCACCTGAGCTGCAACAACACCTTTACATTACAGCTGGACAGAAACTAACATCATATGCTCTATCTCCAGTAATATTCTCATCAGAAATTTTACTAACTAGACACCTAAACTGGTTTGAAAGCCAATAGAATTCTTGCTCCAATGGCTCAATTTCTGAACACATTAGCTATCTGAATCATCTGAATCTGATTTTTGTTGTTTTTGTTAAGTGCTTTACTGGGTGTGCCACAGAATATCTGATAGAACTTAAAAATCTGTTCTTTAAACTTTTCCTCATGAAGGAAAGAACTCTTTGTAAGCAACGAGAACTTAACTAACCTGCAGTCAGCCGTGACAAGCTCGTTCTTTGTCACAAAATACAAATAATCCATATTGCAAAGGGATATCTCTGTAGACTAACCCAAAGTGGCACATAATGACTAGGTTCTAAATGTTTATATTGCCTTTTTGAACACTTTTTTCCTTCATCCCTTGAAAATCGGTAGCACTATTCAACGACTGAGATGTTCAACCCAAAAAAGCAGTAGGTGACAATTATATAAACCCACACTAGAGTCATCAATAGGCATGTAAAAAACTCAAACGGGATACACAAAAAAATGCTGGGGCCAAAGGCTTTATCCACTAGCTGACAGAAAAATTAACAGTGGCCAGTTACTGAATTTTATTATTAGAAAAGATCTTATTCTCTGCATTATGCTCTGAATGGTCAGAAACATGGAGGAAATTGCTTTTGTTGGGTTACTGAGCTCGTCAACATGCTGCTAAATCATTTAATGCATTGAGTTTTATTTTTGAAGTGAGGTAAAATCCCACAGGACATGAAACAAACACAGACGCAGCACTTCAGTTTTAACAGTGCGTGATGCCCAGCCAGGCTTGCCACCCACTCTTAACAGCTGGAACACAGCTGACCCAGAAGGAGAAGCAGAGTTGGTTATTCTTATGCTGATGTATCAGCAGCTACCCCGTTTATGTGTCAGGGCACGGTGTGTGATCCCCGTTAGACACCATCTCATTCAAGACAAAGCTGGGCAAGTCTGAAACCGAGCATAGGGACTAAGCTAAACTTTTGCACATTTCTCTCCAATGCTTAAGGAAAAACTGAAGCTAGCTCAGTAAAACACTCTTACTGTGCACATCGCCAGCTCCCTGGGAGCTGGGAGTTTACTTTTAGCTGTGATTTGAACTGATTCATATAAGCTGCTTGAAGCCAATTAGCACTATGTAATCACAATAACAGTGGCAGTACTCTACTACCAGCATCATGTGCTGACAGCTTGCTAAAGGGTAACAGGAAGGAAGGAAATCTTGGTTTAAATTTGAGTCAACTTCCAGCCATCTAGCACCTTGGGCTGCGGTTCTGCAGGGTGCACTGCTGAGGTAAGCATTTGCCTACTTTGATGTCAGTGTTGTACAGGCATTCACAGGCAAAGGAGCTGTTTATAAAAAAATAAAAAGGGTAATAATTTATTGGGATTTTTGCAGAGGATAAAGCTCACATGGGCAATCAAATCACTTGGGCAGACTATAGATGCATTCTGGTTAGTGAAGTTGGATTTTTGCAAGGGTCCTTGCAATATCTTCAAGTGGTTTGGGTAAGAGTACTCGATCTACTGCTTTTCTCAGTTCTTCCAGCTGGGCCGTGGTCCTGTGCAACTACTCCAACACTTGCATAATCCATCACTACATGTTTACTTATGTCACATATGGAATATATCCTAACTATATCAACATGTACAAAGACTTTCCTCTGTGGCCCTTTCTTGCATCTGCAGAAACAGCTTTGGCCGCTGATTTAGAAATGTTTTATCTGAGTATCCTTTGGTCAGTTCTGCATCATGAAAAGATTGCACAGGGTTGTTCATTCCTATTTGGATGTTTGTGAACAAGTGCCCAAGCCTAGTATTGTCTTCCCATTCTCCCACTTCATTTATGCATGGTAGGACCTTGTTAACTTGTGCATGAAGAACTTCAACAATCTAATGACACTGAGACAAAAAAAACCCACCCAAACATAATGCAGTGACTTCACCCCTCCATCAAGCTAAACTGTTCTTTGCTCTATCTATCATTTTTCCTTCAATATTGACTTCACATTAACTGTTCTGCTGTGGATCTCCTTTCTTCTGCTGCCCGAATCTTCCTCCACCAGCTATGAACCACCAAGAAGATACTTTGAATATAGCTCTCACTTGTAAAATTGGAATTCTGTTCCATAGAGGTTCACTTATTCTCTTTTAGCAATCTGTGCTAGTTAAAGAAATGAAGTCCCCATAGTCTAGGCAGACAATTAACCCTGGTATCCCTAGAAACATATGGTTAGTATTCCCCTGCAGGAACCAAGAATAACTTAATTAGAAGTTCAGACTAGTAAGTGGCTGCCTAATGATAACAATGTTAATTCTTCTCTATGGTATTTCATACAAAGTCTCTCCTACAATAGTTTACAGAGTTAAAATATATCTATATATCCCAAAGGAAAAGAGAAATTAATAGGTTTAAGTAATGATGAAAAGACATACTGAAATGAGGTTTAAAAATAGATGAGCAAGCTGATGTGGAAAGAAATATGTGAAGAATATGTTCACATGGCAAAGACTGGAGAAAAAGGAGCTTATGAAAATGAATGTTTCCTTCCTATTAGTAGAGACCAAACTTAGGGAACTATGCATGAAATTTCTGCAAATATTCTTTATATTTCCTAATAAATTAATTTGGTTATATCTGTCTCCTTCAGTATAACTTTTCCCTAAGCATGAATGCCCTGCACATGTATTTCTTCAGTAATGTTCTTGAAAAATGTTTTCAGTGTCATTAAATGCTAAAGATTTGTCTTGAAAAACACATATTTATCCAACTTAGCACATTAGAATGTTGTTAAATGAATCCCCATTCATCCTAAATGTCACATATAGGGAGTCTGGAATTTTACAATATAGGTACTTGAACTTAGGTGCACGAATCTGCATAAAAGCAGTAAAACAATTCCCGCAACAAATAAGCCATCTCCCTGAATTGTAAAACTAATTTAAACAGCGTTTTATAGATTGGACATCACACACTATGGAAACAGACACACTGATAACAAAGCACAGCTTTGAAGTGCTGTGCTAATTGTTTGTAGAAAATGAAAAGAAACAATGAAAAGGAACTTCTGAATCCATGGTTAGCTGAGAACTCTGGTTCTCACAAGAGATGTTGGATGCTATGAGTAAGTACTTAGTGCTGAATACCATGTTAGCTATAATCAATAATACAATGCATATCGCTATACCTTAGATGTACTAAGCGTAAATTAAATCATCTATATAACTAATGAATATAGGAGGTTTCACTGTTTACAGATATTATGAGAGCAGGAAAGGTGATTAAACTTGTTGAACATATTGAAAGGAAAGATTATGGGATATGATACGATCCCTGAGCACTTACATTATCCTTTCCTCTCTGTATTCACATCTGCCCAAATCCTGCATGATGCACCGGAAGGTGAGGAGTGGTGAAGATAAGCCTAAAGCACCAACCTCGGTGTTAGTTTACCATATGTAAAATACTGAATGTGATGGTCTTTGTCAAACTAATCATGAAAAGCTGGTGCCCTCGTGCTGCAGAGAGGAGCTCCTACTGTCAGTCAGGTCATAAATCAGTGAATTCTTTAGTGAAAACCCAATGGACAGTCAGCCATGTAATCAGCAATTTGGCATGCTACTTCAAGTTTTGATCATTGAATTAAATGTTGTCTGTTTCACTCTGTCAACTCCTGCAAAAGTACTCAGGACACCGACATTTACCTGCACAAACAAGAAGACAAAACCTCCTGATCTATCTGCAATCCCTTTTCTTGGGAAAAGTTATCTCCTTTTCTTGGGAAACTATTACCAGCTAGTACCACTGAAAACTAATCAGCCAAACACTTGGTAGCCATGTTTTAGACTTACAATTGCTTTTTAACTTAAAGCGCCATTTTTCCTTGGGTTATTTAGGTAGTGCTCTGGCACAGGTCCAGGCTCTTTTCTGCATAGTCACAAAGAAATGCAAAACAACTGCAACAAGGGGGACTATTTTAAAGGAAAATATTTTCAGGAATAGCAATAGCTGCAGATGACGTGCTGCTGTCAGGTGTGTTTTCCTCCCGATTCCTTGTATAAGCTCTGGCATCACGCATCACTATGCCAGTTACTTAACAAAGAAAGGAACAATGCTGTGCATCATGGAAGATACAATTTCTGTTTTAACTAATATATATAAAAAGATTTTTCTACACCACCCCATATTTTATTATATTTTACTTTGACCAAAAAAAAAATATAATAGAGATTTTTTTTTCTCCTGATATTGAGAATGTATAACAAGAAAATATTTTTAGGTGGAATTTCTTATCATAGTATAAATGTTTTTATGAAGATACTTTTTCTGGAATTATGCTGCTGTAAGTCACCAGCATCGATCAACTCAGCTGTTATCTTTGCTTTAGTGTAATTTAAAGTCTAAATTTTTCAAATTCGGTATCTGCCTAATATGTTAATTATTGTATTTTACAGTTCTAATATAGTCTAAATGCAACAGATGACATTCAGACACATGTTCAACCATACTGGGAGAGCACAAATGGAAAAAAAAAATTTACAAGGAGAAAAACTGGCCAATATTACATCTAGAGTATAGGAGGAAAGAAATGGAATCATGTGCTCTCCACTAAGATAATATGCATAGGAAACAGCCTTTCTTACTCCTTTTTTCTTGTGTTATCATGGAATTTTTAATTGTGGAATCTTGATCAAGTTTATAAAGTGCATTTAGGTGTCCTCATATAGGTATCTAAATGTACCTTGGGTGTCAAAGTTACCATTAAAGGTGAACTCTGTGCAGTGTAATTCCTGCTACTACTAGAACTACGGCAAAAAACAGAGCCCAACTTCTTCTTCTCCCTGCCTAGATAACACCACATGCATTAACTTTGTCTCTATTAACTCCAAGGGGAGTTAAGAACCTAATAAAATCCAGTCATTAGTTTACGCGTCTTCACCTAATCTAACTGGGGCTTCACCCCACTACTGGGGCTGAATTAATTTGTCTCAATATCAAGTCCTTAGAGATGGCTTAGCTCACCTTTGCCTTGTCACAAGATGAGGGACCCCCAGAGATGTAGGTCTTATGATAGCTCTGCAAGTCTGCTGTGGGTGTCTCAAAACATCCTTGTGTATTTCAGAAACCACTAGATGTTTAACCAGCTGTTCCAAGCCCCAAATATCTGTATAAGATAGAGGAGAGCATCTGGAGAAGGAAGGTCATGCATTGCTCTGTGATAGGATGCCACAAAACATCAAAACAGTGGGACAGGCAGGGGTTGTAGTGCCAGGACAGGTTTATGTCAGAAGACTTATCCATGGTATCACTTTCTGAGGTCACCATACTTCCCCCATCCCTTTATTATAAAAACAACAGAGATGGTGGCTGAAAAATCTGGGAGTAGGTGATAAAGACGGCCCATGCAGCTTGTTTCAAAGTGTGCCTGTGTAGATTTCCCAAAGACTGGAACATGAAAAGGTCATACAATTTACATGGTGATTCCATTTGACTTATCTATAGGGTGTCAGGCCAGGCTGTAAATACACTAGACAATGCAACTTCCCAAGCTTTGCAAAAAAACCCTCCTTCACATCTATTTTAATCGTTTCTATTCCATTGCTTTCCTTCCCACCCCTTCCCAGGGACTGATCTACCTAATAAATTTTATGTAGTCATAGCAATGTTTGCAATTTAAAAATTTAACAGATTTGAGCCACAGCTGCACTATTCTGGCAAGCCAGACCAGCTTCGGGTAACAAGATTTATTTTCCTTGTGTGCTGCCAAGTCAACCTGAAGACAATGTTAATAGAAAAGGTCACAGACTGATAAGCTGACATGTCTCTAATTCTTTAGGACAAATCCATGGATGGTGAATTGAAATGCTACTCCGCAGCTCCTCAGGGGCAGAGGCATTAAAGTTAAATGTTACAGATGTGAAGGAATGGCAGCAAGCATGTTTGGTTTGCAAAAGAGCTTGTGGCTGTAGTGGTAGAAAGGCAGCAGACACCACTAGAATTTATTTTCTGGGCTAAAGGATATTTTAAGGACACGCTGCAGCCACCTCCACACAAAGCAGACCTGTCTGCCAGGGTGCAGCGGGGTTGGTGGTGTGGTAGAAGGGCACAGTTCACAGGTAGAACAGGTCACTTTAACAGATGGATCTAATTTCTCCACTTACGCTAACATATGCTTTGCACTGTGTGGAGGAGAAGGAGTGAAAGGAAATGGAAAGTTATTCTGCTGCTCTCAGGATAATGGCTTAAAGCTTCAAAATTCTCATCTAGAGGCAGCTTGCTTATCTAATGTTCCAATATTAATCAGTTTGAATGGAAAGTCTCCTTTTGCCTTCAGTGGTGACACACAAGTAAATTGAAATGGGACAGTGAAGTGCCCGGGACCACAACACAATCATCTTTACTGTCAAATGGTTGGAAACGCACTTAGTGTACTCCAAACTCTCCTAAACAATTTGTGGGTGTAGCTTTCAACTTGGAATAAACCAGTGAGCATTCCAAAGGAGCACTCTAGGCTTACTTGGAGAGTACAGGAGATTATAGGATGGAAGTGGAAGGTCCTATTCCATCTGGTCTCTGCAAGTGAATAGTCTTGGGTTTATTTAACTTACTAGAAGTTATTGCACAGGAGGTGGCATATGGACCATCCTTATTTCTTCTGCTTGCTTATCTGTAATGAAGAGTTTGCAGACAGAGTTAAAGAAACACACTGTGTTCAGTCTTTCTCCACGCTGATGGAGAACAAAGGAAAAGGTAGGCCTTTCATCTTTTCCCATGAACTTCCTGTGGAGATGAACAGAAATCTGCTATGCTCACTCCTTTGGGGTTTTCTTCTGCTTCGGGTGAAATCTTAGTGGCTCAAGTGCAATATATCATTAGAGGATTAAATAGTTCAACATAGGCAAGCACAACCCTTTTCTCTTCTTTTTTTTTTTTGCATTGATTTAACATCTTAAAAAAATGTTAGATATGATTACCAGAATGGTATGATTAATTCAGTTACAGAATCCCAGAATCGTTAGGTTGGGAAAGACCTTTGAGATCATCGAGTCCAACTGTACCTGTCCTCTACTGAACCATATCCCTGAGTACCTCATCTACCCGCTTTTTTAATTCACCCAGTGTTGGTGACTCAACTGCCTTCCTGGGCAGCCTGTTCCAGTGCCTGACAACCTTTTCAGTGAAGAATATTTTTCCTAATGTCTAATCTAAATATTTCATGCTAATATGGAGGCTGCTAAAGATACTTTTGCTATTGTGACTCAGGGGAGACTAACAAGATGAATTTGTCTTCTATTTTTTCCCCTTTTTTCCACTGCTCGCAGCCTGGAAGAGTGACACATTATAAACAGAGAATAATGAAACAGTT
This sequence comes from Laterallus jamaicensis coturniculus, assembly GCA_022605575.1. Lineage (NCBI taxonomy): Eukaryota > Metazoa > Chordata > Aves > Gruiformes > Rallidae > Laterallus > Laterallus jamaicensis. The sequence continues at coordinate 3,222,649 of JAKCOX010000056.1, forward strand.
CTGCATTAATTATTTCCATTGTTTTCATTGTAAGACAACCTAGGAAAGATCAAGGTCCCAGTGTGCTCCACGCTGTATGAACACATTGTAAGGAACAGACAGAACTATGAAGAATTTGCAGTACTGGAATGCCCATGTGAAAAGAGAAATACATGCTAATATCTCATTTCCAGTATGAGCTTTCAGAGGGATAATCTATCATGTTATATTTCTGGACATTGTGGGAATTTGCACTCATCTTTATAAATACCAGCAGATTGTTCAAATATTTGAGGACAGATGACACCACAGCACCTCCAAACCATTATGAATTAAGCTTGGTACTTTAATTCATTGCTGTCAGCTTGCTTTCTGGCTCTCCTCGGTCACTGTGATGGCTTTTTACAGTTTCCTTGTGCATGGGACTTTCTAGGGGTGGGCAAGAGGTGTGTCACTTGGCTGTGAAATAGAGATGTTTCAGGCAGAGTTAGTTTTCTTCATCTCAAGCCTGTTATAGCAGATTAACTAAGCAAGAGAGCTTAATTTATGGGAAGGAATTCATACCACATTCATCTCAGCTGGATGGCACAGCCTGTACTGCTGCCATGCTTATGCAAAAGACTCAGAATTTAACAAGTATTGGATAAAAGCAAGAAAACAAAGAAACAGAAATTCCAAAATACAGAGAGTAAAACCACCTAAAATTAATTATTTGCCTAAAACAAATGAAGGAGGTATCTAGCTTTGCATCTCTTGTTTTTCCACATTTTTTATTCACCACCATTTCTCAGGTGTCTGTTTTCTGTTTTCTGTGAATCTAGCCGAAGGCTTCTTTAAAGTCTGAGAAATCCTCAAGCTGTAGAGAACAGCATTCCGGCATTTACAGTGAAAATATCAAAGAAGTCCCAAACAAGAAGGTGAAAAAAAAGCCTGAAATCTGAGATGTCTGAAGAAAGCTGGAAACTATCAATATACACTACAAAGTATTTAGATGAAATTACATTTGCATGTAGATATACAGAAGAAATAAATGGGACAACTACAAATTTACAGGCTAGTATGGACCTAAAATCTAACTCCAGACTGCCAGTTGCCAGAAGAAATTTAAAAAGAGCATAATAATACTGTGGTATATAGATAGATACTTCCTGAGTTGCTTTCTCTGCAACTTTACACCTGATGTGTGGTAGCTGTTGGACAGAATAGTCAGACTTTCAAGTAATAATAATACCCCCCAAAATGCACGTGATTCTTTGATTTTAAAATACAGTAGCTGCAAATCATAACACACTTATCAATCTATTACTCATGATGTTATCATAAGACATTTTCCAGGAACTTTAATCGACACATCAGTATAGCACCATGGTGTCCTGCACTCAATATTGTGAGGCACTTTTGACTTTATCAAGAGATACCAACATGCGCAGAAGGAGAACTTGACTGCTAATGTTCAGTCTGATTTCTTCATTGTTTTTCATGTTGTCTATAATTGGCAGAAAAGGTAAAAATCTGTTGTGGGAAGCTACTGCCTTAATGAAAAAAAACCCAACAAAACAACCCTACATAATTTTATGATATGGTCATCAGCTGAAGCTGTAACTCAGTTCCCATTGCTGCGCTAGTGTTAATAATTTCCTGTAGTCATTTATTAATTTCACTTGCCAGGTTTTATCAAGAGGCCATTCACTTTTACTTTATACTTGGGAAAAAAGGAAGACTTTCAGTGAGTTAAAAAGAATTAATTTGGTATATGTCAGTGCAGACATGCATGACAGAGACCAAGGTTTGGTCTTTTCTGAAGTCTTGCTATAACTGCAATCTACAATAGTTCTAAATTGTCAAGAATAAGAACAGTTAGTACTGTATAGTCACAACACTACAGACAAAAGAAAGCATATCTCTATGGCAAAAACCCTGTAAATAGCTGGCTCATTGACCTATATTCATTCAACTACACACTTAACAGCTGAATTGTATGCTAGCCTCCTAATTTACAGCTGACAGTGCTTAATTCTACTTAAGAAGTGTAGACCTACCACTGTGAGACAGAGCTAAAGATGTTTTGAACAGAATGCAAGCATTATTAACAGTTCACATTAACTTCTTATGTTCATATGCAAGTCAAATTGTACACACAAGCACGAAATCCAATCGTGGGCTATACAGAATGAAAAGAGATACCAATTCAGTACTAGTGTGCTTGCAGATTGGACTTTGAAACCAACTTTCAGGCCTTCTCTGGGTTTTCCAGCCACTTTTAAAATAAATAATTCCTGCTTAGAGGGGAGAATGACAAATAGACCTATCTAATGGAAGAGGAAACCTTAGGTTTTGTGTTAATTTTGTCTTTTCCCCCTATTTTCCTAGCCTGATCACTTTCAACAGATTCTGTTGTTGTTGAAAGAATGGAAATGTGCATGCATGAAATGGGAAGGGACAGTCTATCAATGAGTTTATCCCTACTCATTTTCTGCTTCCAGAAAAAACTGCAGCAAAAGGAATGATCAAATTGGAGTTTAGGTGGAACTGCATGAATATGAAACTCTCAGTCAGTAAACTAAATATCCAGAATGTCTTGAAATAGCCTGATCCCTGATTATTATCGGGTTGGCGGGGGGGAAAGTTCCCTGCTTTGCACAACTTTAGCCCTGCTGACTTGATGATAATGCTGAGGCCACACACTGCTGGTTGAAGGTGATCTAGGAGATTTAAGATGGTAAATCCTGCTGCTACTGGTGTTGCCAGATTGAATAGTGAGCTGGGGAAACATGTCCCAAGTGCATGGGGCTCGCTACAGCACTCCTATTGAGGGCACTGTAAGAAGTAGCAAAATAATTTCATCTGAATCTTTAGTTTAATTTCAGAATTCACAGAAAATCACAGCAAACTTGTTTTCTTCACTAATCTCCCAAAACATACATATGCTAATTATTAGGTGCATAAATGCTGCCAGCTGAAAATACTCAGAGATATCTGCTGGTTTTCTCATATACCAGTCTGTAAACTGCTGCCTTGTGAGGTTGCTCTGAGTTTCACAGAAGCCATCGTAGAAATAGCAGTCATGAAGCAGTACAAAGCCTGAGGCATGAGTTTCTCTTTAATCCTATTCTTATGATGTGGTCATGAACCCTGGATGTGACCCCCAATGTCCTGGGGCTGTCATCCAGACAAGTGAGGGATACCTGTATGCTGTTTTGGCCAGCCTTATTTCCTCGAGAATGATGGTGTGTCTAAAAGCTGAGAACAAATTACATCTCATTTGTTCTGCTAGATCATGCTGGCAAACACCTTTCATACCCCCTCTACCTTTGTAAGCTATATATATGTCAACTGAGAAATACAAACACTGAATAAGGATATACATATATATATATGCACACTCAGAGCAAGAACAAGAGGTTGTATCTGCGCTTCATCCAATAGGCAGAGCCCTCAAGGACCTGATTGTCGCTTGCTATTGCATGGAGGAACTCATTTAACATTAATGAGAGGTGAGAATATCAGGAAGCATCTTGGCACAACCACGTCTGGAAACCATCTCTGCGCTCTTCCAAGCTTTCCTCTTTGACAGGCTGCCGAGGTCTGGTTTGTGAGATTCAGTGTGAGATCACTGATTGAATGGGTTCAGTGGCTGATGATAAATCATACATATCTTGAATCCAGAAAATGGTTGTCTGTCTCCAGCTCATGTTGGCACACAGGGGAGACATTCAGGATGTAGTTGGATATGAACAGATTTACACAGGAACATCCTTAACACTAGGCAGTAATGTCCACTAATGGTTTGCGGGCAACATTTTATTATAAATGGCAAATCATTATTGCCTCCTTTGGTAGTCGATGTAATAACATTTATCATGTTGAGTTATTTTGGTATTCATGGGGATGTCAGATGTAATTCCATAGGAATTACTGTTAGAATGAATGCCCACTAAATTACAATGGAATTAATATGAAATTAGATATTACAGTAACATTATTATCAAAAGAGGTCATCGTGATTGATGTGCTGTTCAAATGAGGATACCAAAAGGAATTACAGTCAGACCTGATTAATCCAAATCAGTTTGCAGACTCCATTTTTATGCAGATTACAACACATTTTTAAATTGATAAATCAGCCAGAAGTGTTAGTAAGGAGATGCGGACCACTGCCAAGTTTTCTAAAGAGCTTCACTTCTGTATACCGTGAAGTGGAATATTTAAGAAGCCAAATTACTCCTAACATTAAATCAATTAGTGAAAAATAATGATGATTTTGTCCCTCATTTGGATGATGGGAGACTGTTCCACGTGAAACCTGTAGTTTCATGGTGATGGAGAAGGCATTGCTATTCTGCTGCCTTTTCTGGAATAAACACAATTTGCTTGGTTTCCTATGAGCAAAGGATGGATTCAGTGACCCAGGAAGTCTCTTCCAGTTCTGTTTTGTTAGTTTCCTCCCAGTGAAATAACAAAAGACGCAATACCTTCTGTTTCGTTCTAAAAATGTTGGCATATATCTCCGAAGATATTCACACTTTTAACTCCTATTTCACTTCCCAGAGAGGATGGCACCTAACTGTTTCACACCTAACTGTTTGTTTAGACAAAGTTCTTTGCTCCTCACATGTCATGGCTGTCAATATGATTTTCGCTTACCAGGTGCCAATAGCACAATACCCTCTGACTCTATCCAGCCCTTGGATGAAAGAAACTCTTATATTCATCTCTGGATGAAGCTGGTGTTGTACAGTAATGGAAATGACACACTTGTTGCCAGCTGCACTTGTCCCAGAGTTGCCATCATGAGACGCTTGTCAGGAAACAGTGGATTAGAACCAAGGAGATGATATAAAAATGTGAGTTACTGCCCTGCAGGTTGATAGGAGCATTTTGGTTAATAATAATAAAAATTTTAAAAAGTATTAATTCCCATGAATACAAACCTTTTAAATATTTGGTATGAATAATTCCCTGCCTCCCACTGATTTGGGAAGGGATTTTTCTCTTCTGAAGTCACCTGAAAGCTGATGGCTTCTTTATCTAAAATTTACTTTAAATACAATTACAGGAGAAAATCCTAATATTAAAATCTCTGGAATTATAAATAATATCCCTATCAGAAAACAAGTATAAAGTTGTTCCATGAACAGCCTATGTAACAAAACAAGCTGTAACAAAAAAAAAAAGAAAAAAAAAAGAAAAAAAAAAATAAAGGAAAAAGAAGAAAGAAAGAGGGATTTAACCACAGCTTTTCATGCAGACAAATGACTCCTTTGAGCAAGGATTTGTGGCACAGAGATGAAAGAAAATGCATATACTGCAAAATATACAGATGGTAGAAGGCATTTATAAGCTCCAATTACACCAGGTGTTTTATACTTTGATTATCTTTATCTGCCCAGGCACTGAATAAGGGGTTAATTACTGAGAGTAAATAGGCACTTTTAGGCAAAGTGCCCCATCATTGCTTTTTCAGCTGATCAGCGCTGCAGCAGAGAGAAAAATTAAGTGGCTCTGGATGGAAAAGAGTGCAATATTCCCTGGGTTTTGTTAGGGATTCTGATGTCTCCTGAAACTATAGGTCTTAAACTGAGAAAAGTGAGGAAATTCAGTTCTCATTCCATGTGACTCAAGCCCATTTCCAGGGCAAACAAGTGCACAAAGGGCTAGAAACCCTTATGAGATGAAAACAAGCCTCGGTATCTCATAACATAAATGGCCACAGATAGGTAGGTGTTATTCCTTATTTCTCCTTCAGTATTTGCTGTAGTTTAGATATAGCTTCTCTCTGGCATGTATTCTATTTTATAAATGAGGCTTGGTTTTCGTTTGGGTTTTTTTGGTTGGATTTTTTGTTGGTTTTTTTTCTTTTTTTTTTTTGTTGTTGGTTCTTTAGTGGGATATTTAGTGTGCCCCCCCCCCTTTTTTTTTTTGTTTTAATTTTGGGGTATTTTTTTCAAGCATGATTTCTATCTCCATTTTCCTCGCTGATTCTTTCATTCTGTGATTTTTTACGAAGTTGAACACTGGCAGATTTGAGAGAAAACTCCCATGATCTGACTTTGAAGAAAATAGCAGTGTCACCCTTTATCATTGTTAAGGTCATTAGAACTCTCTTTACAGCAAGCTTAATAAAATTCCTGACCAACGCTTAGGCATACAGGGCCAGCTTTCCCCGGATCAGAGGATGTGTGGGTTTACACTGGTGTAGGCACTGCTTGACTGCAGCTATTCCAACTCTGCTCTTCACTGACTTCCCTGTAGAAAGGACCTCTATTAATGGAGAGGAGATGCACATCCAGCGTTACTGACCACATACAGCATATCTCTCATCTCATATTTCCTTTTCTCTTTTTTTTTTTTTTTTTTTTCTGTTAAGGAAACAATACTTCAAATATTTAACAAAAATGCTTTAAATATCCCCCACCCCCCAAATAAAATAATGCACCCCTCTGTTGAAAAGGATGAAAAATATGATTTTTTTCCCTAAACAATGCCATTTTTGCAAAATTTTTTTTCTGTGTTTTTAACAGATACATGCAAATACCCAAAAGAAGTGTCTGAAGCTGGTAGACACTACACAGGAGCTGTGGGCAAATAGCACTTGTAACTCAGCAGCTGGAGGACAGCTGTGCTTCTCTAGACCATGGTTGCCAAAGCACTCTGGGAGCTGCACAAGACAACTCAGTTGGATGTGATAAAATACTTTTTGTGCTGTTAATAAGCAAAATAAAATCAGTACTTTAAATGTGGTAGTTATTTCATCTCTAGGTAAGTGCAGAAGCACATTCATTGGCACTGTGGGCTCAGAAGTTTTTCCTGAAAGAGAAACTTTTTCAAAATGAAAAAGGCTAGGGACTATTCTTCCAAACAATCTTGAATAGCTCTGGCTGCCTGTATTTAGGCAGCTTACTCATTCCACTGACTGCGATAGGAAATTAAGCATCTATCTTACACAAGGGCATCTGAATGCAGGTGTTTGAACTACGGAGATTGTGCCCACACCTTGTGTTTGGGTGGTTAACCATAAGATACAGACAAATTCTGTAATAAATTTCTATGGCAATGCCACAGTCACCGCAGCTTTGTGAGATGTTAGTAGCAGGTATACTGCTTCCTTTCCTTCACAGAAAAAACTTGTAGGGTTCTTTTTATGAATGTGTGAAGTCTGTAGGGTCCTTTTGAAAGACATCTCAAAATGTTGTAATCTGATTTTTCACCTGCATTTAGCATACTTCGTACCATTCACTGTAAAACAAAAATCTTTAATATATAATTATGAGATGTCTGCAAATGACCTTTAATGTAAATGAGAATATGGTCTTTGAATTATATATAGAATTATGAAACCACACAGTGTAATAAAGGTATTAAACTCCTATTGTAATTTTTTTGGTTAATTTAAATATGTTATAGTTCACTATCTATAATATTTTTCCCATTGGCTTGCTGTTTAGGCAGAAACATTCTCCCAGACTGTTTCACGTACAGTTTAAGGCACATTTTGTTAATAAGAAAAATAAAGTTCAAATAAAAGAAAGAAGAACTATATGTTCTATGTAAGCCTGTGTGAAGAGTGCTCTAAAAGGTATAAAATGATCTATTAAATACAGAAAGGTTTTATTTGCTACTAAATTCTATAGGTTATACATGTGCTGCAGTTTGGTTTCGGTTGTTGGGGGTATTTTATTGGGAAAATTCTGTTGGACTTCTTCAGAAACCTATTAGTTTTGCCCCCAATAAATTATGCAGAGATTTTCAGGAATGATTCATACATGATGTAGAATATATAATTGCCTATATAAGGGAAAAATAAAGTATAATTGAGATTAAAGCTATATTCCTTGATTTAATAATTTTGTAGTTTGAAATTAACTTCTTATTTCAAATCCAGCAAATAAAATCCAGCTGTATATTCCTTCCTACAAAAAGAAATAAAGAAATGAATAGAAGTAATACTACCACTCGCCAAGACTATATAAGGCCAAGGATGCCTTCTTTTTAAGCCATTTATCTTTCTGCTCTTTGATCACCTCTCTGGATCATAGTAGGGGTTGGGAACTTATTTGCAGACATTAAGTTTGTAGGAATAACGAAGAGGAAAGCATTATTCTGTACCCTCTGACTTATGCAAATTGTTGCCTCACAGCAGATGGGATGCATGCCCCAAAATTTGTCAATAAAATGAAAGGAGAGAGATAAAAATTCTTATAGGTCATCGCTTTGTATTTATCAGCAAAGCAGAGATTCATTCTTATTCACAACAAATCCTCCATATAGAAGAGAAAAAAACCCACAAAATACACCAGAAAAAAGCCAATCATCTTCAAAACTTCTCTGCTAGTTCAAAAGGCTCTATAATACATACAGGAAACATGAACTGGGTTAGAATTTACCAGCCAGATCCACAAGAACCGAAAGAAATAATATATTTTTCTACAAGTAAGGTCCCAAAATATTACACTAATTTGTTCATTGGTTATATATTTATAGAAACCATGTAAAAAAACCAAACCAAAACACAAATATATATGAAGGCAGATTAATCTTCACAGAATTGTAGGGGTTGTAAGGGACCTGGAGATCGTAGGGTCCAACCCCCCTGCCAAAGCAGGTTCCTTAGGACAGGTTGCACAGATTGGCATCCAGATGAGTCTTGAGTATCTCCAGAGAAGAAGACTCCACACCTCCCTGGGCAACCTGTCCCAGTGCTCTGTTACCCTCAGTGTGAAGTTCTTCTGCTTGTTGGTGCAGAACTTCCTGTGCTCCAACTTGAGGCCATTGCCCCTTGTCATGTTCCCACAGAGTACTGAGAAGAGGCTGGACATTTTCCCCTGTGTCCCACACTTCAGATATTTCTTAAGATTGTTCAGTTCCACTCTCAGTCATCTTTTCTCATGGCTGAACAGACACAGTTGATTCAGCCTTTCCTCGTAGAGGAGATGCTCCAGGCCCTTAATCATCTCCATAGCCCTCCACTGGACTCTTTCCAGGAGATCCCTGGATTTTTTGTACCAGGAAGCACAGAACTGGACACAGTGCTCCAGGTGGAGCCTGACCAGGGCAGCAGAGGGGGAGGATCACCTCCTTTGACCTGCTGGCCACAGTCCTTTTAATGCACCCCAGGATCTTTCTAAACTACATGGTAATAGCTAATGTCTCGCATATTGAACCCTGTGTTCAACAGAGTAACAGAGGACATTAATGCCCCAAAAGCAGCACCCCAGCTTTGCTATTGTGATGTTCTCAACAAAGGGTTCTTGGAAAAAAAAAACATCAGAGAGACACCTTTCTGCAGTTAAATACCAAGGCAACCCATTTCTGAGAGGTGTGTTTCCCATCTTAGCTTGCACAGGAGGAAAGACTCCTGATGTACCTGAGACATGTGAGAATATTTTTTTAATTTATTTTTAATAACATGGAATAACCAGCTGTATTCTGGGGATGTTTGGTCCAAGATTTAACATCACATTGCTAATGCACATGATTGAATGGAAATCAGTGGCAGGGTAAAAGAAATCACTCTATGTCAACACAGGCTGGACCCAAGCTTTTTATCATTGATTCACTTTTGATCTATGTTGACATTCTTGATACACATCTAGGCCATACCTAGTACCTGAACTACATTTACTGGAGCCAGAAAAAAGGTGTTTAATATATCTAACACATACAGACTGGGAGAAGAGCTTCTTGAGAGTAGCCCTGCTCAGAAGGACCTGGGTGTCATAGTGGATGAGAAACTTAACATGAGCTAGCAGTGTGCTCTTGCAGCTCGCAAGGCCAACGGTATCCTGGGCTCCATCAGAAGAGGGGTGGCCAGCAGGGACAGGGAGGTGATTGTCCCTCTCTACTCTGCCCTCGTGAGGCCCCACCTGGACTCCTGTGTCCAGATCTGGGGTCCCCAGTACAAGGATGTAGAACTGTTGGAGAGGGTTCAGAGGAGGGCCACAAGGATGAGTAGAGGGCTGGAGCACCTACCCTACAAGGAGAGGCTGAGGGAGCTGGGCTTGTTCAGCCTTGAGAAGAGAAGGCTGTGGGGGGACCTCATTGCAGCCTTCCAGTACCTGAAGGGAGCATACAAACAGGAGTGGAATCAACTTTTTAAAAGGGCAGAGACTGGCAGGACAAGGGGGAATGGTTTAAAGCTGAAGGAGGGAAGGTTTAGATTGAATATTAGGGGGAAGTTTTTACGGAAAGAGTGGTGAGGTCCTGGAACAGGCTGCCCAGAGAGGTGGTGGATGCCCCATCCCTGGAAGTGTTCAAGGCCAGGTTGGATGGGGCCCTGGGCAACCTTGTGTAGATCCAGGCCTGAGGTTGGTGTCCCTGCCTGTGACAGGGGGGTTGGAACTATATGATCCTTGGGGTCCCTTCCAACCCTTGCCATTCTATGATTCTATGATTCTGTGTTTTCCTTAGCACAGGTGGGCTGTGCATTGGCTGTTCATCAGTCAAGTCTGGCATCGTGATGTGCTTTTTTGATGTGCTTTTTTTGATGGTTTTTTTTGTGAGACTGTTGTGCTGGTTTGGTTTGGGTTTTTTAATGAACACATATTTCATTTAAGCCCTGAGCCTTTTCAAATGTAATAAAAAAAGATTACTTGCCTACCTCATCCTTCTCAAAAAGGTAAACCAAAACCATTTTGTGGCTATTTCTGGAAATGTCTAATCTAGATGTCTCATCTGCAACAGCTGCATTTTATGACTTTATCAGAGATTTTTTTCTTTTTTTTCTAAGATTGTGATATTGCTTTTCATTTATAAGATAGTTGCAAGTCTCTCAAGTACTTGGATATTTACCTTTAGACCCAAGTGCAGCAAATTGAAATGAAAAAACTTTGATTTTTTTTTTTTTAATTGAAAATATTATTTAGGGTTTTTTTGTGTGTGTGTGCTTAATCCACCTCTAATTACCAGACTGTTGCCAAGTGCGACATGGTCAGCAGAACTGCAGGGCCTCAATGGGTTACTTAGAATAAGTTTGAAATAAGATTGTCACAATAAACAGATGCTCTTGCACATCAAAAGCTTAGAGTAAACACAATGATTTTCTATACCATTTCACCAGATAATAAGTTTGGCTCTAAAAGCCTGCATGAAATTGGCTTCACTCCTACTTATCTGGAACCACTTATTTGAATAAAGAGACCAGTTTTACCAATAAAGTATCTATACATCATGCTGGAATAGAGAAGAGAGGCCAGATGTCACTAGCTAAAATAAATCCAGTTTTAGAAATTAAACAAAACTTCCCCAAATGGCTGATTTTTCTGACCCCTTTCCCTATTTCAGAAAAGTCATAGAAAATAAACCATCTCTCACTTTAAACTAGTTAGGAAGGGGAGAGGGGATATAGTGAGGCTTGCTAGGGTAGAGCAAGTAGCCTCTAGCTTTATACTAGATTTGAAGGGTGAAGAGGGTGAAATTCAACAAGATAAGAAGGGCCTGGGGATGCTGAAATTCTACAAGACTGTAGGGAAATACCTCTAAAGTGTCCCATAGGAACTTCTGGGGACTCTTCAGAGGAGGTAGTATTGCTGACCCTCCTTCTGGAACCTTCTAATGTCCCTCTAGGAGGCAGTGGGGGGAAACTTCAGACTCCTCCCAGAAGTTTGAGGGAGGGCTCCTCAAAAAAGGTATTGAGTCAGAAAGCCCAACTGAAGTGTCTTTACACGAACGCATGCAGCATGGGTAACAAGCAGGAGGAATTGGAAACCATGATGTCACTGGAAAATTTTGATCTAGTTGCAATCATGGAAACATGGTGGGATGATTCCCACAGTTGGAATACCCCTGTAGAAGGGTATCGCCTTTTTAGAAGGGATAGGCTAGGAAGGAAGGGTGGGGGAGTTGCCCTCAATGTTAAAAAGTGAATAGACTGAGGAGCTCTCTCTGAGAAGTGGTCAGGAGCAGGTCGAAAGCCTGTGGGTCAGAATTAGGGATGGGGCTAATAAAGAGCAGCTGGTGATAGGGGTATATTACAGGCCACCTGATCAAAGAGAGACTACTGATGAGGCTTTCTTCCTTCAGCTGCAGGAGGTATCACGGTCACAGGCACTCATCCTGATGGGGGACTTCAACCACCCAGACATCTGCTGGGAAAACCACACGGCGACCTGCAAGAGATCCAGGAGACTCCTGGAGTCTGTAGATGACAACTCTCTGGTTCAAATAGTTGATAGACCTACCAGAGACGATGCATTGCTGGACATGGTGCTCACCAATGTGGGGGAGATCATTAAAGGTGTTAAGGCTGGAGACAGCCTGGGCTGCAGTGACCATACCCTAGTTGAGTTTGTGATCTCAAGGGATGTGGGCCTGGTGAAGAGTGGGATCAGGACACTGAACTTTAAGAGAGCAAACTTTAGGCTGTTTAAGGACTTGTTGGCCAAGATCTCCTGGGAGGTGGTCCTTAGAGACAGAAATGTTGAGGACAGCTGGCTACTCTTTAAGGATGCCTTTCTGAGAGCTCAAGGGCTCTCTGTCCCTCTGAATAAAAAAGTTGGCAGGAGTGGCAAGAGGCCAGCATGGCTAAGCAAGGACCTGCTGGTCAAACTGAGGGAAAAGAAAGGCAAATACAAGCTCTAGAAGCTTGGCAGGGGGGTTGGAGCTCTATGATCCTTGGGGTCCTTTCTAACCCATGCCGTTCTATCATTCTGTGATTCTATGATCTCTCTGTTCCAGTAGTCTCTGAAGCAGCATGAATTCACCACAGCTGATATGCAAGGCAAACGTTTGGGATATGGGAAGAGGATTTTAGAACATCAGCAGAACATGTTAATAAATTACAAATAAATACATGCATATTATACTGGGGATGTGTACTCAGACATTTTTTACAGATGGAATGCTTGAACAAAAAAAAATTGCAGACCATGGCTCTATGCTGTTCTACAGAAATTTGAAGAAAATTCTGTAGAACATATGAACATTTCCATAATTGATGTAAAGTTGTGGTGATTTAGCCATAGCTGGAGGCTAGATGCCCACCAAAGTCAGCCTATCACCCCCCTTTTTAGTTGGATGGGGGAGAAAATACCTATTGAGAAGCTTAGGAGTCAAGATAAGGACAGGGAGAGATCATCCTGTAATCAATGACATGGTTAAAACAACTTACAACACAGTGAAGGAAAGAAAACTACCTAATTTATTACACTACACTACACACAGGTCACAACATCTCCTCTATGTCTCCACCTGCTCCATCCAGCATGCACCTTCTCCATGGGCTAAAGGTGTGGTCTAGGCCGTTTCCATGGGCTGCGGGGGGACACCTGCTCCACCATGGGTTTCCCCACAGGCTGCAGGGGCATCATTGTCTCTGGCAGCTGGGGCTCCTCCTCCCCCACCCTTCCCTGCCTTGGTGTCTGCACAGTTTGTTATATCTTCTCACTCCCTTCTCCTGGGGCAAAATGCAGCTGCCTGCATTTTCTTTTTTCTCCTATATTCACAGAGGCGCTGTGGCCATCATCGATTGGCTCAGCCTTGGCCAGCAGCAACTTTGGCCTTGAAATGGCCAATGTTCACACTTTGGGGCTTGGAGAGAACTCTAACTGCTCCTTAGAGCAGCCATTTTCTGCAGCCCCTGTTGTCTCCCAGCACCCAGCTATGCAAAACTTCAACAATAGGATAGTTCTTTTCTTACTAAGGGGTGAAATCTTATTTTATATCCAGGTTAATGTGCATGTGTAAGTGTGGCAAATAGTGTTTATGGCCACTAACGTCTGCATTAGTCTGTGGAAAGACCAGGTGCTTGAGGATTGACAGGGCCACAGGCAAAGGTAAACCTCTTTTAGCGGAACTAAAAGGCACCAAGAACAATAGATGGAATTACCAAAGGAATTGCATGACTTTGAATAAATTTCCACTCAGAAGTCAAAGGGCAGGTGCCTTCAAACCCAGATACACGAATTTGAATATTGATTCAGCTTAAATAAGAACAACAGCTGATTAAATTAATTTCAATCCTTGCATTTTTGGCTTTGCTATTACTGAAACAGGAAAGAAGTGCTGATAAGAGAGATCTGCTCTGTACTATTTATGCCCTTACTGAAGATTTTGCAGGAACTTTTCTGGACTGTCCAGCTGACTCTGCAGATCTTAGTGTTTGGAGCTGACTTCTGAAGGACCATGAGTATTTTTGGCCTACTATCCAATGAGGTCAAGCTGCTGAACATACTGAGTGTTTACCCATTGGAAGCTGAAGCATCCTGAAAGCAGATTCAAACTGGTACACACAACAGAAGGCGAGATTAAAAACACAAACCAATCTGCTTAAAAATTATAATTAACTTAGAGAGACTGAAGAAACTCCATAGTTTCTGTTGCCTTTAACAGCTTTCCTGAATCCACCCACCATTCTTGCAAGGAAAAGTAATGAAGTGAATTCACTGGAGAAGCAAGAATCTTTTTCCAAGTCTATGTATTATAGGCAGAAAAGTACATGGAAATCCTTCACTGCATTCAAAAGTAGTCAGAAAACTCACTTCCTCTTACAGAAAGTACTGATTTTTTCTAGAGAAAGGAAACTAATACCAAATCATAAAAAAAGCATTTTGCTTTTATAATATGGCCGTGGTGTCTGAGCCTTTGAGTATCTCATGCTTTTCTTCTCTTTAACCTTTAAAATGTCACATAAACTTTTTCCTCTTCTCAAAGTGAAGAAAATATTCTATGTGATAGATATCTTGAGAATACTATACAATTTAGCTGCAGGATATACCACTACACTGCAAATTGTATGGTCTTGCACTTGGGCCAGAGGAATCCCAGACATATTTACACACTGGGAGAAGAGCTCCTTGAGAGTAGCCTTGCTGAGAAGGACCTGGGGGTTCTGGTGGATGAGAAACTTAACATGAGCCAACAGCGTGCTCTTACAGCTCGCAAGCCCAATGGTATCCTGGGCTCCATCAGAAGAGGGGTGGCAGCAGGGACAGGGAGGGGATTGTCCCTCTCTGCTCTGCCCTCTGGAGGCCCCAGCTGGACTACTGTGTCCAGAGATGGGGCCTCAATACAAGAAAGATGTCGAACTGTTGGAGAGGATTCAGAGGAGAGGATTAGTTGGCTGGAGCACCTCCCCTGTGAAGAGATGCTGAGGGAGCTGGGCTTGTTCAGCCTTGAGAAGAGAAGAAGCGGGGGGACTTCATTGCAGCCGTACAGTCCCTGAAGGGCGGCAGAGAAACAGAAGGGGAATCAACTTTTTAAAAGGGCAGATGATGTCAGGACAAAGGGGGAATGGATAAAAGCTAAATGAATGAAGGTTTAATTTAGCTATTAGAGGGAAGTTTTTTACAGAGAGTGGTAAGGTGCTGGAATGGGCTGCCCAGAGAGGTGGTGGATGCCCCATCCCTGGAGGTGTTCAAGGCCAGGCTGGTTGGGGCCCTGGGCAACCTTGTCTTTATCATGCAGGTTCATAGCCCTGGCTGTGGCAAGGGGGTTGGACTCTGTGGTCCTTGAGGTCCCTTCCAACCCAGACCATTCTTGATTCCATGATTCTGTGACATAACAAATGCTGTCAAGTAGGATCATGAAACTCCTGAACAAACTGTGTAGCCGCAGAGTATAATTTCTGAATCAAGTATTTCATGGCGCTGGCAAAGTAGATGCCATCTTGTAATAGTGCAAATCACTGTATCTCCAGATCTTTTCCAGGTCATCTTTTCTATTATGTTATTCTTCTGGAGCTTTTTCAGCAAAATCGTATTAAGCTTAAAAAAGTCCCTAGGCTTTTTTGGGGAATAAAAAGGGGGGAGGAAGGTAGGAAAAGGAGTACTAGTAATTTTATATTAAAAAAAACCCTTACAGAAAAAAACAAAAAAAGCCACCCCAAACCAACCACAAACAAGTGTTTAAATTCCAATGATTAAGTATTTTCCATTGACAAAGTAAATCATTGGCCTAGGACTAATCCCAGTCCCAATGCCAGAAGACCTCGGTGGAACCTACAGACCACATGATCCAAAACAAACCCAAAGAAGAATGAAAAATCTAGCAGATGGCAGCAAACAGATCTGATAGCAATTTTCTGACCCCATAGCCCTGTACTGGAGAACTTGTGATTGGCCTTTACAGAAAATCTTGAAAAGTGCTTCAGCTCTGGTTTAAAGTTTTGCATGTTTTTCTGCCAGTCCTTAAATAATACAATGACACTAATTTAGCAATTGTGAAACTGCTTATATGTAAATCCAAAACAGCACATGTGGATATTGATTTTCATGTGTATGCATGTAGGTATATATTTCTGTATGTATGTGCAACACATTACATGACTTACTGTGAGAAACTAGAGGTGCTCCAGAGGTCAGAAGTTTTCCTTTGCAGACAATAGTGGGCTCATCTTTTTTTTATTGCGTAAGATCTTTTTTTGCTTTATGGATAATGGTTCTAATCCTTGTCTTCCACATTACTGTTATCCACCCTATTTCCCCAGACACATTTAGTTAAATGGCTATCAACAGCAGACGATTAACGTACAGGGACAAGGGGATGAGTCAAAACATAAATCAGAAAATAATGCTGTCTTCAGCAGAGAAGAGAGTATCGACCAGCATGACAGCTTCTGCAAACTAATTATCAAAGCAACGTTCCAATGTAATTGTGAAACAAGTAATATCTTTTTCCCCCTTTGCTACTTAAGTTGATGGCCATATATTAAAAGAACATGGAAAGGACAAAAATAATAATAGTATGAAAGCAACCCAAACAATTACTGTGTTTCACTGACATGGCTCTCCTTGTTTATAGCTTCCATCTGCCATGAGCAAGTTGCGCAAGAAACTGCAATTTCTTCCACAGCCTTTTAATTCCCCTACCTCTTCCTTCTGTCCACATTCCTCATGTTTGTATTTCAATTTAACTTATTTTTCCCCATCTAGCTTCTGTGAAACTGTGTTTTGCACAATTACAACACATTTCAGGTTGCCTATCCTTCGGATAAGGAATTTTTCATGTGCTGCCTAATTACAACAAAATATTCCAAAACTGGATGAAGGGCATAGAAGGGTATTTAGTAGATATATTTGTATGTGTTTCAAGAGAAGAAATATCCAGACAGGAGAGACCATGCTAGGAAAAACAGCGAGTTCAAACTCTGATAGATGGTAGAAAAAATTGAGACTTTATAATAAGGTCTGGCTTCATTAGTGCCTCCTTACTAGCTTTTCTCAACAGTAATAATACTCCCTCAGTTCAGAGATAAGTGGATCAATGCCTGCCTCTCCTTGTTAGCCTGCTATATAGATGAGAACTAAATGGCATGTAATATATGAATGCAGATGTAGATATCCATTGCAGGTGACATTTTTCCAGAACACAGTTTTAGTTCAGTAGTAGAACTTGTGGACCCTGTATCACAGTCCCCAGCCCTAATACATAGGATACCTTGTCATTAAATCTGTGGGCTTAATGTGACTGTACTCAGTGTATATCAAAACACTCACTCCTGATATCATTGTTATGTATTGGAGACTTCATAAAAGGTCCGAGTATGGTTTGCTTGTCATTTGAATATGAAAGTAAAGCAATTCCAATTTATCGTGGGCTTTAAACTTGGATCAAGACAGGAACATTAAAGCCTATAGCTATGTAAATGAAATATATCAGTGTGCATTTCTTAAAGACTGCTGGGCATGGGGTCTGAATTTGAAATGGAGGTTGGGGTTCAGGAAAGAGTTATATGTACTCTGGTGACATTACAGACCACAAAACACTCCTAAAAGCACTTTGGTTAGCAAGCTTTAGCAAGCAACTGAAGTATATATGTAGTTTGGCTGCGTACTGGATTTCAGTCCAGACATGGGATTTTCTTGGGCTGTGTAGTATTGAATGGGATTGCCTACAAAGAACACCAAAGATATATCAAATTTAATGACACTGGGACTCTAAGGATCTTGAAATTCAGAGCTAGCTAAACCTGAGATCATTATTCACGTGAGTAGCTTTTACTCTGAATAATGTCAAATGGGAATACTTGTCTTCACAGTGAATAGTTCCACCTTCTAAGCAGAATATGTGATAATTAGAATTGGCTCTGGTAAATATAACTACTCTAGCAAGAATTCTGATGGCCTAACTTAGACAACTTCAATTCTCATGTAAGTGTATATCAGAAATTTTATTGTCATGTTATCCCTGAATCTACCTTTTAGCAGACATTTTCTGTTTTGCAGGAAAAAAAAGTGTTACAAGTAGTAAAAAAAAAAAAAGTGTTTCTAGATTTGTGCTCAAAATTTGGGACATCTTATATTCTCCAGTCAGAGTTATAACATTCATAAACGGAAGAGTGACACAGTTCAAAGGTGTAAGAAATAATGACATATAAGGATGTGGCTGAAGACATATTGCCTCAGAATGCAAATGCTCCTGAATTTTTTGTTTTGTTTTGTTATGAACAACACTATTTTTATGACATGGCCAAAAGTATCTTTTGAGCAAGCTAAAAATCTCTGATAAAAATGTAAGGCCAGATCAGCAGTGTCTGCCTTCAGATGGGAGTTTTTGCAGTGATCACGATCTTCTGATCCCGGCACACTGACTAGTTTCCAGTCTATGTCAGCATCCATTTCTCTGGTTTGTTTATGAGGCTATTATGGAAAAGAGTGCAAAAGTCTTGTAAAAGTCATGATAAAGAATACCTACAGCTCTCACACAATCCATGGAACTAAGCACTTTATCACAAAAAATTATTGGGATGGTCAGGCATGATTTTCCTTTTGTAAATCCATTGCCTACTCCCAATCACCTTGCCCTTCATCGCCTGGAAATAGTTTCCAGGATTATTTTCTCCATTACCTTCCCAGGGACTAATGGGAGGCTGACCTGCCTTTAGTGCCCTGAATTGTGCTTCGTGAAAACTGGAGTGACATTTCTTTTTTTTTTGGTCATCAGGAACCTCTCTAATCACCATGACCTGTCAAAGGTAATTCAGAGTGACCTCGTAAGAGACCCCTACCAGGCAGCCTCTGGCCAATACTCACAATATAACCTATGCTGAATTACCCTCTAAGCCTGTGTCATGACACGAGCTGTAGCAGGTTTGTGATTCCGTTGAGGTAAATTAACATGAAATGACACCAAACAATCACTTAAAAATTTTATCAATGGTAGAAGCAACAAGAACTTGGAAAGCTTAGTGGTAGGCAGCATGACCTCTTATTGAAACATTTATAGGAAGAAAAGGAAAGAGAGGAAAGATGGAAAAGAAAAATAGGTATCACCACCCTTCAATCCTGTGATAATGATGAAGCATGTAGTAGTACTTTGGTGATGGGTGTGCCTGTGGCTTCTTGGGTTTGTGACTTTATGGTCAAGGCCCTGCCTCTCGATTGTGACAGCCCCTTGAGGACCTACATGTTTTTGTTCCAGAATGTTTTTAGGCTTCTATGCAGGGGCCATTTAGTTTGAGTAGTCTCAATGGGTCTTTTGGGTGGTCATGAGCCTCTTCCTCAAATGAACTCTGTATATGTCTGGCCATATAATGGGAATACAAAACTGCACATCCTCCACACTTCTCTGCATCCATACTAAACAACTTTATTTGGTGGTTTATTATCATTATGTAACTGTTTTTCACCACAGTGTTTGCACATCAACACATATTAACCCTTTCCATCTCTCACAGCATGATTTGTAAACTCTCAACTGGCTCATCATCTGCTCCTAGGCAGAGTTCTATTCACAGACAGTGCTCTCTCCCATCAAGTATATCTGACTCTCATGTTGTCCTAGCATGTCCTTCGTAGAGATCCTACTGATGACATCACTCCAAGCATGTGACCTTTCCAACCATTTTTCAGTAATTCCAATGAGATTGTATTCCTATCTCTGAACAGAAACCTCTAGTTTTCTCCTGTTTGTTCCTAACTCTAATGATCAGATAGCTTGTTCAGATAGCTTGTTGGCAAAGATGTTTTTGCCCCACTTACTTGTTTCTTCACAATGGTCCTTGATCTTCAAAGAAGGTCCTATGGTCACAAAAAACAATCCACACCAGTTGCACAAACAGCTTTTAACACTCAGGAGCCCTCTGCTTTACCTCAGGTTCTTTCATCTTAACAACAGAATCAAGAAAAAAAACCAACCACCTGGGCCCTCAGGCCCTTGATATTTTCTCCAGAGGCCTCAGACAGCTCAGATGCCTGAAATTGCAGAAATGTAACCTGCAGAGACAGTACTTAATCCTAAACTTTCCCTCTGTTATGTACTTTTCAAAAGGGCTAGAGAAATTTCCAGTGGGAACTGAACTCTCTTAGAAGCTACTTTAAAAAATCCAACTGTATTTATTCTGTTGCAGGTTAAATGTCAGGAATTGTATATGCCTTGCTTCCAAAAGTCATAGACTCATAGAATCATAGAAGGTGTTATGTTGGAAAGGACCTTTAGAGGTCATTTAGTCCAACCCCCCTGCAGTGAGCAGGGACATCTTCACTCGATCAGGTTGCTCAGAGCCACATCAAGCCTGACCTTGAGTATCTCCAGGGATGGGGACTCCACTATGTCTCTGGGCAACCTGTCCCAATGATCTACCACCCTCATATTAAATATTTTTTTCATAATATCCAACGTAAATCTCCCTTTTTCTAGTTTAAAACCATTACCCCTCATCCTATTGTTACATGCCTTTATGAATAGTTTTTCCCCAGCTTCCTTACAGGTACTTTTCAAGTACTGGGTGTCAGAACATTGCAAGTTAAAATAAAACTCTGAATATTCACTTATAAATCACACATCTTCAAGTCTTCATATAAAAACACTATTCTCCAGGTAACATAATGAGAAAACAATATTCCTCAGTACTGTTGTTTGCTCTGGAAAATTTGCACAGCAAATCTATCAAAACTGGTATGAATTGAGATAATTTTGGACACAATTTGGAAATGTCACCTTTAACCTAAGCTATTTCAAAAAGTAAATTACTTTTGAGGTTTCGGATAAAGAATATTCAATTTTAAGATAGGTATTGGTTTTTTGTTTTTTTTTAAATTAAGGGGAACCAGATACAAAACACTAATTTTTATATAATCATTAGGTCTAAATTAAGACTGAAGAGAAGGAAGAAAGGAAATCACAGAATATGTGAGTAGTTCACACTTGGGAGTGGTGGTGGCATGCTTCTGGTGAAAACCTCTGAGGTGGTCTTGTTATTCAGGAGTGAATTAGGAGGTGCTAATCCCACCAGTAAACTTTATGGTGGGAGAGGAAAATGCTGTGTCCATGCAATTTAAATACAGACATACATCTATGCATGCACATTTATGTACATATATGTACGCAGATGTACATTTATGCATGTATGCATAAATATAACAGATATCATAGAATCATAGAACGCTTTGGGACCTTAAAGATCATCAGGTTCCAACCACTCTGCCATGGGCAAGGACACCTCTCTCTAGAAAAGCTGCTCAAGGCCCCATCCAACCCACCCTTGAACACTTCTAGGGAGGAGGCAGCTACCGCTTCCCTGGGCAACCTGTTCTGGTGATCTACCACCACTATAGTGAAGAATTTCTTTCTAATATCCAATCTAAATCTACCCCCTTCCAATTTAAAACCATTCCCCTTCATCCTACCACTACATGCCCTTTTAGAAAGTCCCTCCCCAGCTTTCTTGTAGGCCCTTTCAGGGACTGGAAGGCCACTATAAGATCTACCCTGAGCCTTCTCTTCTCCAAGCTGAACAACCCCAACTCTCTTAGCTTGTCTTCATAGGAGAGATGCTATTCATGTGCTATTCATTCATGCCTAGACTTGCTCAAAGGCTGGTTGCTCTCTGCAAGCCTGATGAGAAAAATATACAGCTTAGGTCTGCCAGTACAATGAGAAAAAAATGTCTCCTTAGTAACGACCTGTGCCTGCTCCCATGGTACTGCAATTGATTATAAAGGGAGTTGGATTTGGTTCTGAATCCCCTTCTGGCCTTACATACACATTGATTAACGCAGAATAGACCAGTTTCTCAGCCCTACTTATTAAAATAATAGCTGTGGAATGAAAGCTAATCTACCTAATGGAAAAAGTTAACTAAGAAAGAATTTTGATGACTGTGAAGTGAAAAAACAATAAAAGAAAAATCAAAGAAAATGGTGTAGCATGTTGTTTTTTTCCTTTCTTTCTGTTTCCTTCTTAAATAGCACATCAGCTGTCATCTCTCCTCACTCAGAAGCCCTAAACCCCAAGAGATCCTGCTTACTTGAGTAAATTAATTATTTAGTGAGTGATGGATTACATGACACAGAAGTAGCTAAAATGCCCCAAGGAGATGATGAAAGAGTGAAAACTGTGAAATCGTCTTTGGATGAAAAGAGAAGAAATCGGTCCAGTTGCTTCCAAGTCTAGTCCCAAGAGAACTCTGGAAAAGAAATATTCCTTCTTAGGGCACCCCATTTTGTACACCAGTTGCTGTATTTTTGTATTTTGGATTCAGAATGGATTTCTCCTGTTTACTCTGTTCCCAGTGGGATATTATTTTTATGTGAATAGAGTTTATCTTCTTGGAGGTTAATGTCCAGATTGTGTTTGTGACTCTCAGATTTCTCACGTGGTGTTGCAATTTCTGCACAGTTTGAAACATGCATTCCTCAGTTTGCTTGATGGAAAACATCAGCCAGCTATGACCATTTATTTACACTTCATGTGAATTACTGTGAACACTCAAGAAGGATGTAAGGCTGATATTCAATTTTCTGTTCACTTTTTGCTGTTGAGTTGTGGGTAAGTAAGATGTTTTGTTTTTTTTTTTCACTAAAGTAGCTATTTTTTCTGCATAAATAAACCCAGAAAATAACGTTGTGCAGACATTAATCTGACCATAACATGCAATTTCAAAGCACCTGGATGTTTCAAAGTTGTAAGAAAATTTAGACCCATCACACCAAAAAACTCACAGTATTTCTGGTCAAACTGATATATTTAGGTCCTCCCTCCCCACCTCCCTTCCTTCCTTCCTCTGAAAGCATAGGCTGCCTATGTCAAGATCACCAAAGGGAAGATCAGTGAGCTTCTCTAGCAAGAGCAGAGCTTAGGACTCCTACTTGTCTCTGCATGCACTTATACAGTGGGCTGGTAGCTACTTGTGGTGGTTTGGCCCTAGCCAGAGGCCAAATACCCACCAAGCCACTTGCTCACTCCCCCCTTCAGCCGAAGAGGGGAGAAAATAGATATTAGGAGGCTTAGGAACTGAGATAAGGACAGAGGGATTGCTCTCCAATTAGTGCAATGGGCAAAACAGACTCAGCACAGAATAAAGGAAAGTGATTTATTACTACTACAACTAATACACCCAGTGAACCGGAACGAGATAAGAAGCGGCCAGGTCTTAAAGCACCTTCCCCCCACCCCTCCCTTCTTAGCACACTTAAAACTCATCACGATATTACTCCCTTCTTCCCCCCAACATGGCGCGGGGAGGGGCAGGGAATGGGTAATGGGGTTCTGGCGATTCCTCACAAGCTGCTTTTCCTCCCAAGATCTTAACACTTCTACTTCCCACCACCACTCGCCTCTTCGCACTCTTGACTTTAATCATAGATCTGCTCCCTTCATCCCTCCCCTCGCAGCACAGGGAGGGGCAGGGAATGAGGAGTGGGGGTTTCAGTCCATTCTTCCCGAGTAGTCTTCTGTCAGCTGTGGGGGAGGGCATTCTACACACACGCATACTTCCCTGCCTGCACCATGGGGTCCCACCCACACGAGTGTCCTATCCACTACTTCTGCAGTGTGAGTCCCCCCAACGGGTAGCCATCTCCTCTCAGCAGGGCTCCTCTCCATGGAGTGCTGACATTTTGGTCCAGATCCCCCGGCCTGGTCCCCCGCAAAGTCACAAGTCCCCCGGCAAACCTGGTGAGGCGTGGATCAATCTTCACAGGGTATAGGTGTCTCTGCTCCCCGTCCTCATCCATGGGCTTTGGGGGGACATGTGTTTCACCATGGTCTCACCACGAGCTGCCGGGGAAATTCTCTTTTTTCACATTCTTCACCCCCTCCACCCGCCTACTGCAGGCCTGGCCTTGGTGTCTGTGCAGCTTGTTACATCTTCTCTCTCCCGCTCCGGTGGCAAAATGCGCCTGCCAGCAGTTTTGTTTTCTCCTTTATGTGATTCACAGAGGTGCTATGACCAGCTCTGATAGGCCCAGTCTCGAATTTGGCCTTGAGTTGACCATGTTTTCCAACTGAAGTGTTCCTGTAACTAAAATATCTACCTTAGTTAGGCCTGATGTGCAGGGAGATGGAGGAGTACCTCTGGATGGAATATGAAAAGTAGCGGGGATGATGACAGTGACTTGTAGTCTCAGTGATACAGCCCTGTGAAAGTAAAAGCAGGAAGCCTGTGGCCTATATGACTAAATTAAAATGGTCTTTTAAAGGTGGGCATAGGAAAGATTCATCTTAATAAAATAGATGAAAGGAAATGGGGGTTGATGGCTGCTATAAATTGCCACTGACCCAGGATCACATGCTCTGTCCTTGGCTCTGTTCCTTGAGGTGCCGCAATTACCCCTGGAGTCCTACTGAGATCACAAGTTGAGAATAAAGGATCCAAATTATGGAATTTGATACATCCTACAATTGTTTCACAGATATCACTACTTCCTGTGACAATAATAATGCACAATACTGTCAACTATAGGACAGATAGAATTAATAATGGATTTTCTAGTAGAAAATGCAGGTTAAATGCACTTTAGTTAAGAAGGAGGGAGATTTAGTAGGAAATCTTTAGGTTTTGCCTAAGACTTCCCTTCCATGACAGCATCTACAATTAAACAGATTTTTTTCAGGTGCGGAATTAGGAGTGAATGAATATTATCCCAAGCTAAATTAAGTAATCAATAAATTGTTTGACGCTGAAAGGAAAAAAGTGAATCTTGACCAGAGAGTAATCTCCAAAGTGTACTGCTATCCATAGGGGCTTTTATGTGTAGGCTGCTTTGCTGATCCTTTCTATAACAATTAACTATTTGATGTTTTTAAATGGCTCATAAACTCTTCAGCACAATAAGTGAAAACCACAGAATGCCAAATCAGAAAGTTGTAGCAGATGGTAGGACACATGATGGTATTGTAACAGTGTTTGCAAATAATTATAGCTCCTTTTTAAAACAATCCTTCTTTTCAAATAAACTCTGGAATCCCAATGTATTCACCTCTTCCTTGTTGGTTTAACAGGTATGCAGAGGAATGACACTGTTGAGTACACTATGGTGGAACAAGCCTGAAGTTTACTTGTCAGATGACACTGGCGATTTCGCACAAGCAGTTGCTGTTATATTTTAAATGTCAGCTTGTTCAGGGACCTTAATATGTAGACATATATTCTTCTCTAAAAATTAGCAGTTATTAACATTGTCTCCTCTATTGTTATTTATAAGACCTGAACCTAGTAAAATAAAAAAGTCAGGAATAAGAATAGCACTTTTTGCCTTATTGAAATACCACAAGAAGATGATATCACCAGGTTGAACCCTTTTACCTTGAATTGGACATGAATAATTCAAGCCTTCAAATTATTGTTCAGCCACATAACCTTGTCTGTCAGTCAGCAAAGGCCACTCTTTTTGTCCCTGTCCAAATTTAATAGGTGTTGATTCCCCTCCTCCCTACTGTGCCTTTTCTGTCTGAGACTTAAATTTACATGGATGTGCTGCTTAGCTGCGGCGACTTGCGTCTGTGCGGGTCTCCACCTGACAAACTTTGTCTCTTCCTATTTCATCAACAGCTATCAACAATCAAGATACATGAAAGCTTTGCTGATTGTGCATTATTGAAGTAGTAATGAAACACCTTGTTTGAGCTTGCTTATTTCATGAAGGAAAAAAAATCCAATATAAAATTATTTGCAAACTGTGGCACCTCCAGATGATACTAAACATAGTTGCAAATTTTACAAAGATAATACACCATAGCTCGTAAGCACTTGCAAATGATTATTTGATTAGCTCTTTCTATTAACACTGCTGGGGTCCAGAGACCAACAGTGATAATATTTCAATTTATAATTCCTCCAGGTTTAGTTTCTGAACAAACTGTAAACAAGGAAAATATATGAAATAAATGCACAAAAATGAATTTTCATCTTCGTCATTTGCATTTCTCTAGACTGAATTCTGAAATTTGATGCCATTTCTGTGTTTATGAACATTAACTGAAAAAAAAAAAAGCCAACAAAATTAATCCCTAATATTTTGGCTCAGATAGATAGTACTGTGTCTGGCTGAAAGGGAGTTAATTTTTCCCACAGCAGCCCTCACAGCGCTGCACTATGCATCGGTAGCTTGCCGGGTGTTGGTAACAGACCAGAATTTTGGCTATTACTAAATAGTGCTGGCACACATCAACGCTGTCTCTGCAACATTACCCTCTCACCAGTAGTCTGGGCAAGACTTGGGAGATCTTGGTGGGCAAGATCTTGGGAGAGGACACAGACAGTAGAAAATCTTTTTTTTTCCTTTGCTTCCACACATGGCCTTTTGCTCTATTAAAATTCTCCAATATGAGAGTGGTGTATCACTGGAGCTGGTTGCCCAGAGTGGCAGTGGAAGCCCCATCCCTGGAGACATTCAAGGTCAGGTTTGATGGGTCGCTGAAAGACCTGATCTAGTGAAGATGTCCCTACTTACTGCAAGGAGGTTGGACGAGATGGCTTTTAAAGGTCTCTTCGGACGTAATGCATTGTATGATTAATCTGCCTTTATCTTGCCCTGTAAGTTTGTATCTATCCATTTTTCTCTCTCCCCTCCTGCTGAAGAGGGGAGTGACAGGGAAGATTGGTGGGCACCTGGCATCGAGCCAAGGTGTCCTGGTTTTTGGCTGGTATAGAGTTAGTTTTTTACAAAAAACCTGACAAGACACAGCCAAGACAACTGACTCAAACTAGCCAAAGAGGTATTCCATAAAACATGATGTCATGGTCAGCATAAAAAGGGGCTAGTCAGAGAGGTGCAACAAAGCTCTGGGCAGCGCCAATAGTGGCAGTCATACATGGTTTTCTTGTAGTTGGCCGTGAAACTGCATTTTGTATCACCCATTTTCTGTATTCTGTTAAGTCCTGTTGTTATTTTTTTCTCCCTTTGCTATCCCAGTAAACTGTTCTTATTCCAACACACAACTTCTGCCTTCTTCCCCTGATCCTCTTCCCTATCCTTCCAGGGGAAGGTGTGAGCAAGCAGCTGGATGATGCCCAAGGATAAACCACAACCTGAGGTCAGCCCACAAACAGATACAACTCACCAATCAATTATCTTGCTTGCTTGAAATATAAGTTGACATAAATCTCTTTGTTGTTATGGTTGAACAGCGGTTTTCATGTCCTGGCCCACAGCTAGGGTTCCTGTGTGCTTTTGACATGCACAGTCTTGCATGTCAGAGTAAGTTCACAAGCAACAGCAAAACAAATCTGGACCTGCCTCTGGACGAAACATCTTACCTCTGCATGTTACCATGTGGGCAAACTATCTTCAAGTTTCTGCATTTCAGCTTTAAAATTTGTTTACAAATTTGTCCTTTCATACTTTTCTCCTCTTGCATTTATAGCAGTGCAAAGACAAGAGTAAATATGGCCACATATGATGTATATGATTTGCACCTTTGTCTGGATCACCAACCAAGAACTTCAAGGACCATCCAGTACAACTCATCTAGAATAGCAACATGACTGATGTATTAGAGTACTTCAATTATGGTTTTGCCCAGCATCAGGGGAGAGGCTGTTTACAAGTACTTTCCCCCCGTTTTAGGCAATGACAATGTCCAAATTGGTTACCTCTTGAAATATAACTCAGTTGCCTTTTCCTGACCCTTTTCTGGCATGAGCCATTCCTTTGAGGTTGCAACCACAGAGTGGTTCTGACTCTTCAGACTCAAAGGAACACAGCAGCAAGGCCGTCCTCAGTGACAGGAGAATGTGGTGTTTTTGTAGCTTACCTTCACTGCTTCTACTGGCAAATAAAAAAAGGAGACAATCTGCATTACAAAATACTTCATAGCTCATTGAAAGACACAGGAAAATTATTGGGCTGTAAACACAGGTTTAACCTGTATTACATGACCCATAATTGCAGCTGTAAATTTATCAGCCTATTTGGAAGCAATTCAAGTCAGAGATGTGGAAGTGAACAATGTGGGAGAGATAGTATAAAGGTGTGATGGCTGACTTGCAATCTGAACTCTTCCAATTTTTTTCCAAAGATAGGAAATTTAATGATAAAAGATTATTATTTTTGCCTTAGAGGCCTTATGCCATCCTCCTAAGCCAGGATAAAATGGGGACCTCAAAGGGTCCTGAATGGACATTTACCCTGTTAAATATTATGACTGAGAAATTAAAACTAAAAAGCTCCATCTGATATCAACAAACCCATCTTACTCTTAAAGTAGCTTCTCACACAGGAATTAGAGGTCAATGTTTGTGGCCAAAGTAGTGGTTCATCATTGCATTATTGACAGCAAACTTGGAGCTTTAGTATAGACTTTTAATTTATATGCATTTCTCACAGGGAAATAAAAATCACCTTTTGGTATTGGAACTGATGTTATGTTTCTAAAGGAAAAGAAAATGCTCAGTGTGTGACTTCATAGATAAAACAGTGAAGATGATTGTCATACTTAAATAATAATGAGAAAGCTTCATTTCTGGTTTCTGCATGTCATGTTAGACCTGCAGATTTAACATGAGATGCAAGAACGTATTTTCTCTAGAGAAACCAAGCTTTCTCTGTGGTTTATCATAATGCTTAAGGTGTAACTAAAAGTAGACACTGTTGTCAAACAGCTGTCAAGGTGCTGGAAGCAATAGCAATTAGAAATCTGGAAAGTGAGTTAAGAAATCAGGAACAAAAGTCCTGCTGGCTAAAAATTAGTATTTTTTATTTTAGAAATAGGCAAAGACTCAAGGGAAAGAATTTTTATTTGCATCTAAAACAAAAAATGGGAAAAGGGAAAGAGTAAAAAAAAAGAGAAAGAGAAAAATACAAAAGTAAAACCGAATAAATATTGAATACAAACACAGAAAGGAGAAATATAAAAAAATTTGAACACAGATGTAGAGTGTGGGTAAAAATAATAATAAAAAAAAAGCTTGCATGGAAGACAGAATTACAAAACATTAAAGGGAGTATGGAAAGATTTCTGTACCCATAAAAGGACACACATATTCTAGGATAGAAGTAAGTACACCTGAAGCTAGTGAACAACACCCTCCCCCCACCCCAGCACAGCTTCCAAAGCGTTTTTTGTTTCCAGGTACAATAAAGAAGAGACAGTGCAGTGAAACAAGGAAATAACTGACAAAAGCTCAGCTCCTGAAGAATCGTCACCTTTCAAGTAAAAATAGTCCCAGACTTAAGACTTGTCCCTTGAGTTGGAAAAAAGACCCACCAGAATGTGATGGAATCCTGCAGTCTCCCACCCAGTCCTAATTTTTTCTTTTTCTGTGATTGCATTATCAGAGAGTCCTTGTTATTCTAGTCTGGGGTTATTTTTTTTTTTCCCCAGAAGCATTGATTCTTTTCACACATTGGTAGAGTAAGACATATATCGTACCTTCCATATCATATTTTATTCTCCCTCATGCAACGTGCAGCCTTGGGCTTATTTACCTCTTGCCATCCAAACCCTCAACAATGTGTCAACTGCTTATGGACTTTTCTCAGCAGTATTGAAGCATGTAGCCAACATTCATGAATCCACCTCTGCAACCCCTCTGTGAGGCAAGACAGCATTTCTCATTCTCTTTGAATCTGATATTGAGATGAGCCACTGGGTATTATTGATGTGTAGCGTGATTCAAGGGCCTGTTTCAGACTGAAAGAAATCAAAGGAGTTCCTCTGTTAACTTAATTGGCCTTTGAATCACCCTCCGTATCAAGAAATTGTCATCATTTGGATTACATCACCTGAGAAGACATTTAAGTTGGTTTCTGGAATACTATCATTTTATGTTGTACAATATTTAAGGGAATAATGTAAGTTATTTCTATAATAATAACAACTAACTAGTATTCTAGCAAAAGAACTTGAGCTGGGACGTGCTTTGGCACAAAGATCAGGGAGGATCTACTGCTCAGAGGTAGTTTGCATGCAGTCACCCTCTTTTGAAGACTAAGGTAGATTACTGACCTTTCTGTTTCCTTGCTCCAGCAAGGAAATTGAGTCTATCCTTATAGACACAGCCTAAAGAGACTAACCCCGTATGTCTGAATTGCTTGAAAGCAATGACCACTCCAAGTGTTGCACCTGACTTCACAAGGCTAGATTGATTCTTTAGATACCATATGACAGTTGGAAATCATCTGACATAACATGTATGTTTGAAAACTGGTTGTTCAGTTAAACCAGGTGTCTGGGCTCTCCCTGTTGTCTTACGAAAGACGGGCATCATGAGACAGTGACTCATCTGTCTACACCAGAACTTTTCTTAATATGAATAGTGGGATACTAGTCCATTAAAAGTAGTATGAACTTTTAACTTCAGAGCACAGCTTTGACTGTTTCCATCAAAGCTTGTGCCTCTTTTAAATGAAATTTTCTATGCTGCTTATACAAAATAACTAAAACAAATAAACAAACCTGCATGCAGTTACATAAAATCTTATTCTATGTTTTGATTAGTTTCAAAATACTGATTCACCCACACCTGATGATAAGTGTACAGTCTGCTGCCTTTAAGGAACCTTTAATTTAGCATGGGGATGGCTTGCACTTCTAATTAGGAGATCGCTGGCATGTGGTCAGAGTTTAATTCACATGTCTTAAAAGAGTTAATATATTGTGGCATTCAAGCTGAGGCTAATCATCCACAGTCTGCCCATACGAATGATACAAGTAAAAACATGTGCCACTTAATGAGCCTGAATGAAACCTTAGTTAAATCAATGCACAACATACACAAACAACTGTCCCTGACATTAATAGGGTTACTTTGGATTTACCACTGGTGCAACAGATTGAGATTTGTCCCGCTATATTTCGTTAATTATGTATTGCTGTTAAAATAGAATTACCTCCCTGATTCTCTTCTGACCATTACAAAGGTATCTACATGTCCAATCCCAATTCTCCTTGTCATCCTCACTCATTGATATTAGATAGAAGCAGAACATGAGGCTGAACTTATGTCATCAGAGTAGCAAATCATCTAGCCCAGACTACTGTCTTCAACACTAGCCATGAACAAGTGCCAAGGAGCAAGAGAGCAAGACAAACATATTGATATAGAAAAATGCCAGCAGAGCAGGTAGTACTGATACTACTGATAATTCCACCAAAAAAATTAGTATTTTTAAGTTTAGAATACAGTAGGATTTGATTTATGCCGAGAGATTTATACAGATTTAATGTGGAAATAGTCCATAGAAAAAATAATTGTGGATTGCTTTCCAATGGTTTGAAGAAGGCCAAAGTCATGTGTCTGATTTTTCAATGCTTTGAACAAGAAAAAATAATAAAACCCAAAAGTGAGGTTTTCTAGGTTTTATTCTTAAGCATTTCACATCTTCATTTCCAAATGTAGTTTCTTTCTTAAAAAAGAAAAAAAAAAGCCAAACAGCAAGGTGTTTTTAAATCATAAATTAAAAATTAATTACATATATTTAACAGAAAAAATAAATTGTCCTTGGACCTGAAAGTGTTTTTCACTTTTGCTTATTAAAAAATAACCATTTTTTAACTATTGTAAACTGTTCTCTGTTATTATTAAGAGCAAATTCAACAATGCAATGCCTGGCATGGAAAGGCATCACATCTGAAAACAGGGTCAAGACTCTCCCTCTGAAAAAAACACAACAAGACTTCTGTGTACTTTTATGTGCTGGTTATAGCCAAAATTATTTAAGATCCAATAAAAAAATGTTATTAATAATATGAAGCTTCTGATGCATGTAACAAAGTAACTTGAAATCAGTGGAGCTGCTCTGGTATAAAGCTGCGTTATCACAGTGGTGAATAGAGCTTAGGTTTTTGCAGTGATGGGCTTTTAAAGCTCACAGAGCCAGGCAAATGAGATTTGAGCAAGTTTAATGAAGTCTTTTTTATATGTGTCTTGAAATTCAAGAGCTGGTCTTATAACTAAAAAAGCTGCCTTAATGAAAATGGGGAAGGGAAGATCAGAGAAAGATTTATTTCCTATATACTTACTGTATTTTTCAGATATATATATTTAATTTCATAACCTCAGGAGTAATAGCAGGAGCAAATATTTTGCTAGGCTAATGCATTATTAATCGTAGAATAAAGTCAGGGAAGCAGACAACGTTGGCACCTTACTCTAAGACCACATGAAAAATGCTGCACATAAATGACAGGCAAAATAAGCAACCTGGCATCTTATTGAACACAGAACATGATGTGTTGCAAAATCAAGAAGCAGACCTGATTTATCCAGTGGAACTTGACATTTCCTACAGGCCAGCATTGGCTTAACATTAATTAAAGCTTCTCATAAAAGTGTTATCTCCTTTTCCCCCTATTGTTCTCGCAGTCTTTAACCTATTTTTCTGAAAGACTGTGGTTTGTGGATATGTATAAACCTGAGCGTCAGACCTGAAGAGCCGACTCCAAATGTCAGAATGTCTGTATGTTCCTGGTAATCAAAACAGAGGCTTCTCCTCTATTAATAATGTTCCGCAGTTTCATGGGAGGGCATGTTAAGCCTGTGGCCTTCGGAAAATCACTAAGGGTTTGAGAGAAAGGCAGATTTTAAAGAACAAAGTAAGTAAAGACGAGAAAAAAAGTATACTTTTCTTTACGCTCCTACAATTACTTCCTCTCCTGTCCATCAAGAAGCAGAAAAGGGGGAAAAAAAAAAAGTAATCTATTTTAAACATCAATTGACAATATTATGGCATTTCATCTGGGTCTTTGAAATTCAAAAGACAAAACTGGTCTACTTATGTATGACGTGCACAGCATTGCCATTTCTTCCTGACCAAATAATTAGTGATCTTCGTACTGAGGTACCAAGGGCTAAAAGGTAGCTTCATTTTTCTATGCTCATACAGCAGTTAGCACAAAGAAGGAAAAAAAAAATCCTAAAAAACCTGTGACTAACATTTATCTTGTCTCACTCTAGCCAGTTAAAACTATGTCTTGAGTCATAGCCCATTATTTAAACTGTCTCCACAGTCATGGGAGAAAGCAAGGTACCACTAGAGAGGAATTCATCCCATCCTAAAATAGATATTTAAGATGTGTGTGATGAATCATTCTCTGAAGAGACTTTGTTCTATACTTCCATTAGAGAGGAAATTTAGGTGACTACCTTAATTAAATGGCTAATTTTTATGCAGCTAAAGTTAGGTCAGGTGAATCCCAGATGAATGAAAGAACATTACAAAGCTAATTACATCTTTCTTTTTTTTTTTTTTTCCCCTCCCCCTTTGTAAACCTGGAAGGAAAAATTCCATGCCTGGGATCTGCGTGTACTTCTGCTATCAGTGAAAAGGCACACAAGGCAGGCACAATACTGAGACTGCTGTAGAAAAGGAGGTATCAAGAAGTCTTATAAAAAACCCTGTTTCTGTGAAGCTAATAATAACTAGGGGGAAAGCATGAAAGTAGACTTACAGTGCAGAATCCATGCCATACCTGTATTACTCAGTATTGGAAAATAGTTTGGTGGAATTCCTGTTGGTTGAAGGCATAGCTGTATCTCAGATTCCTCTCATAACTTGGAGAAAGTAGTCTGAGATATGCACAAAACATTTAAATTCCAGTCAAGTCCCTGTGCTAGTCAATACAGAAATCTTAAAGCTTCAAATACCTCATTCAGAGAGCTTGTGGAAGATGTGTCTTACAGAGCAATTTATGTCACCAGAATACAGCCCTTTTATCCTTCATGTCCTAATTTTGCTATCTGTAAGATAAGCACTGTGATGCTTATTTCCCTTGCTAGTGTGTTAAAAAGGTTATCCTAACTTCCAGTATTTGTTTTTTTATATATCTTCTATGGGAACTGCTACAAAAATAAAATATATTTTAAATTATTAATGCAATCGTATTTCTGGAGCTTGCTTTTATGTAACAGCATGAACCTGTAAAGAAAAAATAAAAATTCACATATTCAAAAAGCATATTCAAATACTTAAAAAGGAAAAGAATCTACATTGTCAGGTATCATTGTAAATGATCTACATATTATCT
This sequence comes from Laterallus jamaicensis coturniculus, assembly GCA_022605575.1. Taxonomy (NCBI): domain Eukaryota; kingdom Metazoa; phylum Chordata; class Aves; order Gruiformes; family Rallidae; genus Laterallus; species Laterallus jamaicensis. The sequence continues at coordinate 3,256,750 of JAKCOX010000056.1, forward strand.
TTCAAAATAATTCACAAATTTTGTGAAGAATGACATAAATTCCTTTGCAAATGGACAGAAACAAAAAAAAAAAAGATTTCAGTTGTCAGCATTTATTCATCCTGCAGTTTTGTCCATATAATATTTAAAAAAAAAATACAGAAAATTAACAAACATTACTTCATGGCAGTAGGAAGGAAAAATGAAAGAAATATTTCTTACCATATATATTCTGAGGAAATAAAATTGGTATGAATACTGTCAGCCAGGTAAAGGCATTTTATTCTAAGACACAGAAAATTTGTTTTCTTTCAGTGACTGAATGAATGCTGGAGTCAAGTCACCTCTAGTTAACTCCTATGTGTATCTTAAGAAATGAAATCTGGCCCTGAAAGTCACATTCTTCTGTGTATAGATGGAGATCCACAGATGAACAAAGAACTGAGTTTTAGCATCTATATTCAGGGAAAAGAAAAACAGGTACTTGTAAAAAGACGGGTATTTTTCTGTGTTGTCTTGAAGTATGGGATATGCAAAGTGTTAATATATTCAAAGATTTTTTGAAAGGAAAATATCCACAAGGATGACCGCAGAACATATCAAAAAGACATAATAATGCGTAAATTAGGAATTGTTCACATCAAGAAATGGATCCCGATTGCTAACTTCTGCATGAACAGAGAGATACAGTGTTATCCTCAAGGCATTTATAATCTTCCTATCTATCTCACTGAGTTATGAGGACCCTTCAGGAGGAAAGCTATATATCTATGAATGCTTTTGGAGACAATAATTTAAGGAAGTCTGAAAGTACAAGTTGGACATTTGACATTTGACTGATTTTCTTTCTTGCTCAGCTACAGGGTCTAATGTACTAACATTTACATCTTTTTTCTTGCACACCTTTCCAAGGCTTGTCACATATCTTTAATCTTATTTATTCCTATTGTTAATTTTCCCCATGCAAGTCTCCTTTCCTCTCATGACATCTGAAGCCATCTCTGGAACACCTCCACTCTTTGCTTGCCCTGGGCCATATTGAGGACAAGGAAAAAGGTGTTTTGAAGCAGCATATTTGAGGTTCTCTAACAACATTAAAATGTAAGATCAGCTGTAATGAATCAAAAAGGTCCTTTTAGTGTCTCCAAGAGTAAACATAACTTGATGCCAATGAAAAAGTAGAATGCGAGAGAAAACATGTATGATTCCACCCATAAACTCTCTCTCAGTCACTTATTAACAGGATAAAAACTTTTTGAGACAGGAGTTTTTTTCTTTCATTTAATGTATGGAATTAATGGATTTTCTTCTTGCAAGCTTGTCCAGACATCTCTTTATCCCTCATCAATTTCTAGTATCAGCCACATTCCAAGGAAAGGAGCATAATGCTGCATTCCTCTGCTTATATCAAGAAAATCCCAGGAAGAAATATGCTCTAGGAGTATACTGGAGTTGAAACGCATGACCAACCATCATTCCTGTAAATGGGAAAAATTATGAACTAATACATGGTATGAGATAATAGCAGTAGAGAAGACCTTGCTGTTAAATCTATGCTTGATACCTGAGCAAGATCTGGATTTTCTTGTCATGTAGCTGAAGATAGGCAGAGCTCCATGCTGTCTCACAGACTGGTCCTGCCTTCCCCTCTTGTGGAAACATACATGCAAAAGAAGACAAAAAAATTAGTATCAGTTTGGGGTTTTGGTTTTTTTTGTTGTTGTTGTTTTGGGTTTTTTTAAACTTTTGTAATGTCTCATGTTTTGTAGCAATACAAGGAAATTACTCCACTTTGTAGTAGTCTCAAAGTATTATCTTTCAACTAACATTGAGCAAGACTTATGCTCCAAGCATAGATTAGATCCCCCATGTGTCTGCTTGGTTTTTGGATGTGTGTCGTGGTTTGACCATGGCTGGAGGCCAGGCACCCACCACAGTTGCTTTGTAGCTGCCCTTTTCAGCTGGACAGGGGGAAGGAATCTAGAGGCTTAGGAGTCAAGATAAGAACAGAGAGACATCATTCTGCAATCAGCATCCCAGGCACAACAGACTCAACACAGAATAAAGGAAAGAAAACTCTCTAATTTATTACACTACACTGCACACCCAGTGACACCACAATCAGATAATAAGAAGTGTGACCAGATCTTAAAGCACCTCTCCTCACGTCTCCCTTCTTAACAGATTTCACTTTGGTGATGGTTTCTCTCCGTTCTTGCCAGCATTGTGGCACAGGGAGGGGCAGGGACTGGGAGAATGGGAGTTTTCGTCAGTTCCTGGTTTTCATTCTGAGCTGGTATGGGGGTGTATTCCTCACACCCCTGTACCACCCATGGGAGACAGTCATCGACAAACTTCTGCAACGGGAGTCCTTTCCCACAGGGCTTCAGCTCTTCCCCAGCTGCCCCAGCGTGTGCCACTGCTATGGGTACAGTCATCAATCATAGAACGTTCCTCAGTCTTTTAGGCCAAGACTGCTCCAGCCTGGTCTTCCATGCAGTCACAAGCTCCCCTCAGCAATTCTGCTCCAGTGTGAGAGTCTTTTAGGCCCAGACTGCTCCAGCATTATCCTCCATGGGGTCACAGGCTCCCCCCAGAAATCTTGCTCCACTGTGAGTGTATCTCTCTCTCCACAGGCTGCAAGTGCTGCCAGAGGTTTGCTCCAACATGGGTCACAGTGTCTCCCCCTGCTCCAGCGTGGGGCCTCTCCATGGGCAGGTGGGGTCTCTGATGCTTACATTCTGCCATGGACTGCAGGGAGACAACTGCTCTACCATGGTTGTCTCCATGGGATGCAGGGGAACCTTTCTCTTTGGTGCCTGGAGCACCTTCTTCCTTCCCCGCCCCCTTCTCTGACCTTGGTGCCTGCACAGTTTCTCACATCTTCTCTGTCCCTTCTCTGGGGGCAAAAAGCATCTGCTTGCAGGTTTTTTTTCTCCTAAATGTGATTTCCTGAGGCGCTATGACCATTGCTGATGGTCTCGGCCTTGGTCAGCAGCAACTCCAGCCTTAAGCCAGTTGGTGTTTGTTCTGTCAGGCCTGGGGGAAGCTTCTGGCTGCTTCTTGCAGATGTCACCCCTGCAGCCCCCCTCCTCCACCAAAACCCAGTCATGCAAAATTTCAACAATATTGAAATTGTTGAAGGCTTGTAAGGTCTCAAAGTGAATTTTTTTTTGCTCTGGAGAAAAGCCATGATCCCTAAATTACAGACATCAGAAAGATTAGCCTCCAAATATAATAAACCAGCCAAGCTAACATGGAGCCTGTATAAGAGCTGTAAGAAATGCAAAATAAAATGTCTGTGGAATAACCTTGTGATTTCTTCGTCAAAGGATCAGAGTCACTCAGAATTATCCCATTAATGCTCATTCACCAGGCAAGAGGCATGCAAATACAGATGTCGAGGGAAAATTAGAGCTATGAAAATGTCTTAACACACAGTGAAGTATGGGGGTGGGGTGGCTCTCTGATAAGGGATCTAGAGCAGAAAAAAGAAATGCTGTCTTAGTTTTAAGGTGACGTTTCCTGTCACACTTTTCCCTCCCTCTCTTGACTGAATGTAACCATTAATTGTGTGAATCGAACAGTTGCTATGGCTAAATTGGACAGGAACCTCAGGAGGTCAAAGCATTCCTGCTTGTTAAAGCTACTGACACATTTTACGGTTTTACAAAATGTCAGAGTCCATCATGCTGTAACTTTGCTGCTGAGGATCATGTCTCTCGTAAAACACTCACAACTGCCTTATGAAAGTTTCAGGTAAAACCTCAAACCTACAACAGAGTCAAAACTTCCCCCTCCTCTTCTCACTTCTTTTTAGAGTTTTGCTTACAAGCTTGTCATGAGCCTGTGGAAGTTTCTTTCCCTTTTTACTATGTCCATTTTAATTTTTTTTTTCCAGGCAGAACTGTAGGTTCAGAGAACTTGAGTGACAGCAACCTCTGTTGCTTTCCTACCACTGTAACATCTCAAATTGGTAGAAAGGAGCAATTAAAGTAACCACTAGGGTTTAACAATTGGCATTCAGTGTCTGCTGTGCCTCTGTGGCCCCACACAGTTGTCTTTCTTCCAAGGGAAATGCAGAAGTGTGTAGTATCTGGAATGCCAATGAACCGAGTTCTTTCTGCAGCACACGGTGATGGCAACTTCATTTCATTCTGCTTTTTCCAGCTCCAAGATAGAACTGCTCCGAGGGGATTCATACCTCAGAAAGACCAGAGAGAAATTTTATGCACTGTCCTAAATAGTGACAATGCTGACCCACAGCATAACGCAGATCTCAATAAATCTGTGTTCCAGGAATAGTTGTAATACTTCAGTTCACAAACTTGTTTATATTTTTGTCTAGAAAAATATATTTTCATTGTAGTACATTGAATGAGGCTTTTATAGAATCCTCAAAGATCATCTAGTTCCAACTCTGCTGCCATGGGCAGGGACACCCTCCCCTAGATCAAGTGGCCGAAAGCCCCATCCAACCTGGCTGTCAGCACTGCCAGGGATCCAGAGGCAGCCACAGCTTTTCTGGGCAACCTGTGTCAGGGCTTCACCACCCTCATAATAAAGAATTTCTTTCTTATATTCATTCTAAATTTACTTTTAAATCTATTTTAAATCCAGTATTTTAAACCTATTGTCCCTGGTCCTATTGGTGTAGGCCTGGGTAAAAAGTCTGTGACTTTCCCATAATACCCCTTTAGGTATTGGAAGGCTGCTATAAGATCTTCCTGGTGCCGTTTGCTCTCTAGACTGAACAACATCAACTCTGCTTTTTCTCATAGAATACACTTTGATTATAAGATTTTTTTTTATTTTATAGGTGCTTGTGTTTTTTGCAGAAGAATTTTTGTGTTGATTGGGGGTTTGTTGGTCTTAGTAAGTGCGAAATTTATGTCATTTACTTTTCTTTGCATTTCTTCTTTATGATAATTTTAGGAAGGTTTTTTTTCTGGATTGTGAACATGGCCCCATTAACAAATATCATAGTAATGTGTCATAAAAATGTCTTCCCTATCATCTCATACTTTCTATCCGAGGAGCTGAAAGGGCTCTATAGAAGATATCTTTATACCGTGACTGTGAGGAAGGTATTATTATGTCCATTCTGATAATGGAAAAAATAAGAAAGGAGAAATGCTTTTCTGCACTCCTACATAAAAACCCACCACAAAAGAGACTTTTTTTTTTTTCCATGCCTGTATGTTATTTCATCTCTTTCATACCTACCTTTGGGACAGATATTAGTGTATAATTTCATGAAGATCATAACATGACCTCCTATATCTTTTAGCTTTTGAGTTAATTCCTAGAATGCTTCCTGCATAATTTTAGCCATCACAACTTATCCCAGTCTCTATATATCAGGCTATATGGACATGCGAAAAAAGCCCCTGTCACAGGTGCAAGCTGCTGTAAGGTTGGGGAGCCTTGAGAATGGGATTCATTATTTGGTAATATTATTAGGTAGTATTATTAGGTAGAATGGGATTCATTATTAGGTAGTGTCCCACTACCCAAGCAAGCTCAAAGGGTGCTCCAAGTTAACAAAATTAAAGAGTGTGTTTTTTGCAAGCCATATTGCATCTGGGAATAAATGGTAATTAAAAGATTAATATTTCCCCAGAAAAAGTCCTTAAAAATTGTGACCTTTAGAAGCTCCTGAGTGAGCAGTAACAGAGGAATAGTAATGAAGTGAATCTCCTGTCGCATGATTCCCCAAGCAGAGGATGATTTTTTTCAATATTTATTGAGATACACCACCTGTGAGATTGAAGAGAATACACATTTTAATTACTATTGTGCTTTTTTAATCTGAGAATGTGCATATGTGCATGGTGGGCCTGTTTATCTGCATAGCATCACAAGATGTTATAGAACATGTGCAAAAATATATCTGTATAAGAGTGGGTCTTTCTGTGCCTGTGTGGTAATCATAGGCAGTCATGTTGTATTTCTGCCTTGGGCTACAAAAGCTGAAAGAAAGGTTGAAAACTACTGTTATAGATAATCCTCTGTAATGATTTTCCTTTCTTCAGGACAATCTTGACAACAGCACCTTGCCCTAGGAAAGTTTTCTTTGATCCATTTGGTGACTGAAATACAAATTCCCCATTTTTTTGTTTGCTTCTCTTCAAATTAATGGTCCCTTCAATAAGAATGCCCTGCCCAGGAGTGATTTCTCCAAACAGATTAAAAGAAATAACAAAGCTAAAACTCAGGATCAGGAATTGGGTCTGAAAGGTGGGAGGACACTTGGTCTTTATTTGCTTTTCTTTCTGCTTTTTTGGGCATGCTGTCATGTCGTGTTACTCAGATTGTCTGTTTGATATTATTTCACTTATCAAGAATATAGGCAATCAGTACTGCTAGAAGTAGAGGAGAACTGAGGGTTGTAGCATAATGCTTCACTATGGAGACATTTTTAATGGAAAAATTATACAAAGTAGTATATGAACATGCATACCAAAAGCAAGATGTTTAGCAGATTTCTGTGGCATGATAAAGTTATCTACAAACTTTTTGTGACTCTGTTAAAGAATCTGATAATCCTGTCCACTTCTGATACAGCTACACAAAAATCAGAATGGCTGCAACTGCTATACAACCAAATCCCAATCATGTTTCCTAAAGACATGCCTTGAGATGCCCAAAAGCATTCCAAATTTTGAATAGGTATGGCAAACTTCACCCAAAATGGCAGGAGAGCTAGGCTCCTCCAGAGTGGCAGCAGGATTTGAATGAATTATTTTGCCTCTTTAAAATGGCAGCATACACCTATATTTATGGAACTGTAATTTTTCATGAGACTTTCTGTACCTTTTATGTCTTAAAAATGTAATTATAGAATACTATACAAAACCCAAAACCAACCAAAAAAACTAACTCAAAAAAACTCAAAAAAATAACATCCACCCATAGGACTATTTCTTCTAATGTTGAGCATCTCTTTTAATGGATTTTTTTTTCCCCCTCAAAAAAGGGGCAACTGGTAAATACCGCAGGTCTGTAAGTGAAAGGACTCTAGGATGCCTTGGCTGACAACCTGCTGTGCCTCAAATCCCCTCAAAAGCCGCGCTGTAACTAGACATGAGAAGAAATATTACTTAACCATGTCCTTTTCAAGTTCATATTTTTCACCTATAATTTTCCTGTAGCAAAAACAACAGGACAGAGCACATGGAAATGTAAGTCTTAATTCTCTGTGGCTAGAAAGGCTTCTGGAGACTGTCTAATTCAAACTTCTCAAGTGAGGTCACCTAGAGCAAGTTGCTCAGGGCTGCTTGCAATCAGGTTTTGAACAGCTCCAAGGAAGGAGACTCCAAAACCTCCCTGGCCAAACTGTGCCACTCTTTGACCATACTGACAGTTAAAAAACCAAACAAACAACAAGCCCCTTTCCTCTTCCCCTCTAAAATAAATAAATAAATAAAAATTATTACATTTAAATACAATTTCTTTTGTCTGAGTTTGTCCTCTTTGTCTCCTGTCCTGTCACTAGGCACCACAGAGCACAGCCTTCCTCTGTCTTTGATAGTCTCCCCACATGTCCCACCAAATGTTTATGCACAAGAATAACATCACTCAGAGTTTTCTCTTCTCCAGTCTGAATGCAGCCTCTCACCATACACCAGGCGTTCCAGTTTGCTCATCGTGTTTGTGGCTTTTCACTGGACTTGGTCCCATGTTTCCATTTCTCCAGTACTGCGCAACCTTGTTCTATTGAGGGTGTCCCTGCCCATCACAGGGTGGTTGGAACTAGATGATTTTTGAGATCCCTTCCAACCCAAAACATTCTATGATTCAATGATTCTACACAGTACTCAGCACAGCACCCTGGATGTTCCTTACCAGTGCTTGGTAGAGAGAAAGGATCACCTGCCTCAACTTGCTGGCAGTGCTGTCTGTAATGTAACCCACTGAAGCTGGTTGCTTTCTTTTACAAGAAGGGCACACTGCTGGTTCGTGGACATGTCCACCAGGACCCTTGGGAGCTTCTCTGCCAAGCTGTTTTCCAGACATTTTTCTCCCAGCTTGTGCTGATGCCTTGAGTTCTTTCTTCCCAAATGCAGGACTTGTACTTCCTTTTGTTGAGCTTCATGAGGTTCCTATGGATCCATTTCTCCAGACCGATGAAGTGTTGAGCTATAATTTTTAATAGAGTATTCACATGCCAACAGGCTTGGACAGAAAGTCTGTGAAAAAACTAAACTAAAATTGCTAATGCTGTTATTGGATGAGTTACTTGGTTGGTTGCTTTTTTTTCCTTCTACTTACGAATCATCAGCTGATTCTTGAATGTTCCAGATTATTCAAAACTTCAGTGGGTTTTCAAACTTGTTTTATCAATATTTTTATTGGTTATTTACTTTCTAATCACTCTTATTTTGCTGGCTTTGGGCAGGCTAAATTCAAACTCTTTTGCTCTACATGGAAGAAAATTAATGACCAATCTGATAAATATGATATTGCTGTTTTACTAGATAGCTGGGGTCCATGTGACTTTCATGAAGGTTTACAGTTTATTACTACAGCAATAAAATCAACAATGCAATTAACCGCCTTTAGTGTCTTTTAAGCTCCTTCTTCTTGCCTGGATTAACAAAAAAAAAAAGCTTGCTGCAATATTAAATGTTGGGATGTTTACTGCCTTAAATCAGAAAAGAAAAAAAAAAACGTAGAGAAAGAAAAGCAAGTTCATGTGGTATACAAGTTAAATGACTATTGCCCAGGGCTACCAAATAAGAGTGTGGAGAAACAGTGACAATTTGCTGTATTTCCACTATTTTGTTCAGAAAAAAGAACATTATATTGACATGTAAGTAACAAAGAATTAAATCCTTATGAAGGCTATGTCACTGACTTATTTTCTAATCCTTCCTAAAGATCAGACACAGACTAGTCTCAGGGAAGACTCATCCTTAGGAATCTTTAGCTGACAACATTAGGGTATTGAGCTAGCATCCCTCAAAAGGAAATGAACCAAGTTTATAACCTGAAAGACATTTAAGATCAAATTTCTGGTCACAGCATCATTATTGAATTAGTTATTTATATGACAGCAGCCAATTAGAAGCAGGGTTCATGGCATCAGGTGCTTTCCCTAGTTAAAATACATGTCTATATAGATATGTTTGCTCAAAATCTTTGAGGGAACCACCCCCTGAGTCAGTTTACTCTTCCTCTGTGCTCAGCAGAGCTGTTGGTACAGGTAAAGCACAGCCAGAGTGGTGGGACAACTGATTTTACATTTAGATGGAGGACACATTAGCAAGCATTTAGGTCAGAGCACTGTTAAATGATAAAGCAGACATTTTAGCAAGGCAAAGCTAGTTGTAAGCACCTGAAAAAGATCAAGAATTTATGATCTGTATTTCCCAGTGTGGAAGGTGGCCCCTGCCTCAAAAACTCAGCTGGTTTGCTTTCCCTTTTATTCTCCAAGGCATCTCTGGAATAAAATTAGAAAACGCTGAAACAAATTATCAAAAAATTCCCACCGTGTCACTGTGAAGTATTAATCATTCAGGTCTGTTATATGCACATGGGGTGGAGAATTATGTTTATACTTTTTCTGTTCTTTTATCATGAAGCTTTCAACAGTAATTCATACAGCTGAAACTGTAAACTATGTAGCACAAAGGGAGGTCAGGCTGAAAACCAAAAGCTAATAAATTGAGCTGAATGAGTATCATGCATGTACACAGTAAAAGTGAAATTTCTCAGATGGAGTCAAGCAGTTCAGGGGAGATGAGGCTAAAAGCTCTAGGACCATAATGTTGCTAAGCTTTTTGTTGCCCCAGCAGTTTTGAACAACATACAGTCAAGGACCACACTCTTCATTTATGAATCACTCAACCACCTTTTTCAATAAACCTTTAACTAGCACAGATAGTTTGGCTTGGAAGAGCCTTACAGCTTGAGAGGGTACCTGGAAGAGTCTGGGATGAAAGATGGGACTTCTACAGAAAGCGGACAAGTATGCTTGTTACAAGCCCATGGGAATAACTATATGCTTCAATTCAAACAAACGGGAGAGGAAGCATAGGGTAGAGTGGAGCAGAATATTTTCAGCTGTAAGAGACCTAAACAAATAATCTATCCCATCTGCCTGACCACTTCAGGGCTGACCAAAGGTCAGTTTTTAAGGTCGTTGCTCAATGCCTCTTAAACACTAAGAGACTTGTGGCACCATCCACCTCTGTAGGAAGACTGTTCCAGTGCTTGACCACTCTCTCAGTAAAGAAATGCTTCCAAACACCCAGTCTAAACCTCCATGGCACACTTTTCAAATATATCTGATCAGGAAACTATGAAAACTGATTTTGACCTCCAGCCACCGAAGCTGGGTCTTGGCAATAGGTTGTACTCCCTTTCCTTGCCCATGATTCCTGCTCCCCTAACAGTCTGGCTATACCTTCAACTTCTCTTACAATACTCCAAGACACAGGAATGTTTCAATATTCTGAAACACAGGAACATTTTCGCTCTATATGGCAGCCAGCAGCACACCAGCAACATATTCTGCTGTGCACAGTCCCTTCCCACAAGACAGGATATAGGACTTTCCAGCCCAAGGTGCAGTATGAGCATTCTGATTCTTTACAAGACTGAGTTTGAGAAAATGACCACATTTATGAGAAGAGATATTTTAATTAATGCCTGCCTCTTTTTGATTATAGTTGTGCCATTATCTTGCAATTTCTAACAAATTATTCTTCATTATTTCACGAGAAGCCTTTATTGAAAGTCTTTTACTTCTACACACTGCAGCTGTAACATGGCCAGAGACAGCCCCTGCTATGTGGAATTTGCCATTGACTAAAGGCAGAAAAGGACTCAGTGGCACGCAGATGTGGTAAAGAACTTGAACCCAGTTTCTAAAATCTCAATCCATATACTGCTTAGGCAAGTCACTCCTTGTAGGAAATGTCACTTTTCTTGTTATGGCAGTGTAGGTGTCTACAGGAGACTGCTCAACTTCAAGAGTTTAAAAAAAAAAAAGAAAAAAAGAAAAAATGAAAGTAAAGTCACTTGAAAGTGCTTAGATTGAAAAAGCTACAGCACTGCAGAGTATAGGTGTTAGATGATGCCTTAGTGTGTTGGTTCAGCCCCAGGCAGTAACTGAGCACCACATGACACTCTCACCTCTCCCCAGGAGGAGAAACAGTCAGAGACCCAGGAGGTTGAGATAAGGACAGTTTACTGACAAGCACTGCAACAACAAAAGCCTGAGACAAAGTACACACACAGAGTGATAACACAGAGTGGTTTACTGACCAGATGAGACTATTACACTTAGCACTGTACCAAAGCGAGGACTGACCTGATGACTGACCACACTCTGGGACTGTCTGGGAGCCATGCAGACCCACTCCTCCCTAACCAGCCCCTTTTTTGGGGCTGTGTTGTCACATGATGTGGAAAACAGCCCAGGCCAACTCTGCTCACCTGCATTGGCTGCTTGGGGAGTTAACTCTGTCCTGGCCAGAACCAGGACACTGAGGCATCCCATACTGGGAATTGTTTTAGTTCTATCTCTCTCCAGGAGACATTTCACCTCCAGCTTGTCCTGTGGAGAGCACAGGAATGAATAGGGTTCTAAAGGAATTCTCCAGCACACTAACAGATATGCACACCTCTCTGTCATTTTGTACCTCTTGGTGTGGGAAAGGAAATGTAAGTTGCAGTGAACCTCTGGGACGTTTTCATGTGTGAAGGCATCATTGGATACATATGAACTCTGATATTGCGGTTTTGACAAGCTGATTGCTGGACTTCAGGAGAAAGGGGGCAACCTTTTACCTCCCAAAGAAAAGAGAGAGATACTTACTGAGGAGAAAGTGCTTATTAAATACCTTTTAATATTGGAAGAGAGATTAAAAAGTGTTACATTTTAAAAAGGCAAAGGGAATCACAAACTCACTGAGGAAAATCAGCATGACGTTTTTAATTACAATTAAATACCATACACCTGCATTTCTGTCTTGCTGTAGCTGGTACATGGTCTATTCCCCCAAAAGTTGTTCCATAATTAAATTAATAAAAAGGAGGAATAAATTGAGAGAAAGGCAGACAGAGACACTTTGATTTCTTTGTTCCCTTCCCATAAATATTTATGCATTTCCTAGGTGCTGCCATTGTGACATGCCGTGGACAGGGGCAGAACGTGTGCTTGCCTGGCTCTCAGCCTCGCTGCATACAGATGAGTGCTTTCAGAAAGGCTGCAGGTGAAACACACACACACAAAGTAAAATTATGGCTGCCCCTTGTCAAGTACAGCAACGTAGGCCAACAATAGCTGCTTATTCCATCCATGGATAATGCAGTCATAGTGTCAGAGACCTACTCAATGGTGTTGTAGTATTAGGGGGGGAAAAGGTAATGTAGGTTGCCAGAGGAAGCATGAAACTGGCAGTTTATCACTAATACTTCCTCCCCACCTAGACTTCAGAAATGTTTCTCTTCTATCACAGCACTTCTCATACAACTTCTATTCAGAGCCTTTGTCATTCATCAGAAAGAAAAAGGAGCATAGGCTATGTAACAGACTGAAAATGCATAAGATATGAATTAATTATCGTGTGAAAGCATAAATTTTGCTTCAGTTGCAAGAAAGAAAGGAAAGGGAAACAATGCCAGAAAAAATTTCAGATTATGATTTCTAGAGGAATCATTATTTGATGATGACACCATGGGAAGTTTTAAATCATGAGTGAATTGTGGCAGATAATTTATATAGGAAAGACAAATGGCAATCTTGCCCTTGAGAATGTGAAATGTAACAAATATAACAAATCAGATGATTGGACCTTTGTAAATAAACATTCATAATCTGCCTCCCAACAACAAAGAGTTCTTAAATTACTTTTCTTTGTAGCTGAGTGTATGTCTCAAAATATTCTTTCTTTTCTTTTGCCTAATAATTTAAAATACCTGATTGAAGTGCTTTATCTGAGGTTATGGCCACTGTTGCCTTCCTGTCTCAAGCAAAGGAGGGAGTTGGACAAAGGGGCACTTCAGATCACACCTAAGATGTAATAATATACTAGAAAAGTTTGGAGCCTCTCTTCCTGCACTATCTTCTTCCCCATGTTGTCAACTTTAGAGCACTTCAAATATCAAAGAAGATTCAGAGATTGTCCTAATTGTACTGGTATTTCTCTATTGAGGTTTCAGTGTTCAAAGCATTTCTTTCTGTTAGAAAGTCCATCTTTTGTTAAATTTAGTAAGGATTAGTCCGGATGAACTAAAAGCAAGATTGAAACTCCTCTGAATAGCTTATGATTAATAAACTTCTTTTAAGTAAACAGTTCACTCAACTGCATATCAGTAAATGTCAGAAGGGAGAAGTCATTGTGGTACTACTTCAATTAGGTGATAGCATAATTAGTAGTGGCCACCAGAAGTTAATACAGCTAGAGCTTACAGTTCTGATGCTAATAAGCACCTGAAGTTTTAGATACATTTTCCTTCATTATTAATGCCCACCAAAACCAGGCCAGCCATTTTTCATCTCTGCAGGCACATCTATCATTCCACCAAATTGCAGGTGAAAAAAATTATTTCTCATTTGTAGCATTTGAGCAGAATCACTGGGAAGTTTTAAGGTAACTCACAGGATTCATTTCTTCCATTCCTAGAAAAAAACTTAAGCTTCATTCTTTACCTGTAGAAGGCCTGAAAAGATCTACCCCATCCAGTAATAGCATGTAATATTATCATAGAATGCGTTATGAAGAATTTTTTTCCTAATATCCAACCTAAATCTCCCCTTTTCTAGTTTAAACCCATCTCACCTCATCCTATTGCTGAACAGTTCTACCCCAGCTTTCTTATAGGTACCTTTCAGGTGTTGGAAGTCTGCTATAAAGTCCCCCAGAGCCTTCTCTTCTCCAAGCTGAACAAGCCAAACTCTCTCAGCCTGTCTTCATAGGAGCGATGCTCCAGCCCTTTGTCCATGTTTGTAGCCCTCCTCTGGACACACTCCAAAAGGTCCATGTCCTTTTTGTATTGAAAGTAAAATATTTATTTTAAAAGACTAAGAAAATTACCAACATTTAATAAATTCTTTAAAAAATCTTATTCATTCAAAAATGGGAAATTAAGCTTTTCTCTCTTGAGAAAATAAATTCTCCCTGTTATGGCACTGATCTATTCATTGTGCATGATCGCATGAGTGTACCTACTTTATTTCTAAAGTATTATAACCTACTATAACTTGCATCTTGTCCAGAATCAAATTTTCTTCTTTTGTACATAATATGCATGCTGTGATATTCTCTAAATACCTTTCATGATTCAACTAGTTTGTTATCAAGTAGTCATCTCTGGAAAGTTCCTATATCATGAATAACAAAACCTGCAAACATTCAGGGGAAAAAAAACAAACAACAGACACCCCCCCCAAAACCTCTTCTGTGCCCAGAAAGGACTAATAATATTGCATTTACAAGATAATAATAAAATATGGCTCAAAACAAAGCCATTAGAAGACAGGGAGACAGAAAAGATATTTGTGTGATAATTAGGTCAGATAAAGATAATTTTAAAAGTCAGTCTTAAAGTCAGTCTTGCCACTCTGTGATGTCTTTGGTGTCATATCTGGTACCTACCTATCTGACAATCCAGGGCTGTATGAGTTTTCATAACAATAATTTTACTCCTCAGTTTCACCAAGCTATTTGCTGCTTCATCCTCGATAACTCACACCGGACTTTTTCTTCTGCTGCACCTTGAGAAGTATATGATTTCATCTCCACTAGTGTCTCCAGTATTCCCCAGACAATATTACGTTGCGGTTGGGTTGGTGTACAATGTGAAAATGAAAACTTTCTTGCAATCCTTCTCTTTCTTCTTGGTGAGTAATAGAGGCAAAAGTGTGAAACGTTGTCTCTGGATGGCTTCTAGAGATTACAGAAACAGAGGCTACAACAAAGCCCAAGGAAGTCAATTAAGAGATTCATTGACTTCAACAGGCTTTGGAGCAACACATAATGAATGTAGGTTTATCTCGCTGTCTGATGGAGAGCCTCAGATCAATCAACATTGCAGCTGCTCAAGAGGAGAAAACTATTTGTAAATAAGTGATTCACTGATTAGTTATGATACTCTCTCCAAAGCATTTAACTACTTAATTGTCAGTCTACAAAACTGATTATAAAGTTGAAAATTTTAATGGTGAGTAATTCAGGGAAACACAAGCTCTATCTCTCACAAATTCATTCTAGAAATCTGAATCCATAGCCCTGATGTATCCTGCTTTCCTTTTTTCGTAAGGCTTTTAATTGCTCTTCCTTATTTTATCATCTGAGTGCTATACAAGTCTTAATAAATTTATCCCCATAATGTCCCTGAGGCAACAGCTACATGAGCAAAATTTCCCAAGACAAGGAACCTCTAGGCAAAAGCCTGCAGGAAAATGCTGCAGGCAATCACATGCAAAGGAATACTTGTCCAGAAAAGAAAATACTCTGCTCCAGGAAGAACTGACCACAGGACAGAACTGGAGAATGTCTTTGATTAGGCCAAATTTACTGGCCTATGTGGCTACAGTTTTTCCTTTCTTCCTTCTGACGGATGACAGATGTTTTTTTCCCAGGATTACACATGTCCATTTCAGAAGTCATAAAAAGTTTAGAACTGCATACTGGAGTTTTTTGATGCTCTTCTTCTGAAAGCTAGATGTAATAAAATAGTTCATGGAACTGTTATGAATATCAGCTTGTAGTGCTGCAGCCCATTAAATACAGTCTTGCTACACCTACTAAGAGGCTTTGTACTGAGTTTGCAGGGCCTCAGGAACAAGGCTTGCCAGGCTTGCTTCATGTGAATTTCTGTTCACCTGCCTGGGAGTTTTGTCTTAGCTACTTTAGCTGAAAGAGTGTTTTCTAACAGCAGGTCACTGTTTAATTTGGTTTATTTTGTATTTGTATGACACAGTCACAGTTTTTAAGGAAACACATGCAAAAGGAAGTTTTGTTGATACTTTCTGTGGTATTATTTCTTTCTGTTACAAACACATCTGGACTACTGATAATTTGAATTAGACTGTTAAGATTTTAGTTATAATAACAATAAATCCCTGGATTTATAGATAAGGCATTCTTCTTTTCTTTAAAGAATGGTTAAGGTATACATACAATGCAATGCAATGAAAAAAAAAACCCAAAAAGTATCAATTGTTTTGGGCCTTCTGGTGACAGGTGCTGTTCCATGCTAAGAAGTTTGAAAGACTGAAGGTAAAATATCACTACAGACAACTCGGTATGTAAAAGAGGAAATATAGCCAGTGAATGAAGCCAATTGATCCGAGAACAAAAATTCTTGATAGCATTATGAGCTAGGGAGCCTGCTTTGGCAGGGGGGTTGGACCTGATGATCTCTCAAGGTCCCTTCCAACCCCTACAACTCTGTGATTCTGTGATTAAGTAACCTTTGTACAAGTGCGACAGAAAAACCAGTTTGTTTATACCTGCATAAGTGCATCTACTTAGGCTTCCAAGTAAAGAAATCATTGATCAGCATTTACAGTTTTTGTACCAGTTTCCCGATTTATTTAATTTTTATTTACTTTTCAGCAAATACGGGGGGAATGTATGAAGTGTCTGAGCAGGCAGGGATCAGGTTAGGAAAGCTAA
Organism: Laterallus jamaicensis coturniculus; assembly: GCA_022605575.1. Taxonomy (NCBI): domain Eukaryota; kingdom Metazoa; phylum Chordata; class Aves; order Gruiformes; family Rallidae; genus Laterallus; species Laterallus jamaicensis. Next base: position 3,273,363 of record JAKCOX010000056.1, read on the forward strand.
AACTCTGATAGAATTAAATCTGGTGAGGGACATGAACAACAAGAAAAGTTTCTGTAAGGATGTCAATGATAAAAGGAAAATGAAGGAAAATGTGCGTCCCCTCTGGAAAAAAATGGAAACCCGGTTACCCAGAGTATAGAGAAAGCTAAAGTAATTGATAACTTTTTTGTCTCAGTCTGCATCAGCAAGGGCTCCAGTAACGCTGCCCAGGTCACAGAAGGCAAAGGCAGAGGCTAGGAGAATGCATTGCCTGCTGTATGAGAAGGTCAGGTTTCATAGAATCATTAAGGTTGGAAAAGACCTTCAAGATCATCTAGTCCAACCATCACCCTAGAACCTATATTACTTACTAAACCATGTCCCTAAATACCTCATACAACCCTTCCTTAAACACCCCGAGGGACGGTGACTCCACCACCACCCTGGACAGTCAGTTCCAATGCCTAACCACTCTTTCTGAGAAGAAATTTCTCCTAATTTCTAACCTGAACCTCCCCTGACACCACTTTGCAGCTCTTTGCTCTTATCCTATTGCCAGTTATCTGTGAGAAGAGGCTGACCCCCAGCTCATCACAGGGGTAATGATTTTAAACTGGGGGATGGAGATTTAGATTAGATATTGGGACTAAATCCTTCACTGTGAGCATGGATAGACCCTTGCACAGGTCACCCAGAGAAGCTGTGGCTGCCCCTGGATCCCTGGCAGTGTCCAAAGCCAGACTAGATGGGATTTGGGAAACTTGGTCAAGTGGAATGTGTCCCTGCACATGATAGGGAGATTGGGACTAGGTGCTCTTTAAAGTCCCTTCCAAACCAAACTGTTCTATGATTCTGTGATTTTAGCAATCTATATATTCTGCACCAGTCAGAAAGATAAAGTGGTGCTGTGACAAGGTTTTTAAAGGGAATGGGAAGCTTCCTGCTCTAAAGATAGCATATCAACAAATTAAAAGCAAAGAACAAAGATGCGGACTAATTTGAACAACAGGATTTTGTACCACTTTTCCAGAGATGAATTGAGCCCATTTTAGTTCCAATGTCTGAGGAATGTACCAGTTTTAGCTGTCCCAGTGAAGACCTTTATGAATAAAAGAGAGTATTACTATAAAACACATCGGGTTCTCATTAAGACTATAGTTACTAATGTTAAAAAAGAGCCTGGGAGGCAGGTAGTGGGAAGAGTTGTTTAACTACGGCATTTCTTAAAATTTTGGTAAATTTTAAAAGCTTAAGAAACTTTTAAGTTATGCAGTGTGTTGGAGATTTCTCTGGAATATTCTAAATTTGCAAGCAAAGACACTGGGGCTTACCACTTATACTATCATATGTATAATACATTAAGCTTTCTTGTTAAGGATTCTTTATAGTATACTTCAAAATTCCTTATCTGAGATGATTTAAAAGCATTATAATACAAAGTCAGTCTCATAAAATTCTGTAAGTGTTCATGCTAAGTCTTTTTTACTGCTACTGAACATCAATATGCCTTATTTGAATATAACTCCAGAAAATTATTTGTGCTTTTAAAATCGCAGCCAGACTGTTCAACACAGGAGTGATTTCCTGTGTGAATTTAAAGCAATTGCTACATGTGGATTTGACTATTCCTTGAATGACACTGAAGAACAAATTAGTATGGCATAACTTCCACTAAAATCCCCAGGCTCTGTTGACTCTCCTCAACCTTCCAGAAACTGCCTGTGCAGTCTGCATGGATAATTCTAACCTTACTATAAACCATTAAATTAGGCATTGATACCAGAAAAAGGGACATAGCATAGCTCATTTGACATTAAACCCCCCAGTTCATCAGCTAGGGGAATTTCTGGCAGTTGTTCAAGTGAGTTACACACTGGTTATGTTACATTTCCCCAAGCTATTTTAAATTTAAATATGCTCTATCTTTTCAAACTGCACATGATGCAGTATTTCTATCAGAACTCAGAATGTAAAAACATGCTAAGAAGTGTCCTTCCCTCCCCTCATAACTACCGGGGAGTCTGTTATGGTGAAATTAAGCATGTATGGAAGTTGATGATTGTTAGGAAAAAAAACATGTTTTAATAACTCCCAGAGACCTATATTCACAACTAATTTATATACCTAGTGATTCAAAAGGTCTCTTTTCCCAAAAGAGAAGAAACTTAGAAGTGGTACTGACTGGAAGAAAAAAATGAGAAAGATGCCTGAATGGAATTTAAGGGTTTCTTCATGATAGTTTAAGTTGTGTAGTATTTCACAACCACAAAGCAAAACAGCTATGCTTGCAAGCTCAGCGGAAGGAAAAGGCAGTAATTAGAAGAAAGGGTTGTATAACAGAGAAACATCATAATCTAGGTGAGCAGCATAAATACGATAGTAATTCAGACTAGAATTAGTATCATCAGTAGCCAATTAAAAACTGTTTCTTTCCTCTCTGCAGGGATACAAACAGTTGCCTTATCGACATAGAGAACAGAATCATCTGTTAACATTTTTTGGCACACATTAGTGGGGTATCCATAAAGATCTCTTAATAAGACTATTGAAATCACTGGGAAATGCATCCCAACAAAAGGAAATATTTATTTATTTAAAATTCCACTCTTAGCCATTACCTCTCAGACCCATTTCTCTATTCTTCACCTAACTGAACGAAATCATGCATGAAATAGAATACTATTTAGTTTAATGGTTAACAGAACCTGAATGGCCACATGCAGTGCATTAGCTTACTTCTGAAAGACTCAGTAATTTTTAATATTGTGCAGAACTGTCTAATGCATAACATCAGTGAATAGGCCAGCCTTATTTCCATTATCAGCAAACATATTCCAGAAAGCTGTTCCATACTTGTTCTTATATAGTTTAATCTTTTACAAAAAGAACCCTAAAAATCAAGCTCCCAAAGCTCCGCATTATCTGATTTTATTATTAAATATTACTTTTGCTAGCAAGAAAATGTTAGCGTTATTTCACTTTTTATCCTCACTCCCTTTGAAAGAATAGCAGCCTTTATCACCATTTTCCCAGTTAACTCATAAGCAAATTTATCTTTTTCTGAGACGCCTCTTTTGATAGAACACCTTCCTTAAATACTGCACTTTCCTTAAATACACTGCTATTAAGGATACTTTCTTTAAAGATACTAAAGAAAATTCTATCTGTATGCTTTATCATCCTCACATTTCAAATGAAAGTAAAAGAAAACAAGATCAGTGATAGCATGGAAACTGTATAAACACTTGAATTCGTCATTTTTATTGCAATCCAATTAGAAAAAATGATGTTGAAATAGAACTTTGCTGTACAAGGTGCTGTAGAAATAGCTCAGCAAGATATTTCCCCAGTGAGTCAGTGATACAACAAATATGCATGTAGCAATAACAATGATATGAGAACTGCACTAACCCATCAGGGAACATTTTGGGATTCCAGAAGACTGGGATTTGCAAAGCCAAAATTTTTTTTAGACTTTTTTTTTTCTGAATTTTACATTACTAGGATTTTAGAACTTGGACATATTCATCTCTGCAGATCTCTCTCAAAACATCATTAAGATGTGCATGAATATATGTGTTCCAGACCATTTCTTGTTCATAGAATCACAGAATCCTAGAATGTTTTGGGTTGGCAGGGACCTTGAAGATCATCTAGTTTCCACCCTATACCATGGGCAGGGATACCATCCACTAGCCCAGGTCACCCAAAGCCCCATACAACATGGCCTTGAAGATTTCCAGTCACCATCAGCTTCTGTGGGAAACCTGTACCAGGGCCTCACCACCCTCACAGGGAATAATTTCTTCCTAATACACTTTAGGTACTGGAAGGCTGCTATAAGGTCTCCCTGGAGCCCTTTCCCAGCTGAGTAAGCCCAACTCTCTCAGCCTGTCTTCATAAGGCGAGGTGCTCCAGCCTTCTGATCATCTTTGTGACCCTCCTCTGTACCTCTTCCAACAGCAGCTCAATATACTTTTTGCCTTGACCACCCCAGACCAGGACACATTAATGCAGGTGGAGTCTCGCTAGAGTAACATAGAGGGGCAAATCCCTTCCTTTGGCCTGCTGGTCACACTTTGTTTGCTGTAGCCCAGGGTATGGTTGGCCATTCAGCTCTTTTGAAACAGATGGACTTAGCTCTAAGATGGGTATCTGATCTCTTCAAAACAATTTAAGATGCCCCAGGGCTTACTTGTGCATTTTTTGATTTTCAGTTGCAACTTGAAAATGACCTTTATAATTTTACTTTCTCAATTATTCCTCCCTCTATCTCTTTTTTATTGATACATGGAAGAAAGACTTTAAAGTCTTCTAAGATAAAACATAGCTTTATCCATTTTGCTTAAGATTAAAAACCTTTATTGATGGATTTACCCACCTCCACTTGGCAACCAGGGCTCTACGTAATAATCTCAGATTCCCAAATGGTATGAACCCAGGACAAAGAGGCAGATTCCTCCAATTATTTGGTAAGATTGGTTTCAAACACTTTAAAAAATGTGGTATTGAGAAAGGGAACAATATGTGCTCTATATCCAAGGCTGAACAGTCAAGAAATAAGAGGTTTTAACCAAAGAGAAAAAGTGTATTTATTGTTTAAGAGAATAAATATTTTTTTAACAATAAATGGTTCACTAGAGATCATGAAAGGTTATTGGATAGGGTTCCGGCACTGGAATTCTTCAAGAATTTTGGCAAATATACTTGTGAATGCAAGAAGGCAGACAAGATGGCTTTTCTAAAGACTCTGCTGTCCTTTTAAGCCAAAATCAAATTATATTTTAATTCATTAATTGCTTTATGTCTGATAGAAATAATTATATACTTAAGGTGAGCTACCTTTTCTTTTAAATGAGCTTTCACAGTTTGGCCTTAGGAATTCTATTCAGAGGCTAGAGAAGCTCTTACATCCAGACAATATGAGCTCAGCAAACCTAATACTTTTTAAACAGATAAGAACTATACTGATATCTGACTCCCTTGACAGAAATTTTGTGATATTTCTCAGAGACAGGAGTAAAAAAATTTGTAGCTTACTACTACCTAAACAAAACCTATTTCCTTGCTTCTGCTTATCTGCATCTAACCTTGAGTGCCTTTTATATCTGATGAGGAATGAATATTTTTAATCTATCCTAACTCACATTTCGCACACTCATGATTGGAGGGGGGTAGATATAATAAACATAAACCAATCGCCTTGTATGAGCTTAAAGGTAAAGTGCAGACTGAATAATAAAGAAATGCAATTCTTACTCCTGTTGCATCTCTAATTAGAGCTTTACTACATGATGCAAATTACTTCAGTCCTGTGATATTACCCAAGATGTTTAAATGCTCTACAAAAGTATTGATTTAGTTTTGAATGTCAGATCTTGCACTTGGCAGCTTTTTCCGTGAAACAAACGGATTACACTTGGAATTCTAATTAAGCTTCTTTTCTCAAATGAGACACAGACAAACAGCAGTATAAATATACAATTATTGGACTAGATATCAACCTTATGAGGAAAGCTACCACAATTTTGGGTAGCACCATATAGCATGTGACTTGCTTTGTATGAAAAAATTTTTGGAGATGACTATTCTCAATATATAATTTGCTATCTTGAAAAACATTGGTTAAATAGTTCATATGGTACATTATTTTTATTTTTATTTAAAAGATTTGGTGACTTAACAGTGAGAAGTATTAACCCTTAGAAAAATCAATTGTTTTCTCATCTCGTCTAGTTAAGAAAAACACACACATTCCAGAAAAAAAATCCACAGGAAGTTGATAGAATTAGTCATCTGTGAACACAACCCTCACTCCAAACTAAGCTTTCAGTATCCGTGAGATATTTTTGTAGAAGATGGGCTGCAGCAGGGAGAGTTTAGAGAGTGGACCAAATAAGAAAAGAATGTCATTAAAAAGCTGAAGGGAAAGACCTCAGCTCTTTGCCATGAACAGTGAATGGCTGATGCGCAGCTTTTATTTTTTGTTGTCTTTTAAGCTACAGGTTTCTCACATAATTTCTGAGTACACTGGCTTTGGAGACCTTCTGAGACTGTATGTGACATACCTGTTCCATCTCATGTGCATCAATAAAATAGAAAACTTTCTATCTTAGTTTTAAATTCTTTCACCATCTGAAGATACAACCACCAAATTTCTGTTCATGTCTATTAATGCTATGAGCTTTCTTTTTTGTGTATGACTTTTAACTTCTTCCCCACATGTACTGTAACTGCCATCATCGCTTCAGTGGTCTTCAGAACAATATGACCCAGAAAAAACCTGCAAATCCAAAATCTTTATCAAGATATAGCTAGTTTCCTAAAGTATTGTTTCCTACAGTGAATTGACAAGAAACAGAGGTTACCAAATAGTTTAGCAGTCTCTATTACTAAACATCTATGGGTTTTTCAAATTTGTTCAGTTTCTGAAGAGTTGAAATAATGCCTTTAGAAGTGGGAAAAATGTTAAAATTCATGCTCTAGTTTTGTTATGGTTAAACCCCAGTCAGCAACACAGCTGGTTGCTCACTCCTTCCTGATAGGATGGAAGAGAGAAATCAGAAAGGTATGAGTGAGAAAAATTGTGCATTTTGATAAAGACAGTTTAATAGGTAAAGTAAAAGCCACATGCACAAGCAAAGAAGACAATGAATTAATTCACTACTTCCAATCAGCAGGCAGATGTTCATCCACCTCCAGGAAATCAGGGCTCCTTTGTGTATAACAGACATGGGAAGACAAATGCTGCCATTTCAAATGTTGTCCTCTCCTTTTATTTGCTGAGCATGATGTCATATAGTATGTGGTCACTTGGGGTCAGCTGTCCTGGCTGTGTCCCATCCCAACTCCTTCTGTGCCTCCAGCCTCCTCCCTGGTGGAGTGAGGTGAGGAGCAGAAGAGGCCTTGGTTCTGTGTAAGCACTGCTCAGCAGTAACAGAAACATCCCTGGGGATGGCAAGAAGGTGGAGATACTGACTGCCTTCTTCGCTTCAGTCTTCACTTCAAAGGCCCCCCAGGACCCACAGACACTGGATAAAAGTATTAATGCTTGGGAAAGGAAGAGCTTCCCTTTGCTGGAGGGGAGGGTAGTCCAGGAGTGTCTCAAAGGGATTAATGTACACAAATCCATGGGCCCAGATGGGTTACATCCACGTGTGCTGAGGGAGCTGGCGGAAGTGATTGCGGAGCTGCTCTCTATCATCTTTGATAGGTCCTGGCGAACAGGAGAAGTACCCAAGGACTGGAGGATAGCCAATGTCACTCCAGTCTTTAAAAAGGGCAAGAAGGAGGATCCTAGCAACTATAGGCCAGGCAGCCTCACTTCTGTCCCTGGAAAGATGATGGAACAGCTACCATGGATGGCTACGTGCTTTTTAGTAAAGATAGGCTAGGGAGACGAGGTGGAGGAGTTGCTCTTTATGTTAGAGAGCACCTAGAATGTATTGAGCTCCACCTGGGTAGGGATGAACCGTCTGTCGAGAGCTTGTGGGTAAGAATTAAAAGGCAGGCCAGTTTGGGTGACATAGTTGTGGGCGTGTACTACAGGCCCCCTGATCAAGAGGAACGGGTTGATAATGCTTTTTATAAGCAATTGGAAGTAGCCTCAAGATCTCAGGCGCTGGTCCTTATGGGGGACTTCAATTACCCAGATATTTGCTGGGCAAGCAATACAGCCAGTCGTATGCAGTCCAGACAATTTCTGTGGTATATGGAAGACAACTTCCTGATACAGATAGTGCAGGAACCTTTGAGGGGAGGGCCGGTGCTGGACCTTATTTTACTAACAAGGACAGTTTCGTTAGTGAAGTGGAGGTCTGGGGCAGCTTAGGACAAAGTGACCATGAGATGGTCGAGTTCAAGATCCTGAGTGGAAGAGGCAAGCCAAAAAGTAGGATAGCTACCCTGAATTTTGGAAGAGCTAACTTTGATCTCCTCCAAAATCAAATAGGGGCTATCCCATGGGCTGCTCTGTATGAAGGAATGGGAACCTGCGAGTGCTGGCTAACATTCAAACAGCACTTCTTCCAAGCACAGAATAGGTGCATCCCTTTGAGTAAGAAATTGGGAGAGGCAGACCTGTGTGGATAAGCAGGGAGCTAATGAGTAAACTCAAAGGGAAGCAGAAGACCTATAAACTGTGGAAACAGGGTCTGAGATCATGGGATGAATATAAGGATGTGGCCAGGGCCTGTAGGGATGCAACTAGGAGGGCTAAGGCCTGCTTAGAAATTAAGCTGGCAAGGGACATAAAGGACAATAAAAAGAGTTTTTTCAGGTATGTGAATAGTAAAAGGATGACCAGGGATAATGTAGGTCCCTTGTTGAATGAGGTGGGTGTCTTGGTAACGGGAGATGATGAGAAGGTGGAGATACTGGTTGATGACTGGTTGGCTATGAGCCAGCAGTTTGCCCTGGCGGCCAAGAGAGCCAATGGATCCTGGGGTGCATCAAGAAGAGTGTGTCCAGCAGGTCGAAGGAAGTGATCCTCCCCCTCTACTCTGCATTGGTCAGGCCCCACCTGGAATACTGTGTCCTGTTCTGGGCTCCCTGGTATAGAAAAGACAGGGACCTTCTGGAGAGAGTCCAGAGAAGGGCGACAAAGTTGATTAGGGGTCTGGAACATCTCCCCTGTGAGGAAAGGCTGAGTGAGCTGGGTCTGTTCAGCCTGGAAAAAAGAAGACTTAGGGGGGACCTAATTAGTGTTTACAAATACCTTAGGCATGGGTTGCAGGGGAAATTGGCCAGCCCCTTTTCAGTGGTCTGTGGGGACAGGACTAGGGGCAATGGCTGTAAGCTGGAGCACAGGAAGTTCCGCACCAACATGCGGAAGAACTTTTTCACAGTGAGGGTGACGGAGCAGTGGAATAGGCTGCCCAGGGAGGTGGTGGAGTCTCCTTCTCTGGATATATTCAAGTCTGGTCTGGACGCCTATCTATGTAATATGAGATAGGGAGCCTGCTTTGGCAGGGGGGTTGGACCCGAAGATCTCTTGAGGTCCCTTCCAATCCCTAAGATTCATTGATTCTGTGATTCTGTGATTGTTCTGGATGCCATCTCCAAGCAACTGCAAGAGAAGAAGGTCATGAGGAGTAGTCAGCATGAATTCACAAAGGGGAAATCGTGCTCGACCAATCTCATAGCCTTCTATGATGTCATCACCGGCTGGGTAGATGGAGGAGAACAGTAGATGTCATCTTCCGTGACGTCAGCAAGGCTTTCGATACTGTCTCTCATGACATCCTGATAGAAAAGCTGAGAGAGCATGGGATAGATGAGGGGACAGTGAGGTGGGTGGAGAACCGGCTGTCGGACCATGCTCTGAGGGTCGTGATCGGTGGAGCAGAATCTGAATGGAGGCCTGTGACTAGCGGTGTTCCCCTGGGCTTGGTGTTGGGTCCAGTCCTGTTTAATATCTTCATTGACGACCTTGATGAGGGAATAGCATCCACCCTCAGCAAGTATGCCGATGATACAAAGCTGGGAGGGATGGCTGACAGGCAGGAACACTGCGCTGCCATCCAGTGAGATCTGGACAGGCTGGAAAGCTCGGCAGGGAGAAACCTAATGAAGTTCACCAAAAGCAAGTGTAAAGTCTTGCACCTGGGAAGGAACAATAGTTCATTTCTGTACAGGCTGGGGGATGTCCTGCTGGAGAAGAGCACTATGGAGAAGGACCTGGAGGTCCTAGTGGATGACAGGTTGGCTATGAGCCAGCAGTGTGCCCTGGTGGCTGAAGGAGCCAGTGGGATCCTGGGGTGCATCAGGAGGAGTGTGGCCAGCAGGTCGAAGGAGGTGATCCTCCCCCTCTACTCTGCCCTGGTCAGGCCCCGCATGGAGTATTGTGTCCAGTTCTGGGCTCCCTGGTGTAAAAAGGACAGGGATCTCCTGGAGAGAGTCCAAAGAAGGGCTACAAAAATGATTAAGGGCCTGGAGCATCTCCCCTATGAGGAGAGGATGAATAAGCTGGGACTGTTCAGTCTAGAGAAAAGACGATTAAGGGGAGACCTAATTGGTGTTTACAGTTATCTTAAGCATGGCATGCAGGGGGAATTAGCCAGCCCCTTTTCAGTGGTTAGCGGAGACAGGACAAGGGGCAATGTCTGCAAGTTAGAACACAGGAAGTTCCACACCAACATGCGGAGGAGCTTTTTCACAGTGAGGGTGACAGAGCACTGGAATAGGCTGCCCAGGGAGGTGGTGGAGTCTCCTTCTCTGGAGATATTCAAGACCCGTCTGGATGCCTATCTGTGTAATATGAGATAGGGAGCCTTCTTTGGCAGGGGGGTTGGACCTGATGATCTCTTGAGGTCCCTTCCAACCCCTACGATTCTGTGATTCTGTGTCTCATCAATGCTGTTTTCAGCACAAATCCAAAACACAGCCCCACACAAGCTAGTATGAATAAAATGAACTCTATCCTAGCCAAAAGCAGAGTATAGTTTTAAAGCAATAATTATTAAATTATCCAATTACTCATATGTCCCCAGCTCAGAAGTGAGGTAGGGACATATGACAGACACTCAGAGAGCTAAAGGACAATCTCTATATTTGCAGTATCTGCCATATAAGGAATTCAATCACAAAAATACTTTGACCTTTCAGAAGCTATTTCAGATATGCAGCCAAATATTACCTGTTGTGAGTTCATTATAGTCGCCATAGTTTCTGCTAATTAAAATCCTCTGAAACGTCAGTGTTCTGACCTAGTCGTTACACTCACTGTACAATAAATACTATATTGTAAACATATGGGAGTGAAAACAAGATTTTTCAGACAAAAATAATACCACTGTAATACTCAACATAAATCATTTTGCAAAGGAAAAAATAGACCCTGAGATTTCAGTAAAGGTAACAGATGTCACTACAGCATTAATGATGTAAAAAATTCTAGTATAATCTTCACTGAATTTTTCTTCACTTTTTGGGAGTTCGTGGAATTAATTTTCAATAAGATTCATATTTTTTGCAAAACGTTAGTATTACCCAGACATGAATATCTTTTAATTTGGGTTTGTTTTGTTTTGTTTCGTTATTTTTCCCTTCAAATCTTTTTCATAACCTAGCCATTTAACTGTGTGTTAAAATGTAAAAATAAGTTTAGTAGAATACCTAACCAGACTAAACCACTTAGGCCATCCTTTTAATTTATGTGCCTGCCTCCAATTCCTATAAATCCTGTAATGTCCCTTCTTAGACTAACTCATATGGGCTGTTGCAGAGCTCAGAGGCATGGCAATGAGCCTCAAGCCCACAGAGAATAGCTTGGCTTCCCATGTAGGAATCCAGGAGGGTAGAGGAGGTGCTGCAGTAACGTCAGAGTACACAACTGTGGTACTGGATCCACTGTACTGCTCCACTTTTATGTCAGACCATATCCTAAAGAAAAAAACCTTGTAAATTGGAAAAAAAATATTCTCTGTTTATGAATAACCTATTGTTCTGACCTTTTCGCTTTGAAGTCAGTTCTTGCTCCAGGGTGATTCAGCGCTATGCTTTGGCTTTGATGTACAATCTTAAAAGCACCATTACAGGCGTTTACTGGAAGGGAATACCTTGTTGCCATGGCTACTAGTGCATCACTTGAAATTGTGATATAGCTGGATTTCATCACCATGACACTAATTTTCTCCAATGCAGCAATGGAAGGACTAGATCATCACTGTATTACGTGCAGCATGGTTGCATTTCCTTCTTTTCACCTGAAGTCTGTGTAGGTGAAATCCATGTCTTTAAGGGCAAATCTGTAAGCCAAAAAAACCTGGTCAAACTAGTGTTTATAGGTGGGGAAAATAAATAGCAAATATCTTTGCCTTTGCTTCTTAGTGGGAAAAAAATGAAATGCCAAATCCTGTAGGAAGTCAGCTGTCAGGCTTACTATAGCTCCACTGCTATGAGATGACAGTCAAGTGCTTTCCTGGTGACTGGTTGGCCCTAATCCAATGCTCACTGAGCTCTCTCAGCTGAATATACAATAGTGAGTTTTGGTGTGAGGAACATTTCTAAGACCCATGGGTCATGTCTTTATCACAGACAGAGAAAAGCAAAGAGCACCTGCAAAAAACAGGGAAACACCTGTACAACTTCTGTATCCCCAAAAGTTCACATGCAGCCAACTTAGAGCAGAAAATGTGATGAGATTGCCATTGTGTTTGGAAATAACCTCTGATTCCAGGTTCGTCAGGACCCAATCCAACTCAGATGTGCAATAAGACAGCTGTAATGTCCCAGTTATAAGACAGATCTATGGAGAATTGCACAGCAAATGAGTGTGAGATTGGTTTTCGGCTGGTCTGGATACAGAGGAACAGTTTTATACTAGTATCTGACTTCATGTCTCTTAAGGCTACAAGCTAAACTTTCAAAAGTTAACTTTCTTCAGCCTCCTAGTTGAGAGATTTAAGGAAAAGAAACAAACAAAACCCAACTCCAAAACAAGTAATTTTTTCATTCACCTAATAGGTAACATCTGACTCATGCTCTCATCCTCAAACATTCATGACACAGGAAGTATACCAGCTGAATTCTATGTATGAGTCATCTCACGTGAAGTACAAAGAGAGAAGGAGGAGGCTTCAACTATAGGTTCATGAATTTGCTTTCATATGTTTACAATGATATCTAGTACCATGAGAAATATCTTCTGATTGAGACATGGCCAGCAGATACAACACAGGTCTTACGTAAAGAAAACTCTTGGTCGTAATCAGAATGCTGGAACAGACTGCCCACAGAGTTTCTGATGTCTCTTACTCTAGAGATGTTCAAAACCTGCCTGGGCATATTCTTGTGACCTAATTTAGGTGTGTCCTGGGTTCAGCCCAGCAACAGGCTATGTTAGCCCTGAGAGTATTCCATACGAATTGTGTCATGATCAGGTGGTCCAGCCCCCCCACCCTGCAGGGGCGACTCCGGACCCGAGCATGGGAGGTTCTGATCTGGGCAGGCGCAGTGCCAGGTCCGGGGGCGACTCCGGACCCGTCAGAAACTGCTCTGGACCCGGGCACAGGAAGTTCTGGTCTGGGCAGGCGCAGTGCCAGTTCCGGCTTCTTTCTCTTTCTCTTTTGGATTGGCGCAGCAGGCGGCAGTGAGGGGGGGTTTGGGAGCGCCGGCCGTTAGTGCCGTGTTCGGGGCTCCGAGTCGGCAGCGGTTCGGCCACGGCTCAAATTACATAGTGGGGTGAGAGGTTTGCACTGTATATAATAGCACTGTAGCTAGTTGTTTTCATATCTTTGCCTGTTGTTTAGTAAACTATCCTTATCCCAACCCATGGGGCTTTGGGTTTTTTTTCCTTCCTCGCGGCTCCCTCCGTTTGCCCAACCCCCAGCTCTTAAAGAGGCAGGAGACTTTTTTTCTAACTTTTGTGGCCCCCAGCTTTTCAGCTGAGGTTTAAACCACAACAAGGTTTCCTGCTCTGGCAGGGGTATTGTGCTAGATGATCTTTCAAGGTCCTTCCAACCCCTAACTTTCTGTGATTCTGTTGTCATCTAAATTCAATGTGTCCCTACATAAGAGCTAGAAATGCCTTCCCGGGTGTTACTAGTGGACTTAGACATCAGTGTTAGGGTAGCATGAAGTGTGTTTGGAAGCATTTATTTTTCATTATTGCCTACAGAAAGGAGCTTAAAAAACTACTTAGTCTGGTTAACTTCAGGTGAAGACAATCAAGATGATCCTGACCTCACCTCAGTGTTTTGGTTTCATGCAATTTTTAAAAAAGTATTTATTTCAAGTTAATATGTCACTGAAATAATAAAATCCTGTAAGTAAAAAAAAATAAATAAATCTGTTTCCTGTTTTTTATTGTTATTACCTCTGGGTAATCACAGTTATTCAAAATTCACCCCAATTTTGGTGGAATGCATGAGTGACAAAGTCCCCAGTGAATTCCCAACATAATGCCCAATCTTTAGCGTTCAGCTGCCAGATGTTATAACAAAGTGAAGATAATTGTGTCTGAGAAGTTGCTAAGTATGTAGTTACATAAATTTTTTATATTAGGAAAGTTTGGTCCACTGCATTCTAAATGCATAAATTCCAAAGTGACTGATGTGCAAATGGCTTTTTGTCTGGAGTGCAGTTCAACTTCATTTCTAATTAGAATAGCCTGATTTTGAATCTACTATTTTAATCAACTTTTCTTTCTGATTTAAGCACGTGTAATTTGACAATGGGAGATTGCTCCCCTCCCCAGACCATCTCTTCCTTTTATATTTAGCTCACAGCGATACCAGAAGTATGTTTAAGAAATACCTAACCTACATCATATAGGTGTTGCAATGCTTGACACAATGCTCAAGTTTTACAGTCATATGGTTTTGTGGTAGGAATTAGGGATCATAGTTTGATACAGGGTTACATGAACATTCTCTAGTCAAATTTGAACCCTTAAAAGAGATGGTCAGTTAAAAATATTAGTCTGCAAAACTGTTATGGTGTCAAAATTTTGATTTATCTCTCTAAAGAAAACTGCCTTCTAACATTTAGATGTATATTTATCAAGAAAAGCTTAACTCTAAGTAACTGTGTATCTAAGCATACCCATTCCCTTTCACTTAAAGTGCAATGTGTTTTTCCTGCAGAAATGACTAAACATAAAAATGGCTCCTAGCTTTTAGCTTTAATTAACGTATGATACAGAGCTATCATTATCCACAGAGAATGAGAACTTTGAATAGCTGTTGCATTCATTATAGAATCACAGAATGATAGAATGTTTTGTGTTGGAAAGGACATCAAAGCTCATCTAGTTTCAATCCCCACTACCATGGGCAAGGACACCTTAACTAGACCAGGTTGCCCGAAAACCCATCTAACCTGGCCTTGAACACTGCCAGGGATCCAGGGGCAGCCACAGCCTCTCTGGACAATCTGTGCCAGGGCCTCACTAAGCTCACAGTAAAGAATGTCTTCCTAATGTCTAGCCTAAACCTTCCCTCTTTCAGTTTGAAGCCATTAGCCCTTGTCCTATCACTGCACTCCCTGGTGAACAGCCCCTCTCCCATTCCCCTGTAGGTAGTTTTAAGTACTACACTGCAATTAGGTCACCATGGAGCCTTCTCTTCTCCAGGCTAAACAAGCCCAATTCTCACAGGGGGAAGTGCTCAAACCTTCTTATCGTCTTTATGGACTCCTCTGGATTCATTCCAACAGCTTTATGTCTTTCATGTACTGGAGAACATAGAGCTGAGTGCAGCACTGCAGGTGGGGTCTCACTGTAGAATAAAGAGGCAGAATTTCCTCCCTTGACCAGCTGGCCACATTGTTCTTGATACAGGCCAGAACATGGCTGACCTGAACTGCTATCACACACTGCCAGCTCATGTTGAGCTGGTCATCGATCAGCACCCCTATGTCCTTTTCCTCAGGGCTGCTCTCAATCCATTCTCTACCTAACGTGTAGTTGTCCATGCAGGACCTTGTAGTTGTTGAACTTCATGCAGTTCACATGGGCCCATCTCTCCCACCTGGCAAGATCACTTTGGATGTCATCCCTCCAGCATGCTAACATCACAGCACAGCTTGCTGTTTTCAGCGAACTTGCTGAGGCTGCACTTGATTCCATGCCCACATCACAGAAGAGTGCTGGTCCCGATATTGATCCCTGAGGAACACCACTTGTCATGGACTTCCACATGGACATTGAGCCATTGACTACAACTATTTGCATATAGACAGTTCCTTATCCACTGACTGGTCCATCTGTCGAATCCATGTCTCTTCTTTTTAGGGACAAAGATCTCATGCTGGACAGTGTCGAATGTATTGATTTTAATTTGTTCCATAAGAAAGTTCTACTGAAGGTTTTTAAATAAACTTGTCCCTCCTCTCCTCCCCCCACACATGATGGATGTTCAGATTTCTCAGGTCTTTCTTTCCTAGAACAGGTATTTCAGTTTTCAATAGTGACTGCTCAATACATACATGCCACAAAGAGCCTAATGTAATTGTTTCTCTGTGTTGCTATTTAACTGCATTTGTTGACAGTTAATTTGAGGTATATACATATATATAGTGATGCATATAAATTTTTAATGAAAACTGTTAAGAATATTTTATTATTCTTGATTTTGCAGCAAAAATGCTGAAGTCTAAACAAACAGCATCTAACTGTTACGTATGGTTCATTTTTCCCATAATTTGTATGCATATATGGTGGCACATACTGTAATTGAAAATGTTTACTTTATTACCTGAACATTGTCAAAGTTTGGTTGCTAAAAGTTATTTTTGAGACAAAGATAGATTTTGCATTAAATAAACCATTCAAAATTTATTTTTAAATGGTAAAAATTATTGAAAAGAAATAATTTTCATATATTCTATGGCCTAGAAAACTACAGTAAGTTATTACTGTTTAGTTTCCAGGCATGCTGTAATAAATTTGTCATATGTTAGCACTTTCTTCTCTATTTAAAATCTGGCAGATCAGAATATGACGAGGATGAACAAGCATCAATGGAGAAAGAATGGATGGGATGCTGACTCCTGGAAATCATTCAAACATCAAAAAAAAATGGTCAGGTTCGGGGTACCCATATTCTTAATTAAAAATCTAGTCAATCAATCCCAATGTCTCCCTCATTCACATTAGAGTGCCAAACCATGTCAGACCAGATTCTTCTCTGTTTTTATAGCCACATAATTGAAATCTGAATCCACTACTGCTTGAATGTTAATATGCCAAGCCAGAGGATATTTAGTACTTCTTTTCTGATCTTCCTCACAGCCATTGAAGAAATACAATCAAATATTGCAAAACAAAGCTTTGTTTAGGTTCATCTGTTGAGTAGAGAAGGCTTTTAATTTTACAGAAAAGGGGAAAATAAACCCCCACAACTGAAACACAGTCTGTCCATTCCTCAAAGTGGTGATACAGAGCCAAGCTCTATGGGGTTGCTGACTGGAGTTATTGTATGTCACACAGATCAAAAGTAAGTGTAGGCAGCTAAAGAGTCGTGATACCCAGCTGGGTAGGATGGTTTGTGAGCGTAAGAGACACTGACTGTGCCACAGCACAATACTTCTGCTTGCCAAGTTAATTAAGTTAGGATTGAATGCCCATGGATAAGAGATAATAATATCAGCCACATACAAAGGATATGTGATTTTGTAGATTAGGTTTATAAGAACTACTTTGTCTCTCTGACAGGGAGACAAAAATGTGCTGCCGTTAAACTCCGAGAGATGGGACTCCTGCCATATTCAAGAACATGGTTTTGTTTGAATTTTTTTTCTTTGTATTTTTTTCCTTTATTATTTCTGTTCCTCATTTAATAAAAATCTGCACCTTTGAGCTATGTGCAAGGGAAATGGCAGAAAAGGTGACAAGCCCAGGAAACTGCCAGAGGTGAACTTTTCAACTCACAGCAACATCTCGAGGCAGGCTGTAAATAGGATTACTTTTATTAGACTGCTGCGTGCTACAGCCATTCTTGTTAAAGGCCTGTCACTCTGCCTGTTGTGTATGGCAGAGTGACAGGCAGCAGAAGCCTTGGGGACCCAGCTCAGGGCCCCCACTGCCACCCATCACTCAGGTGGAACCATCCCTTTGAGTCAATAATAGTGTCTGTCCAAAGCATAAAACAGGGTTTCCATGCGCTTTACAGAAGATGGGCAGGTGCTGGGATTACCCTTTCAACAGAAACAGAGGTTGTCACAAGAGGGCCAGGTGAAACACCAAGAGCCTCCTCCCCACCATGGGTGTCCTTCCACCCCGACCTCCTACTCTAGTTCTTGAATCATGAGAGGCTTAATTAAGGTAATGCTGAGGCTGTGTTGCGTTTAAAAAAAACAACAACCAAGCTTTCAGGTAAGATACTAAGTGTTTCTAAGATTTGCATAATGGCGATGCAAGGTGGGGTATAAAGATCAAACCATTCCGAGGGAAGCACAAGGATGATGGTGATGTTTGCACCTAAAAAATTATGGTGATCAAAACAAGCAGATAAGAGAAATAAAAATAAAGAAACAGCAATGAGCAACATTTTTTTACAATATGTGTTACTGTTGATGACAGTCAGTAGATGTATAACCTTACATCTGGAAGTCAATATGAGTAACCAACAGAAGAGAAAGCTCCTGTGAAATTCTAATTCTTAGAAATGGAGTTTTCATTTTTTCATATATGATATGTGTGAGTGTGTGTGTATTTAAACAATTGCAGCTCCAGTTTTTCCAAGGTTCTCTAGTTCCGGCAAAAGCTCAGTTCAAATTAGTATGAAGTCTGAGGTCCTTATCTTGTGCACTTTGCTCCATCCAATCTTTCATTTCACAGGATGATTTGGCCACTAATATTTTGTTCTAGGCAGACATTGCAGAAGACATTCAAACTGCATGAATTGAAGTATTTTTCAAATATGAGGTAAGTTATATTCCAGAACAAATGTAGCCAAAGGAGGAAGATGGAAAACTGTGTGCCAGATTGGATAGTCAAATTTTCCTTGTGCCAGGCACTAGTACAAGTTTAAACATTTTAAAAAAAAAAAGTTTGTTAATCTGTTAATTTTGTTTAACTTTATTAAAGTATTACTAAATTGGATGTATTTATAAAAATATTAGTCAGGAGATACCTTGCAGGAAGCACTTGGTGCAATACATTTTTAATACCTTTTGTTATTTCCTTTCTCAGAGAGGTTTTTAAGAGTACAAACAGAAAGCTATTAAAAAGATATTATAAAAGCTATTATGTTTCATGATCTGATTATACTTATTCTGTTTCAGGACAAGCACACTATTTGGAAAATTATTGTCTTAGCCTAGTCACCTCCTTGAGAAAATTCGTAATCATACTACTGACTGGCATCTCCTATTTCTTCAAATGATTTTGCTCAGTTTGCATGATTCAAACCATCATCTATACAAAGACCAGGCCGAAATTCATTCCTGATTTATCTCTGTCAATGCACAAAAAAGGTAAAGAAAATCCATTAAAAAAAAGAAAGAAAGAAAGGGAGAGAGAGAGAGAGAGAGAGAGAGAGAGAGAGAGAGCGCATGAGCTGGATGCTAGATAAACGCCAAAGAACCGATTGCCATTTATATTAAAGCAGAATAAGGCAGCTGTGAATGAGAACACGAAACAAGTTGTGCTTCTATTTATTTCTAGCTAAATATGTGATTTTTTTTTTGTTACTGGTTTTGTTTTTTTCTTTTGGGGAGGTAGGTTTTTATTTGTCATGAGAAATTATTTTTTGCATTAATGGGGGTTGTTTTTGTTGGAGGACTAGGTGAAAAGTTCAGTGTTGAACTGATTTAACAAATCCTTCAGCTCTCTGGGATTCACTTATCTCTCTCTGAAAGGATCTTTCTATCTCGTCATCACAGGCCTTGCAATCACTGACTATTATGTGAGGGCCAAGCTCACTCTGAGAAAGGATAATATACTAAATTAAGATGTATGAGAGATTAACGAACTCAGGTTAATTGTGTTGTCATTTTCTTAAGAATTTACCAACGATGTAAAATAAATCTCATTACTAAATGAGATTTTTTTTCAATTATTAAAAGAAAATGGGACACTGCATAATAGTGACTGTCATTATCATCAGATCTGAAAACAAGAACAGAAAAGCAATTCTTTCCATTTGGAAGCATAACCAAGTGGCTGCTTTTTAACACTGCTTCTATAAACTCCCTGCTATTTCTTCATCTTTTTCTGTTACTATTCAGCAAGAGATCTTGTCACTCTTGCTTACAGTGTCATCAAGAAGGCATCTCTGCTCCTGTTGAAAGTACTGTTCCTGTGAGCTTCCTCTCCAGGCCTTATAACATCATTTTGTAACTGTGGGTTAGAGACAAATCAGCTTCCTTATGTGAAAACAGTGCTTCTGTGTCAATAATTGAAAGCACAGAGAAAGAAGCATTGGCCAAGTTAAGCTAAGGGAATTGAGGTAGGGAGAGAAGTAAGGGTAGTAATAAAACATGAATTTTATTAAATAGAGGATATGGTTTGAATCAGCATCTTGGTAATGCTTATACCTGTTCACAACTAAATCACTCTTTGAATGAGGCAATTGTGTTTTACAATGCATTGTACACCAGAAGTACTCAAGCAACAGCCACAGGACTTTCCCTCAAGCTGTACTTTCCCAGTAAGAGGTGGCACATGCATCTGTGTTGAAACACCAGTATCCAGACTTGCTGGAGATCTTGGTGCAGATGCCTTTGTGGCTGGGCCTGCTTTTTAAGCGATTTTCCCTTTGAGCTGCAATGCAGACCTCTAATTGGGTCTCACACAAAAAGCCAGTACTAGTTCCCAAAATAGTCAGCCCAGCTCATTGGGGCATCCAATGTCACATTACAAGGCATCACATTCTCCCTTGCATTATATTAACTATCATAAAACACATATTTAGTGCTGTTTAAACTGTTGTGGAAGTGATGAGGAGGAAGCAGTACAACCCTCATTATGGTGACTGAGTATTTACAAGAGCAATCCTTTTAACAATAATGAATTTCTTCATGTGAGTGAGTGCTCCCCAGGGTAAAGGGAATATCCAGCAATCAAGAGCCTTGAATTTCCTTTGTGCTCATTAAAATGAAGAAAAAAAATAAAAGAAAAAAGAAAAAAAGAAAAACAAAAAAGAAAAACTCCCGCATGGGAAAATATACCCCAAATAAACAACGTGTCAATCTGAACACCTCAAACTATCCTTTAAGCAGCAAATACTGTGCAGGGACTCTGTGTTTTCCATTTTGCGGAAGACAAAACAGGAACCAATTTGGGATCAATATTCTATCAAACTTGATTGATCTTCTTTAACTTTAATCTTCCCACTTCAGTCACCCAAAGGACTCTTTATAGTTGATACCAGAGAGGGATATTTCCAGATCTTAAGCCACCTGAATCATTTTCAGACCAAATCCAATGATCCTCATATATTGTCAAAGGAGTCTAAAGCGAGTAGCTTTGTCACTTCCTTAACTCCCATATTTTCCCTGATGTGACTGATGGTATTACAAAGCTAAAACAATCTAACTCAAATGTTTTCTCATCCATTAATGATACCCCGTGAAAACATATGTTATTTTTCTTTTTATCCTGAAGTGAATGGGAAGTTATACTAGAATGAGAAACTGAAGTGTTATCCATAGCCCTAAAAAAATAAGGTTTAAAAGAGAAGATATGATTAAAATATATAAATAATAAAGACAATGGTTTGGAATTTCAAAATGCTAGGAAGAAAAATTGGCAACTGAGGAAGCCTCTGTTTGGCTGGTGTTCTTTCCGCATTGCTTGTGAGTGAAAGTTAGTATTTCAAACCATTTTCAGGGATCACCACATAAAAATATTATATTGCACAAGATATTGGTAAGCATCAAAATAAGCACTGTTTTGAAGTGGAGAAAAAATAATAAATGGATAATCTGCAGTTCAGAATTTTTTTGTGGCTAAAATGTGTCCCTTGTATGGTGGATAAAACACAACAAAAAAAGTCCCTTGTGCTTTTGCTGGTAATAACAATTTAAAAATTATACCAGTAAACCATGTACATGATTAAGTAAATAGTCTTTAATTAGCTCTACTAGGAAAACCTGATCTTCATTCCTTACTCTGCACATTACTTCATCATTTATATCTCACGGTACTGATAGCTCACTGCAAGAGAGTCTCTACTAAATGAGGCTAATGATGTTTTCTAAGCACACAGGAACACGTGTGTCAGGAACTGGAAAGTTTATGTACTGCTGCAGTGTGACTGGATAGTAAACCCCCAAATTTCCAAGCATTTTTAATGAAATACTTAAGTCTAAGATTGTCAATGTCAGAAAGTGTTCATTCTACTTTTAGCAAAGCACTGTACTGCAGTTACCTCACCCTCTAATGGTATGGTCACATATATTTTAAAATATGAAGTTACTCATTGTTTGAATTAGAACTTTTAATATTTTTTTTTCAGTTTATAACTCATAACTTATTATCCACAGTTTCCTAGATAGAAACAAACCTGACCTAAATGAAAAATATATATTTTTTGGTTTTGTTCCCTGCAGGATTATTTGTGGCTTTGTGTCTTCCAGCACAGCAGCTACTTTCTTCTAATTTTTCATTTTGAAGTGGCACCTTCTTGGAAAAACAACATTTGTTTGGCTAGAAATCTAAACCGTACAAATTACACCTGACCTCCTGCCCTTAGTGCTATCAAGGTAGTTGGATTCTATTCCTGCCCTCCCTCCCTCCCTCCCAGAAAAAAAATAAATCCCTAAAGTATCACTCATTTTTACAGCCAGAAAGAGCATTTCTTATAACTAGGCTAAAGCTACTCAATTGTGAAAAATGACAGAGAATGACTGAAAGATAAATTCTCCTGGGAACAGAAGAAGAAAAAGACAAAGGAAGAAGATAAAAAAAGTGTATAGGAACTTTTCATGTCATGTATTTCTATTCTTTCATGGCCTGGAGCTACAAAGCAATGCTTGCATTTCAACAAAGAGTAGGAGATGGCCTACTTGAACTAAATATCAGTTTATACTTGCTTTAGGGGCCAGCAGTTATAGTTGCCCATAAATGTTTTATAATAGTCAGGCTCATAAATCCAGGTGACAACCTTCCACTTTCAGCACCTGTATGAACAGGTCAGACTTGAACTTAGGTTTAGAGCAAACTGCCTAAGTAATTGCAGCAGGGTGAATTTGTGTTTTATTTCTTTTCTGCATTTCAGTATTGGTCAAAGAAAATTATGTCTTAATAAAAACACTTTGTTTCTTCTAACCATTTTATAGTCACAGATAACAAAGCACTTGTGAAAGTATTTGCATATAATCCTCCCCTAAAATGGCTTACACCCAAAGAGTCAAACATGAGTGTCTGAATTCACACACACCTGTGTCCTGGTTTTGACTGGGACAGAATTTAATTTTCTTCCTAGCCTCTGGTATAGGGCTGTGCTTTAGATTATTGAGAAAATTGCTGATACCAACATTTTAAGTTGTTGCCAAGCAGTCAAGGACTTTTCAGCTTCTCTTATTGCCCTGACAGCGAGAAGACAGGAACACCCAAGAAGCTGGGAAGGGACATAGTCAGGAAATCTGACCCAACTGGCCAAAGGAGTATTCTATACTGTATGATGTCCTGCTCAGTACATAACTGGGGTGTTGGCAGGAAAGTGGCATAGCTTAGGAGCTAGCTGAGCATCAGTTTCATGTAGTGAAAATAATGCGCTGTGTGTCACTTGCTTTGTATATTCTCTTTTCATTATTCTCTTTCTTGCCTGTTGTATCTCAACCAAATGTTTTATCTTCTTCTTTTCAGTTCTCTCTCCCATCCCACTGAGGAAGCAGGGGGTAATGTCTGGTTCTTTTAATTGCAGGCTGGGTAAAACCACAACAGCCTGTACTCATGTGTGTTTGCAAGTCAAATTCAATTTCAGAGAAGCTTCCAATGCATTGCCAGGAGAACAACTTCATGGTTGTCTCCAGGCCGAACACCATGGCCAAGGATTGATGTGGCTATTAGGTGCTGCATAGTGCACATCAGACAAATCATCCTTTGATGTGTATATCCATCTCTTTACTTCATCAATGCTATCTTTTTACTATTACAGACCCCAAACTAGATCCTACTACCCTTTTTCTGACTTACCATTTCAGACTGTGTGTAGCATCCCTGAAAGCTGAGACTTTGTTATAAACACCAGTTTTCCCAAGAGAAAGAAGAAAGGAAGGAAGAAATGAAGGAAACTGATAGCTTAGTCATAGGAATCAAACAGAAAGCCCCAATACATTAATACATAGCAGTCTTGTCAAAGATACAGGTTCAATGAAACCAAGTAGTTTACCTTCACATCAAAAAATTCAGGTGGGAACATAACAGCATAGACCTATGTCATTTTTCCTTTGTCTGGGCTCCCCTCCTTGTCTGTCTATGCTATAGTCTTTCTCATGTCTGTCAGACAAAATCCACTTCCAAATTAGGGTAATATTAGCTTAGTTTTTACCTAATTTCCATTTTTTCCCCACCCTTTTCAGTGTGGAGCAGCTGAGTTTAATAAAATTCAGCTGAAATGGAATTCCTGCATTAGCCTTCCTATCAGGTTGCCACATTTTTTTCACTGTGACTGAGTGTCTTCTGCTGTTACTATAGCAATTCTGCCCTTATTTACAAAAAGTAGGCACAAATTGCTTAACTTTGTTCTCTGCCTATTACTGAGATGATTATTGACTTAAACATCCAGATGTTCAAAGGAAAGAAAAGAGGTAAGAGTCTAGCAAATATCTAAAGACTCAGATATTTCTAAAAATGTATATATATTACCTTCTAAACATAAAACATGATTAGGTATTACCAGACTAACAGGAAGTCCCCCTGAAGGGAATGCTTTTACTTGGCACTAGTGACCTTCACCAGCTGACGGTGGCCTGTGAGCATGATTGGAGGTTGATCTACCCCGCTCACATGTATTGGAGTTGCAGTGGATCTTTCTTGCTCTTTCTGAGTGTGTATATTGGCTGTAGTACTGCTCAAAAAATGTTCTTTTTGAAGCCTGGTCTATTATTCTTTACCCCATTTTTGGTTGATTTTGCTTTAATTTTTCTTTATATCATGTGTTTTTTTCTCTTTGTCCTGTAGCCCAGATGCCTACCAAAGTTGCTCTATCACTCCCCTTTTCAGCTGGACAGGAGAGAAAATATATATTGAGAGCCTTAGAAGTCGAGGCAAGGACAGGGAGAGATCATCCTGCAATCATTGTCATAGGCAGAGCAGTCTCAACATGGACTATAAAGAAAGCTGTCTAATTTATTACACTGCATGCACAGACACACACAGACACAGACACACAATAAAAAGATTAGGATAATAAGAAATTAAACCAAATACTATACCAGCTCCCTCCACCCCTCCCTTCTTCACAGACTCAACTTTATTCATGATTTCTCTCCCTTCCTTCCCCCAGGTGTCAAAGGGGGAGATGAGGAATGGGGGTTTCACTCAGTTCCTCACAAGTTGTCTTCCTTCTTTGGGGAAGGACTCCTCACACTCTTCCTCTGCTCCAGCAAGGGGTCGTTCCCATGGCAGACAGTCCTCCTTGATCTTCTTCAACATGACTTCTTTCCCATGAGGATCCAGCTCTTCACCAACTGCCCCAGCATGGATCCCTT
The DNA here is from genome assembly GCA_022605575.1 of Laterallus jamaicensis coturniculus. Lineage (NCBI taxonomy): Eukaryota > Metazoa > Chordata > Aves > Gruiformes > Rallidae > Laterallus > Laterallus jamaicensis. The sequence goes on from JAKCOX010000056.1 coordinate 3,298,443, forward strand.
CCATGGGGTGCAGATCTTCAGGCTCAAACTGTTCCAGCCTTTCCCCTATGGAGTCACAAGTCCCCAAGCAAATCTGCTCTGGTGTGTGACTCTCTGTCTGTGGGCTGCAGGTCCTGCCAGGAGCTTGTTCCAGTGTGGGCTTCCTACCAGGTCACAGCATTCTTCATGTGTCTCCACCTAGACAAGTGTGGGGTTTCTCCACAGGCTGCAGGTGGGATCTTTGGTCCCCATCATCTTCCATGGCTGCAGGGGGACACCTGCTCCTCCATGGTCTTCTCCACAGGGTTTGGGGGAATCTCTTCTCTGGCATCTGGAGTGCCTCCTCCTCTATACCCCGTCTTCACCAACTTTGGTGTCTGCACAGTTTCTCACGTCTCACACCCTTCTCTGGTGGCAAAAAGCACCTGCCTGTGGATTTTTTTCTCATAAATGTGATTCCCAGAGGCTCTATGACCATCACTGGTGGGCTTGGCCTTGGTCAGCGGAAGGTCCAGCCTTGAGCCCAGCTGCTGTTTACTCTGTTGGGCTTGGGTGAAGTTTTTAACTGCTTCTTGCATAAGCCACCTCTTCACCCGTGGGTCACCACCAAATTATTGCCATGAAAACCCACAACTGTCATGCTCTTGTATAAGCCTCTGTGTTCCTTTGGTCCTTCATGCCTTTTTTCTCTGCTTCCCTGAGTGTTATTGATGATTAAGCCTTTATTTCTTCCTGAAAATTGCTATATAGCCCATAATGTCTTCCTAGGTGATACAACTTAGTATTGAATTCAGTCATAAGAAACTAAAATTTAATTCTTTTAGTCATTAGCTGAACAGTTAGATGGAACCTTCACAGTTACTGAGGGAGAAGACTTTGCAATATCTCTTACAACCACTTTCAGAAGTGACACTGATGGTTCTAAAATATTTGGCAATGCTGATCTATCAAGATTAACTTTGGTACGAGGGAGGGAGCAAGTCATAAAAATGACAAACAGATTACAGTGAAGAGGTCTACTGAAGAATAGGGGTAAATGGAGAGAAGAATGTAGAAAACAGAGGCTACAAATTTTATCTGAAGTATTGAAAGCAAAAAGTGAAAACCTATAGTTTGCCTAACTGGTGCCATTCATATAGAAACTTTTTCAATAATCTGGAGACAACAAATTAACTTTATAGGTATTTAATAGGAAGGGAAGATGTATCTGATACACAAAGTATGCTTAACAGGAAGAGAAGATGTATCTGATGAAGTGAAGGCTGAATATTTTTCTTCTTCATGAAAGCAGTATTTGTCATCCTTCATTCAAGACACACCCTGAACCTCTCATTAGTAGTCCTGACAGTAATTTGCTTCTGCAGGTATTAAATAGGAGTGATCAGTTGTTTAGATAATGCTATAGTCTTGAGTCAAAGTTAAGCCTGTTTATAAGTATTTGAATTTCTGCCTTCTGCTTGGATATCTCTCAAGAACATGGGGTTCCTCCCAGTTAAAACATCTCCAAAATTGTGGGTTGTTGGGGTTTTTGTTTTTGATTTTGGTTTTATTTTTTGGTCCTTTGCTCCAATGCTTTCTTCATTAGTGTTGTTTTGTCCTGTCGGTAACAACTCTGCCTCCAATGAAGAAATGTCCCCAGGTTCTGATCAGGACAAGCCTGCTGATCTTCCATTCCTTTGACTTTATTGGCTCAGTATAAATTTAGTCCTTACTAGAAATCAACTGAGATCTCCCTTTGCCTCTGACTTGGGTGAAACAAACCCCTTCCTAACATGCAGAGCATAAATACTAATTTTCCAAACAACAATTATATTTTTGTTTACATTCACATTAGCTCCATACAACCTTATTAATTTAAACAATTTCATTTGTGCACTACTGACAATGCTGATGGTAAAATAACAATGATATTAACAATTACCAAAAGGATTTGAGATTTCACACAAAAGAAAGGGACACAAACTCTGAAATTTCACACAGGAATTAATTATTTTAAAAAAAGACAAAAAAAGAAGACAAAAAAAAAGACAGAAACAAAGACAAAAATATAGAGGACCAGAACTTTTCTTGCTGGGAGGAGGGAGAATGAAATAAATATTGTTTAATTTATCATCATGGTCTTTTGTGTCTTTCAGCATTCAGCATAAGTTATTTTCCAGAAACAGACTACAAATGAAGAGACTGGAATATGACTCTGTGATAAACAAAAACATCAGACAGTAAATAGGGAAATGAGAAATAGAATTACAGGTGCAAAGTAATTATTGTTGTGCCACAGCATTTCAACTGCTAACCATTTTATTCCTGCATATTCTATCAAAGGGATCAACATTTGGCTTGCAGAGCCACTGATGTTTTCAAGGTCTTTGCATTCATAAGAATTTAGTACTGTTAGAATTTGCCTTTCTTTGCTTTGCTTTGTTTTTTTAACCTCTTTTATTCCATTCAACACATAATGGAGGAAATATTTGTATTGAAACACTGCCTAGGAAAGTAAAACATGTTAGAAAATCATACTTATCATAGAATCATAGAATGGCAAGGGTTGGAAGGGACCTCGAGGATCATAAAGCTCCAACCCCCCTGCCACAGGCAGGGCCAAAAAAAAAATAAAATAGAGCACGAACGCAGTCCCCCACTACCACAAATTACGCAGTCGAGTTTCCCGCATTTGGGGAAATCGCAGGGGTCAGCACACCCAGAGTGCAAGAGTTGAGCCTCGCCCTGGGAAAACCACCTACCTGGTCATGGTGTCTCCCCTGCCAGGTAAGTATATATCAGGTCTATTTTTTAAAATTTTAAAAATAATTATTTTAAGGGTCTAGAACATTTAATAATATTTTTATATGAAATTTGTATGGAAATTTCAGATTCTGAAAGGCTTTTAAGGCTTTTGTTATAAATAAGCTTATAAAAATTCCAAAATATAAATAATAATTATTTCTTCATCTCAGACTAAACTACCATTAAAAATACAAGAAAATTCTGTCAGGTGAAACTACAAGGATCGATTTTGAGTAAAGCATCGAACTGTAGTCATACCATGGTCACAGGTCAGACCTGAGACTTTATTTGGTAGCTTAATATGAGGATTAACTATAAGGCAATACAGCATAAACTTGATCTCTAGCATCACAGAAAAGGCTTTATTTAAAGGATGATTCACACCATTATGAGATAAACATCTCCTGAGACTCATCTCTCTGGCCTATTTCTCTCCATTGACAAATAAGAGCCTAGGGTGACCAGTTCAGATTTAGATGTCTAACCTTTAGATATCTCAAGTGAGATAAGACAAATCCCATCCATAGGTTTCCTGTGCTGTGAATGGTGATGGATCAACTGCCCCAAAGGGAGAAATCCAGAAAGGGTATGAACTGAGTGAAGGGGCACCTCATGTGAGTTGGTAGGGAAGGAGGATGGATGGCAGGGTGGGCAGCTCTGACTCTCTGCTTTGCTCCTCAGCTGAGGGCCTTACATGGGAGGATGGGGGCACAAGACCTTTCTGGGGTTTGGGGCACCAGCGATATTAGTGGTGCAATTTGTTCAACAGTTAGGTAGGTCAGAATCAATGTATTCATAAGAACCTTTGACATATGCGATACCAATGAGGATCTGCAGCATAGAAGACAATTTCTTGCCTTAAACTTCTTATCCCTGCTTAATGTCAGACCACCAAGGGAGAGAAAAAAACTACAATAAGAATTACCAAGTTTAGCAGAAACATACATTTTGAAGAGGCACATAAGGTAGCACAACACTGAGCTCACTGACTCTTCCTGTCCTGTGTCTGGTGGGATTTAATGAAGTAGGAGGTTTTCTCTTTAACCTGAGGGAAGCTGCAGCAAGCATATGTTTCCCTCCTCTGCAGGATTAAGGTATTCTGTGGAATATAATTTCCAAGTATATTCATTAGGACTGGGAATTTTTGGGAGAGAGAAACTGACCACCTGAGAGCTGCAGAACAGTCTGATTTGACTGTAGGTTAAAGTTTAAAATTATTGGTCTAACTACATTTCCAAAAATACCATCAATGACAATTTTTATGGCAAGAACTGCACCATGTATGGCCATCTCTGTGTTTGTGACCAGCAGAAGCAGAGGAGATGAAGGTGGAGGAAGGGACCGTGCTGATGGGGTCTTTGTGTCCATTACTGGGTGATTTTTTTGGTCACTGTGGGTTTTTCCCCAAACAAAGCATTTGACTGCTCTGTGGTGTGTTTAGATGGCATACGTATTCTTTATTCTGGTGTGATGTGTTGCACTGAGAGATTGACCAATGTTTTGTGACAAATATGTCATCCCCTGAGCAAGAGCCCATTTTGCTTTCATGATGTGAATGTGGTGCTCCTAAACACCCCAAGGACCATGCATAACACTTATGTCCTCAACTTTGCACGTCTGTGGAGAAGACACTACAGCCAGGAAAAATTCTGAAGATTGATAGCTTTATTTTTCTAATGAGGTAACATTAATTAACATGTATCAACTTAGAAATACCCAAAGACATATGGAAGTGTAAAGTATTTTTTGTCTTCAAGAGAACTTAGTCCTGCAGGTAAAGTGGACTTCGAACTTTTAGGTGGTGCTGTCTTTGCTTGGAAATAGCATTAACTGAAGCACAGAAATGACACTGATGTCACAAAAACTTCTCTTGTCCCTATAATTGCCTATGAATCACTTGTCACAGTAGGAGCTGGGCGTCCCTCTGTACCTTTACCTGGCCTTCCCAAAGGGCTTGCTTAATCCTCTGTTCAATAAAAAAGACCATAGAGGTGGTGTGACACAGAATTCTGTAACATCGTTGTCAGAGTCCCATTTAAGACATCAGCTACCCTCTATGCATAGACTTTTCTCTGCTAAACTCTCTAGGAACCTGACCTTTCTTTTGCTTCAGTTCATGCTGTCATCTCTTTAAAGACTTTACCTTTTAGACTGTTTTGCAGTTTTGCATGCACTAACAGGCCTCTTCAGCTCTTCTTAAATTTCCTGTTAAAAAAGCCCCAACCAAGAAGCAATCTGATGCACAGATACTGTCTGGAAAACTAATTCAGCCAGCCTCTTCATGCAAACTAAGAATTATTTTCAGTATTCATGTAGTCTAATTCTTACTAGACTACTATAGTTAAGGAGTGGTTTATGTTTTGTTTAACAATTTTGTTATCATGGAGTGTGTCTCTGAAGGTCTGCAATATGGTCTGATACAGATTTTAAAACTTTTTATTCCTTTGTTCTGGCTTAGAAAAATGCAGGAGGTGTACAGTATTCCCGAAGGAACTAAAATTCCACTTCTACCTAAACATATGATTGTTAATAGTCACACTTTGAACATACATTATATTTGTTGAAGGGAATATTAAACTGATCATTTCTAGTGATTGGGATACCAGAAGACAGGATCAATTATCCCAGCTCTTCCCCTTGTGTTCTTATGCTTTCCTGGCTGTATCCGCTCTCAGTGTCTGCTGAAGAGATAATACTGTAAGATATGAGTTTGGATACTATAAATCAATTCTTACACAGTTAATTCCTTTTGTCAAGGCTAGTCCTTGTAAATCTTAGTTCTCTGTCTCTTTCTTCATCTTCAAAGGCAATTTTGACCAAATAACATTGCTAGAACAAGGTTCTAATTTTGTATATTCCCAAGATACACACTTCAGTCAATCTGAAGGAAAATATAAAAATGTTATTTTTCAAGTTGAAAGAGCATCTTTTCTTTTTTTTATCTTTCCCCTCTTTCCCCTCTTCCCCCTCTTTCCCCCACCCCCACTTCCCCTGAAGGGACTTCTCATGTTACTGACAAGAAGTGAGGGGGGAACCCAGGATGGGGGCACAGCCAGGACAACAACCCAAACTGACCAAAGAGGGTATTCCATACAAGTTATATCATGATCAGCTTAAAGAGGGGCTGGTGGAGGAGGGTAATATGACATCCTTGGGGATTGTCCAGCTTTAGGACAGCTCTGAGCTGTATGGCTTAAGTTGTGCAGTTTGGTGAGAAACTGCTTTATGTATCACCCATTTTGTGTATTTTGCTATTAGTTTCATTAGTGTTATTTCTTCTTTCCTTTTGCTGTCCCAGTAAACTGTGCTGATCCTATCCCATGATGTTTGTGTTTGTCTTCCCTTTTTTTTCCTTCCTCTCTTTTTTCTTGCCAGGGGGCTGCATAGTGTTCAGCTGCCGGCTGGGGATAAACCATGACAGTCAGCAAGGTGAAATCTTATCACCAGGGTTTAGTATCTTGTTTGGGTTTTGTTGCGACTCAAAAGCATGTTTCCAAGAGAAGTTATGTTCAGGCAACTGTGAATCAAAGCTGAGAAAAAGATTTGCCTATAGCTTTGCATTACTGAAACTAGGGAAGAAACTGATACAGTGTTAAATAAGTCAATTAAGTTAAACCAGAAATAGTTGAGACATTACACAGGAAAGAATGGAGTCCTTGACTTCCACTACATGTTGTAAAACCTTTAAAATCAGACCGAGATCATGTACTGTTTGCTTTATATCTGTCCTTCTGCCAGCAAATGTTTGCAATTTCAAGACTATTTCAATGTTATCATTTAAACTGTAGCTTTTAATCCCTTTTTCCAGTATACTTGACAAGAAGACTGTAATTAGTTTTTGTTACCAGACTATATGATGAAGTTGCAGTGGTTAACATAAAAGCCCTCAGTACTTAGGTCAAATTCTTGGTAACTTAGTGAGAACAAGACCTAAGTGTAACAAGAGGATTTGACTACTTTGCAACTATTTCAGAATAATACAATTAATCCAATTTTTTTTTGGTTTTTTTTCCCTTCAACACTTTTTTATGCTATCTTAGCCTGGCTGCTTATCAGCATCTAAAACCTGTATATTCTGTAAGTTTTGCTTTCTTGTTGCTTCAGATGAAACAAAAGGAACTTCTTTTTCCTACCTTCAAAGCAGACTTCCTCAAACCTGTGATGATAAACTTAGTATATGTGGTGGTTTAACCTCAGCTGAGAGCTGGGTTCCACAAAGTTACCTGCCTCTTTAAGAGAGAGGGGGGTTGAGCGGAGAAGCTGCAGGAGAAGGAAAGAAAAACCAAAACCCTGCGGGTTGTGATAAGGATAGTTTACTAAAACAACAGGAAAATATACAAAGAACAGTGATAACACTACTTTAGACGACAGGGTACAGGAAACTGGTGATACGCAATGCAACCTCTCACCGCAACCTGCAACTAGGCCGCGCTGCCGAGAAACTGTGCCTGCCTCCCGGAGCCACACCTGCCGGACCCACTTTTGGCGCGCGATTTTTTCCTTTATACAGAACATGACATAATTGGTATGGAATATTCTCATTGGCCAAACACGGCCAGCTGAAACCAGGACAATATATTATCCTGAACAGGTTACATCTTGGCTTATGTATTTACCTTCTTGTAACTGACAGTGATGCAAACTAGATATTAGCATGGGAAAGGTAAAGAAGCTGTAATTTATTGAGAAAGTCTGTTAAATTCAGTACTTAAACCATTGTATAGACTTCTAAAGCAAAACATTTGAGTAACATATTGTATAGAGTGTATCACATCCTTTGGTATCTTGAGATAATTTTCTTTGGTACCATAAAGCATTTCCAACACTATTAATACTGCAAATTTTGCAAACTTCATAATTATTCACAAAAAGCATTAATTAACTTTCCCTTTTGCTTGGAGGAGAGATAAGAAAGAGTAGAAAAGTAAGAACTGGAAAAAGTTTGATCCATAAATAGCAATGCCAATGAAAATGTCAGCTTCTGAGTAAATGTGAACACCTTGGCAGCATAACCACCTTGACAAAGTCAATACCCTGTCGGACTTGTATGGTCCTTGTAAATCAAATCCAAAGTCATTAGGAATTATAATCATCATTGTGGGAAAGGACAAAAAGCATGAAGCTACCTACTGTTACTTGAGTGCACCTTGATGATCTGCAAAGGTAGAGCTTTTATACTAATTAAAAAAAGGAAAGACACTCATAACTAAAGCAGATAAATGTATGTGTTTGTCAGATACACCTCTTCATTTCTCATGTGAAGTAATGATGATGTCTGAAAGCAGTGTTCATTGTACACAGTAGTAATTTAAGACTAATCCTTAGTTTCCTCAGGCATGTTCATCATTTACTGTTGAGTTGGAACCAAGAACTTTGCTCTGACCTTGACTGAAGGTTTCAAAGTTATAATCATCTTCAAAGTTGACTAAGAACTAGATAGACATTCAGTTTTTAGGGAGAGTGCTCTCTTAAGGAACCAAAAAAAAATTCCAGCTTGTCATTATGCAATATCACCTGTGAAGAAGAGTAAAGTTAAAGAAAAGGAAGAAACAAAATGAGGACCTACAACAGATTCCAAGAATTCTTAAATGTATCATTGTTATCTTAGTTAAACTTCTACTAAATTAAATTATAAGAGGTAAGTAACATAAGACGTCACAAAACCTGAATTTCAAATGGATGCAGAATTATATGTAGCCATCTATACTTGCACATGAAAGAAATGTACTTGATGTGCGTAATTGCATAAAATGAGGCTCAGGTAAATATTTTTCCAATATTCAAGAAAACTAGATTCTGAATCTCAATATCTATGATCTACTACTCCAAGAAATGAGGCAGAGAAACTTCTTTCACTTTTTATGAGAAGATTTTGTGTTTAATTCCACTTTTGTCATGGCATGATCACCCCCATAATCTAGTCTGGTGGATCGCTCTTCAGACACCTTTTTGGTGTTTGGTCCTGACATAGGTGTCAGGACCACTCAATCACAATTGGTACTTCTGGTGTTGGCTTGATTCTGTTTAGGAAAGTGTCTTCTTGCAATGTTAATTATTATTTGGGTAGCAGGCAATAAACAATTCATTGATCTGAAATAATGAATTACACAGGAGGATGCAAAAACCCCAAAGGATTGGCAGAAGGCCAGCGGGCAGAAGCCAAATAGAGAAGAGGGATAACTAATGACTAAGTGACTGCAGGTTTAAAGACAGCAGGTATGAAACCTAGGGAGAAAACATATTAATAGCATTGGAAAACAGATAGGAGTTAAAGAAAAAAGAACAAATAACCCACAACCAAAACAAAACTAACATGATTTTAAAGGGATAGTTTACACCAGGAAATACCATTCCAGCCAATTTTAAACATTTCCCTATTTCACTCATAAGGGCAGAATAAATAATCCATGTCAAATGTCCCCAGGTTTGCCTGAACAACTGACACAAAAAACACCCCAAAACAACAAAATAAAGAAAAACAACGTGGGTGACTTAACATGAAAAGTAAATTCCTTTTTTAACCTGTATTGTCTTTCAACATCAAGCCTAGGGTTGTCAGAGAGAGTAGGGGGATAAGATTTTTTTCCATGTTTGCCACCAACTAGGTAGCTTTGGAAATCCCTAGCAATATTGAAAATGGAGCACCGTGCCTGAAAATAGCAATGGGAAATTAAAAGCTGCCTGCTACTGGTACAGTAAATAAGGATTGACATCCAACTATGCTACAGGCAGAATTAGGACAAGACATATGTTAGCGTTTACTCACTGTTGGTGATGTTAGACTTTTTACCATAAAGCAATTCTTGCAGTATTCAGGTGGGTTTGTTTTATTTGTATGAAGGAGAATTTGTGGCTATTTTTTCTTTGTTCCTTTCGGTTTGTGGGTTTTTTTTGGTTTTGGGGTTTGTTTTTTTTTCAGTTTAAATGACCTAGAGGGATATTAAAAGCTTTTTTTTTTTTTAAACCTCTTCAGGCATCAGTAAAATGGCACCCACAGGTAATCACAGAATCATAGAAGCAATGAATCATAGAATCAATGTCCTCAATACCCTGGATCCCAACTGTGGTACTCTAAAGGGTGAGATTCTGGCATTTGGGGATTTACTGTAAATGACCATGGTTAGCTACATGACTTGTCTGATCAGTAGTGTTCCACTTTGTCTGTACACATACCGGAGCTAAAAGCTGTGTCTGTTCCTTAATCTTGCCTAGGAGAGTTTGAATATCCGTCTTTCCTTCTCTAACTTTATCATACGTGGAGTTGCATCTGATTGTATTCCTTGCTTTCTTTCCACATAATACTGTCACCAACGATATCTGGTTTCCAATGTATCTCTATTTCAGGCAATCGGATAGTTACAGTTAGTAGAATTGCCTGTCACAAAAGTCAAATGTTTAGAGTAAGATTTATCCCAACAAGCTTTATGCACATAAAAGTCTGGAGTGTGGTCTAATTCCTAATTGGCAGGGAGATGGAAGTACCTCCAAAATCGATTTATCCCACCTTGCGTGCCTGTCTCCAGATGGGTTGAGTCACCCTTGGGAAGTGCCTATTCCTTTCAATTTCCTTTAACTACTTTGCTGTGGTTGAATATTTCCATGACAGCGCTGACTGTGAGGAAAAGTCTTCTACAGGAAAATTACCTGCCAGCTGGCAATTGCACTGGGATATAACAGATTGTCATACAGAAAAATGTAGTATTTTAGGACACTGCAGTACCTTGCAGGCTCCAAGGGTTAACTGCACACCCCATGCAGATGTGTGTAAGGAAGGAATTCTGTGCTGACTTCTGGGCTGAGCAAGGCTTAAAGATGAAGCCTATTAAAGAACCTCACTTTTCTGCTGTCAATTAAACCAGAAAACTAGTTTCCAGACCTCTTCTGTGATTTATTATTATATTTCCAGGTTTTTTTAACGTAAGAGGTACCCATATTACTTTTAGACTCATTTCTGTCAAGAATATAGGTAGACTTACTGGTGTCTAAAGGTGGGCATGTAGAAATAAAGATGAATGTTTACATCATAATGACCTAACACTATGGCTGTTGGGAAAGAACTGAAAAAATCCAGATGCACATGTAAGGGCTACTTATTTCCAAAGTTAATTTCTGAAAATGTTAAATGGATAATGTAGAATAAATTATTTCAAAAGAGGTAAAACAGTCATCGAAGGTGCAAAGAAAACATGAAATTATAAGACAGTACTAAACTTCTAGATGTTAGTTCACTAAGTAAGAATATCAACTGTTTTGTGGAAGGGATCTCTATGGTACTACACAAGCTCTGAGATTTCTACTGGAAGTAAGCTGAAGAGCTTGCCACAGTGGTGTTATGTATGATGCAGAGTGCAGAAACCTGCAAAGCTGCAGAATGAAAATGTGATTAGTAAATGATTCTCTGTGTGATAAGCAAAAGTGTAAGCACTTCTCCTGAACAATGTTATCACTAATGAGATATGAAAGTCGGTTAAGGAGGATATACCACTCTGAGGTCCAGTGACAGACTTGTTCTACTTCCTGGCCAATTTACACACTGAATGGCCTGAAGAAGTATCTCTAAACTTTCCACCATAGATTTTAAGCACGTGTCTCTAAAATGTAGCTACACAAAGGTTTAGGACTGGGTATACAGAGTATAAAAACAAGCAAACAAGCAAACAAAACACCCTAGAAATGGAGACTTTAAAAAGTTATGGTTTTGTTAAAAAATGCTTTATATCTAGCAAGCCAGATATCCTTCTGCTGTTCCTTGCAGTGTTTCTAGGGGAATCTCCAGGGAAGAAGAAGTCTTGGTGTCTTGCAACTCCTCTCTCCCTTCACCCAATTGCCCCTAAAGTGGTTGTGTAGACTTGTGAGTTTAGAGAGAGAGAATAGCATTTCTATAAATATCTAGGGGCAGAACTCATATTACTGAAAATGTATCTTCTAAGGTTATACTCAGTTATCTATGAATATATATTTTTTAAAATTACAAATTGTGAGTTTAATATCCTGACATTTGGGGCCCACAGGGCAGTTTAGTAGCTAACAGAGATGCCCAAATTGGAAGATACGGCAAAAACTGGTGACATGAATAGGATTAACATTCCCAGCTTCTCCCATCCCCACAGACACAGAGATATATTGATGTGGGGCCAGGAGAGGAAATATGTTTCAGCCTATGGAAACAATCAATGACGGTATTTCGCACGTATTTTATAACATATGCCATTGAACATTTATCATAGGTCCCTTGTTCTATAGTCAGAGCACAGAGTAAAGAAAAAGGGAGATATATTAACTTTCAAGTAGTTATTTTCATGTAATTGTCTGGTCTCAGCCCAAGTCTCAATCAGATAAAACTCACCAAATTCTCCATTGATCAAAGTCTCTCCACGAGGCAGTGCTATATTCAATATTGATCGTCCATTGATTTAGTGTTATTTAAACAAGGCTAAATTTAAGCTAGCATTTTGAGACAGATAATCAAGAGCAGAACTGAGCTTACTGGGCCTTTTAAACAATTTTTGGTAAATTGAGGAACTCTGATAACCACTCAGTTATATTTCTGTTAATTATAAGCCCAGAAATGGTGTCAAACTAGACACTGACAAGATGTTCCAAACACACTTTGAATGATGTAGCACTTTTTTCATGTTGGAATCTTCATTTATATTATTATCAAGGCATTTCTTTTTGCCATCAAGAAACTGCAACAGGAAAGGATGGATTTAGTACAATATGCACAGAAAAATCATGGAGTTAGACATCTTTTGTGCTTTACCTTCTCCATAAATATAAAGCATCAGATAATAGAAAACAATTCATGTGATGTACTGTAAGTCAGGTACTATTATTGTCAAAGGTATTATCTGCCTTAGTAAATAGTTACAATAATCTATAGCCTAATACACAGTAAACCATGGTAATAGATAAGAAAGCCAAGAATACCTCTTACAAATAGTCTTTAGTGTTTATTTGAGTTTTCAGGCAGCAACATGGAAAGATTTTCCTATCCCATCCCAATCAAAGGAGTGATTTACATTTCAACCTATGCAATTTAAGCAAAATAAAAGAACTACTTTAAAAAAAAAAAAAAGGATGAAGAAGTAACAGTCTGGAGAAGACGGTGTCTCTCAGAACTGTTTCCCTAGTAACTCATCCTTTATGATCCTAGTAAAGCAAGAATAAAGAAGAAGGTTTTCTTTTCCACCCATTGAATTTAAGGGAAAAGGAACAACACATTTAGACTCAGTTTCTAAAGCAGATATCTACAGACACCAATAACAACAGTTAGGAAATTTAGGACTTTATGATGCAGAAGACTTGTGGAAGCTTTTCCTGACATTGTGTTGGCACCTCATGTATTCACCCTATGTGTCCAGTCTACCGACAGGTAAGTAAAGAAGTAACAGGGATTCACCTGGCAGAAGACCAGAGCTGCCAGTGCAGCAGTGTAGCAAATTCTGATCTTTACAGACAAACCCTTCCACTGTCTGTAACCTGGACTGTTCCCTTCTATTGATAGATTGAGGATTTTTTAAGCATTTATAATAGATACTGCTTAGCAAAAAAATCACAACTGTACCAGAGAGATAAAACAAGTCTTTAAACACTTCATGAGGTGCTGATTGTATCAGAGACAGCCTAGAAATTCTGAAAACTTCAGGAATCACTGATCCAAACAAAACAGTCTTCAAGAACAAATTACACAGGACTAAAATTAAACGTTTCTTTTACACTTTATTTATAAATTACCTGAATTACGCTTCTTTCTCCCCTCCCTCACTTCTTATGTCTTTAGTCCATTCAGTAAATTTCTGTATTCATGTTTCAGTTTTTCAATGTGTAAAATTTGTAGTATGTGTTTTCCTGAAATTTAAGCAATTTTCATAAGCGATTTCTCACTTGTTACAATTTGAAAATTAGCATGTTGAGTTGTTTTAGTACATTTCTCATGTATAATCCCTTTTTTATGAGTCCACTTTGTCTTTAATATGCTTCTACATGTGTTGTACTCTCTTCTCTTACTGGTAATTCTTGTATCTTATATTTTTCATATAGCTGAAGTTAGGCTTACAAGCCATCTGTTTCCCAAATACTCCATTATCCTCTTTGAAGTGGGCTGGGCCTCACAAGTGCTCAATATAACATTACTGAGGATACCTATGAGCAAAATTACAAGAGGTTAATATATTGAAGTGTGGTGGGACTTATATGGGGGTCACAGACCTTTCCCACAGAAAGGCAGGACAATATTTGGCTTGAATTCACTTTAAAAAGAGGGAAAATTTATAAACAGATTTTTTTTTTCCCCCGTTATATTTAAGTCCAGTGACAGAAAACTGGTCTCACTATAATTCCATTCCAGGATATTTCAGATAATTATTAAAGCTCTGGGATGCAGAATATCTCTGAACATAGTATCTTTCATTTTACCGTTCCTAAAGATAGAAAGCAGATTCTCCTGTGGTTTCGCTTTTCACATCACTTGGTGTAATGATTACATAAACAACACAATTATCACTTTAATTTGCCTTCCCCACAGCCCCCCTGCTCCCACCAAGTAGGGACATGCAGTTGTGATGAGAAAAGCCATAAAACCCTACAAAATGCCAGTTAAGGAGCTCTCTGTTAGGAATAGGAAAGCACTCACCACTGTGTGTACTTAACTTTCCTACATAAGTTTCCAAACACAAAAATAGGCAAGTCAGCTGAAAATCTGCATTGCTATGGAGAGAGTTGTGTGGATCTGAAGCTTGTTCCTTGTTAAAGAGCTAGTGGCACTGTTGGCAACCCACAGGTATTTGTTAATGGTGGCTTTAACCTCTTTTGATGCATAGTCTCATGAGACCACATTGTTGAGTATTGCATTAGGACTTACTCAACAATTGTGCCTGTGATCAATTATCTATAAGACTTTCTTCTGAACCTGAGACAGTCATGAAGAGAACACCTTCAATGTCATATGGTTTATATATCACTGTTCCAAAGGTTTAAAACTTATAGCTGTTTTGGTTTGCTTTGGTTTTTTTCCCATTTGCATTTGATTTTGATAACGAGTGCTTAAACCTAGCTACTCTTAAGCAACGGCAGTGTTGGTGGTGTTCTGCTACTACAAAAACACCCTGAACCTCTGTAAAGCATGTTCTGGAGAAATCAAACTCTGAGTAAAACCACCCTTCACTCATCAGCCAGGAGCAAATAAAACATTAATTATGGGATGCAACATAAGTAACTTAGGATATTTAAACAAAAAATGAAAAAAAGGCATAAAAAATAATTTTTGGAGAAGAGAGGAAGAGTTAGTTTCTATAGGATTTTTCTATGACAATGTATTTCAATACATTTTCATTTTCAATTAAAAAAAAAAAGGAGAGGATATAGCCAAACTCCTCATACCCATCACTGAATTCATCCTATCAGCAGAAGCTGTAAGGCAATGTAGAAATTAAAGCATTCATTATCTTTACACTTATTTTTCCTCTCTTAAATTTTCTGAAAACCTCATCAGTTCATTATGATTTGTATTTGGCAATGCTTACTAAACCTTGAGATAAAAAACAACAAAAACACTTTATATAGGAAGCAATAACACGGTTTACCAGCATTTCATCTAGCAGGCGAGTCAAGGATTTGAAGTGCCAATCAGATACTTAATGAGGTGGGCATGCAATGGCTGGCTAAGAAAGCAAGGGACCAGAGAGTACATCAAACAGATCAGATGGTGAATCTCCTACACAGCTCATGCAAGGTGACTAATCTTGTCAAAAACCTTCTTTGCAATTATTAAATGATCTCACTATTTGACTGGTAATTTCACTAATGACATTCACCTTGCATTACCAAAACAGAGAAGTCAACATAAACACTAAACCCAAATCTATGCGTAATCCCCTAAATAATCAGAATTTGCATTTCAGTCGTTTAAGAAGTGTCAATTCACTGGTCTGACTGGATTATGGCTACTTCCACAGCATTGCACAAGCAAAATGTCACAAGGGCACTTGAAGCCTGGCTATTTGCATCAATTTAGTAGATTCTGATTCAGTTATTATTTCTGACTGTAGTTCATTAGCTTTGCCAGGAAGACAAAAATGCAAGGGAAATCCATTCAATCAGATGTGAATGGTTTTCAAAAGAAAGTGTCAGTCGTCTTTATTTTACCCACCTTATTGGTTCAAACCCATATAGTTTCAGGACATCTTTACAAAAACCCAAGGAAATTAGAATAAAATATTTATAACTGAGTTAGAATAATTGGTTGATTTGGAGATAACTGGATAGTCATGCTATTTTTTAACTGTATGACCTGAAATATCCTTACTATGACAACTGTTTCATATTTAGTCAAACTACAGTCTTAGCAGATGATGGGATATGCAGAGAGTGGCCACATTCAAGCATTTTATTTTCACTAAATTATGGGTATGAAAAAAAAGAATAACATTTTCTGAGTAGCTCTTCTGAAAAACTTTCAAAAATAAATTGTTGTTGTTTTTGTTGTTGTTGATGCTGTTAGTGACCTTTTCTGTTTTTCTATTTCTAATTTTGGTGTTGGAGGTGAAATTTTGAATTTTTAAATGTTTTAATCTTGTCTTTATTAGCATCTGCTGTGCAGTGATAGTGTGTCAGCTGCTTTAAAGAAAGGCTTGACGTATGTGGCCTTCCTTGAAAAACTTGTAAAGTCGATAGCCAAAATGAACAGCTGATGTGCGAACACAAGATATAACATCAGAGTTAAGGAGTCACAGATTGGTAGCTTCTCTCTGTCTTTATTTTAAGGAGAAAAAAAAAATAGGTCTAAGCTTACAGATTTTAGACATTCTTTCAAGGATGTGGGTGATTAAGAATGGGCATTGAAATTATTCACAGTCAGTGACTAAAATGAAATTGGTGTTCATCTAGCTGGAATGACCTGAGACTTCACAGGATAAATTTAAAACAGATTTCCAGCTTAGGTCATATCAAACTGATGTAACTGATACAAGAGGTCCCAGCAGATTATTTACTTTACCGCTTTCTTCCCAGTAGTATTGTTCCCATATCTTGGAAAAAGCCTCAAAATTAAAAAAAAAAAAAAAAAAAAAAAAAGAAGCAAGTGCTCACTTGGATTTGATGTAGAATAATTACGTTTAATAACCATTGTAAATCATCACAGATTCTTTATTCAATATAGTGACTTCTGATTTACTTGCATGACTGATGGTAGAATCAGGCCAATTGCACTTGCACTTTAAAAGGCCTGTGGTTTCAATTTAAGAAATAAAATAGGGGTAAGCAGCTGTATTTACTTGTGGGTGTTACTGGGGAGACACAAGAAGCTATGTTAATGTTGCAGGATAAACGAGCCTGATGGATTGCTAGTGTAGAGTGCCCTTAATGTGAGATGTTCAGCATTGCATCTCCCCTGCTCATATGTTACCACTAACTTGGTTTTATGCTTCATTATTAATATGTAAACTGTCTGCAGAACAACAGGAGATGAATGTCCATGCTGAAATGGGCAGGGGATAGTCATGGATCAAACTGCTCAAGACAGTTCCCATTGATTTCTTGAAGATATGCATCCCTATATGTCTGCAATAATATGGGAATGGGTTTTGCAGTGGGAATAAATAAAAAGAAATCCTGTGTGTTTGGATTTTCCTTGGAAAGTAGAAGACTTTGTAACGTGATGCATGGACATTGTGGTTTGTCTCATTGGTTATGTTGATTCAGTAAATTCTAGGAAGCAAGCTAAAGGCTTTCTAATTGTGGGTATAAAAACCATGAAAATAATAGTGAATATAACTTTTGTAGGTGAAGCCTTTGAGTATTGTTCTGATATCTTTGAAAAGAATCTCCCAAGGACCAGCCATTTACTATAATTGCCCACTGCACTAATTGCACAGTGATCCCTCTGTCCTTATCTCAAGTCCTAAGCCTCCCAATACGTATTTTCTCTCTTTTTTGGCTGAAAAGAGGGAGTGAGCAAGTGGCTTGGTGGGTATTTGGCCTGTAGCCAGGGCCAAACCATCACAGCAGAACAGACTCAACACAGAATAAATCAAAGAAAACTCTCTAATTTATGACACTGCACTGCACCCCCAGTGACACCAATCTGGTAATGAGAAGGGCAACCAGATCTTAAAGCACATCCCCTCACCCCTCTCTTCTTATCAGGCCTGACTTCAGTCATGATTTTGCTCCCTTCTTCCCCCCCATTATGGCATGGGGAGAGGGAGGGAATGAGGAATAGGGGTAGGGCAGTTCCTCATGAGTTGGTTTCCTTCGTAGGTGGGGTGGGGGTGGGGGGAAAGAGGAAGTGGGACATTCCTCACACCCTTCCCCTGCTCCATCATGGGGTCACACCCATGGGAAACAGTCCCCCATGAACTTCTTCAATGTGAGTCCTTTCTCACAGGGCTTCAGCTCTTCCCCAGCTGCCCCAGCGTGGGTCACTTCTATGGGGCACAGTCATAAATCACAGAATGTCTCTCAGGCCCAGACTGCTCCAGCCTAGTCCCCCTATGGAGTCACAAACCCCCCAGCAAACCTGCTCTGGTGTGGGTCTCTCTCCCTCATTCATCTCTGTGTCTCTGTCTCTCTCCATGGGCTGTAACTGCTGGCAGGGGCTTGCTCCAATGTGGGTCACATCATCTCCTCCAGGTCTCCATCTGCTCCAGCGTGGAGCCTTTCCATGGGCTGCAGGTGGGGTCTGGGCCTTTTCCATGGGCTGCAGGGGGACACCTACTCCACCATGGATTTCTCCGGGGGCCGCAGGGACATCATCTTTCTCTCCAGCACCTGGAGCACCTCCTCTCCCACTTCACTGACCTTGGTGTCTGCACATTTTCTTACATCTTTTCACTCTGTTCTCTGGGGGCAAAAAATAGCTGCCTGTGTTTATTTTCTCCTAAATGAGATTCCCAGAGGCACTGTGACCATCGCTGATGGCCTCGGCCTTGGTCAGCAATGGCTCTGGCCTTGAGCCGGCTGGTGTTTGCTCTGTGGAGCCTGGGGGAAGCTTCTGGCTGTTTCTTGCAGCCCCCTTTTCCAGCCGAACCCAATCATGCAAAACTACAGTATTTCTCAGCAAACATGTATGATTTTCTTTTTTAAATGCTACACCTTCAAATTTGGAGGAATGAAGAATATTCATCGGTGGCAGAGATGGTAACAGGTGCTTTTGAAAATTTCCTCTAGTCCACTTCAGATCAAATACGAACACATTATAATTTCTTACAAGGAACTAACAATTATGCTTTTTCATCGTGTCTACCACCTGAACCAAAGTTAATTTAGGTAGAAGAATACAGAAAACTGTAATAATTCCCTGCATGTAAGAAAATTTGCATCTTTTCTATACACGCACAAATTGTCATGAGTCATATAAGTGTAGTGAAGACTATTGGTTGTGTTGGTGTTTTGATGCCACTCCCATCTTCCATTTCTTCCTCTTCAGCAGCTTTGTTAATTCAAAATTTACTGGAAATAAAGATTTCAGCTTTGCCTTCCAGCATTGATCTGAACACAGTTGAACCAGTTATTAAAACATAGAGACTTCTGAGCCAAAGAAATAATCAAAATTCCAATTAATGCTGCTGCAGCATTACACTATTGTCATAGTAACAGTGGCATGAAAGTTTACATCAAAAGCCTTGTTAGGAAGTGCCAGTCTAAAAGCAATCAAATCCCTGGGAAAGCATTCAGAAGTTCAAAAGAAACTAATGAAAGAGGCCTTTAGGATGTAATTTCACTGACAGTTATTCTTAGTTAATAGAGGCAACCCAACCAGGGTCTTCCGTTACAAGGAAGCTCAGTGGTTAAACAAATGTATTAGAGCAATAGTGCTCAGATTAACAGAAACAAAGAGGCACTGTGCAAAAACACCAAAGCACAAATCTGTTCTTGTAAAAGGTAGGTCTAAAAAATAGCAACATCGTTATGAAGACTCTAGAAAAGATGTTATATGTACTTAAAAAAAATAGGTAGGCACCAAGTGCTCAGAGCACATGGAGGAGAGGATTTAAAAGGTCTTGGAGACTGACCAGGTGTTTTAAATGTGTAGGTATATGGTCCATAGCTTGTGACTTGTATATAAAAGATGCCTGAAAGACTGTCTTATCTGCTTTAGGGGTATAGAGGGAGGAAAAATACCAACAAATAATGAAGCAATCTAGGTAAGCACATTCTGATGTCGACCAGCATGCTAGCTTTTATGCAATTTGCACCATAAAGCTAAGGGACTTATACTAAATGCACTTTCCTATTGTATGTTTTGTGTGGGCTTTTGGTGGGGAAGTGGGTTGTTGTTGATTGCAGTTTGAAAGCAGCTGAATTCCCACAAGAAAAGCCATTCTTTTACAGTGTTCCAGGAAAAGATAAAGGTATTGTCATAAAGATGGATATTCTCATGAGAATTCTGCTTGCATGAACGGGAGGAAAAAACCCACACAGGATCAGAAAGTCATTCCAGTATCTCCTAAAACTCACTAGGCTGCCAGATTCAAACTGAGATACAAGTTTGATTTGAAATCTTACAGAAAACTTAGTCCTTGTTTTGAATCAAATTTAAACTCAGTGGTCAAAACTTTGTAAGCTTGTATAACTAAAATCAAATGAATGTGGCACACTTAAATAATCATTGGTCACGTACCCAATACATGCAACGCAGTCCTGTCAAACCAAAAGCAGACAAAAAAGAATAACAAATGTGAAATAGCATCTAAAAGCAGAAGAGGGAAGAGAAATGAGTCTTGGGAGGAAAGGAGGGTGTAAGACATTTGTGCACATCCAGGTAATGTTCTTTTGATCTTCTCTCACTCCCATATTTCATGTTCATCATTAATGCCTGCACAGAGGGGAGGAAGGATGGAAAAATCAGGTAATTAGTTACACATGTACTTTGATCAGTATTGCACTTTTCTATTTCAAGTTGTTTGCCAAAGTGCTAACAGACGAGAGGGAGTGTTTCATTTATGGCAATTGTTCAGTCAAGCACATTCTCAGGAACATTTCCATAATCTCTAAATTTAATCCTGTACTTCTCTAGTGATAATTTAAAGATTGTTTGGGTTTAATTTACACATTATGAAAGCTTTCTTCCTGGTCAAATTTCTGTATTTCCATGTCGTTAATCTCAAGACACTATTCACAGGTATTTAACTAGAAAATTTGACAGATGATGAGCACAAAGTCCAGAGAGATAAATAAATGGTGAGTAACTCGAAAAGTTAGAATTAGATTTCAAAATCTTCTGTTCGGTGCTCAGATCTTGACCTTCCACAGAGGAAAGAAACTTCCCCTGCTCACTCTTGTTAGTAGCTGGTGCTACACATGATCCCTTGTGAAGTGACATAGTGCCTGTCATGCAGATAAGGATCCCATCGCTGTCTTCAGCTTATCATATCCTCTTTCCCATTCAATGTAAGAGAGGGGGGAAAAGAAGAAAGTGAGAAAATATTTCTGTGAAAACTACAGGGTCTTTTATCTCAGATATTCTGCTGGACTGAGTAATTTTTAGAGTAGTCTTGACATTGAAATAGGGATATAATCTTAAGAGGACCATGGTTATATTAACTGAGTTCCCATTGGGAAGGGGAGCAACATAGAAGCAAATCCCACCAGCGTGCCTAGATCTGTTTTTTGCCCTTCCCTAACACTGCAGACAGAAGCTGATTTGTTTGTGAGATGAGACATGCATTTTTTCCTTTTGTGCCCTGGCCAGGGCCAGCATTTGAAAGTGGGATTGCGTGCTAACAATGAGAATTCTCTATAGGAACTTTTACCAGAACTTTAAAAATACTCCCTGTAATAGCTTTAGACAGCAGTCAACATGGGTCTGGCTTTATGATCCTTTTCCTCTCCATCACAGAGTCCCAGGACACCTGTCCATAGAGCCCTCACAGCCACCATAACTAATGAGGTTGTGGAGCACAACAGAACAGCATAGGTCACTCACTACCAACAATATGACAAGTGTTGGTTCTGTATAAATTACCTTGTAGACATGTTTTGTAGAATATTTCATTATTTTGCATGGCATCTTCAATAGCAGCAGTATGGGACACATCTCCCATTAGTAGTGTACTATATATTTTCTTGTCAGTTAATCTTGAAAGCTGGATACCGTTCCTCAAAAAGGCTGGATCTTTCATTTCCTTCTAATAAATACTTCACACTAAATGCATTATTGCTAGAGAGATGTTAGTAATTGAATGCTTATCATCACATTTTCCTTGTGGCCTATGACAAAAATATATTCTGTGGTGGATGCTAAAAGAGAGTAAGAGAGGTGATGGGAGTAAAATAAGGAAAGGAGATCGAATCAAGAGTTAGACAAATAGCTCCCTGAACAGCCAGATCTCCTGTAGACAACACAAAGACTGGAATGGAAACAAAATAGATTAAATATTTCAGTAGGGGGAAAAAGAACGGAAAAAAAAAGGTCTG
Source organism: Laterallus jamaicensis coturniculus (assembly GCA_022605575.1). Taxonomy (NCBI): domain Eukaryota; kingdom Metazoa; phylum Chordata; class Aves; order Gruiformes; family Rallidae; genus Laterallus; species Laterallus jamaicensis. Next base: position 3,320,622 of record JAKCOX010000056.1, read on the forward strand.
AAGAACAGAAGTATGTAAAGTGTTAATATGTCCTTAAATACTTTGAGAATCTTCTCTGGTACTTAATCTGCTCTATGTGCTTTTCAACCTATCAGTGTGTCTGAAACGTGAGTATTTAATCCTGTCATACTTAATGCAATTTAAAAGACAGTTATTGGAGACCTGGCTCTGCTAAAAATGTTGCTATGAATTTTTTGGTAAGCCAGAGCAACAACACAGTTTTCTTTTGGATCATTTTCTTTTGCAGCTCCTTACAAAGAATTAGCTGCTTTAGACATGATGTATATGTTTCAGTCTCATATTGCATGCAGGAAAAAAAACAGAGCAGCAGCTTACATTATACTTATTCCAAGCAATTATGATGCAGCAGCTGTATGAATATGTGAATACAAACTCATCAAAAATCAAAGCGAATGAATGAAAATACAAAGGACTCCTACAAAAATGATTGTGGGGAGGTGGTGGGTGGAGGAGTGAGAAAGGACAGGCTGAAGGTGTTTGGGTTGCTTTTTGGTTAAAACATTTTGAAGATCAGAGATTCATGTAGGTTGGTAAAGAAATGTGCCTGCAGATCATTTAGTCTGCAAAGCAGAATTTAATCTGATAACTTCTTACTGACTGAATCCCGTTTTCCCACTTGCCCTCCAGGGACGAGTAGTTTTATAACCTTCTTAGCTGCAGACTCTCAAAGGCTCGGAAGAGCTAACTCTCAGTTATGGCAAAGTAACAAAAGTTATCAACGTAATCCTTTCACAAGCAAAGGCCTGTGCCTTCTAGATCTCTAACACGACCATCCACCTCAGTGGATTTCTCTGTCCCTTCACAGTTAACGTATAGCACGAACCCTGGCAGTTCAGAGTTGATGTGTTTGGGTCTCAACTCTTCTACAGGCTGAGAAAATAGCTTAGCCTTTCTATGCCACTTTGCCCCTGATGATGAAGATAACATCTATCATTACTTCTACACTTTCTCTTGCCCATATCATGTTTATATAAGTACTTAGGCTGAGCTTCTTATCAGTGATAAAATGGTATTTTGTAAATGGGGCCAATTCCACTGTCAGAGGTCCTTGGTGAACTCTTGTACAGGTATTAATGAGTGAGGTGAACAGGGATATTTGGTGCATACTGGGCTTCAGAAATTCAGAATCTTCTTAACTGGAGTTTTTAGGTATTTTTGAGCCGTTAAAGCCTATTGATACTTTGAAAAGTATAGAGTATAAAAGTGAAAATTCAATCTGCTCTAACATATCTACTTATCTATCTGTGTGTTGGTTTTACGCTACTGTCCTATCACACTACCTGAACTGTTTTCACACACACACACACACAAAGAATCAGTAACAGTGGAGTTATCTCCACCTGAACGTGCTGGCTTTTGTCCTTTTCACTCCTTTTCTTAGGCACGCTCAAAGCTTGTCACCTCCATGCTGTGACCACCAGCACTGGCTGTTAGCTGGCTCAGCTGAGAAAGGGAAGCCACTTCACCTGAAATCAAGCGGCCCTGCGAGTGCCATTTATCCTTTTTATCACAACCGCTGTGTACCATGCTGAGATGCAGTAGTCTGACTTCCCCATGCAAGTGGCAGTTTTTTGGTGGGTGGGACATGTATCTTTGCTGGCACGAGGCCTGCATCTTCTCAGGGGGAACATGCTCTCACCTCCTTAGGAAAGAGGAAAACCAACAAACGTCTACACCTGCTGCTTTGCACCGCTCAAGGGAAGGCTTTATCTGCTCAGCTTGACTTCAGTTGGGCCTAAGCAGTCTGAAGTTCTTATTGGGGGAGGGGGTGGTGGTGTTGTGTTGTTACTTTTTTCCTTTCCTTTTTTTTTTTTTTTTGTTTTTTTCCAAGCTCTCCTGCCTTTTGCATTCTCCCTGTGTGGCTCAGAGAATAATTATCCTTGCTGAGACCTGAGGAGGCAATTCATCATGTCAGATTAACAGTGGCTGCAGATAGCACAAGGAAACCAACATAACTAAGCACTGAAAACTAAGCACTGAGAGCACTAAATTTCTCTGGTGAATATAGAATTTGGGGTCGTTATCTCACATTTTTGCTGAATATCAGTGGACGTAGTTTAAGGCTAACAGATGCATCATTTTGGCTTTATTTCCATCTGCCAGGAAAACAGGATTTATAGCTGTTTCACAGAGTCCACCAAGGAATGCTTTGAATAGTATTAAATAGTCTTTTTGCTAAATACTGCTTGCCTTGTGGGTATGTGTAATTATCTCTTCTGAAATATTGCATATTGAATTTTATTTATTTTTATTGTCATGTTCAATGCTATGTTTCTGTTCCATTTATTGGCATCTTGCTGATCAATGGCAATTTTGTCTAAACTTGTTATTTTTTCGAGAGGTAGTCTGCAGTCTTCTCAGAGTTTTTTGACATGGGCAAATAAACTTCATTTACAGCTCATGTTGTGATGGGCTTTTAAAGCCCAGCCTTTACAGAGCTCCTTCCAGTCCTGGTGTACAGCAGGAATACCCATACCAGCAACATGTCTTCTTTCACCTATTTCAAGATTCCAGTTCAAAACCCTGCTGAATGCAGGGGGAACATTTTCTATTGACTGAAACAGCTGTGTTTAGAGCTGAGCAGCAAAAAAGATTTGAATTAATTCAGAATGTTCAATAGCACTGGTTAAGAAAGTAAGCCATGCCCTGCCAGACACCTCCTATTTAAGCCATCTAGGTTACATGTACATATCTAATTACACATGCATATGTACACCCATATTCAGTGATGTTTGTCAGTGCATGTGTATTTTTCTTCTTTTACCAAAGTTTTGATGATTTTTGTTGATAGAAGCACATTTCCAAGATGTTTTCAGATGGATTTTCTGGGAGTAAATTCTCCTTTTGCAATAAGGATAGAGGATGGGTAAATCAAACTTGAAATATTAAAAGAGACACATCTCATAGAGGAATTAAAATTTGGGGTTTTTTAAAAAAAATTAGTTCAATTTAACATGAAATGGTATTTTGAAATTTTAAAAAAAAGAAATCTAAGGAAAGACATTTGTCATTTTCTGATTATTGATTTTAGGTTGGACCTTTAAAATCAAGCTAACTCACAACAATCTTCTTCCAGATGTCTACTTAAGTTATAGGTAGAAGTCAGGGATTTTCTTCTATATGTCTTTTTGAAGGATAAAGAAAATTTTCTCTTCTTTCTCAGGGAGGAAACAGGAAACTAATTTTTTTTCAAAACCTTGGTATGAAAACATGTACCAGCCAGGTTTTGAACAAAACTTCCTTTTTGCAGTTGTTCTCAAATGAAAATTGTATAAATACAGCTGGAAATAAAGCCATTCTCAAAAAATCTATTACAATGACTGACAGAAGTTCAGCAGAGGAAATTTAAAATACAAAGTGAGTTTAAGTTTTAAAAAATAATACTGTTCTGGATATAAATGAGTTTGCCAGGGCAGTACCCTCTGAAAAGGGCAATGTCAGGAAAGGGAATTTCTCTTGCCAGCCTCTGTGTGCATTGGTATCCTCCTGGGTGTCACTCTTTTAGGGTGAGATTGCAGCACAGATTATCTGCCCATGAAAGAGAGACAAGACATATCACAGATCTCTCACGCTCTTCTGCAGGGTATGAAGAAGAAAGGTGAGATCTTGGCTCTCTCCTCTCCTTCCACAGGGTGCTGACCAGACTCTCTGTAAATCACTAAACCACCGGGGAAAAAAGGTGATGCCCTAGAGAGGGACCTCTGAAGCAGAGCTTTGTACTTGCACCTTGGTTTAAGACTGCACTACTGACAAGTTCTCCCAGGGTCTCCCATTATTATCACCCACAGAGCTTGTTAAATAAAGACACCATTGTGCAAGGGAGCAGAGAGTGTGTGACAGTCTCTAGCCTTGCTTAACATGGGAGACTTCAAAATTTAACAACTTTCCAAAGCCTGTTCTGTAGATTCACACAGTTTAGCAGACCCTTCACTTCTTGCTGGAATGGAAAGCTTCTGCACTGGCTGGTCAGAAATCACTTCTCTGGAATTCACACTGGTTTTCATCTTTGTGAGATGTCATTCTGTCACTTGGTGAGTTTGAGAGATTGGACTATGAATTGCAATAAAATGAAAACAGACCTGGTCAGATTCTTGAACCTTTTTTCTCTGACATTTAGAAAGCCTGTAAAAAGGTAGATTTCCTTACAGTAGGCTTACTGCAACACAACAGATGAGAGATTCCTCATGAAATTCCACAACGGTGTTTAGAAAATTAAATCTGTAGTAATCTTCCCTGTCATGGTGCTAAAAACTCTTTGAGACTATGCTAATTCCTGGAGTAATGAATAATTATGTTTTCTGGAAAGCTGCAGGCTTTGTAGCCATGTGTACTTTGCTGGGTAGCTCCTGTTTTCCATGCCACCATGCAGAGTTGTCAGTGGGGCAAGAAGGGACAAACAAAAGCCATCTGAATCCAGATACTCTTGCACAGCAAGCAACAAATTTCCCCAGACCTTTCTGGTTCTTTCTACAGTTCCTTCTGATGGAGTAAACAGGGGTTTTTTGGGGTTTTTTTTATGCCCATGAATTGTGTTCCAAAGTGAGAGGTCTCAGTTTAAGTTAAGATATAGGCAGATGTACATGCTGTCACTGTCTTCTGTGAATGGACAGTCTTTGCTCAGGGGAGCAGCAGCTCTGAAATGTGTTGAACACATGATTCTGTTTGGTTTGGGTTCTTTCTTTTTGGGATGTGGTGGTGGTGATGGTACTTTTTTTTACAATGAGAAAGAGGGGAAGGAAGTGGTAGAATATATACAGTTTCATACTAACCCAGAATGAAATTCTAAATCAATTACATTTTTACAGTTGTCCTATATTTGGCTAGGACAGAGTTATTGTCAACTACTAGAAAGAATATTAAATCTATCCTAGCCAAACCTAGGGCAACAGTAAAATACATGTCTGTAATACTCCAAAAGCTCTCTCCATTCTGTGTCTTTTGAAATTGACAGCATGGGTGTGAAAACCATGGTGATATCTGTGGTTTTTCTACTTAGGTGTGATGGAGAAAATGATGTTTCAATCTCTCTTTGCTGTTTTCAGACCCCCAGTTTAGAGCAGTTAATGTTGTAGTGATGTGATGAATCAAGTTGAGTCACCACACTTTCAAACTTCACAAGGCTGGGTTATGTTTTTAGTTTTTCCCCAACAGATGGAAAGTGAGGATGATGCCCGGATAGTAAATTCAAAGCAGGGTTGAAGCACTTGTTTCTCAATTCACACTCAAAAGTTAGTGTCTACTAACTTTCTCAATTCACACTCGAAAGTTATAGTCTAGTCCTTATCAATGTCACATACAGGAAAAAAGGCTGGGGGTTTTTTTGGGTTTGTTTTTTTTTTAAGCATAAGATGTTTTACTGTAGTTGAGAATTACCTTCCTTCAGAGAGAATCACCACCCCCATTCTCTTCCAAGCCCAGGGAATTACAGAAATCCCTCCCACAGTCATTTGTGGACATAATGAATTTTATGACTCAGTTTATCAATGCTTTACTGCCAGACCACAAGAAAAATACATTTTGGAGGAGTTTATGATTTTGGAAATATTTTGATGATGGCCTCAATTTTAGGATAAAGAAACAAAACTCCTTTGAAGAATTGTTGTGTTGTTTTTTTTTTTATCCTATGCTATCACCTACATCTGTGTCACAGCTCAAACAGCTTTCAGGCTCCAAATGTTGACTGGAAACACAACAAAGTTATAGGCCATTTTGATCTCTTCTGAAACGAGAGTTCATTGCTGAAGATATGTCTATTCAAGTGTCTATTCAAGTGTGTTCTAACAGTTGTGGTCAGAGACCTAACACTTCGTCTAACGCCTAGGAACATAAACCATCCAAGGCTGTGCTCTTGAGCACAGTTGTCTCCTATTCATGCTTTATTCACTTTCAAGTCCTTCAAACAGGGAATATTGCTCTGTTTTTCACAGTCCAGGAGTGACAGTCCTGTCATTGAAAAATGCCCCCACCATCTCTCCTCCCTGCCATCGCTACTGAACTGTGCTAAATACTGAAAATTAATTCAGTAACTGATATTCATTTAAAACCAACATATGACATAAATGTGCAAAGGAAGCACCATTATTCCTCTTTAATGACTGGGGAAATCAGGACAGCAAGAAGATCAGGAATTTATCTAAAGCTGCAGAGTTAGTGGCAGAGAAGAGAGAAATGTTGGGCTTCCAGATCTGAGTCTTACATAGAAGGCAGGCAGACCTTCCTCAAGATTGTAAGAGTCACATTTAATTGATGAGCTGATTTAGGATGAACCAGAGTTTGCCATCAATTACAGAGCAACATTATTGTGTCTAACTTCGCTAAGCCCCTGAATGAGCCAAAGGTCTGTGAGAGCCAAAAGGGCCCCAGTCAATTCTGCTAACTGTGTAATTCTTAAACAGAGCTGAATTCTTCTAAACTGTATTTATGCTAAATTTCATGACACCTGATGACCTCAATTAAAACCTTTCAGAGGAAATCAGAAGTGCCAGCAAGGTCCTGCAAGATGAATGTCTCTAGCTCTCTCCTGCTAACTGCTCATATAAACTTGGTGATTTTAAAGATTTTATAGTGATTCTGCAGCTGTTTTTATCAAAGGTGTCAGAATGCCAGTACTGATAATACCTTACTGAATGAGCAGCTTGCTTTCTCTGGTCCCTTTCCTAAAACAAATAATAGCCATTGCTAGCATCCAAAAAGCCCTCTCTTTATGTCACACTTGTTCTCAGAGAAGAATCATGTTGTGCTTTCCTAAAGCTTCCAAGATCATTTTTGTTATGGCCATGAGCAAAGGCACAAACATTTGTACTTTTACTGTCCTTTTGTGGAAAAAACGGTAATTACCCAGACGAAGATAATTTCTTTAGACTGGACATACCTTGACAAACAAGATAAAAGCCAGTGTGCAAATTGATTTAAAAAAAAATACATGGCATAACTTCTAGGGTGCAAAGTAGTGTACCTGGTGAATTCCAGGTGCAAGCATAAGCATGAAACCTTTTATATAATTGTCATTCAACTGAAAAAATGTACCTATAGGAGTTGGAAAATAAAAGGCCAGATGCTTAAGGTTCCTGAATATCACCTTGAAAAGACAAATGCACGGATCTTCTATTCTTCAAGTGACTTAGAGATTTCAGCTTAAACTTTTCTAATGAATAAATATTTAAGACCTGTTGAGGAGTTTAGAAATTTCATTTCTGTAAAATAGTGAATAGGAAATAACACTGAAATGATGGTAGAAGTGATTATTTAATTTGCTTCAAACTCAAGTCAGGACTTCTTGAAAGATGTAAAAGGGTTTTGTGAAGTTCAACAAGGCTAAGTATAAGATCTCACACATGGGTCAGCTCAGTCCCAAGCACAGCTGGAGGCTGGGCAGAGAATGGATTGAAAGCAGCCCTAACAATAAGAACTTGGAGGTTTGGTAAATGTAAGACTCAACATCAGCCAGCAGTGAGTGCTTGCAGCTCAGGAAGCCAACTGTGTCCTGGGCTACATCAAAAGGGGCATGGCCAGAAGGTCAAGGGAGGGTGATTGTGGCCCTCTGGTTTGCAGTGATGAGTATTGTGTCCAGATCTGGTGCACCCAGGACAAAAAAGACATGGAGCTGTTGGAGTGAGTCCAGAGTAGGCCACAAAAATAATCAGAGGGCTAGAGCACCTATCTTATGAAGACAGGCTGAGAGAGTTGGACGTGTTCAGCCTGGTGGAGAGAAGTCTCCTGGGAGACCTTATCATTAAGGTTGGAAAAGACCACCAAGATCACCTGATCATCTAGACCAGTCATTTCCCCCCCACCGATATTACTTACTAAACCATATCTCTGAGTACCTCATAGAAACTTTTTTTAAATACCCCAAGGGATGGTGACTTCATCACCTCCCTGGGCAACCTGTTCCAAAGCCTAACCATGCTTTCTGATAGGAAATGGTAAGTGGTAGTACAGCCTTCCAATGCCTAGAGGAGCTACAGGAAAGCTGGAGAAGGACTAGTTATCAGTGAGTATAGTGATAGGACTAAGGTAAAGCTGAAGCATGGAAGATGTAGATCAGGTTTTAGGAAGAAATCCTTCCCTGTAAGGGTGGTGATGCCCAGGCATAGGTTTCCCAGAGAAGCAGTGGGTGCCCCTGTAGCCCTGGCAGTGTTCAAGGCCAGGTTGGATGGGGTTTGGGCACCCAGGGCTAGTGGAGGGTGTCCCTGCAGGGGATGCACGCTACATAGTATTTTTGAAACTCCCCTATTGATTGTTCAAGCAAGCAGGAAAGCAATCATGAAGTGTAGCCTGAGTGCTATCAAAAGGGAATTTCGTGAACTAGGGCGCTCTGTTGAGGGGGGGGAGCTCAAATAATATTCTCATCTTTCCCTATTAGTGGGAAGAAGGGTTCGGAGCAGGTCAGGAGAACCCATGTGTTGAATGAGTGGTTGAAAGACTGGTGTTGGCATAAAAACTTTAGGTTTTTTGACCAAGGGAAGGTATACTCTGCTCCTGGCATGATTACTGCTGATGGGGCTCACCTGACCCAAAGGGGAAAGTGAAACCTTGCCCAGGAAATGACAGGGCTTATTGATCAGGCTTTAAACTAGCTAGGAAGGGGGAAGCGGGCATTAGGAAGGCTGGGAAGGGAGAAGGGGGCATCAGGAAGGGGGAAGGGGGCATTAGGAAGGCTACTGGGGTTAGGCAAGTGCTTCGGGAGACACGACGCGAGTTGACAGTGGAAGAAGGTAAATGCCAGCAGTACAGTGACGGACTTGGGGATGTTGTTCTTTGTGACAGTCGGGAAAATTCTGTGGATTGTCCTGAGGACTCCTCAGTGGAGCCACAATTGCCCTTCCCCTGTCGGAAATCTCGCTGTGATCTGTTGAAGATACCAGCGTCTGGTGCCCCATTAAAATGCCTTTATACAAGTGCACGTAGCATGGGAAACAAACAGGAAAATTAGAGATCTTTGTGCAGTTGCACGGCCACGATCTCATTGCAATCATGGAGACGTGGTGGGACAGCTTGGATGACTGGCACGTTGCCATGGTTGGCTATGTGCTTTTCAGGAAAGACAGGCTAGGGAGGCGAGGTGGAAGGGTTGCTCGTTATGTCAGAAAGCAGCTGGAATGTATTGAGCTCCACCTGGGGAAAGATGAACCATCAACCGAGTGCTTGTGGGTAAGATTCAAGGGTCACGCTAGTATGAGTGACACTGTTGTGGGTGTGTACTCTAGACCCCCTGATCAAGAGGAGCGGGCTGATAGTGCTTTCAATATGCAACTAGAAGTAGCCTCAAGATCTCAGGTGCTTGTCCTTATGGGAGACTTCAATTATCCAGATATTTGCTGGGCAAGCAATACAGCCAGTCATATGCAGTCCAGACAATTTCTGCACTGTGTAGAAGACAATTTCCTGCTACAGATGGTGCAGGAACCTACAAGGGGAGGGCGGGTGCTGGACCTTGTTCTTACTCACAAGGATGGGTTTGTAAGGGAGGTGAAGGTCGGGGGCAGCTTAGGACAAAGTGACCACAAAATGATAGAGTTCAAAATCCTGGGTGGAAGAAGCAAGCCGAAAAGCAGGATAGCTACCCTGAATTTTGGTAGAGCAAACTTTGATCTCCTTCGCAATCTATTAGGAGCTATCCCATGGACTATGCTGTTAGAAGAAAAGGGGGCCTGTGAGAGCTAGGTAACGTTTAAACAGCACTTCTTTCAAGCACAGGACAGGTGTATCCCTTTGAGTAAGAAATCGGGAAAGAGACAGAAGACCTGTGTGGATGAGCAGGGAGCTCATGAGAAAACTCAAAGGGAAGCAAAAGGTTTATGAACTGTGGAAACAGGGTCTGAGCACCTGGGAAGAATATAGGGATATTGTCAGGGCCTGCAGGGATGTGACTAGGAAGGCTAAAGCCAATCTGGAAAAGAAACTGGCAAGGGACATAAAGGGAAATAAAAAGAGTTTTTTCAGGTATGTGAATAGTAAGAGGATGACCAGGGATAATGTAGGTCCCTTGCTGAACAAGGCGGGTGTCCTGGCAATGGAGGATGATGAGAAGGTGGAGATACTAAATGCCTTCTTTGCCTCGGTCTTCACTTTAAAGGCCCCTCGGGACCCACAGTTCCTGGATGAAAATAGGAGTGTTTGGGGAATGAAGAGCTTCCCTCTAGTTGAGGTAAGGGAGGTCCAGGAGCAGCTCAAAGGGATTAATGCAAACAAATCCATGGGCCCAGATGGGTTGCATCCACGTGTGCTTAGGGAGCTGGAGGAAGTGATTGCGGAGCCGCGCTCTATCATCTTCGACAGGTCTTGGCGAACAGAAGTGCCTGAGGACTGGAGGATAGCCAATATCACTCCAGTCTTTAAAAAGGGTAAGAAGGAGGATCCTAGCCACTATAGGCCAGTCAGCTTCACTTCTGTCCCTCGAAAAGTTATGGAACAGCTTGCTCTGGATGCCATCAACAAGCAGCTGGAAGAGAAGGATATGAGGAGTAGTCAGCATGGATTCACCAAGGGAAGATCGTGCTCGACCAATCTCATAGCCTTCTATGATGTCATCACCAGCTGGGTAGATGGAGGGAGAGCAGTAGATGTCATCTACCTTGACTTCAGCAAGGCTGTCGATACTGTCTCCCATGACATCCTGATAGAAAAGCTGAGAGAGCATGGGATAGATGAGTGGACAGTGAGGTGGGTCGAGAACTGGCTGTCGGACCATGTTCAGAGAGTCGTGATTGATGGAGCAGAGTCTGAATGGAGGCCTGTGACTAGTGGTGTTCCCCAGGGCTCGGTGTTGGGTCCAGTCCTGTTTAATATCTTCATTAATGACCTTGATGACGGAATGGTGCCCACCCTCAGCCAATGATAAAAAGCTGGGAGGAGTGGCTGACACACAGTAACACTGCACTGCCATCCAATGAGACCTGTACAGGCTGGAAAGCTGGGCAGGGAAAAACCGGATAAAGTTCAACACAAGCAAGTGTGAAGTCTTGCACCAGCGGAGGAACAACCATTCATTTCAGTACAGGCTGGGGGATGACCTGCTGGAGAAGAGCTCTGTGAAGAAGGACCTGGGGGTCCTGGTTGATGACCAGTTGTTGACCTGGTTGTGTCCAGTTCTGGGCTCCCTGGTATAAAAAAGACAGGGATCTCCTTGAGAGAGTCCAGAGAAGGGCTACAAAGCTGTTTAAGGGCCTAGAACATCTATTCTGTGAGGAAAGGCTGAGAGTGCTGGGGCTGTTCAGCCTGGAGAAGAGTGAGGAGGGATCTAATCAATGTTTATAAATATCTTAAGTATGGGGTGCAGGGGGAATCAGCCAGTCCCTTTTCTTTGGTCTGTGGAGACAGGACAAGAGGCAATGGCTGCAAATTGGAGCACAGGAAGTTCCACACCAACATGTGGAAAAGCTTTTTTGCAGTGAGGGTGACAGAGCACTGGAATAGGCTGCCCAGGGAGGTGGTGGAGTCTCCTTCTCTGGAGATATTCAAGACCCATCTGATGCCTATTTGTGTAATATGAGCTAGGGAGCCTGCTTTGGCAGGGGGGTTGGACCCGATGATCTCTCGAGGTCCCTTCCAACCCCTACAACTCTGTGATTCTGTGATAATTCTGTGATTTTAATTGCCAAGTATTTTATTTTACAAGTTGTTCATGCCTGTGATAAACAATATGTAGAGATATAAATATAAACATAAATATAATTATATATTTTGTATATATAAATACATATATATACACATATATATGTATATTACATTCATATATGTATATATATGTATATATATGTATACATATATATATATATATATGGGAAATTATCCACCATGGCACAAATGTTTTCAGCAATGATGGAAATGATGGATAAAAAAAGACAACAACAAAATTCTGAAGAGCATATATTTTTAATTCCATGTCTGTTTTACTATTAGGACTTGAAAATTTATGGTGTAATTATTGTGAAGTTTAGGTATATTTTTAACTGCATGGACCCACAACAAATATATTTTGGTTGAACACAGGATTTTCTTGAACAATTTTAAATCCCCACAATCACAAGTATGCAGCAACTGCAGTCTCAAATTGTTCATTTAATGTTAATCACAGCCATGGTAATGCAGAGCCAACTGGCTCTAAGGGACATGACCTTATCACAGTGGACAGATGGCAAAAAATTTTCAAGCTGTGTTAAACCTTTCTCTTCAACACTTTTTTGTTCTTAACATATTTATTGCTGACACCATATATCAGTGTTATAGCTTCTGTTCAGGTGAATACGATCAGTTGGCAGTAATAGGTTCAGCTCTGGGAACCTCTCAGCCATTGCTTTTTGAGCTGTTTCTGTAAACTCGCTGCCTGGAAGAAAGAAGGAAAGAAAAACCCCCACGAAATGGAGGGAGAGGCTTTTGGAAACCCTTCCGCTTGGCTCAATTCCCATGCAGAGAGGAAAATAAATTAATGCAGACACTGTGTTTTCCTGGCTCGGATGTCATATTTTCTCATGATTGGAATGATCAGTGGCAGCATGGGATGCGTGGAAGAGAGAGGGGGAAGCAGAAAATGAGAGAGGAAAAATATATTTGAAAATGTTAAACTCGTCTCTGGCAGTATCTGTTAAATGTCTCCTGCATTTGTAGGAGAGCGATGTTTCCCTGCATTAGCGCTGAGCCTCCCCTGCTCCACTGATGTCAGTCAGCCTAGTGAAAGAACTGAACACGATCTGAAGACGCAGTGGGAAACATGCCTTAATAAATGCATTTGCAATTGTATCATATGACTTTATGAATGCTCTCTGTAACTGTGCAAGCTATGAATGTATTTTATGTCGTCAAATTTTCTATTCCCCTCCTTTTTTTCCCATATTTTTCCTCTGTTCTTGAAGAAGAGAGTAATATGATGACTTTCTCATTATATTTTTTTGGGGAAGTATTTGCCCTGCCTATGTCCAATTCAGCAAGTCCAGGAAGGGCTTTCTAGGTGCAGTATCACTTTCCGCTACTATAGGAAGATAACATCATGATATGGCAAAAGAATTTTTAAAAGGACTTTGTATTTTCTTCGTGCCAAAAAACAAGTTCTGCTGCAACTACTCTTATTTCCTACTTGGTAAATAACTTGGCTGAGGTGACTCGGTGTGCATTGGACATATGTTCTGCATCAGAAATGTGAATATCTGTAGGAAAAATAAGAATATCCTAGCCAGAGAGTCATTACTCAGAAGTCCTAAGAGCAGATTTAGTGGGACGAAGATAGAAGGAGGTCTGAGAATTGCCTCTCTCAGCAGTGAGGAGCACTCATCCCTGATAAGTAGCATCCCTGCAAAGATGTGCAGTTGCAGGTGCATCAAACTGTGAGTGCACAGCACGTGTTCTGGGCTGAGATACTTTCAGTGATTAAGCTGTAGGTTCAATTAAACCTAATGCCCCAATAACGTTGTAAAATGCAAAGGGCCCGTGAATGCAGGGAGACACAAAATCTTCAGGCTCCCTTTACTGGCCAATAAATGTACTATAAATGCCAGTGACTGGAGGCTCAGATCTTTATATATAGCTTCAAAACTGCATTTCCATCAGCTTCAGTAATGACAAGCTGGTTTCCATTGGTTTCAGATTAGACCATGAGCACTCTAGATAGTGATACTGTGCCACTTGGGGAAGGAAGAGGGGGCACAGTTGTTCTTAATTACATTTTGAGAGGTGGGACTATATTTTAATCTTAGTTCTAAGTGGTTTTTAGTTTCTTTAGTTCCTTAAGGTGTTTTAAATATAGGGGGAAAAACTTTTAATAAAATTGTCAAAATCAATGCCAGTATGCTCTAGTATTTAGAAAGTGTTACTCCAGCTCTCCCACTGAAGGTTCCTGAAGAATTTACCAGGCTGAATCTGTAAAACAGGTGAGATTTTCTCACATAGTTTTAGCCCTCTAATAATTTAAAATATTGACAGTGTGGCTGATTACAGATGGAATCAAAACACTTATTTCAAACTAAAAACTTAATCATTAGGCAGATGCAACTTTTGAGTATATTACATGTAAAGAGTAGCTCACATAAAGGACTTAGATCAGTTTAAGACATTTAACTTTAGCAGAGTTAAACCTCACCCAAAGAGAGGTACAAGGTCGTTCATTTTTCTGGTGAATAACTCCCTCTCCTCCCACCCCTGCCCCTAATCCTGTGTTTTATGCACCTCATCAGAAAATGTCCCACCAACCAAAGACAGCTCTGGTAATGTAACAGTACCAATACAGATAATTTCATGCTCTACCTGTATATTTTTTTCTTTTTTATTTTTCCCTTTTCCTCTTTGTCTTCTGTGTTAGGTTTAAAAGGCAAATTGTAAGAAACAGAACCTGTCCTTTTCTTGAGCTAGCAAAGTCTTCCCAGGAAATCTGAGCCTACATTTGAATAAAGACCTAACTACTCAGTTGTATTTATTACCATTCCTGTTTGTTTTCCTCAGACAAGTCACCCTTGGGTAAGGAAAGTAGGAATCATTCATCATCCCCAATAAAACACAGCAAGTGATTGAAAACAGCATTCAGACAGACAGCAGTCCAAACCCATAGCTTTCTCCGAGAGGTTTCCTTTTAGATGAGAAACCAGTGACCTGGGACGTGGAGGACTGGGGTGGGGGCAATGAGAGGAGGAGACTGATTTCCCACAGCAGGCTTTGGGATGTGGCATGACAATTCTGAGCCAGAAAACACAGCTGAATGCAAAGTGGCAAGGCAGACTGGGGAACTGCAGTGCTGCTGAACCAAAACTGAAAGAAAAGGTGCTGGTGAGTGAACTGGAAAGATGAAATGTGTACTTGGATGGAATCGATAATATAGCCCACTGCATTCAGTTTGGCAGCCAACACCGAGAGCTTATCAAAACCAACACATTCTCATGTAGTGGAGTGCAGTACAGTAATTATGTGATTGCTGAGCAGACTATGTAAAACTGTATAAAAAGTTTCTTATTGTACGTAACTCAGCAGGAGACAGAGATCCTTGCTGGCCTTATGGGAAGAGGAAGACTGATTGAGTCATCTTGGCTTGCACAGAGTAGAGCATAAGGCAAATGGGAATTTCACAGAGAAGCATTTTCTATGTGCCTTTTTTTTTTCTTCTTTTTAAAGTGATTTTGACAGCTAAGTGCAAGCTATTTTGAAGAGTGTCAACTGTCCAAATAGGTTTTATAAAAAAAATAAAGTCAACAGGATTTTATAGAAATTATAGAATTAAACTTTTACACCAATAAAACATTTGAAATATGCATATCACCAGTCAAAGAATTAATGGTTAAAATCTTTAGTGGATAAATATCTTCCTAGACATTCTTTTAAAATGAAAGTAATCTATTGTAATTTAAAGGTCCACAATGACATCACAGGGTCATCCACCACTTCTTTATCTTCTCTTAGACTAAGGTTAAGGTTAGAAAATAGTTACTATTCCTGTCTCAACTTTTTATAATTTCATAGAAGGGAGTGGGATAGAAAATACATATAGAAAAATTATTTTTTCCTTGCTGAAAGCCTTTCTTAACCAGCTCATCATGGTTTAGCCCCAGACATCAGCTAAGAATCATGCAACGTCTTGCTCACTCCTCTTTAAAGAGATGGGACGGGGTTGAAAAAAGGGTGGTTTATAGAAGAAGAAAATAACAATACTAAGAGTACACAATGCCATTTGCTAACTGTCAACCCAATGCCCAGACAGTTCTCAAGCAGGAATTTTTCCTCCCTAGGCAGTTCCCTTTATTTACTGAACATGACATCATATTTTATACACTTTATATACTAAGTGTGAGAATAACTGTCTTGTTAGTTTGAGTCACCTGTCCTGGCTGTGTCCCCTCCCAGCTTTTTGTGAAATTTAACTATATCCAGCCAAGAAACAGCATCTGTACAAAGCAGTCAAATTCCCTTGGCTTTGGTAAAGAGAAACAAGTGGTTGCTAACCATCACTATTGAAAAAAAGGAAAACATTCAATGATCAAGAGCTAAGAGCAGCCTGATTGTTGGAGGCCCGTTTACTGCAAGGTAACCTGACCTTGACCCTGCCACATAGAGAGATCGTAGCCAAAGCTGAATATTAACATACACATGCATATACTGTACAAATAAATGTGCACAATTTACTCACTCTACTCACAGCACCAAGAATCCCTTACCAAATGCACTGACCCGACAATACAGAATTGCATTAATTACAAAGTGGTGATTGTCTGTGTTTCATGACATGATTAATGAGCTTGATTTTCCACTGTGTGATTATTGATTGAAACTGTCTGGTAATTTTGCATGGGTTTCGTACTCCAGCTACTCAAACCTAGACAAAGATATGGAAAAAACCTTTTGCACGTTTAAGTCTGGGGCTTGCTATTTAGCTCACATGCAATAAATTAAATGGCTGACATTGAACATAGTGCATTTGTTGCAGTAGAGTAGCCTGCAAAAACTGTCGGCTGCTGAACGCTTCCAAAAGATAAGAAAGATCCTTCAAATCCTTCAAAACTCCTGTGCAGTTACCGAAGATTTACAGGATATGTTTTTCATCTTTTACAAAACAAGATTTTGCCATAGAGATCAAATTGGACTGGACCAGTGGTTCGCTTCATAAGGCATACAAGGTGAATTAAGGAAAAGAAAAAGAAAAATTCTTTCTCTACAAACTAAGCCAGAGGGTTGGCAATCCAGACTGCTGTCAGAGTGGAAATATATGTCTGATTTGTCCACACATTTTTTGATCTATTAAATAAAATTGTCAGTGGAATAAAGGCAAGTGAGAAATGGTGATATGAAAACACAAATTATATAAATATATAAAAGAAAAAGGAGCATGTCAGAGAATATAGTTCAGTTGTACTGGCACCACACGCAGCCCAGAGGAAGAGGAGTTGTAAATAGTCAAGAAAAATGTGTTAAAAAATGGATATGCAGCTGACTTTAAAAAAAAACAAAACTCTTATCGATGACTCAAAAAGACAAAGAAGTTGTGCCAGTGTGATTTCTACAGGAAAAAAGAAGCTGAAAAAGAGGTGACAAAGAGATAAAAGAAGCTGCAGATGTTGTAAACAGTGAACTGTGTAGAAAGAGACAAGAGAAGGGCATCAGAAAATTGAAAGAAATAAAAAATGTAGGTGCAGAGAAAAGAAACATTAGGAAAGCATTGTGTTCTGTGTCGTTAGGAGTTTGATCAGTGCTCAGGAAATGAGTTCACTTTGATGCAGCCCACACCACTACTTGTATAACGGGTAAAAGAAGTAAGAAAAAAAAATGATAGATGTTCAATCAGCAAGAGCTATATAAAGGGTACTGCATTTGAAATGATGGTAGATTTAGAGAGGAGCTGTAAAAAGGAGGATGTTTAAAGAGAGAATCAGCAGCTGCATTTTGCAAGTCAACAAAGACCGGTTCAAGACCAAGTGAGACATTTCAGACTGGACACTGATAGAAACCATCTCGTTTCTTAGCAAAACACTGAATAGTAGAAAAGGTGAGTAATAGATATTGCAGAGGAGGGATGTGATAGAGCAAATTGCAGGAACAACCGAGTACAGAAAGGCAGAACATGATCACGTCCTTGCAAAAAACATGGCTCTACAGCACTGCGCTTCCATAATGATCCAGAGCCAGCACAAAAGGGAGAGGAGAATGATCTTTTTTATGGCAGTCACTGTCTCTTGCACAGGAGATCCTAACAAGCAAAAAGCTAGTGTGACTGTTTTCTGTGCTGCCTCTCAAGAGGTGAAAAAAGTGCTTTGGGAATAAAAAGAAGATACAGAAAAAAGTTACCGTAGCCAGATGTTCCTCATTTCAATCCAGCTTATATATAGCATTTTGATCTGGATGCTAACAGAGGACTCAGCAGTATTAATCTACTTTTGATATCTTCTTCCTTTAAGTGTGGAAGCAAATCCTGGTAGATAGTGTTAGTATTTTTCCCTACATATTATATATATTTTCATGGTTGTCTTGATAGTACCATCCCCTGCATTTAACACTGCACTAACACAAAATCCCTACCAAAAGTCACCATAGTGACCATAGAAAAAAATTGTGAAGAAGATGCATAAACAGTAAATCAGCAATAGGTAGAAGTCGGCCTGTGAAAACCGTCACTGGACCTAATGAAAAAAATGGGTTTATGTCCTTTGCCATTTTTCTGGCCATAACCTAGTCTTTCCACAGTTTCCAGTTATTAACAGCTCCCTCAGTACTCCTAAATCTCTTCCTTAGTAAGTACCACCTAGTTCCTCTCATGTCTTCAAAAATCTTATGATGTCTCCTCCACAGTCCCCTCTTTGACTCCATGTAAAACATGTTGCACATGACTATAATTTCTCTTCACACCAACTAAAGTCTAGTACTTCCCTCTCATATATATTTTGGGCCTATGCCTGGCGAAGAGTTTGAATATGCTTCAGGTGAGAAAAAAAAAATATTGCTGAAGATTCTATGGAGCTGCCAAGAAAACTAGAAAATATTGAGGAACTTACATTCTCGAGAGCTCCAAATAAAAAAATAATTTAAAAAGCAAACAAACATTCAAACAAACAAAACCTCCAAATGTGGGTGCATCTTTTTCTGTGAGAGGATTAGTGCAGGAGAGTTTGAATACATACTTTATGTTCAGTTTTTCTGATACATCTAGTGTATTTTTGAAGAAGTCTGCTCCTAGATAGGAAAATAATAAGAAAATCACTTCAGCTTTAATAAATGTTCCCCTTCCATGCTACATTTGTGCTTTCCAATGTTTTAAATAAGCAATTTTAACTTTTCTTCTCATGGGCCTTCCATAGTTATGAAAAGCCAACATAATTAATAGTTGCTGAGACACTTCATTAACCTTCTTGAAACTATCTTAAAACTCACCCTGAAGTAGAAAACTGCAAGATTTCAGCTGCAGCATGCTGAGCCAATTCCTGTAACTGTCTCAAACGAATTTAAGTAAGGCTTACCAGTGGTGTCCTTTTGCTCAATGGCTGGCGTTTAAGCTTTTGGGTAGGATTACTCTCACTTTGTCCACACTTAAGGCGATATTAATTATAATGATCATCATCAAAATAAGCACAATAGATTTTCTGCAACTCTGGAATGTATCATTTTAAGTGTACTATTTGAAGGCACTCTTATTAACTTCCAAGAAGGTTTTAGTCAAAAAATGCAAATATTGGTATGAACAGGCCCCTCAAATTTCTCACTATGCTCCAAAGGGCTTCCCTAGAGCTACTTTTCACGCTAGAGTTACTAGACTCCAACATCTTATTGCCATGCCAGACTGTGGCATATTTGTTACATGTTTGGTTTGGTCTTGGGTTTTTTTCTGACATTTATTTTCCACTTCTTAGCTCATGGGTGTTCCCGTACTTGTCAGAGACACAACTTATACAACTTATACAACTTATATCAGGTGAAAGCAATCTCCTCAAGGTTTAAAATCTTATTGGACTGTATCATGACTGGTAAAATCTCCTGATTCCCCGATAAGTTTTTGTCATTAGAAATTCTTGGGGAAGCTCTCCCTGTGTCATTATAATGTCTAGAAAAGAAAGGGTGCCTTGGTCTTGTAACAAGATGCTGACTTGGTCGTCACATGGAATACACCAGTGGAAAGGTTGTTTGTGATGACTGGTTACTCCACAGGGCAGAAAGACAGATGATTAAACTTTGAGAGCTTTGACAACCCTAATATTTATGTTTTGATGTATACAGATGAGCCCAGTGAGCCTGTAACAAGCTGCAAGAGCTAAGAGCTGAACAGAGAGACACAGAAGTCTTCTAAAAGATCCTGAAGTCCCCATGATTCCAAAGCTTGGAAGGCAGAAGAGCCTACTGTTCTCATGCAAGGCATTTGTGCACTACTTGTAGGCAGAAGAGATTTTGAACCCTTTTATATGTGAAAGGATATGTATATTGCCATTTAAAAAAATACATTTTCTCTCCCTTGCTTTTACTCAGTCTGTGTGGTCTTAAAACACTGCTGGGAGGCACAGAATTAGTGTACCACAAACAACGACCACAACAGCTTTCTCTGGGGTATTCTTTAGGGTGAGGAAGATACAATGAAAGATTTCAGTGTTTCCTGCTCTGGTAAGATTTTTGGGGCTTTTTTTCCCATAAATGAAGAGCTTTGATGTAAACTCTTGCCTTCCTGAGAAAAGTTGTGGACCTTGTCACTTTAAGGAGCAGACCCAGGAGACTGAACACCTGAGAATGTGCAGAGGGTGGAAGGAACTTTTGCCTCAGGGCATATGAGTGAAACTGCAAATCCAGACATCATGAATTTTAAAGTCTGCTGCTTTATAGCTATTGGTGATTGTTTTTTGATCCATTATAAGCAAATTCTCCTTGCTCCTTGGAGGGCATAAGTGCCACCTATCAGTTTCATAGCAAGAAGAAATTAATTCATTCCAGTGAGACCTGGGATGAGAATGCAGCTTGCTAATAACACCTAGTTACTGCTCAAACATTTTATCCCTCAGGCTTTTGGGTAACTTTATGCAAATTAAATGCTTCAGTAGGCCACATTGCATTATGCACATGCAGGTAAATGGTGGAGACTTTTATCACTAAGCTGTCCAAAGCATATGCTTAGATAGCGAAGATCTGAGACCTGAAGCTTGTCCTATACAGACGTTCGGAGATTATTTTTCTGGAAATGGTTCATCCAACTTACATCTAAATTTATGAAGGAAAAGGAGGTGAAGGATAAAAGAAAACAGTAAGTGACGTCAACCTGCTTTCTATCCAATAGTTCTGTATGCCTGCTTCTGATTGACTATGCACTGATGGATTTTGACCTTTGGAGCACTGAGAATAACGACTGAAAATTGTCACACCAGCAGATTTTTAATCTAAAGGACATAAATCTATCAGCAAGTTCTTAAGAAAAAACCCCACAAACAACCCAAACCCAAACAAAACAAAACAAAAAATTCCAACCGTCTTCCTCTTCCCAGTTTTGTGGTGTTTAACTTGAAATGTCATCACCAGGTTATCAGTTGTTAGTATTAGATGTCCCCGACTGCATTCTGATACAGGCTAAACATTACTGACTAAAATGCCATGTTAACAACTTGTAGATAAAGTAAATTACAATCATTGGGTTAACTTCCCTGTATTAACAAGGACTATAGAATTTCCCTGAATCTACTCTTTTTGAGCTAAAATTTAATTTTTAGGGAGAAAAATTTAAAAAATACACAACAAAACCATGTCCGTTCTCCATTAGCATTATTGGTGATTGGATCTGAGGAACTAAATAAGATTTCAAGTGCGGCTAACAGTAGAAAAGGTCATATATTTTGCATATATTCCTCAGAATAAGACAAATCATATGTCTTACTGATACAGAGGAGGTATGCCTTACACAGAATACACAGTACTGTATCTGAGAAAAAGGAAAAAGTTCTAAATTTTACAACATGGCAACTTGCCCTCAGAGATTTAACAAATAAGGTCATAGAAAGAAGCCTTGTTATAATGTTTAACATCAGATTTGAACCAAGTTGAACTGGCTGGGTATCTTTCAATGAGAAGATAATTGATTTCCTCCAGGGAATATGTTAGATCTCATTTGTTTGGACTTCAGTAAAACATTTGATATGGTGCACATAGGAAATGCCAGTGATATTTGAGAAGAAAGGGATTAATATTATAATTGCATGATGGATAAGGAGCTGGCTACTCAGGCTCTGGGGTTTTATGCTCAGGGTTTGATTTTTAAAATTATTTTTACAAATGTCTATGGGATAAAATAAATCAAATTAACAATATATGACTAAGTTTAGTAAATCAGTGATAAATTTACTGCAAAATTAGTTTCTAGTAACACCTAAGTCTAAGCTCTAGATGTTATGTATTTTTTTAAGAGTAAACCTAGTTTTTCAGTAAACACTATTTAATTCATTGATTACAATTTTCTAAGCAAATAATCTAATAAAGTTCCTACTGATATTAAATATAGCCTTAAAAATGTACAATCCATGATATCTAGAAATGAGAAGAAAGATTTATGCAAAAGGACAATGGTGAGCAGAAAATAAATATCAATCAATAAATATGTTTAGCTGAAAATTAGAATGTTTCTAGCAATAAAACCAGTGAGATTTAGGCAACACTTGCCTGTTTAGGATAACAATGACAGGAAATATATCCCATTTAATAGTCGGTTGGATTATGAAGGAGATTATATGAGAAGGCTGCTGCTCTAAAATTGGGCCTGTGACTGCTGTGGTTTTGCCTGTCAGGAACAAAGCACCTTCCCATTGAGATGGGGGACAGAAATTTAAAAAAGTGAAAGTGAGAAAGCTCATGGCTTGACATAAAGGCAATTTAATAGGTTAAGAAAATCTCTGTTGCCTGATAGGATTGTCAGGATGTGGAGCAGACTGCCCAGGGAGGAGATTTAGTCACAATCCCTGGATGTGTTTTAAAAAAGGGTAGATGAGGTAATTAGGGATATGAATTAGCATTGGACAGGAACAGCTGGACTTGATAAACTTAAAGGTCTTTTCCAACCTTGTGATTCTGTGATTCTGTGAAAATGCTACATGTACAAGCAAAGCAAAACAACTAATACATTCCCCATTTCCCATGGGCAGGCAGGTGTTTAGCCACCTCCAGAAAAGCAAGGCTCCATCATGCATGGTAGTGACTTGAGAAGACAAATGTCATCATTCCAAACATCCCCCTCTTTCTCCTCCATCCCCCAGATTTATATGGTAAGCATGACATAATATTGTACAGAATATCTATTTGGTCAGTTGGGGTCACCTGTCCTGGATGTGCCCTGTCCCAACTCCTTGTGCATCCCCAGCTTCTTTTTTGGTGGGTTGGGGTGACAGTCAGAAAAAGCCTTGTTTCTCTGTGAGCAATGCTTAGTGGAGAAAAAAAAATCCCCTTGTTTTAGGAAAAAAAACCCAACAGCCTTATACTAGCTACTATGAAAATATTAACTCTACCCCAGCCCCCAACCAACACAAGTACAATGGCAATCCCTGCTTGTCTCTCCAATTAGTTTTCGTGCCTTTGTGTCTTGTAATTGCAAAATTGTAGAATATATTTAAAGAGGAATTTTAATCACTCATTTTCACCATGAGAGGTTTCTCATAGTAATTTGCCTGCCATAATTTCCAGAGAACCTTCCTATGGCTGAAGGGATCTCTGCTCTTTCTCTGTGAGCTGACCAGC
Source organism: Laterallus jamaicensis coturniculus (assembly GCA_022605575.1). Classification (NCBI taxonomy): domain Eukaryota; kingdom Metazoa; phylum Chordata; class Aves; order Gruiformes; family Rallidae; genus Laterallus; species Laterallus jamaicensis. Next base: position 3,343,800 of record JAKCOX010000056.1, read on the forward strand.
CATTGGCAAGCCACCAAATTTGGGTACTTTCAGTGGAGACAAGAAAAAGACACATTTTTATTTTAATTTGAGATTAAAAAGGGTGTAGGAATCATAGGTCTTTCGCTCTCAAGTCAAGGCAGCTTTCTCTTCTCTGAAACATGGTTTAATTATTCAAATGTTTGTCTTAAACAAACCTCAACTTTAGACTTGACACTAATATATGTATCAGAATAAATTATTACCTGCTTATTTCCTTACCGCTTGTTTGAAATAGTAATTCAAATTACTATAGTAGAAATGATTTCAATAAATATAACAAATTATGGATGTAATTATTACAGCATGTATTTCAGAATGCAGCTTTATTTACAAAGGACACAGCATTGATTAAAACAGCTTGAATTATGCTAACTACAACACTGAAGTCTCTTTACAAAACCATCTGAGAAGCACAGTAATTTGAGTTCAAGGGAGATGTGGTATTACAAGAAGGCTAATGATAATCATGTTTAAGGTCATTGGCAACTAAAGTACTTACAGTACAGGAGCCTTCTGTCAGAGACAATTATAGTGAAGGGCCTTTGAATGGGGTCGAAACACTCGGAGTGTGTTTCTGTGACAGCTTTGTTCTTACAATATTTATTCTGTTTCTAGTTTATCTGTAGCATAGTATTAAATTTAGAGTGTCATGAGCCAAGTGGATCATGCAAAACCAAATTGACAGTATGCAATGATGCTGTAGTTACACCATAGCCTTTCTAATAATGGCAATGCCTTGTTAGATCAGAAGCATCCCCCAGGACCTAGGAGGTACTGCTAGTAGTCCTGTTCACATGGATTACGGAAGGACTGTTAGCTGCACAAGGCTGTTGGATAAAAAGAAAAAAAAATCTTCTAGAATTATGTCATTTTGGATCTCGTCTTCAGTTCATAATAGACATTTTTTAATTATGCCCTGGTTTTATTTGCTGCATATCTATTTTATTGCATGCTACTTTTGTTTCTTGAAAAGGAGGAAACTGATGAGCTATTTTAACTTCATATACTATGCTGTATCTAAACTTCTCACAGTCTTCAGTTTGTTTAATCTCACCACAGCACTTGATGATACTGTGAATGCTGCAGATGGAAAACTGAGTTATGTAACACAGCAAGTCAAGTGAATGTTGCCTTCTAAATCGTTGCAAAGCATCCACTCCCCAGCATCATGGCTATGGAACCTAACCATGCTGCCATCCTATCTTAAATAATACTGCTCTCCACTGGGCTGTCCTTAGCACTCTGAAGAGGCAGAGGAATTGAACTAACTCTGGTGTGCATGGCAAAAGCTTGTTTCACACAAACAGGATGCATAACCAGTCCCTTTGGATAGATGTAACACACCATCAGATTTTGATTGACAACATTGCACATGTTCCTGGTGATGAGGGCAGGTTCAGAATTAACTTCCCTCCATATCAGTACTCATAGGCTGGTGATGGACAATCAAGCCACATCTCAATATCTTGGGAAATGTTTCAAAAATTACTGAACATTGGAGATTGTTTTTTTATAGAAATTTTTGTCTATTGGATGGTATTAGAGGTCTCTCAATATATTATTATATGTCTGTTAAAGCCAAAAGCAGCACCAGAAAAGTGTTCATGCGGACCTCATTAAATGGAAGCTTGTCTTTTTACATTTTTAAAGTAACCATTTTGCAAATGTTAGTCTTTGCTATTTTCTTGCGAAAAAGTAACTCAACTGTGTCTTGTATTCTGTGAGGATTATTTAGAATTGAAAGGGAAGATAAAAATAATGATCTGTCATTTTTATAATAGTTTTATAACTAATATCTACATTTATGGATTAAAAAAACTTTAATATTTTAATGAAAATAAGGAAACTCACAATAATGTTGATTCATCTTCAATTAGGTTTAAGATTTAGTTTTAAACAAATAATGGATTTAGTGAGATATTTGAAATTACTGCTACCTTAATTTTTCCAAGTGTTCTGAATTCCTTCTGTTTATGTCACATTTATGTCCAGGTTGACTTATCAAATAATAATTATTTTCACTCTTCCGTCCTTTTAGAGAAGTGAGGAAAATAAGAGTAGACTAAACATGGTGTTTCCTTGAGTATGTATTTCAACATAGACTGTTCACAGAGGCATAGGAAGACAGGAACCAACACCAGCATTTCAAGAATGCAAAATCTTATTAAATTAGTCACCTTCAGTTTTCATTCAGATTACTGGTTCTTTATCTGAAATGAAGCAAGTTGGCTTGAAAAATTGTATTTTTTCCATCACAGATATTTTCAATGGAAAAAAATATTATTTCCATAAAAAAAACCCCATAGTGATAGGCATTTTGTTACAGAACATAATGTGAACACTTACACTTTACAGCAAACATTGATCCTCTTAAGCCTGTAGGTATGTTGGATTATTCTGCTTATTTCACTTTAAGTGACAGACAAGAAAAGTAAAATTTAAAGCACATGCATTACAGTGTGCATTAACCACAGACACATAAAAAATCTGCCACTCCTTCTTTAGCAAATTCATACAGAGTGCCAAGAAAAAAAAGATAGTGGTGGGTTGTTTGGTTTTTTTTTCTAATTAACATAGGACAGGATAAAAATAAATAAGCTAGATTTTCTGTTCCCTGGTGAGTAAATATAATTTCCCTGTGTTTAAGTCTGAATACTTTTTATACTTATGCATTAACATGGGCCCATTTACACGGTTTCGAACAGATGTCAGACTTAAAAATAATACAGACAGCCATGGGTCGATTCTTCCATTAAGTGATCCATTTCCTTCTCTGATGGGGGAAAAAAGGAGGGGGCAGGGGAAAGAGGAAAAGAGAGGTTGAGGAAAACCAGGTCCTTTAGTGCCTGGCCATAAAGGCTGAACTGCAAGGGCAGAGCTATTTGGGGAAGTTTTGCTGCAAGGATTTGGGCAGCCCTGGGATGCAAACACAGCTATTGGCATTTAGTTTCACCGTTAATGGTGCCATCTCCTCGGCACTGACTGAGGGGCATTAAATATTCATGAGTTTCTTAAAGGCTTTTGGAAAGAAAGTGCTAGAAAGTAGCATTAACATGCTGATCTTTTTACTAGCCTGTGTCAGCGAGGGAATATTAAATAATTAAGTCAATTTAAGACCTTTTTTGCACAGAAGGAGGTTAAGATTAGCAGCCCTCACGTGCTGGGAGATGCCGTCTTTTCCACCACTGCTGCTTTTAGGTTTAGGAAAACAAAAACAGAATAAAAGGGCCAGGTTGATTCCCAATAAAAAAAAATCACTAAAGTACCATTTGTTCCATGTCATATCCTCTGTGTTAGATTAGGAGTGCCTCTTTATGGCTCCAGATGGAAATGTGACTTTGTAAAAGCCTCTCAGTACACAATATGTTCTCTAACCTGTGCCTATGAAAAGGCTCATGCAAAAATTAAATAGCCATGAAGGAATGACTAGGTTTGCTTATGAAAATGCACATTTTCAAAGGATTATCCTCCAAATTCCTGCCTCCTGACACCCTATGTTATATTTTCCTTTCTGTGCTGAACCTCAGAGAGTTGAGGCGGATGACTCACATCAGCTGAACATTACTGGAGTTGAATCTTCAGGAGCGTAACTTCACCTTGGGGTGTCTGAATCAACAGAACAAGGTCAGTTTTAATTGAGTCAAAATGGGCAAAACATGCATATCTAAGTCATGAGAAAACACTTTCTGGAGATTTGTTCATATGCACACAGACACATACACACACAATCCCTCCAGGAAAGGTCAGAACTATGGGCTGTAAACCTCCCAGTTTGAAATAAGTTCCCCAGTTTGAAATTTTGGGTCCCAAATGGAACTGAGTTAAGAAATGTGAAGTATCACCTCAGAATAAGTAGTTTTCAAATGGTATCTCACATGAATATCTGGGTTTAATTTCCATCTCTAATTAGTATTTAACCGTTTGTACAAACTAGGAGTGTTACAGCTGGGAGAGTTGGAAACTGTTTTCTTCTGCAGCATGCATTTAGGAGTTGATAGCATACATCTGAAGGTCCAAGGCTTTGATCTGTAAGAGGCAGAAAAGAAATGTAAAACAGCTCTCTGACACAGCAGATGATGGTTGGGCTATTAGCTGCTGAGGGTAGACTCAGGTCTCTCAACCTCATTTTTCATAGCAAATTTGACAGTTCTTGAAACAAATCCTGAGACAGACCATAGAGGAAGAAAAAAAAAAAATCATTGGATGAGAAATACATTTCCACGCAACTCTTCCAAAAGGCGTTCACTGTTTTCTAGTACAGAAAAGAAAATATTTCAGGTCAATTAATGTTGGGTTTTTTTCTTTTTTTTTTTTTTCTCAGAAATGTTTTCAATACTTGCTTCATTTATATCCAGCTCATTAATTTCCACTTACTGAACCCAGAACACAATGGACAAACTTTACATAAAGGGACTGGCTTTACCTTGGTTTGCACCAGAGTGGTGGGAGAAATCAAGCCCAAGAAAACCTTACTATAATAAATGTGATGCTAGCTATAAAAAATGAAACAAAATCCCTGTTTTAAGCAAGATTGAATCCAAATAAAGCCAAGTTTGTGATGTGGCTACAGAATCAGTCTTTTTTTTACCAGGTTGCTTGCTGAGAGATTGCTTCTATGGGTGCTACTTTAATGTTTTCTAAATATGGGGTTATGTCAGCCACAGCAGTACTAGCCCACATTAATAAAGAATCCCTTTTACATAGCTTGTGATTTTTATGCAACGTTGATTCCTTCAGCTTTCTTTTTCATTAATATTTAAGGAGAAAGTTACTTCACTATGAAATTCAAATTCCAATGAGATCATTCCTAAAATATTTAAAGTGGATAATGCAAGTTTCCAGAAATAGTGATAAATACAACTGCGGTCTCCTGACCGCGTGATACCTGCAAGTGGGGAAATATACTGAAGACATTTTAGAGATCCACATGCCAGACTGACCCCATTTTTTATATCAAGAAAGACAGACAAACAAGGACAAAGCCATCAGAAGGTTGTCTGATGTATTCTCCTGGCCACAGTGAAGGTCTTTACAATCTTTTCTGACAGAGCATCTGCGAAGAAAGAAATCCTCGCCATGACATTTGACTGGAAATGTAATCACTCCGTGCTTTAGTTTTGCTTCAGAAGTTGGCAAAAATAACTAGATCATGTTGGAAATGTGTATTTATGTATTTTTCTTAAAATGAGAAGAAAATAACAAACTGTTTTACATATTTCTGTTCTGTAAATCATCAATGATATCTTGAAATACAGCTTTTCTTTATCAAAACACCTCCTTTTCCTCCTTCCCTGCTTCTTCCCCTGAAGAGAGATAAAATAAAATAAAGAAAATATTTTATGTGGTAGTAGTGCTTTCTGATGGTCTCTTTTCTTTCCCTCATTGTTTTTTACCGTTACTTTACCCCTGTATCTTTTACCTGATCATCATGAAAATCCAGGTATTAGAGTAAGAAAAAAAACATTTCAGGGATTAGACACCATCCACTCAGAGGGTCAAAAGTCATGCAACTGATCTTATTCCCTCTGGTCTGTGCAAACTCTCAAACGGCATCCTGAAGTTTGAGCCTCACAAACCCTACATTAAAACCATGTTTACAAGCAAAAAAAGTTAATATGTTCTGTGAAATTTTTCTTCTGTGACTAATCCAGGAGAGGTTGACTGAAACTTCGTGTTACAGTGTGTTTGGCAAACCAAGTGATTAAAGACAAATTAATGCCCTCTGTCCCTCTCCTTACTGCTTCTTTCCCCTTTCTGATGTTAGATTTTTATCGTCGTTGGGCTCTGGCTCAGTTTTACCAGCTGCAGGTGTGAGACAGTATGAAACCTTTAACGAACATGTCTTTGGCTCGTGACTATATGCAGTATTTTGCACTCAGCAACATCTCATTTGGCTGAATAAATAAAAACCTCAAAACAAACATCCTTTCCAAAGGCAAAGCGCTGCTTGTATTTTGGACTCAGCAGTTACTGCACTTGTTAATATGCATCAGCGTGACTTGTACTATATATGACTAGATGCTACATGGGGAGTTTTACTCTTTTATAGTTACTACAGCAGCAGCAGTGGAGCACAGAGTGCATGAAATTTAGATAATTGTGGATGGGAACCAAGTCATTTTATTTAAAACTATTCCCTTATCCATAAGTGAATCTATGTTAATTTCTTATTTTCTTTGCAACACAAACTTTAAGGAGAGCATGGCTTGGACTCTGCACTGCTTTCCCTTCCCATCCAGCTTGAACATGCCAGTATATTCCATTCATATGAAAATATGGGTCACTCTTCTCACGTAATACGAAGTTGACAAATGACCAGATACATACATAAATCCTTTAAATGACGAGGAAAATCTCATTTAAAACTCTCAACTGACATCCTCATTACTGCTGTTCAACAACACAAGGCTATTCATGCAATCTGGCTCACATACCATTGTTTGAAAACCATCAAAACTACAGACAGCCGCATGCTGAGATACAATAAATGTCAAGTCTATAGTGCATATTTTCTAGAATTGTTTAATGCTGGAACAGTGTGTGTGCCAAAGAACTCATAATCAAACAGGCAGTGCTCTTCATTGTGACTATCCCACTTGGGTTAGAAAATTGCCCAGATTTGACCCATTACAGAAACTAATGGAGATATGTTAGGACTTTGAGTAGCACATAGCAAGTAAGCATACCATCATGTCAGAAGTTTTATTGATACATTGGTACAAAAAGCCACCATTAAATGTCAGTGAAACCAGCCTCCACTAAGCATTTGGAAATTCTTCCAAATTTAAAACTCTAAGTCAGTTTAAAAAACAGATGGAAGTAAGTAAAAAATATCAGTTATTTTCATTAGTACCCAAAGGTACCTTGGTCGGCATTTTGTGCATCATTTCAATGATTAATATCCACAGGCAGTTGATATCACTAGATGGTACGAGCACATCTACATGGGTTTTGCACACAGTTTGGCATCTCTGATTTGTTTGTCCTGGACATATTAATAACTAGTCCCCAGAATAACTCAGCTCATCCACATCTGGGATGAAACGTAGAGTGACATTCATTAAACTTCTCTCTTTTTTAAGATTATCCTTGTTGTAATATGATCAGGTAAAAAAAGAAAAATGAGGCATTTGTTTATCCAGTCTGTCTGAAGTCTGATGCAGAGGAGAAAGGAGCACAGGAGCATGTCTTCCTAAGTAGTGTTGTTGATCAGTGAGGTCCAGATGTGTTCATGATCCCTGACAGAGGAAGACCAGTTAAGGTGCAGTGGTGTGAATGCTTCAGTGGAACAATCTCAGGCCTGGGTTGTTTTTTTTATGTAGTTTTTTTCTCTACCTGAAAATCCTGATTGACCATAAATCGAGATTGTGCTATTTGGCTAGATACTCCCTGTGAGGAAAAATTTCTTTGATAAGGCTGCCAGATATGCAGAAATCTGGGACATATGCACAGGGTGTGTGAAAAAAAGCTCTGCACATTCTCAGTTATCCTGACACATGTGGGAAATGTCAGACTTGCAGAAAAAAATGATCTGCACATCACAGATGTCTTAGGCTGACAGGGAAGGTGTAGGTAGTAACTATCTTACAGCTGCAAGCCACTAGACTAGCTGAGCATCCAATGAATCAAGACACTTTTTTCCTTGGTTTAAAAGTGGCCTTGTGGGCCAAAAGATATTTGGACACACCATGTGTAGTCCCCAGCTGGGATGTACCTGACCAAGGTCTTGACTCAGCACAAATAAGACTTCATTCAGCCCTTCCCATCTTTCCCTCTTGTTTGGCCTATTTCTTATTGTGCAATGTCAGAAACTTGAATTCAAAACATTCCATTGACATAATCTCCAAAAAAGTGACTATTTTGAAACTCACTTATCTGTTATAGAATCATAGAATCACAGAGTGTGTTAGGTCGGAAGGGACCTTTAAAGGTCATCTAGCTAACCCGCCCACATTAAGCAGGAAAATCTTCACTAGATCAGATTGCTCAGAGATTCATCAAGCCTGATCTTGAATGTCTCTGGAGATGGCTCCTCCACCACCTCTCTGAGCCACCTGTCCCAGTATCTCACCACCCTCAATGGGAAAAACTTCTTCCTAATGTCTAGCTAAACCTATCCTGCTCTAGCTTAAAACTTAGCCCCTAGCTCTAGCTCCTTGTCCTATTGCTTCATGCCCTTACAAACAGCCCCTTCCAAGTTTTCCTGAAAGTCTCCTTCTGGTACTGGAAGGCTGCTATAAGGTTTCCCCTGAGCCTTCTCTTCTCCAAGCTATACAAGCCCAATTATTTCAGCCTGTCTTTGTAGGAGAGGTGCTCCAGCTCTGTGATCATCATCATGACCCTCCTCTGGACCTTCTCCAAGAGGTTTATGTCTTGCTTGCTCCAGAGCTGGACACAGTACTCCAGATGTGGTCTCAAGAGAGCAGAGTAGAAGTGGAGAATCACCTCCCTTGACCTGCTAGCCACACTTCTTTTGACACAACTGAGGATGTGTTTGGCTTTCTGGGCTGCAAGTGACATTGTTGGCTCATTTCCAGCTTCTTGTCCATCAATATCCTCAAGGCTCTTCAGGGATGCTGTCTATCACATTATTTCCCAGATGGTATTATTAACAAGGACTGTCTCAACCCATGTTCAGGATCTTGCACTTGTCCTTTGTGAACTTCGTGCAGTTTACATTGACCCACCGGTCCAGCTGGTTCAAGTTCCTCTGGATGGCATCCTGTCCCTTATGCTTGCCAACTGCACTGCTCAGCTTAGTGTCATCTACTACATGAGGGTACACTTGATCCCACTGTCTGTGTTGTTGATGGAGATATTAAACAACACTGGAGCTAGTGCAGATCTTTGTGGCACAACGCTTGTCACTTCTCTCCATCTGGACTTTGCCATAGCAAAACGACCATGAAGGATTTGGCCAAAGTTCTCTCTGACAGTGACATTACACATGCATGGGTCTGCAACTAGAGAACTATTAACCAGCTAAGCAATTAACAAAAAGTAGATTCCTTTCAGTGGGCATACTTTTTTTTTCTAAATGAAGAAAACAACTAACTTACCCCTTAAAAAAATGAGGAAAAGAAGAAGCAATTTTACTTTTTCTCGGTTGCTTACCTAGACTGAAATAGGTCAGAAGCTAAAAATCACAGCAGCTTGAGCAGCACTTCTCAACCTTTTAATGCTAAGAGCTCTCTAGCTCCTCCCAAAATTAAAAAGCCCTCTAAACAACCCAGAAATACTGCCAAAACTAATTTTTCATTTCGAGGAGAATAAGAGATGTGTTAGTCTTTGACTTGGAATTTCATTGTTTGCTTTTCCTCTTATGGTTTACATTCTTTGTACCTTTAAAAATAGCTATTACAATTATTTCATAAACTGTTTTCATGTCTTACATAATTATCCCATAGGCCGGGAGAGACAAGCATCATCCCAGTAAAACTCTATCAGAGATGTATAACTGTGAATGATGGAAGAAACAGGACTTATATGTAGAACAGCAAGATAGAGTAAGCCAATTACTGAGTTGCAGAAATGAAGGAAGGGATTTTCTCTCTCGTGTGGAGCAGCAGCTCTCCAGGAATAATCAACACAGACATCTTATAGCAAATGTAGGTACACATTCTTTGCATAAAGAACTAACAAAACAAAACAAAAGAAGATGGGGAGAGAGAACATACAGTTAGAAGCCTTTCAGATAATTCAGAATATTCTGGAACATATATATAAATTTCTGTGGAGGGGAGAAATTAAAGTGCCTGCTCACCCATGTATAAACCTAAGGTTAATAATTCATACTTGCTTCACAGAGCTGTTACAGTGTGATGTGATTAATTAATGTTTGTAAAATACTTTACAATCCTTGGGTTTCCAGAGCTATACTATATATAAATTCAAGTGGTGATGGAGATCTAACTCTTATTAATTTACTACCACTGCTTTTTGTGCATGATGATCCCAAGAAACTTCTGAAATTTTAATCTCAAATTGAAACGTTAGTGCATCATCTGGTATTGGCATGTTACATATGATTTCATCACAGCTAGGAGTGCACCAGAAAAATGCTGAAGTGACTCATATTAACACTACAGTCCCAAAGCATAACTAATGTCTATACAGCGCTGTGATAGGATGTTAAAAGTTTAACAGCATCATTAAATTATTTGGTCACTACACTGTATTATACATCATTAAACTTCGTAACTAATGCTATGCAGGACCATGAGTCAAAGATGTTTGTGGGCTTCATCTGTGGACTTCTAAAGGAAAATATATGACAGGATGAGGTATTTTTACTGATTTTTTTTTTAAATTTTTATCTTTATGTTCCACTGGTTAAAAGAGGACCTCATATTTCATCAGTAGGTTTTTTTTTCTTTTAAATTTACTATTGAATGAAATCCATGGTATTAGAATTTTAGAAGAAAAGACTGAATAAACTAGATAATGAGAATAGTAAGAGGAGCTGTGACTGGCTGGATTTCATAAGAAAAATAGTACAACTCTGCGGGAGTGCCCATGTATACATGTTTGTTGGTTTACCTGCTGCTCTAAGAACTTATAATTCAATTTGACAATTTTAACCGTATTTGACAAAAGAGATGGAGTCTTACATAAATAAACTTCCAAAAAGATTCATCAGAATAGGTGGGGAGGGGGAAGAGGCATCCTTCAATATTCTGGCTGAGGTTCAGGCTACAATGTGAGTTTTGCTTTTCATTGACATAAGAAAAGGAACACAAAGAATAATCATAAAAATTATTGGTATGTGAAAAAATATAATTAATGCATTCGATTTTGGTATGGAAGAAATTAAGAAATTAATTATAAACATCAAATAATACTAGAAAATAAAACTACAAGAGAGCAAGAGTCCTTTGCTCTGACCCTTCCTCAAAAATAGTTGTTTTGTTTTGCTTTGTAAATTGACGTGTCTTTGTTTCCTTAGAAGATCAAGACATTATTTTTCTGTGTGACAAAATGCAGATACAGAAAAAGAACTGAAGTTAAGAAGGATTCAGAATAAAGGAATTTGAGGTGAATGCAATACCAGTAAATTCAGTATGCATGGGAACATTCCAGGATGGGGGCGTGAACAGTAACCAAACACCCCACGTCAATGCCTTGAAATGGTTCAAACTTCAAAAAGAGGGGAGCTTCAGGTTAATTGTTCTGAGGAAAAAGTCCTTCACCTGCTCTAGTTTCTGTCATCTAGTGATGCTCAGTAATTATTTAGGGAAAGTGCTGTTTGGACTAAACTGGCAAATCTGTCAGATTAGCAACATAAAAAATCATGTTCCAGTGCCTATGAATATTTCTCAGCCCATCTCAATTCCTGCTACAAAGATACAGCATATTAAAGTATTTTAAACTTAATCTAATATTTATTTGTCTTGATTGCTTGTTTTTGATGTTTTTGATAGCTTTAATAAAAAAGATCAAAATGGGAGGATAGGAAAAATAAATCCAGGTGCTAGGAAACCAAGAAAGATTTTGACATTCCTGACACTACTATTACAATCCTTCATGGGAAGTATGATTGCATTTCCTTCTCCTCCTTTGAAACCTATGTTTGCCAATGGGAAAAAAATAGCTATTATGGTTTATATTCAGACACACTCAGAATATAAACTCAGTGTGAATGAATCTGGACTTCCCTCCTGAAAATAAAATGTAAATTGCGAACTTTTGCACATTATCTTTAATCCTAGAGATCCAGGGTTGGGAATATGGTAGCAGAGCGGTTTTAGCAACACTGTTGAAATCACTGGGTAGTAACAGTTTAAAACATTCCCAAAGGTGGTATAAAGTGAGCCAGGATTGTGCAGAACTAATATTTGAGTCAGCTTTATTATGCGATGTCTCAGACTCAGATCCCTTGCTGGCATTTAATCAAGGTTATTGAACATTTCGGACCCAACAAAATGAAGCTGAAATTTTTAATTCTTAAGAGATCTGATTCCATATAATTATTTGTATCAGCATTGAAGAGAATAAAATATGGGTTTGGATTATAACATCATAGTCTGCTTGGATAAGGTGATGAGGAAGCTGAATTTTCTCTGCATTTTTCGATTTATTGTTAATTATGATGATGTTTTGCCCTAATAAATCGTATTCACACTCAGAATTTTCAAATGGATGCCAATTTTCCATAATAATTTATCAGAAAATGTGCAGAACTGCTGCATGTAGCAAGATGATAAAACTATTTAGAAAAGATTTATTGCACTGCTTGTGGTGTAGCATCAATGACTTAAGATCATTAGTATTTTACCTTCCTGCTCCCAGATCTGACAATATCTGAAGGTAGATTTAGCAGCAGATATTTAACAACTAGGGATTATAAACCACATAGATCATCTGTGAAAGGCTGTTTTCCATTAAAAAAAAAAAAAAGCAAAAAAAAAGCTGAAACTCAGTTCTTTTCCTTCCAAAACTCTCTTGCATATTCTCACATTTAAATGCTTACCATAACAGAAGTCCAGCAGACAGATGGGTCCACAACTGAAGGCCATCATACAGAAGCCCATACTGAAAGAGTTTCTTAGCTTTTTGATATGGATGGAAGCAGGATTTCTAAAGTGTGTTTGGTTTCCACCATCACCCTCCCAAAAATACAGGTAAAGAAATAATTACAACAACATTAAGAAGTTCAGGAACTAATGATAACATTGTAATTGATAGCAGTGAAGTCCCAGAATCACAGAATTGTAAGGGTTGAAAGGGACCTCAAGAGATCATCGGGTCCAAAGCAGGCTCCCTAGGACAGATCGCACAGATAGTCATCAGATGGGTCTGGAAAATCTCCAGAGAAGGAGACTCCACCACCTCCCTGGGCAGCCTGTTTGAGGGCTCCGACACTCTCCCCATGATAGTTCTTGCACATACTGGTGCAGAGTTTCCTGTGCTCCAACTTGAAGCCATTGAACCTTGTCCTGTCCCCAAAGACCAATGAGAAGAGGCTGGCCATTTCCCCCCCCCCCGTGTCCCACACTTCAGATATTTGTAAACACTGATCAGATCCCTGTCACGATCCACAACCTAGACAAGACTTTAGTTTGGCAGAGGCTAAACCCCCTTGCCTTCCAGCCGAACCTCAGATCACTCTGGGTGGCTGGGGGCTGCTGGGCTTAAGCCCTGAGTGATGTCCAATCACTAGGTGTTTTATCGTGATAAGTTCTTAATTAAATTCTCGGAGAACAGAATTGAGATTCGAAACAGAGTCAAGGTGAAGGTTGTTTTATTTGGAAAGAAATGTGCAGGGAAAGGGGGGAAGAAAGAAAACAGGGATGAAAAAGAGAGATAGAAAGAGAGAGAATGGAGAAAAGGAAGAGGGGTGAGGGGAGGCTATATCTACCACCACGAGGCTACGGCATTCCGTCCGATGGCAGAATATTCTCTGGGTCCGATGGGATGGGAGAGCACTCCCTTCTTTGTCCCTCCATGATGAAGTATGAAGATAAAGAGACCGATTTCTCTCCTTGCACCCCTTTTTGTAGGGATACCGCTCCTTTGTCTCACTACAAGCTTCCACCTGGCCTGTGGGAAAGCTCCAGAGTGGATGACAGAATGTCCAATGTGTGAATGTGTGCTCCTGATAGTGGAACAATGGCTCCTGATGTGTGAATGGTTCCTGATGTCTCTCTTCTGGGTGGCTTGTTGAATAGTCATTAGATTCTAATAGTCATTAGAGCCTGGGCCTGACCAGTGGTGATGTGGTGTCTGAGGAATGACATTTGGTAAGGTGAGAGGAGAAGAGAGGGGGGGTCGGTTCTGTTGGCAATTGGTAAGGCATAATTCCCGTACCTTACAATCTCCCCTCAGTCTTCTTTTCACTAGACTGAACAGTCCCAGTTTATTCAGCCTTTCCTCATAGGGGAGATGCTCCAGGCCCTTAATCGTCTTCGTAGCCCTTCTTTGGACTCTCTCCAGGAGATCCCTGTCTTTTTTATACCAGGGAGCCCAGAACTGGACACAATACTCCAGGTGGGGCCTGACCAGGGCAGAGTAGAAGGGGAGGATCACCTCCTTTGGCCTGCTGGCCGCACTGTTCCTGTTGCACCCCTGGATCCCATTGGCTCTCTTAGCCACCAGGGCACACTGCTGGCTCATACCCACTCTGTCATCTACTAGTACCCCCAGTTCCTTCTCCATCTTGCTCTTCTCCAGCAGGACATCCTCCAGCCTGTACTGAAATGAATGGTTGTTCCTTCCCAGGTGCAAGACTTTACACTTGCTTTTGTTGAACTCTTTTGTTGAAGAGACTAGTCTAGTAAAAAGTACCTTTCAAAATGGCAGTGCAGTGTTTCTGCGTGTCAGACACTCCTCCCAGCTTTGTATCATCAGCATAGTCCTGATTCTCTTGCTGAGGGTTTACTCACGTTTTAGTCAGAATAGGGTAAATGACATGAAAAACTAGAAAGAGCTGATAAATTTAGAAAGGAATGGTGTACTTTACAGGCACAAAGTTTAGATGAGACACACCCAGACAGCTCTTCCCCATGTTGCATCAGGATGTGTAAACATGCCAAGATCCTGGTGATTCTTCCTTGTGTGATCTATTTCCTGTGCTAACTTTCATTGACATACTCCCTCTTTCTCTGCTCCCTGAAATGAAACCTGTGAATCTCATAGGCAATTTCTTTATGCCTGTACAGCTGTATCACCCCTGTCCAGTGTTCACTCGTGGCCAATCTCTCTCACTTCAAAGACAGGTGATGAATAGACAATAACTTCAAAATACGCCCAGGTATAGGAGAGCTTTGTAAAGTGCAGCCACATAAAGCACTTTTCTTGCTTCCTTTCTTGCTGATGTCAAGAGGAAATCACCTATTTACTTTAGTGAAAACGGAGTTAAACCACTTATCAAACCCTTATTATAGGAGCACAAAATATTTAGCAAACATCTTCTACTACCAAGAGCTTGGTTTAACATGTTGGCTGAGCTGCAAGAAGTATACTAATGAAATTATTGTCATTTGGGAAACAGCCCACTCTCTGGAAGCTTGCCTGGATGATTTGATCTGAATCCAACATAAGATTGGAAATTTATTTAAAAAACAAACCAACCCTGAAACATACAGTAATGCAAATATGTTAACTAACAATATCTTCATAAGAACCTGCTGCTGTGCTAAGATATTCCAGTCTGTTCAAGAATTTTAATTTTAAAGTCTATAGAAAAAACAACTGGTTTTGGCCCTTTTACCCGAAATTATCATACTAATGAAAGTCCCCATTTCTCAGTTGAGAGATGAAGTGTAGCCTTCATGCTCAGCAAGATTTAAGCCTTTGTATTACAGTATTTTTTTCTCACCATATGTTTAGAATATCACAGAAAACAGAGTCACCTTGGCAACATTATTTCTACTGCTCCAGTGAGATAATGGTTTTATGTAACAGTTAGTACTGGTCAGTCTCTTAATTGCAGCAGAGACCTGTTAAAAATTTAGCAATTTTAGAGTATGCAGCAGCATCCTTACAAAGAACTCTCAGTCTTCATCTGCAGATCGAATAGTTTATCGTGTTCTCTTTGTTGTGTTCTCTCTGGAGAACACAATAAAATTTCTCTTTAGAGAATATCTCTCATCCAGATAACATGTTTGAAAATTTGTCAGAAATGGTGCAGTAGAAGTAAAATGCTCCAAATCAAGGATCACAAAATGGACTATAAAAATGCCTTTCTTCAAATATGAAATTTAGAAATCTAAAATCCCGCACCAAAATCTTTGCCTGACTTCTTTGTCACATGTTCCACTTTGATAACTTTCATAGTTTTCTTAAATCAGTGTATGCCCAGATTCTAAGAGAGCCCATGGAGCTACCGCAGACACATAAATTTGGGCTTATGGATGGATCAACTCTCTGCCTCAGAGCTCCTGAATCCTGAATTCAGACTGAGCTTCACTCACTATCCTCGTCTGCTTTTCTCAGTACATACCAAAAAAGAATAAACACTTTTAGGTACAGAAGAATACACCACCCTAAGACCTGTGTTTAACTCAGTTTTAAGTGGATCACTAAATCATGAAATAGACAGGATCTCATACACTCCCCTTGGACACTGCTTTCTTCTGCCTTGCTCAATTGTTTATCAGTTCTGGCTTTTAAATCACACTGTTCATCTCCCTACACTACTTACGCTTTGATCAAAGAATTGGGAAACCCACTTTGGGCACCTGATTTAGCAGAATGGAAGTAAAGCCTTCTCTGGCTTGTTCTCCAGCCTTCCATTATATCTGCTGAGAGCAGATCTGATTTAAGGTATTCATGGATGTGGGTGTGCGTGCGTGCTTTTCCTAAGTTATTCACTTCTATCAACTGGCAGAACTTGTAGAAACTGTCTGCCCACACATACATATCTTTTTGTCATTATTTGGTTTGGGGGTTTTGTTTGTTTTGTTTTGTTTGTTTCTTTGAGGCTTTGGTTTGGTTGATTTTAACAATTCAATTTTTTGTAAGTTGGATATATGGGATATTGTGAATAATAAGCATAAAAAAGATTGAAGCCATTTTTAATATTTCTTTGGTCATAAAATGGGAATATTTCATAAAATCATATCAAATCCAGTTGTAAAATTTTAATCCAAACCAACCCCCTCCCTGGGCAGCCTGGTCTAGACCCTGACAACTTTTTCAGTATTTTTTTCCCCTAACATCTAATCTGAATCTGTCCTGGCACAGCTTTGTGCCATTTCCCATTGTCTTAACTACCCTCACCTGGCTGAAGACACCATCACCCATCTCTCTGCACCCTCCTTTCAGGTAATTGTAGGTGTAGGTATAAGGTCTCCCCATAGTCTCCTCCAGGCTGAACACCCCCAGCTCCCTCAGCCGCTCCTCAGAGGATTTGCCCTCCAGCCCCTTCCCCAGCCTGGGTGCCCTTCTCTGGACACACTCGGGGACCTCAATGTCCTTCTTGGAGTGAGGAGCCCAGAACTGGACACAGCACTGGAGGTGCAGCCTCACCAATGCCCAGTACAGAGGCACAATCCCCTCCCCAGACCTGCTGGCCACACTATTTCTAATACAAGCCAGGATGCCATTGGCTTTCCTGGCCACCTGGACACACTGCTGGCTCATGTTCAGCCTGCAGTCAACCAACACCCCCAGGTCCTTCTCTGACTGACAGCTGTCCATCCTGTCTCTTCCAAGACTGTAGCGGTGCATGGGGTTGTTGTGTCCCATAAGCAGGACTCTACACTTGGCATTATTAAGTCTCATGCCATTGGACTCAGCCTGTTGGTCCAGTCTGTTCAGGTCTCTTCCTTTTAGTTCTTAAAAAATATATTGTTCTCTCACAGACAACATGACAGCGTGGTGGAGACCTTGTCTGATTTGGTGCAGAAGTACACTTGTCTTTCTGGAAATGATAATAGTTACTGTGAAATTTATATTACACTTCTTGTTACAGTGGACCCAATCCAACTTGTCTTAGGTTTCTACAAATATTTTCATATTTTATTAAAACTTGAGGAATTTGAATGTTCCCACACATGTTTTGAACGAAAACTATGTAAAGATAAATGCATTTGGGGCAATTTTCACTTTATCATTTCTTTTTGCTTTCAATGTATGAAGCTGAAAGTACACTTATAGCACAGAAAAAATCTATTATAAACTCAATTTTGCTCCATATTTGATAGCTGAAAGGTGGTGTGAAACAATAGCAATGCTGTCCTCCTGGAAAATAATGTCAAAATTTAAGACACGTAGCATCAAAAATGGAAAAAAATTCTTAATAAAGTTCAAACTTTTTTTTATTTGAAATTTTGTCATTTATCTGCATTGTAGTACAAATTTCTAACAAGATTAATTAGAAGATATAATTATTAGCAAAACATGTCTTTTCTAAGGACATGTAAGGCTAAAAGGGCCAATGGGATCCAGGGGTGCATCAGGAACAGTGTGGCCAACAGGTCAAAGGAGGTGATCCTCCCCCTCTACTCTGCCCTGGTCAGGCCCCACCTGGAGCATTGTGTCCAATTCTGGGCTCCCTGGTATAAAAAAGACAGGGATCTCCTGGAGAGAGTCCAAAGAAGGGCTACAAAGATGATTAAGGGACGGGAACATCTACCCTACGAGGAAAGGCTGAGAGAGCTGGGGCTGTTCAGCCTGGAGAAAAGAAGACTGAGAGGGGACCTAATCAACGTTTATAAATATTTTAAGTATGGGGTGCTGGGGGAATTTGCTATCCCGTTTTTTTTGGTCTGTGGAGACAGGACAAGGGGCAATGGCTGCAAGTTAGAACATAGGAAGTTCTTCACCAACATACAGAGGAGCTTTTTCCCAGTGAGGGTGACAGAGCACTGGAATAGGCTGCCCAGGGAGGTGGTGGAGTCTCCTTCTCTGGAGATATTCAGGACTCGTCTGGACGCCTATCTGTGCAGTATGAGCTAGGGAGCTGCTTTGGCAGGGGGTTTGGACCCAATGATCTCTTGAGGTCCCTTTCAACCCCTACAATTCTGTGATTCTGTGATTCTGTAATTTCTTTAGTGTTTTCCAGGCACAGAATTACGTAGGGCCTGAGGCTGCATTTCTACAATGATTGTAGCCAATCTACTTAAAACTGCTGTAGCTCTGCCATCCTCATGCTGTCAGATTTTGAGTGCTAAACTGCCAGAAAGTTCATAATTTTACTGCTTCTGTTTTTGCAGAGTGACATTTCTGATCCACAGCTTTATCTGATGTGTACCAGTTCACAAAAGGGGTCACTGAGTGTTAGCTCTGCACAAAGCAAGTGCCAATACTATAGCTTTAAGCCATACCTGGTCATGTAGGAACATGGAGAATGTTACTGCTATAAACTAGGACTGTCCAGACAGAGCCCTTATAAATATGAACACAGATTCCACTGATTTCTTGGCACCTATCAACAGGCTCAATTTTTTAAAAAAGTTTAAAAGGGTAAAGAAAAAAAGAGAAACAAAGGAGAAGTTTTTTTCAAACCTCATGAATTCCGATGTTCTGGGTGGTTTGTTGTTTTTTTTTTTCAAATTTTCCATCAAAATTACCTTCCAGGGAATAATAAAACAATCCTTCAGTGTTTACTACAGAAAACCTGAAGTGTTTTTTCATATGTTTTGGTGTACAGAATTAATATTCTCTGTCAAGAAATTACAGACTTCTAGTCAATGTGTTAATATTATATATAAATAACCTGACAAGTATGTAATTTTTGTACCGTACTTATATAAATTATGTTCTTAAATTTGTATACATCAAATAGTAGAAAAAATGTGATCTAGGGCCATATTCAAAGAGAAGTAAAGCCTCACTAAACCATGTGAAGTCTTCAAGAAAGCAATTTACTATCTTTTAAAAAAAAAACCTAAACCCAAAACTTTTTTCACAAAACATTTCCTAATTGAAAAGGCTCCTAAATGATCAAAAGTTGAATAAACCTGAATTTTCTTGTTTTATTCTATTTATTCTAACAATCATAGGTTAAAAAATAATAAAAATACCAACCAACTTGTTGCTGTATTCTGGTATTTTACTTTTGTGGGTTTGTTTTGAGTTTGGGTGACAAGGATTTGGTAACAAGACAGGGGGGCTTCAGCAGTGGTTTTTGCAAGAAGAGGGAGAAGATGTGACAAACTTTTCAGACACCAAGATCAATGAAGAATGAGAGGGAGGAGCCACTCCAGGCACTGGAAGAGCTATTCCCCTGCAGCCCATGGAGAAGACCATAGTGAGTCAGGTTGTCCCCCTGCAGCCCATAGTGGAGGATGATGGAGCAAAGATTCTACCTGCAGCCTGGGGAAGACCCCATGCTGGAGCAGGTGCAGATACATGAAGGGAAACCGTCAGAGGAGCAAGCTTCTGGCAGGACTTGCAGCCCATAGACAGAGCAGTCTATATTGGAGCAGGTTTATTGTGGGGAATTGTGACCCCATGGGGGACCGGGCTGGAGTAGTCTGGTCCTGAAGGTCTGCACCCCATGGAAGCCACTCTGGGAAAGTGTGTGAAGAACTGCAGACTTTGCAAAAGGACTCACACTGCAGATGTTAGTGTAGGATTGTCTCCTGTGAGAGGGACTAGGAGAAATGGAAGACTAGGGAAAATGTGGGTCCATTGCTGAATGAGGTGGGTGCCTTGGTGTTAGAAGATATAGAGAAGGCAGAGATACTGGATGTCTTCTTTGCTTTAGTCTTTACAGCTAAAGCCTCCCAGACTGAGGAACAAAATTATAATGTCTGGAGAATGATCATGCTAGATATCATTCAGGCAAACTCTACACCCAAAAATACATGCCCCTCAGTGGGATGCACCCATGAGTGCTCAGGCAGCTCACAAATGTTATTGCTACTCTGCTCTCCATTCACGTGTAAAATGTCATGGAGAGCAAGAGCAGTGCTGGAGAACTTGAAGAATGCCAATGTTAATCTGGACTTCCAAAAGGGATAGATGACCCAGGAAACTGCAGGCCAGTCAGTCTCACCACCATCCCTGGAAAGGTGGTGGAATAGCTTATCCAAGGTCCTGCACTTGTGTCAGGGCAATCTTTGTCATCAATACAGGCAGGGATACAAAGTGATAGACAGCAGCCCTGCAGAGAAAGACTTAGTGATGGTAGATGAAAAGCTCGACATAAGCCAACAATAGGCACTCATAGCTGAGAAGGCCAAACATATCATGAGCTGCATCAAAAGGAGCATGGCCAGCAGGTAGAGGGAGGTGATTCTGCCCCTCTACTTCACTCGCCGAGACCCCATCTGGAGTGCTGTGTCCAGTTCTGGAGTCCCCATCATAAAAAGGACATGGAGGATTCAAAAGAGGGTCATGAAGATGATTAGAAGGCTGGAGTACTTCTCCTATAAAGACAGGCTGGGGTAGTTGAGCAGCTCATACTGGGGTGCCACCTCTAGGCACATGGAGGAGGTTTTCAGACGAGGTGAACATGGACACACCAAGGGGAAATAATGCTTTTCCAATCTGATATACTTCAATGATGACATGACTGGCTGAGTGCATGGGTGGAGAGAAGTGGCACTTGTCCACATTGACTTCAGCAAGCCTTTTGACACTGTCTCCCATAACATCCTCATAAGGAAGTTTAGGAAGTGTAGGTTGCATGAGTGGTCAGTGAGGTAGGTGGTTGAGAACTGGCTGAACAACCCAGACCAGCGGGTTGTGACAAGCAGCACAGCATACAATGGGAGGCCAGCAGTCAGTGGTGTGCCCCAAGGGTCACTGCTCGGTCTGCTCTTGTTCAATAGACTCATGGACAATCTGGATGAAAAGACAGAGTGTACCCTCAGCAGGATTACTGGAAATGAAAAGCTGTTGGGAGGAGTGGCTGACATGCCAGAAGGGTGTGCAGACATTCAGTGAGGCCTGGACAGGCTGAAGAGTTGAGCAGAGAGGAATACCAGAATCACAGAATCGTAGGGGTTGGAAGGGACTTCAAGAGATCATCGGATCCAACAACCCCTGCCAAAGCAGGCTCCCTAGCTCATATTACATAAATAGGCATCAGATGGGTCTTGAATATCTCCAGGGAAGGAGAATCCACCACCTCCCTGGGCAGCCTATTCCAGTGCTCCGTCACCCTCACTGTGAAAAAGCTTTTCCGCATGTTGGTGTGGAACTTCCTGTGTTCTAACTTGCAGACATTGCCCTTTCTCCTGTCTCCACTAACCACTGAAAAGGGGCTGGCTAATTCCCCCTGCATGTCATGCTTAATATAACTGTAAACATCAATTAGGTCTCGCCTTAATCTTCTTTTCTCTAGGCTGATCAGTCCCAGTTTATTCAACCTCTCCTCATAGGGGAGATGCTCCAGGCCCTTAATCATCTTTGTAGCCATTATTTGGACTCTCTCCAGAAGGTCCCTGTCTTTTTTATACCAGGGAGCCCAGAACTGGACACAATACTCCAGGTGGGGCCTGACCAGGGCTGAGTAGAGGGGGAGGATTACCTCCTTTGACCTGCTGGCCACACTCCTCCTGATGCACCTCAGGATCCCATTGGCTCTCTTAGACTCAAGGGCACACTGCTGGCTCATAGCCAACCTGTCATCCACTAGGACCTCCAGGTCCTTCTCCATAGTGCTCTTCTCCAGAAGACATCCCCCAGCCTGTACAGAAATGAAGTATTTTTCCTTCCCAGGTGGAAGACTTTACACTTGCTTTTGGTGAACTTCATTAGGTTTCTCCCTGCCCAGCTTTCCAGCCTGTACAGGTTTCACTGGATGGCAGTGCAGTGTTCCTGCATGTCAGCCACCCCTCCCAGCTTTGTATCATCAGCGTACTTGCTGAGGGTGGATGCTATTCCCTTATTAAGGTCATCAATGAAGATATTGAACAGTACTGTACCCAATACCGAGCCCTGGGGAACACCGCTAGTCACAGGCCTCCTTTCAGACTCTGCTCCACCAATCACAACTCTCTGAGCATGGTCCGACAGCCAGTTCTCGACCCACCTCACTGTCCACTCATCTATCCCATACTCTCTCAGCTTTTCTATCAGGATGTCATGGGAGACAGTATCGAAAGCCTTGCTAAAGTCAAGGTAGATGACATCCACTTCTCTCCCTCCATCCACCCAGCCGGTGATGAGATCATAGAAGGCTATGAGATTGGTCAAGCACGATCTCGCCTTGGTGAATCCATGCTGACTACTCCTCATGACCTTCTTCTCTTCCAGTTCCTTGGAGATGGCACCCAGAACAAGCTGTTCCATCACCTTTCCAGGGACAGAAGTGAGGCTGACTGGCCTATAGTTGCTAGGATCCTCCTTCTTGCCCTTTTTAAAGACCAGAGTGACATTGGCTATCCTCCAGTCCTCAGGCACTTCTCCTGTTCGCCAAGACCTGTCGAAGATGATAGAGTGCAGCTCATCAATCACTTCCGCCAGCTCCCTGAATGCATATTGGGTGCATCCCATCCCATCCAGGCCCATGGATTTGTGAACCAAATGAAATTCAAGAACGGCGAGCATAGGGTCCTGCACCTGGAGAGTAATATCCCCAGGCACCAGTCTCGATTAGGGGTTGACCTGCTGAGAAGCAGCTCTTCAGGGAAGGACCCGGAATACTGCTGGACAGCAAGTTATCCATCAGCCAGAAATGTGTCCTTGTGGCCAGGAAGGTCACTGATGTCCTGGGGTGCATTAAGAAGAGTATGGCCAGCTGGTCAGAGGAGTTTATCTTCCCTCTCCTCAGTGCCGATGTGAGGCCACATATGAAGTTCTGTGGTCATTTCTAGGCTCCTAAGGTCAAAAAAGACTATAAAATCTAGCAGAGGGCTGCAGGGTGGTGAGGGGACTGGAGCATCTCCTGTATGAGGAAAGCCTGAGAGAGGTGTGACTGTTTATTCTGGGCAAGAGATTACTGAGAGGGGATCTTATAACTTTTTTTGTGAATATCTATAAGGCAGGTGATGAAGATGGACATCTCTTTAAGATCATATATAACATATCTTAGAGTATGGAGACTATGACTTTGAGTATGCGACTAGACTCCATATTCCTATAGGGGACACCCAACTTCTCTGAAGCAATTTCCTGCCCATATTCAGATATTAGCCTGGCCCAGGTATCATACCATGAAAGTAATTCACAACAAAAAAACGTCTTACGGTGGGGTTGTGTTTGTGTCCCATATTCTCAGGAATACCTGTCCAAGGAGTTCTTGTGCCATTGGAATGCCCCAGAGTTTCCTGCAGGGCTTTCTATCTGCTGATATGACAAGGCTGGTATCTTTTCTTCATGTCATGTCTGCCAGCTCTGTGTGGGTGCTGCAAATGCCTTTGGATGCATCAAGCAGCAAGGAAAGTCCACATTTAGCTAATGAAATCAAGGCCTACAGTCCAGGGAAATATATCAGGTTTTGTAGTAAAGTTTCATGCAACTTCTCTTGGATGTTGCGGATGGAGAATTTTAGCAGTCCAAAAATGTTTCTTTAGAAGAAATTGATGAAAGAGATTCAATTGAGAATAACTGAATTCACAGATATAACTTCCGACCCAGAAAGTTTCTGATGAATGATATCTGAGAGAGCATAAAAAACATCTGAATATGTTTAAATCCTCTTTCTTGGTATTCTGTGTTGGCCTCAGCAGGAAACAGGTATCTGGATGGTTGCAGTATAAAACATACATTCTTCTCTATTCTAAACCTTTAAATGAGATAAAGCAGGAAGAGGTATATCAAGTCAAGAATCTACTGAGCACAATTCCTCCAATACAAAGAGGGAAACGCATGATAGACCTTAGTC
Source organism: Laterallus jamaicensis coturniculus (assembly GCA_022605575.1). Classification (NCBI taxonomy): domain Eukaryota; kingdom Metazoa; phylum Chordata; class Aves; order Gruiformes; family Rallidae; genus Laterallus; species Laterallus jamaicensis. The sequence continues at coordinate 3,368,041 of JAKCOX010000056.1, forward strand.
ATGTTACCTAAGTCAATGCATAACCAAATAATAGCCACCCACCCAAAATAAACCCCACCCAACAACAAACTATTAATTGATCAGAATGATGTAGATCTCTATCCTTTTCAACTTACAATTTTATCACGATAAGTGCATTTTATTTCTAGGTAAATATTATTTATACTACTTTCAAATCCAGGCATTGTTTTGTAGTCAGCAGCACAGCAGTCCCCTGTAGAAATATGAAAGCTGGAGAAAAAAATGATCTATTAAGCTGGGGTGGTTGTTAGCAGGACAAGACATAGTACTTTATCTTGTCTAAATGTAGGTGACCTAAATGTAAAGACCTCTACCAGGCCTCCTTTGGAAGCCTTGCCTACCGTCAAATGTGTCTCACCAGTTGGAAGTTAGTCAAATAGTCAACTTCTATTTATTTCTTTCTACAATTACAGATTACTGTAGATACTCAAACCTGTCCCAGCAGACTAGTCTCTCCAGCCCACTTTTCTTACTTAGATTAGAAATCTCTCATGTACAAGTTATGCACCAAGTGCCAATAATCCTAAACATGTATTATTACAAGTGCAATTGATGCACTCGCACATATTTAGTGCTTCTTTTAGGTAAATATGGCCACTTTAAAGTTATACATTCAGTTTAAGTTAATTTTCCTGTTTTTTCTACAGGGAAAGTGAGAGTATTCTCATTTGTGTTTAGGGAAAGGGTAACTTAAAGGTAACAAAGAGACACATGGAAAATACATGCTGTGAGTACTATCTGTAATACTATCAAAAAAAGAGTCTCTCATTTCCTCTGGTGACTCAAAGACCTTTTTTGTTTCTGTTGTTTGGTTGGTTGGTTTTGGTTTTGGTTTTACCTTATTTCAGATACAGACTGCAAGATAGATGGTGATATTGTGATATTTTTTGAAGGAAAAAAATTGTCAAGAAGAGCTGTCACTCCCCTGCTATTTGATCAACACAGCTTAGAGACAATTGGAGAAGCACAATGCCTTCAGATACCTTCCCAGCAGTGATGGTGCTTCTGCTCCTGACCGTGGCTGTTCCAGGGAAAAGGACCAGACACCAGCCAAAGGGCTGCAATAGATGAAACAAGAGGAATTCTTCTCCGGACTGTAGCTCTGTTTGCCTTTGCCTTGTAAATGAGACACACAGATGACTGTTGGTCCAACAGCAGGTTTGTAGGGCAAAGCTTGAGGTTTAGCACCCAGAACCAACCAAACTCTACTGGTGAACCATATGGCAGTGAATGAGTATCTAGGGCTGCAGTTTCTAATTGGTATCTAGCAGATGTTGTCCAAAGAGGATGGTCTGCTTCAGAAGAAGTTGGAAGATCATTCCAGACATTATGTGTATTATTGAAACGTACACTGTGATTGTATACTGAGAGATTTTAACAGTGGTCTTCAGAACTTTTCATGATTTACAAAATCCGACACCATGCAAGCAGTCTGCAAATCAGTCAGACCTCATCCATTAAAAGTGAAGGCCCTTTGTGTCACAGTATGTCTTTTCCTCTCCTATTTGAATCACAGTGATTCCCTGTAAGGAATTTTATCACTCAGTGGCAAGTGGATTGAAAAGTCTCTGTCAGGTGAAAGAACTGATATGGTACTGACTGTTCTCAAATTTCTTGGCAGGCTCTGGAGGTCTATCCAGGCTCAGAAGTTTCATCACAGCAATATTTTACAGCTTCTGTACTTAAGTCTTTCTGAAGTTTATTGTTGGCAGGTATAGCATATTCTCCTAGGCTTTGTGGTTTCATCTATTTTTCTTCACATATTTCATCCACATCATGGTAATCAACTCCACACAGGTCGAAGAACACTTCAAAGTACACCTTTGAACATCTGCCTCCTTAAAGACATCCCTGCTGTATTCTCTGATAACTTGGATTTCATCCAGTTTTGCTAGATAAAGACTTAGGAGTATTTGGTGAACACCTTATTAACTAAAGAGTAGAGCAGAAACAGGTTCCTACATTTTTCATTAACATCTGGTCTGAGATCAGTGGGAGGGAAAAAGCCAGCAGAGAATGATCTACATGCACTGGCTGCTAACTGGTAGCTGCTCTCCCAGATGAAACCATGTATTTGAAGTACCATTTAAAATCTTCAGCAGGGAGCTATCATACCATCATTTATGTTAGGTATGAGGCATATAAATGAGAGTTTTGCTACAATCCTTCCAAAATACAGACCTGAGCATCCTACTTTTTTCCCCAAATGTTCAGTTGAAACCGGCTGCTTTCAGCTTCTGAAGCATAAACAGTATGGGTAGGCAGCAGACACCACAGAGAGATTTATTCTCATAAGTATTCAGAAAAGATTCAATGAAGGGGCAACTTATTCCATAGTCACCTCTAGTCAGAATCTTATAAAAAAACTGATGCATTTTGCATGGAGAGAAATCCAAATTTCCCATTGAGTTCTCTGGGGCCTGGTAATATCATAGAATGGTTTGAATTGGAAGGGGTCATCTAGATCCAACTTCCCTGCCACAGGCAAAGACACCCTCTATTAGATCAGGTTGCTCAAATCCCCATCCAGCCTGGTCTTGAACACTGCCAGGGATCCAGGGGTAGCGACACCTTTGCTGGACAGCCTGTGCCAGGGCCTCACTACCCTTACAGAGAATTTCTTCCTAATATCTAACCTAAATCTATCCTATATCCTACATATATTTTAAACCCATTTTCCCCTGTCATGTAACTATACTCCTGATAACAGTCCCTCACCATCTTTCCTGTAACATCTTCAGGTACTGGAAAGCTTCAATAATGTCTCACTGGAGTTTTCTCTTCTCCAGGCTGAAGTCTCTCAGCCTGTCTAAATAGAAGAGGTGCTCCATCCCTCTGGTCATCTTCCTGGGGCTCCCTCTGGACTCACTCCAACAGCTCCATGTCTTTCTTGTCCTTCAGACCCCAGAGATGAATATAGTACTCTGTGGGAGTCTCACCAGAGTAGAACAGAGGCCTACAATCCCCTTCCATTACACAGTTGGCTTTCTGGGCTGCAAGCACACATTGCTAGCTCATGTTGAGTTTTACATCAAACAAACTCCCAAGTCCTTCTCCTTAGGGCTGTTCCAATCCATTCTCTTCAAAACCTGCATTCATGTTTAGGATTGCACCCACCCATGTATGCAACCTTGCACTTCACCCTTTTGAACTACTTGTTTAATTTTGCATTCTGGGCCATGTTCTTTTTTTTTGTAATATAATGTTTTCTATATCTGTCTTGCATATTCACAGCCATAGTAAATTTTCTGATTTCTTCCTTTCATTTTCTAGTCCAATCAAATTGCATCATCCATGGGATGAAGCAAATTATCATCACTTTCTGTTGCTTTTAATATCACTCGTGTTGGCTTAATATCCTCCATTAAACTCCTATAGTTTGTGCACTTGAGTCACATCTCCAGAGCTTGTCTTGTACATTTTCTCATTGCAGCTGCTTTGATTCCCTTTCTAGAAGTCATGAAGATACATCCAGCCCTGTTCCCCAGGGCTCAGTGTTGGGTCCGGTCCTGTTTAATATCTTCATTGACGACCTTGATGAGGGAATAGCATACACCCTCAGCAAGTACGCCGATGATACAAAGATGGGAGGAGTGGCTGACACGCAGGAACACTGTGCTGCCATCCAGCGAGACCTAGACAGGCTGGAAAGCTGGGCTGGGAGAAATCTAATGAAATTCAACAAGTGCAAGTGTAAAGTCTTGCACCTGGGGAGGAATAACCGACTGTATCAGTACAGGTTGGCGGTTGACGTGTTGGAAAAGAGCTCTGTGGAGAAGGACCTGGGGGTCCTGGTTGATGACAGGTTGGCTATGAGCCAGCAGCGTGCCCTGGTGGCCAAGAGAGCCAATGGGATCCTGGGGTGCATCAGGAAGAGTGTGTCCAGCAGGTCGAAGGAAGTGATCCTCCCCCTCTCCTCTGCCCTGACCAGGCCCCACGTGGAATACTGTGTCTAGTTCTGGGCTCCCTGGTATAAAAAAGACAGGGACCTTCTGGAGAGAGTCCAGAGAAGGGCGACAAAGTCGATTAGGGGTCTGGAACATCTCCCCTATGAGGAAAGGCTGAGTGAGCTGGGTCTGTTCAGCCTGGAGAAAAGAAGACTGAGGGGGGACCTAATTAGTGCTTATAAATATCTTAGACATGGGTGGCAGGGGGAATTGGCCAGCCCCTTTTCAGTGGTCTGTGGGGACAGGACTAGGGGCAATGGCTGTAAGCTGGAGCATAGTAAGTTCCGCACCAACATGGGGAAGAACTTTTTCACAGTGAGGGTGACAGAGCAGTGGAATAGGCTGCCCAGGGAGGTGGTGGAGTCTCCTTCTCTGGAGATATTCACGTCTCTTCTGGACGCCTATCTATGTAATATGAGATAGGGAGCCTGCTATGGCAGGGGGGTTGGACCTGATGATCTCTTGAGGTCCCTTCCAACCCCTAAGATTCTGTGATTCTGTGATTCTGTGAAGATGTTGTAAAGCATTCCAAGTTCCCTTGATTTTCATAAATTTACTCATACTGTATTCTCCTCTACCGCCTCTGCCTATCCTTCCCATTACTAATAGTCTGTTTATTCGGTCTTCCTTAAATTGCCTTTTGCTTTGGGTTATGGGTTTGTAAGTTTTCAGGGACAGAAACCTCATCGTCCTCTGTGTGATTGAAGTATACATCATCATGCGATAACGTGTAATTCTTTTCTGGAGATGGATGTGAATCAACTGTATGATTTTCTATCGCCTACAGAAGAGCTGCCCACTTGCACTGACTGAATACCTTAAGTGTTCAAACTTATTCACTCAATGTCCTACATAAAGAGTCATCTATGATTAGTCAGCAGTGTCTAGCAGTAGAGGCAAAGTCAGTTTGCAGGAACTGTCAGCTTCTCATTCAGAAAGCTGAGTGACTTCACATAGCTTTATCTTTATAAATATTACTCATTCTTCTCAGTATGAGCAACAAGCTAACAAGTTTATGAGGAAGGCAGAAGATTCAATGTCTTCAGTTTGTTAAAAGCACCTGATAACATCTTTTACATGGCTGGGAGCAATGCAGTAGAACAAGTAAAATAAAAGTGAAAAAGAATTAGTTTATTTGGGTGGAGTTCAAGATAGAGAGGTTAGTCTTTATGTTTTTGGGGTTGCAAGAAAATTAATTGAAGGCAACACCTAGCAGTCTTTGTCAGGCTGCAATGCTGGAATGAGTTGAATGAAGTCACAACCACCATTTGTGAAATGGATCTTGAATCTACAACCTTATTCTTTACAGGGCCAAGAATTCTAAACTAACTTGTTCACAGAATGCAACAACAGCAGAAAAGTATAAACTCTATGTGCGCTGAATTTCATACATCTGAAATAAACAGCATTCTTTTTATCTATAATTATACTTAAATTATAAGGGTAAAATGATATTGTTTTACGTAAATAAAGGTGATGTAATATCAATGTAAAACATTTGCTTTATTTTACCCTTCTAGGATTATTATTCAACTGAAATTCTGTTTCAACAGCAGCCATGAAAAGCAGCAGTTTTTGAGCTTGGACATGTAGTCGTCGAAACAATTTTAAGTCTAAAGCACTGTAAAAAGTGATGCATGACAAAATATGAGAATGTGAAAATCTCATTGTCACATTAATTATCTATTGACAGAAGATATACAGTAGGTGATACAATGGCTTTGGATGTTCCTGTCTTTATTACCTCTTGGGGTAAAAGTTCAGATCATGAAATGAGTTTGGTGCTCTTGAGTGGACATTTGTCCTCATCACAAAACAACCTCATAATTCAGCACGATGTAACAAAATTGGAGAGCTCAAATTGAGGAGGCTTAGAACCAGGAGCATCAGGGAGTGATAAATCAGGCTAGAGGTGCAGGGCAATGCTGCTTGGGGTGACTTTCACAGCACCAGTGAGACAATGACATCCCTGTTACAAATTATGTTGCCAGACAGACATCCAAGGGACCTCTATATGCTTGAAGGGCCTGATAAAACTAGAAACAGTGCTTAAAAGAAGGCTGATCAGAACTGGTCTAGGATGGTATTCTGTTCAAATGCCTTTCAATTTGATAAGAACAGTGATTCTAAAACTATATTAAAGTCACACTCTGTATTTTCTCTGCTAATTTTCAGGGACTTTATATAGACATAACCAATGAGCAGTATCCATGATGCACACTTGTGTAAATAAGAGTCCCTGAGGGAGATGTCTAAATATGGCTAACTACTGCAAATATACTTAATTGAATGATATTAACACAATTACATATGTTCGACATCCATCTTTCAATACCTAATATGAATTCAGGCAAACACCAGTGCATTCCCATAGCCAACTATAAACTTTGTGGTATTATGATATTTGTTTGAAATAAATATTCTTCAGTTTATTTTTTAAGAGTTGACATCATTATCTCAGTATCACCTTCTGAGGTAACTGTAGTAGGTCAAAAACCTTTGTTTACTATTTCAACCAGAAGGCCCACTGGCAGCTATTTTGCTTATCACTAATAGCACAGTCTGGTTCACAGAGAGTAACAATCAACTTGTCAGATGTTGACACAGATGTAGAGTGTATGTCATCACTAGAAGACAGTAAATTTTGCTAAGTCTCATCTTTTGCTAGGCTTGTTCCAACAGGTCCACATCATTCTGGTACTGGATACCCCAGAGCTGGACGCAGCACTCCAGGGGGGGGTCTCACAAGAGAAAAGCAGAGCAGAGGGGGAGAATCCCCTCACTCAACCTGCTGGTCATTCTTGTTGTGATGCAGCCCAGAACATGGTTGGCTTTTTGGGCTGCAAGCGCTCACTGCCAGCTCATGTTGAATTTTACATCAGCCAAACCCTCCAGTTCTCCTCAGGGCTGCCCTCAATACATTCTCTGTCCAGCCTGTATCTATGCTTGGGATTTCCCCCACTCACATGCAGGAACTCGTCCTTGTTGAACTTCATGTAGTTTGCATGTGCCCACCTCTCAAGCCTGTCAAGGTCCCTCTGGATGGCATCCATTCTGTCCAGTGTGTCAACTGTGCCACACATCTTAGTGTCATCCACACTCAATCACACTGTCTACTGTTACCAGCAAAGTTATCAACTACAACTCTAAGCACAACAATCCAGCTAGTTCCTTATCCACTAAGTGGTTAATCTATCAAATCCATGTCTCACCAATTTACAGATGAGGATGTCTTGTGGAACAGTGTCAAATGCTTTGCACAAGTCCACCAACACTGTAAGACCATTGTAGAAGGCCTACATTTGTCAGGATAATTTGACTTCAGAGAGGCCATGTTGGCTGTCACCAATCACCTCCTTATTTTCCATGTGTCCAAGCACAGTTTCCAGAAGGACCTGTTCCAGGATCTTGCCAGGCACAGAGATGAGACCGACCAGCCTATAGTTCCCTGGCCTTTCATATTTACCTTTTTAAAAATATGGATTATTCTGTTTTTATTTTATGTATATATGTGTCCTGGTTCTATCCAAGCCAGAGTTAACCTCCCCAAGCAGCCAGTACAGCTGAGCTAAGTTATCCTAAACTGTTTTCCATCCTATCTGATATAACTTCCCCATAAAAGGGTCTGCTTGGAGATGGGCACTGCTGGATGTCGTTAGGGCAGTCTGAGTGCAGCTGGGGTGGTTCTTGAATCATGTAATACTCTGTTATCACTGGGTGTAAGTGAAATTTGGGCTTTTATTATTCTCCTTGCACAATAATTTTGTCAGTAAACTGTCTGTATCCCAAACCACAGAGGCTCTGTCTATTTCATAAGTGAGTGAGCAGCATGTGGTGCTCAGCCACTGGTTGAGGCTGAACCATGACAGCAACTGGAAGAGAAGAAGGTCATGAGGAGTAGTCAGCATGGATTCACCAAGGGAAGATCGTGCTCGATCAATCTCATAGCCTTCTATGATCTCATAACAGGCTGGGTGGACGGAGGGAGAGCAGTGGATGTCATCTTCCTTGACTTCAGCAAGGCTTTCGATACTATCTCCCATGACATCCTGATAGAAAAGCTAAGAGAGAATGGGATAGATGAGGGGACAGTGAGGTGGGTCGAGAACTGGCTGTTGGACCGTGCTCAGAGAGTCGTGATTGGTGGAGCAGAATCTGAATGGGGGCCTGTGACTAGCGGTATTACCCAGGGCTCAGTGTTGGGTCCAGTCCTGTTTAATATCTTCATTGATGACCTTGATGAGGGAATAGCATCCACCCTCAGCAAGTACGCTGATGATACAAAGCTGCACTGCCATCCAGCGAGACCTGGACAGGCTGGAAAGCTGGGCAGGGAGAAACCTAATGAAGTTCAACAAAAGCAAGTGTAAAGTCTTCCACCTGGGAAGGAACAACTGCATGTATCAGTACAGGCTGGGGGTTGACCTGCTGGAGAAGAGCTCAGTGGAGAAGGACCTGGGGGTCCTGGTGGATGACAGGTTGGCTATGAGCCAGCAGTGTGCCCAGGTGGCTAAGAGAGCCAATGGGATCCTGGGGTGCTTCAGGAGGAGTGTAGCCGACAGGTCTAAGGAGGTGATCCTCCCCCTCTACTCTGCCCTGATCAGGCCCCACCTGGAGTATTGTGTCTAGTTCTGGGCTCCCTGGTGTAAAAAGGACAAGGATCTCCTGGAGAGAGTCCAGAGAAGGGCTACAAAGATGATGAAGGGCCTGGAACATCTCTCCTATGAGGAAAGGCTGGGAGAGCTGGGGCTGTTCTGCCTGGAGAGAAGACTGAGGTGGGACCTAATCAATGTTTATAAATATCTTAAGTATGGGGTGCTGGGGGAATTGGCCTGCCTCTTTTCTTTGGTCTGTGGAGACAGGACAAGGGGCAATGGCTGTAAGTTGGAGCATAGGAAATTCCGCACCAACATGCGGAGGAACTTTTTCACAGTGAGGGTGACAGACCAGTGGAATAGGCTGCCCAGGGAGGTGGTGGAGTCTCCTTAACTGGAGATACTCAAGACCTGTCTGGACACCTATCTGTGTAGTATGAGCTAGGGAGCCTGCTTTGGCAGGGGTGTTGGACCCGATGATCTCCTGAGGTCCCTTCCAACCCCTACAATTCTGTGATTCTGTGTATAGTGTATATGCACTGTGTAATATCTCTTGTGAACAAAATAGGGAGAATTCCTCGTTTCATTCTAGCTAACATTCCTGCAACTCAATCTTAATATAAATATATTTTATGCCGTGTAAAGAAATGATTTTCAGTCTTTTTAAAGACATCAGAACATTAACATAGTTCATGAACTGACGGTCTGAGGGAACACACACATTTTCTTTGTTTAAGTCCTAAGGCCTGTTTGTAGAACCCAGGAAAAATGAAAAAAAATAAGCACTACAGTATTCCACCTTGACATGCAGCCTTCTCTGGGTTACTTCTCAACTACACATGTGATCTGCCATAACTGGGAAGAAAGGTAATTAACTGCCATATATTATGCATTTGCAAAGACATCATGGATGCATTTGCAAAGTGTTACTGTATTTTATTTACTAGATGGCTTTAATTATAATCCTGGAGGAATCTGAATTTCTGTCCAACTGTAACACAGTCTGACAGTGGAGTAAGTTATAGCTGCCACCTTACTGGGACTGTAGGCAACACAGAAAAATAAATTGAACCCATTCTCTCCTTCAAATCTTCCAGACATGACTAGATAAGAGACTAGTCAGAGATGGAAAAGTCTTAGATATAGAGCTGCTCATTTGAGGGATTTTTTTAATTCTGTCAGCTAGGTTTGACAGCTGAATACAATATTCTGTGATGGAATCATAATGATTAATTAAGCAAAACAGCTGCACCAGCCTCTTGTTCAGTTATGACTTATGTTATCCTCACTGATTCTAACCTCCATCAGCTCTGCTCAATTAACTAAGGTTAACTGTTATAGATTATTGAGTAATTGGGTGATGGTAAATCAGAATGACTTTCCCATTTTAAAAGTAAAGAGTGGTCAGGTGTTTCATAGACAGGAGACAATGCCAAGCATTTACTGCACCATTCTCTTCCATAGATATTGGGCCAATAAATCAATAAAGAATGAGTTTCTCATACCTGAATTAGACCATCAAAAAGTTAGGCTTGGAGACCATGCTGTTCTTTATGGAGTGACATATACTCAAGCATTTCAGGGAGTAAGTCATACTATAGTAACAATGAAAGCTAGATGTGACAAATCACCAACCAGAAGAACCTCTCTCTCTCTCTTTATTAACCAAAGAAGTACTCTCAATGACTCAATGACTGCTTATATTATATGATCAGGGTGATATAAATACACATTCAGATGCCTGATATCTCTCATGGAAACTAGCAAAAGATCCTCAGAATGTATAATGCCTCATTCTTCTTGAATCACAGAATCACAGAATTGTCAGATGGGTCTTGAATATCTTCAGAGAAGGAGACTCCACCACCTCCCTGGGCAGCCTATTCCAGTGCTCTGTCACCCTCACTGTGAAAAAATCTGTTCCGCGTGTTGGTGCGGAACTTCCTGTGCTCCAATTTGCAGCCATTGCCCCTTGTCCTGTCTCCACAGACCAAAGAAAAGGGACTGGCTGATTCCGCCTGCACCCCATACTTAAGATAACTGTAAACACCAATTAGGTCTCCCCTTAATCTTCTTTTCTCTAGGCTGAACAGTCCCAGTTTATTCAGCCTTTCCTCATAGAAGAGATGCTCCAGGCCCTTAATCATCTTTGTAGCCTTTCTTTGGACTCTCTCCAGGAGATCCCTGTCCTTTTTATACCAGGGAGCCCAGAACTGGACACAATACTCCAGGTGGGGCCTGACCAGGGCAGAGTAGAGGGGGAGGATCACCTCCTTTGACCTGCTGGCCGCACTGTTCCTGTTGCACCCTTGAATCCCATTGGCTCTCTTAGCCACCTGGGTACACTGCTGGCTCATAGCCAACCTATCATCCACTAGGAGGACTCCCTGGTCCTTCTCCATCTTGCTCTTCTCCAGCAGGTCAACCCCCAGTCTGTACTGAAATGAATGGTTGTTCCTTCCCAGGTGGAAGACTTTACACTTGCTTTTGTTGAACTCTTTTGTTGAAGAGACCAGTCAAGTAAAAAGTACCTTTCAAAATGTTTCATTTATGGGCTGGTTGTGGAGGCACTGACAAGATTTCTTGAGCTTGGTAGACCTAAAAATATGACTGTTTAAACCACGTCTATGCCGGTAATTTGAATTTACACAGGGAAGCACCAGCTGCTGAGTATGGGGCAAAGCCTAGCATTGCCCAGGTACTGCTTCCAACATCAGTTTTGCGTATTGCAAAATGACCTGAAACAAGGTACCCCTAAAACAACAGAGCCAAGACAGTATTGATATGTCCCTCAGTAGGGTGGGTGAATTGATATAACAACCATTATTAAATGGTTTTCAGTTGACTCAAACCTGAGGCATCTGACTGAAACAGACCAATGAGCGTCTCTCAGTGTTTCTTGGGGTACGAATTCATATGGTCTCTTATATGTAGAATGACTGCTTCTTTCCCCTATATGCAGTGTGTCATATTGGAACAGACACAGATGTTTCCCCTTGTTATATATTGTCTCATAGTTCCCATCTGTTCATTGCAGCCTCTTGATGTCTCTCCACCAATACTTAGCTCATAAACTGTTTGGACAATCATATCTCTTTGTCTCTATGATGCTTGACCTAAAATCTCTGTGGCAAAATAGTAATAGTAATTACAGTAGTCTAAATGCATACTTCAGCTGTTGGAGGTAAGAGACAATTCACCTTAAATATGTGCATGTGTTTTTTATTCCTCTGAAATAACATTTCCAAAATAGAAATATAGTCATGTATTACCTAACTATATACAATATAGTAGTACAGTTGATGGAGAATTTTTGACAATTCAGAAAATACCACTGTATTTTCTTGAAAGGAAGGAAAGTGGACAACAAAACACCATATTTTAGTGCACTGAAATTACTTATGAAGCCATAACCTTTTCAAATCTGACAGAGCACAACAAATCAACTGCACCCATATCATCCAAAATATTAGTTTAAACCCTTCAAAACAATTAAAGAAGGAAAGTAAAAAAATGGAAATTTACTGACAAACATACGTATTTTTCTAACTATTTTAATTATCACTTCAGGACAGGCATAAATGACACTGATTACTAGTATGGTTTCATGAAAATCACAACCTTTATTTTTTTGGCAAAATGTATACATGTCTTAATCGTAAAAATTATAAATAAAGTCAATAATAAGAGAAGTCTGCGAGGGTAAAAAAAAAAAAGTCAATGAGACACTTCTGTGGTTCATGCCAGCTTTAAAAAGGAATATTTAAAAGACCTGTCCAAATAATCAATCAAATTATTCACTTGGATGGTCAATGACTGTGAAAGATGGTGACTGATCTGATGGAAATCTCTAGTAGGTTGAAGACTGAATGTTACATCACACATATTATTACATGCTGGGATAGAGCTGCACTTTTCTAGGGAGAGTTCTGTGAAACATTATACAGACAGTGCCTTTGTGCTCTCCTTGATAGAAAGCAGGTGTGTGGCTAATGATAAAACATTGGAACAAGTTGCCCAGAGATGTGGTAGATGCCTCATCCCTGGAAACATTGATGGAGCGCTGAGTAACCTGATCTAGTTGAAGATGCCCCTGCTTATTGCAGGGGGTTGGGTTAGATAATTTAGGGAGGTCCCTTCCAGTCCAAGCTATTTTATGTTTCCAATGCACTGCTTGTCTGCAGGACATTGCGCCTCTGCTAGTCAGTCATGTTGAGTAACGAGTAGAGGAGACAGAGCTGTAGCTCTGCAGCTTCCAGGCAGTTGGTGCAAGATTTATGTTATGCTTGACAGCTCTTTCTGTTAAATGGAAAGAACACAATAAGGATAGGGCTCTACAGGGTCAAAATCGGGAGTCCCCAGCATTCCCTTTGGGCCTGGTTCACACATTTGCATACAGATACTTGTACATGGGCTGAGCACAGTCTAACCCTAAACCTACATTTGAATGCAAAGCTGAAGGTCAAACCTTAAAAGTCCTTAAACGGTCAAAATGTCCATTTGAATCGATGTTATTCTTTTCTGGGATGGTGAAATGATCCATGCATGCAGAGAGGAGGCGATAAGTGCATCCCTTGTCCTAGAGGTGGTGGAAGCTGGTTCTGTCTTGGTTGCTGGCTTAACTCCTAGCATTTGACGACCAGTCGGGGATCATAGGAAAAAAACACAGTATTTTCTCCGCTCAGATTTGCAGAGAAGGGATAAGTGTGTATGCTAAGTGACTTTATCTATAATACAGAGGAGCCACAGGGCAACCATGAAGTGGGCCTTAAGGGAGCTACTTCTGCATGAGGGCTGAAGGGAAGGAACTCCAGGACCTGGTCTGGAAGATGCTGTGTCAATGCTGCATTTTTGAAGTGTTACAGGTTACTGTGGTCATCTCCTGATGGGTGGCTCATGGAGAATTGTCGTCAAGTTGTAGTTTCTTTTTTTTTCTTCAGTGACCCTTTCAGTTTCCGCCACAGACTATCCTTCCTCTTCATCTTCTTCTCTACCACAGGCATTGAGGACTCTTTCCTTCGGATTTCCCTCACTAGTCCATGAAAGACATCATCAATGTAGAATCGGAGGGCAGCTGAAGTCTCAAAAAAAGAGCAGGAGTATTCTCTGGCTAAACTCATTCCTTCTTCAGTCGAGACCTACAAGAAAAATAAAAGTCCATAAATATTGTCTAATGCACAGAGCACATATCAGCATACAAACACTGCAGTATATGTAGTCTGACTTCTTAGATACTGCAATTCCCTGACTTTAAGGTGTACAGGAAAATATTCTGATATTGCCCAACAGAGAATATTCAAGAGTGAAAGGGTATGACTGAATTCGTGAGATGTTTGAACAGACACTACTAACAATATTCATGTGCTCAGGTAGACTATTTACCTAATTCTGATGCATCCATTTTTCAATGCATTCCCTCTCTTTAGTGCAGTAATCCTGTACAGTTTGATAGTGCTGGTACCTTTATTCCACAGACTGGAACGGATGGCCAAAAGGACTTACACAGAATTAAGGTCCGAGAAAATCCCTGTTCAGCATTAACCTAATCCTGGAGGCAACTCGACTCTTCAAGCACACCAGCTTTCATACCTTAAGATTTTTCTGTCACATTAATTTCTGAGCATGCCTTTAAGTGTTTTGGTCTTGGCAGGCCTGTAATCCTGTCACTTAACTCATGTCTGAGCTGTACGAAGAACCAAGATGAGTTTTTCAGCTCATCTTCCCTAAGTAGCTTCATGTATTTACTGTTCTCAGAAAACATGGAGGAAATTTGTCTTTGTATTTTGAGGAAATTCAAGGGGGGGGGAATCACCATGAATCTAGAGGGAACCAAGAGATCTTTTTTAATTTGACTAAATTTTTAAACCGGGAAATTATTCCTGAAATTTCCATATTGGCTACCTCTTGACCTGTGACTTGCCAGCCTAATAAATGGAAATGTGCTCAATATGCTGATTAATATGTAGTTTACAGATTAAATGCTTATCATAAGGAATACCACTGCCTACCACTCTAAGGTAATTATTGCACTTTGGGAGCTCATCCAGTAGCATATAGCAAGTCTAAAGCCAAACAAGGACCAAATCCTGTGAGTTCCTGAATGTTAAGCTCACTTCCAGCCAGCAGACTATAATTTCTTTTCCGTAGTTGAACAGAAAACTGAAAGAATGAACTGTATGGGTCAAATTCATATAATTCACTTTAGTAGGGCAGTAGATGTGGTCTACCTTGACCTCAGTAAAGCATTTGACACTGTCTTCCACAGCATCCTCATGGCTAAATTGAGGAAGTGTGGTCTGGACGGTCAAGTAGTCAGGTGGGTTGAGAACTGGTTGAAGGGAAGAAGCCATCGAGTTTTGATCAATGGGACAGAATCTATCTGGAGTCCTGTATCTAGTGGAGTCCCTCAGAACTAGGTACTGGGACCTGTACTATTCAATATATTTGTTGTTGACATGGGTGAGGGAATAGAATGCACAGTCAGCAAGTTTGCTGACAACACACCAGAGGGCTGTGCTGCCATTCAGCGAGACTGAAAGACAGCTTGAAGAGTTGGGCAGGGAGAAGATTAATGAGATTTAACAAGAGCAAGTGTGGGGTCTTGCACCTGGGGAAGAACAACCCCAGGCACCCATATAGTCTGGGGGCTGGCCTGTTGAAGAGCAGCATAGGTGAGAGGGACCTGAGGGTCTTGGAGGACAGCAGGATGACCATGAGTCAGCAATGTGCCCTTGTGGCTTAGAATGCCCATGGTATGCTGCAGTGTAGTAGAAGGGGTGTGGTTAGTAGGTCAAGAGAAGTCCTTCTCTTCTTCTACTCTGCCCTGGTGAGACCACACCTGCAATATTGGGTCCAGTTCTGGGCCCTTCAGTTCAAGAAGCTCATAGAATTCCTTGAAAGAGTCCAGTGCAGGGCCGTCAGCATGATTTAGGAGTAGAACACCTTCCTTCTGAGGAAAGGCAGAGGGGGATGGGCCTCTAGCCTGGAGAAGAGGAGACTGGAGGAGTGACCTTATTAATTTTTATAAATACATAAAGGATGATGGAACCAGGCTCTTCTCAGTGATGGCCAGTGATAGGACAAGGGGCAACAAGTGCAATCTGGAGCAGAGGAAGTTCCATGTGAATATAAGGAGAAACTTTTTCACTGGGAGGGTGACGGAGCACTGAGAGACTGCCCAGAGAGGTTGTGGAGTCTCCACCTTTGGGAACATTCAAAATCTGCCTGGACATGTTCCTGTGTGATTTATTCTAGGTGATCCTGCGCTAGCAGGGGGATTGGACTAGGGGATCTTTCGAGGTCCCTTCCAACTCCTGACATACTGTGATTCCATGAGTCCCTTTCTGAAAGTTTTCAAGGTCAGGTTGGATGGGGCTTCAGGCAACCTGGTCTAGTGGAGGGTGTCCCTGCCCATGGCAGGGTCGTTGGAACTAGATGGCCTTCAGAGTTTCATCCAAAGTAAACCATAGGGCTACGAAGATGATTAGGGGCCTGGAGCATCTCCCATATGAGGAAAGCCTGAGTAAGTTGGGACTCTTCAGCCTTGAGAAGAGAAGACTTAGGGGGGACCTAACTAAAGTCTATAATTATCTGAAGCAGGGGATGCAGGGGGAATCAGCCAGCCCCTTTTCAGTGGTGTGTGGGGATAGGACAAGGGGCAATGGCTGCAAGTTGGAGCATAAGAAGTACCTCACCAACACGTGCAAGAACTTTTTCACAGTATCATAGAATTGTAGGAGTTGTAAGGGACCTCAAGAGATCATGGGGCCCAACCCCTCTGCCAAAGCAGCTCCCCAGCTCATACTGCACAGGTGGGCATCCAGATGGCTCTTGAATCTCTCCAGAGAAGGAGACTTCACCACCTCGCTGGACAGCCTGCCCCAGGGCTCCCTCACCCTCACTGGGGAAAAGTTCCTCCGCATGTTGGTGTGGAACTTCCTGTGCTCTAATTTGCAGACATTGCCCCTTGTCCTGTCTCCACAGACCAAAGAAAAGAGGCAGGCCAATTCCCCCAGCACCCCATACTTAAGATATTTATAAACATTGATTAGGTCCCACCTCAGTCTTCTTTTCTCCAGACTGAACAGCCCCAGCTCTCTCAGCCTTTCCTCACAGGATAGATGTTCCAGGCTCTTAATCATCTTTGTAGCCCTTCTCTGGCCTCTCTCCAGGAGATCCCTGTCCTTTTTATCCCGGGGAGCCCAGAACTAGACACAATATTCCAGGTGGGGCCTGACCAGGGCAGAGTAGAAGGGGAGGATCACGTCCTTAGACCTGCTGGCCACACTGTTCCTGTTGCACCCCAGCATCCCATTGGCTCTCTTAGTCACCAGGGCAGACTGCTGGCACATAACCAACCTGTCGTCAACCAGGACCCCCAGGTCCTTCTCCACAGAGCTCTTCTCTCTCATATGTGATTTTCACGCAGAGTTTAGGGTTATGGGGAATAAACCTTTCCTTCTTTGGAGACATTCCACCCCGAACAAGTTACCCCTATTTTAAGTGATAACATTAAGAAATTTATCCTGGAATCTGCACCATGCAAGCACGGAGCCTCAACATAGCTTCACTACAGTTGAGAGGCTTTAGTGAAGTTCCCTGAAGGAGCTGCAGCCCACCCCTGGCTTTGTAAACTGAAGAACCCATAATTTATATGCAAAACAGTTCAATCTTTATGGGTGCACTCACTCTAGAATGTCAAAATACAACTTTTATAGTAAGAACTCCAGCAGTGGAGCACTCAGCTGAGTTATTCTGTGGCTTAAGGCTACAATAATCTTTTGCCTCAACAGGTTCAGTAACCAAAACTAAATATTAAGCACTGTGCATGAAAAATAAGGGTCCATTTCAGGAGAGGCTGAGCACTGGAAAAGGCTGCCCAGGGAGGCGGTGGAGTCTCCTTCTCTGGAGATATTCAAGACCCATCTGGACGCCTATCTATGCAGTATGAGCTAGGGAACCTGCTTTGGCAGGGGGGTTGGACCCGATGATCTCTCAAGGTCCCTTCCAACCCCTACAATTTTATGATTCTATGATACAATGAAATGAATAGTGTATGTTCAAATTCTAGGTCAGAAATTCCAGCCTTTGTTTTAATTTCTATTATATATTCAAGTAATTTTCTATTATATTCAGGTAAATTTTGAACCACCTGGAGAAAAAGGCAAATAAATACCTTAAGACAACCTTATGAAAGGCTACACAATAGCCTATGAAAACCTTCAATTGCAGCCTTCCACCACAGGACTAGTCATGGGTTGTTGGGGTTGTTTTGTTTGTTTGCTTTATTTTTTCTTATTTCTACCTTCATGCACCCAAAGTGCCATTTATATTTCTTAGGAAAATATTCCCGGATATTTCAGGATACAAACCAACTATCTTATACCTACCATGAGGAAAATGCCCTTTATGCTAAAGTTATGAAGTCACAATGAATTTTTAAATTTGTATCTGTAAAGCCAGACACAGTGTGAAATAGGATTTTGGATGAAGATAGCTGTGGAAGAACTATAAGAAAACTGTGGAAGAACTGTTCACAGGGGCATGTAGCAATAGGACAATCGGTAATGATTTTAAACTAGAAAAGGGATATTTATTTTGGATATTAGGAAAAAGATATTCAATACAAGGGTGGTAGAACACAGGAAGTGGTTACCCAGAAAGGTAGTGGAAGCCCCATCCCTGGAGATATCCAAAGTCAGGCTTGATGGGGCTCTGAGCGACCTGATCTAGGGAAGATGTCCCTGCTTAATGCAAGGGGGTTGGACTAGATGGTTTTTAAAGGTCCATTCCAACCTTAACACATTCTATGATTCTATGCTTCTATGTAACAAAGAATCAGTTCATTCCAGCTTGGAGGCAAGTCTGCACGGACCATATATATCTGAATAACAGACCACAGAATTCCTCCCCATCATCTTTATATTGAGTCACAAACTTTGTAACATTAGTAAGATCACTCTTCTATGTTACAGGTCTAATTTTAATTTAATTAAGGATATTGTAATGGGAAGCACGGAGATTGTGTGTCAACCTGAATAATATTCACTGACACAATGAAAGATAGTTACCACTTTCCAACTGCTATAATTGCCAACATTTAGCAAAAGGAGATGGGAAGCAATATGGTCCTTGTTTTTCTCTGGGCAGCTGTGTAAACAAAATGAGTGATTCAATATGTCTATTGGTCACCACTGAGAAATTGATTATCTGGATAGTATACTGTTTTGGTCTATTTTGGTTTTTATAATTTTTTTTGCTTTCTATGCCTTGTTTGAATTGTAGGAGGATTTTTTTATATATATATATATATTTATTTTGTTAAAAATGCTGTAGTTCTGAGCAAATGATTATACACAGCTGCAATTTCATTGAAGATTTTATACATTCATTGCCTAAAAGGAAAAAAAAAATACACATAAATTAGAACATCCTTATCATTAAGAATACTAAATTGATAAATATTATTGGGGTGCAAACACAGCAGTAATCAAATATAAAAAATTGCCCTTCCTTTTGATCTGTGACTCTCTGATCTTTGCTTGTCTAATTCCTCCTTTGTTCCTCCTCTGTGTGTGTGTGTGTATGTGCCTTCCTTTTTTGGGATCAAAACTGTTTTCTCCCACCTGCAAGGAAGAACCACTGCAGGGAAGACATGCTATGCTCTGTAATGAAACAAGGCTGCTAAGAGCTACGAGAACTGAAGAATACTCAGGAGAAATAAATTGTACAGAAGAACTTCTCAGTCTCTATGTGCCTAGAAGCTTGTAATTTGGCTGACTTTGGCTGGGTTTCTACAAAAAGCAGAAAAAGTTTGGTTTCAGACTCCATTTTCCTGCCAAATTACAGAGGCATCATTAAAGTTATTAATGGCAATAGTTCATCTCAAAGTATGGTATTTTTCTTAAATCTCACCCTCAGGAACTGATTAATTGTTCTGATAACATGTTATGAATTAATTCAACATTAGAAGGACACCTGGTGTAAACAATTTCAGGACATTTAGTTAAAGTTTTTCAGCTTCAAGGCTGAAAACAAGATTCTTTGAAATCTGATTCTGTCATAATTACTACTGCTTCCAGCACCAATGAAAATATAGCTATAGTAATTTAATTAATCTGTTTATTGAAGAAATTGTAAATATTGAGAAATGTCTAGAGGGAAAAGGCACACTTTTCTTTCAGTTCATAATTCGGTCAAGAATCTAAACAGCCATAGAATGAGAAACAAGGGATAAAGCCCTTGATGAGGTCACTGATGCCCACATAATTCCAGGGATTTACCTTGTTCCCATCTTATTGCCAGAAGAGAAACTATATCATAGAAATCCATCCCAGATCTGCACAGCTCAGGGACTTGTTGACAAATTGCAGCTTCGGCGGGTCTGCATCAGTGGAAGATATGATCTGTCAGCATGACACGGACAGACAGGTCAGGGAGAGAGGTCGTTCTATTGAATATATATCTGGGAAGCATGGCTTTATATTTCATCTTTAGAGTAAACCTCCGTGATTGAATTTGGTCTTGTTTCCCAGAGTATAATTCTGGTTATATTGATTCCAATTTAGCTCGTTTCTTTGTTGGTAAACCTTAAGAAGGGAATGAAAGTGGTAGACTGGTGTAGAGAAGAAAATGAAGTGAAAATTTGAGAGCTGGCAGAAGCTTCCTGATTATGATACAAGATTCAAAAACTGTTATTGTCTTGCTGGAGGTGGATCAGAACTTAGAGAAGCAGGGCACTGAATCTTGCAGTGTAACCAAAGATCAAGATCTTCCAGGACAAGTTCATTAATTGTCACTGAAGCCTCATGAACACATTGTATTAGTCTCTACAGAAAAGCCATTTCATATCTGCCTTGCAAAATTCATGGTTTAGGGTGTCCATTTAGGAGCATGTGAGTTGAAATGGAAAAGTACCAGTTACGACAGCGTGAGGACTTTGTTTTTAAGAGTTTTCCATCTTTGGATAGTTCAGGGCAGCTGAAACAGAGCATTGCTTCATACAGACAGGAAGCATTCACTGGCTAGAAACCACATTTCATAGCATTAAGATTCTGTTTGTGGCTTTTGCAAACCTCCCTTGGAAAATTACAAGCGAGATTAAATGCAACACTGACAGACTGAGAAAGCTGTGATGGATGAGCTGCCATCTTTAAGACAGCCAGTTCCCCACTAAGGTCAGCTTCTGCACAACCAAAAGGAGAGCACGAAGCCACCCGGGCTGGATGGTGGGTGGAGAGAACCTGGCAATCATTGGCCCCCAAAGGCAAAAGAAAAAAATATCTGGATCTGAGAAGTTCAAAGAAACTAAACAGATCAATAATCTACCTCTACCTTTGGACTGTCATTAGCTGGCAAGTCTCCATCAGGATGACACTATTTTTTATTCAGCTTTGACTCTCCCTTGTTCAAAGCAGCAACAGAGGAATCCAAACATAGATTTCATTAACGGAGAACACATTAGCAGCCAGTAGGACCAGCCTGAGTTATCCAGTGGTGGCCTTCACTAAGGAAAGCAATGCATTTCCACTTGTGCAATGCATTTCCACATCTCATCTCTGCAATAGCATGATCAACTTGAGAACTATTTTGCAGCTTTCCCCATCACTGTAACCTCCATGTTGCCTTGCATAGGTCTAGAGTGCTATGAGTTTCAAGGATTTCCCTAAATTTTTGTTACAAACTTCCACCCTAGCAGTCTTCATTACCTTTGCAAAGGGATGGATAATTATCACAGAATCACAGAATTGTAGGGGTGGGAAGGGACCTCAAGAGATCACCGGGTCCAGCCAGGACATCCCCAGCCTGTGCTGAAATAAACGGTCATTTCTCCCCAGGTGCAAGACTTTACTGGACTGGACCAAACACTGAGCCCTGGGGAACATGGCTAGTCACAGGCCTCCAGTCCGACTCTGCTCCACCGATCACGACTCTCTGAGCATGGTCCGACAGTCAATTCTCAACCCACCTCACTGTCCACTCATCTATCCCATACTCTCTCAGCTTTTCTATCAGGATGTCATTGGAGACAGTATCGACAGCCTTGCTGAAGTCAAGGAAGATGACATCTACTGCTCTCCTCCATCTACCCAGCCTGTTATGAGATCATAGAAGGCTATGAGATTGGTCGAGCACGATCTTCCCTTGGTGAATCCATGCTGACTACTCCTCATGACCTTCTTCTCTTCCAGTTGCTTGGAGATGGCATCCAGAACAAGCTGCTCCATCACCTTTCCAGTGACAGAAGTGAGGCTGACTGGCCTATAGTTGCTAGGATCCTCCTTCTTGCCCTTTTTAAAGACTGGAGTGATATTGGCTATCCTCCAGTCCTCAGGCACTTCTCCCATTTGCCAGACCTGTTGAAGATGATAGAGAGCGGCTCCGCAATCACTTCGGCCAGCTCCATCAGCACACGTGGATGCATCCCATCCGGGCCCATGGATTTGTTTGCATTAATCCCTTTGAGTCGCTCCTGGATCTCCTCTACCTCAACCAGAGGGAAGCTCTTCATTTCCCAAACACTCCAACTTTCATCCAGTGTCTGTGGGTCCTGGGGGGCCTTTGAAGTGAAGACCGAAGCGAAGAAGGCATTCAGTATCTCCACCTTCTCGTCATCCCCCGTTACCAGGACACCTGCCTCATTCAGCAAGGGGCCTACAGTATCCCTGGTCATCCCCTTAATATTCACATATCTAAAACACCCTTTTTTATTATCCTTTATGTCCCTTGCCAACTTCACTTCCAAGTGGGCTTTAGGCTTCCTAGTTGCATCCCTACAGGCCCTGACAATATTCCTGTATTCTTCCCAGGTACTCAGACACTTTTTCCACAGTTCATAGATGTTCTGCTTCTCTTTGAGTTTATTCATTAGCTCCCTGGTCATCCATGCAGGTCTTTTACCCCTCTTTCCCGATTTCTTACTCAACGAATGCATCGCTCCTGTGATTCGAAGAAGCACTGTTTGAATGCTAACCAGCTCTCACAGGCTCCCATTCATTAGGTATAGCCCCTATTAGATTTCGGAGGAGATCAAAGTTAGCTCTACCAAAATTCAGGGTAGCTATCCTACTTTTTGGCTTGCTTATTCCACTCAGGATCTTGAACTCAATCAACTAATGGTCGCTCAGTCCTAAGCTGCCCCCGTCCTGCACTTCCCTAACGAGCCCATCCTTGTTAGTAAAAACGAGGTCCAGCACCCGCCCAGCCCTTATATGTTCCTGCACCATCTGTAGCAGAAAATTGTCTTCAACATACCAGAAAAATTATCTGGACTGCATACAACTGGCCGTATTGCTTGCCCAGCTAATATCTGGGAAATTGAAATCCCCCATAAGGACCAGTGCCTGCGATCTCCAGGCTACTTCCAACTGCCTATAGAATGCACATATCACACATACTAGCCTGCCCCTTAATTCTTACCCACAAGCACTCAACAGAGGGTTCATCCTTCCCAGGTGGAGGTCAATACATTCTAGGTGCTCTCTAACATAAAGAGCAACTCCCTCACCCCGCCTCCCTAGCCTATCTTTCCTAAAAAGCACGTAGCCATCCGTGGTAGCGTGCCAGTCGTCCAGGCTGTCCCACCATGTCTCTGTGATTGCAATGAGATCTTGGCCCTGCGACTGCAAAAAGATCTCTAATACTTCTTGTTTGTTCCCTATGCTACGTGCATTTGTATAAAGGCATTTTAGTGGGGCAGCAGATGCAGGTATCCTCATCAGACCGTAGCGAGATTTCCGATAAGGGATGGGCAAAAGTGGCTCCACTGAGGAGTCCTCAGGGTAATCCACAGAATCTCACCTGGAGCAACATCCTCAAGTCTGCCATTGTGCTGTTGGCATTTACCTTTTACCACCATCAACACATGTTGTGACTCCCAAAGAACTTGCCTGACCCCAGCAGCCTTTGTAATATCCCCTGCCCCCTTCCTAACTAGTTTAAAGCCCGATCAATGAGCCCTGCCATCTCCTGGGCAAGGATCCACTTTCCTATATGGGACAACTGAGCCCCATCAGCAGTACTCATGCCGGGAGCAGAGTACACCATCCCCTCATCAAAAAACCCAAATTTCCTGTGCAGGCACCAGCTTTTCAGGCACGCATTCAGCTCATGGGTTCTCCTGTCCTGCTCTGAACCCCTCCTCTCACAAGTGGGGATAGACGAAAATATTATCTGGGCTCCCCCCACCCTCAACAAAGAGCCCTTGATAGATAGAGCACAGGCTACACTTTGTGATTGCATCCCTGCCTGCTTGAACTATCTATAATGGATAATAGTCAGAGGAACTTACGGGCCCTTGGAGCCTTCTGGTAATATCCCTGACCCGGTCTCCAGGGAGGCAGCACACCTCCCTGCGTGTAGGGTCTGGTCTATATATGCGGCCCTCGGTCCCCTTGAAGAGGGAATCCCCTACAACTAGACTTCTTTCTTGCTTAACTGAGGCCATCTCAAGCCATGCAGATAGTCACCTTACTCTGGGCTTCCACTCCCTCTGAGGCAGAGGGGCTGCATTCATCTCCTCACATAGCTCCCCCTCAACTTCCAGGGTCCCAAACCTGTTACTTAGGGAAACCCGGGGGAGTGGGGTAGGTAGGTGGGGGGAGTATCTACGGTGGTGAGTTGGGACTGTCTTCTAGCCCTCCTCAGGGTTCTGGTCACTCCCATATACCTGGCTAGGATAGGACAGGGGGACCGCCTTCAGTTGTGTGGTGTCTTCCTGGCACTCTTCCCTCTTGGATGCCAGGATGCTATTCCACCAGTCAGTCTCTCAGTCACATTCCCTGATGGCTCTCAGTCTTTCGAGCTCTTCTCTCTCACATTCCCTTATAGCTCCCAGTCTTTCGAGTTCCTCTCACTTGCATTCCCCGATGGCTCTCAGTCTTTCAAGCTCATCTTTTTGATCAGCTATCAAGGAAAGTAGATAATTCACCTTCTCACAACTCACACAGGTGAAGTCTTTGCCTTTTTCCCCTGGTAGCAGCAGACTCTGACATTCCCTGCAGCCACTGACCTGAACCGAAGTACCCCTAGGCAGATCCTCCATCAGGGTTGCCACAGCTTGTCGGGGGAAGCTCTCCGCCTGGTGGACACCATGGTCTAACTGTCTGGGCACACAGGAGGCAGGGAACCCTTGGCTCGCCCTGTGTACTCTGTGAGCCGGGGCTCTCACTTTCCCCTCTGAGCTAGGAGGGGAGGCTCGCCCTGCCTGCTTGCCCTGCCCGTGCAAACTACTGCCCAAACTGCAGCGCCACTCCCTTCCGACGTGCCCCGCCCTGTTTGCCCATCCTGTTCGCAGTGCTCCTGGTTGCTAGCACTCCCAGAGGCCTCTTCTTGTATGGAGAGGGATTATTCCTGTCACCCTTAGCTCAGCGAGAAGCAATGGCTGCCACCGGGTGCGTTGCATGGTCTCTCCTTTTTATTTCTTTATTTTATTTGGCCTCGCGGATCAGTGCCTGGGGGTTGCCGCTTTCAGGAAGGGTCCTATGTTGGAGTCTCCCGCTCCAGAGTCCTACTCCTCAGTGACAAATATAATCAGAAAAGTTTTGTTCCGTGAATGTTTTTGCTGGACACATGAGATCTCGATCCCTAATCAGAGACAGAAGTGGACATATTGCTCAACACAGAGCTCATCTAAACCCCACTCAGTTAACAGGAGGAATTTCAGTGGTTTTTGCTCAGGCTTTGTAATTTTGACAGGCAGCAATTATCTAAGCTGTAAACAAAAGATAACTGAGAACATAGGGTCGAAGGCATCATCATAAACACTCTCGTTTATACTACAGCAAATAATGTGAAGAGCAAGGAAAGACATGAGTATTCTGAATGATGTCTAGGAAAGATCCATGTCCCTTTCCTTCATTTCTGGGGACTTTTTTTCTGTATCCCAACAGACCCCATTGCGGAAAACAAACAACCAGATGACAAGTTCCATATTAACACCTGGATATCAGTTTAGAGACAGTCAGGCAAGCCAGAAGAATCCACAAAAACATTCATGACCCTTCCTGTCGCAGTCCATACCCACAACATATCAGAACAAATGTAAGATTTTGTAATAGACACAAGCCTATAATATGCCACAGAAAAAGGAAAGATCAAAAGAATTAACAATTTTCTACATCTCCAATTAACAAATTTCCCAAGAGAAAAAAAAATATTATGTGAATGCCATCCCAGAAAACAAAAAGCTAAAAAAGAAACAACAAAAAGATACTATCTGATATGAATGACAATTTTATTAAACCTAGTGTGCCAATCACACTCCCAGACAACATGTTCAAGATTTCTCATGAATGATGAACACCAAAAATGCCTGACAAATTTTCACTAGTCTCAGTTCATCACTCTATGTCTATGATCCTAAGAAGAAACTAGGTGGTCTCTGGCCACCCAGCACTTCAATCATATAATCATAGAATTGTAGGGGTTGGAAGGGACCTCGAGAGATCATCGTGTCCAACATCCCTGCCAATGAAGGCTCCTTAAGACATATCACTCAGATAGGCATCCAGATGGGTCTTGAATATCTCTAAAGAAGGAGACTCCACCACCTCCCTGGGCAGCCTATTCCAGTGCTCTGTCACCCTCACTGTGAAAAAGTTCTTGTGCATGTTGGTGTGGAACTTCCCATGCTCCAACTTGCAGCCATTGCCCCTTGTCCTATCTCCACAGACCACCGAAAAGGGGCTGGCTGATTCCCCCTGCATCCCCTGCTTCAGATAATTAGAGTAATTAATTAGGTCCCCCCTCAGTCTTCTCTTCTCAAGTCTGAAGAGTCCCAACTTACTCAGCCTGTCTCATAGGGGAGACGCTCCAGGCCCCTAATCGTCTTCGTAGCCCTTCTTTGGACACTCTCCAGGAGATCCCTGCCCTTCTTATACCAGGGAGCCCAGAACTGGACACAATATTCCAGGTGGGGCCTGACCAGGACAGGGTAGAGGGGGAGGATCACCTCCTTTGACCTGCTGGCCACACTCCTCCTGATACACCCCAGGATCCCATTGGCTCTCTTGGCCACCAGGGCACACCGCTGACTCATAGCCAACCTGTCGTCAACCAGGACCCCCAGATCCTTCTCCACTGAGCTCTTCTCCAGCAGATCAACCCCCAGCCTGTACTGATACATGCCGTTGTTCCTCCTCAGGTGCAAGACTTTACACTTGCTTTTGGTGAACTTCATCCGGTTTCTAACTACCCAGCTTTCCAGCCTTTCCAGGACTCGCTGGATGGCAGTGCAGTGTTCCTGTGTGTCAGCCACCCCTCCCAGCTTTGTATCCTCAGCGTACTTGCTCAGGGTGGATGCTATTCCCTCATCAAGGTCGTCAATGAAAATATTAAACAGGACTGGACCCAACACCAAGCCCTGGAGAACTTGCTAGTCACAGGCCAGCAGTCAGATTCTGCTCCTCGAATGACAACCGTCTGGGCTTGGCCCAACAGCCAATTCTCAACCCACCTCACTGTCCACTCATCTCTCCCATGCTTTCTCAGCTTTTCTATCAGGATGTCATGGGAGATAGTATCGAAAGCCTTGCTGAAGTCAAGGAAGATGACATCTACTTCTCTCCCTCCATCTACCCAGCTGTTAGGAGATCGTAGAAGGCTATGAGATTGGTCGAGCATGATCTCCCCTTGTTGAACTCATGCTGACTACTCCTCATGATCTTCATCGCTTCCAATTGCTTGGAGATGGCATCCAGAACAAGCTGCTCCATCACCTTTCCAGGGACAGAAGTGAGGCTGACTGGCCTATAGTTGCTAGGATCCTCCTTCTTGCCCTTTTTAAAGACTGGAGTGATATTGGCTATCCTCCAGTCCTCAGGCACTTCTCCCATTTGCCAGACCTGTTGAAGATGATAGAGAGCGGCTCCGCAATCACTTCGGCCAGCTCCCTGAACACACATGGATGTAACCCATCTGGGCCCATGGATTTGTGTTCATTAATCCCTTTGAGTGGCTCCTGGATCTCCTCTACCTCAACCAGAGGGAAATTCTTCTTTTCCCAAACACTCCCACTTTCATCCAGGATCTGTGGGTCCCGAGGCGCCTTTGAAGTGAAGACCGAAATGAAGGCAGCATTCAGTATCTCCACCTTCTCAGCATCCCCCCTTTACCAGGACACCCTCCTCATTCAGCAAGGGACCTACATTATCCCTAGTCATCCTCTTACTATTCACGTACCTAAAAAAAACCTTTTTATTATCCTTTATTTCCCTTGCCAGCTTCATTTCCAAGAAGGCTTTAGCCTTCCTTGTTGCCTCCATACAGGCCCCGACCACATTCCTGTATTCTCCCCAGGTGCTCAGACCCTTTTTCCACAATTCATAGATTTTCTGCTTCTCTTTGAGTTTACTCAGTAGCTCTGTGTTCATCCATGCAGGTCTCTTTCCCCATTTCTTACTCAAAGGAATGCATCGCTCCTGTGCTTGGAAGAAGTGCTGTTTAAATGTTACCTAGCTCTCACTGTGATCAGTGCCTGGGATCTTGAGCCTGTTTCTAACTGCTTATAGAATGCACTGTCAACCTGCTCCTCTTGATCAGGGGGCCTATAGCACACTCCCACAACAATCTCAGACATAGCAGTTTGCCCCTTGATTTTAACCCACACGCACTCGACGGATGGTTTATCCTTCCCCAGGTGGAGCTCAATACATTCTAGGTGCTCTCTCACATAAACAGCAACTCCTCCTCCCCACCTCCCTCAAAGCATGAGAGACGCACCCAGTAATCCAGATATGGGCAAACTCTGTATTCTGTGAGCAGAATTAAGTTCAGTGAAATCTGAGCTGAGCTTTCATACACTGACACTTCCCTTTCCTAGAGACAAAGGCTTTCACAGCAAGCATTCAGTTCCTGTTTAGAGAACCATGCAATCCAAAACACTAACCCAAACCCAGATCTATTATACCTATGTCTTTTTTGACAGTAATTCATTTTTTTCCTTGGAGAAGTGTTGTATCAACAGACATGGTGGCAGAGACTTTCTACGGGCTGCTATAAAGATCTTTCCAAGTGTGAAATGTTATTGTTAAGGTCAAAGCTCAAATACTTGGATATTCCAGCAGTGGTTGGGGTTGAAAACCTGAGCAGAACCCAATGAAACAGAAAAATCAATCTTTCTGTCTTTTTAAGACAGGCAGCATTGTTGTTATTTGTTCACATAATATTTGTCATGGGTTTTTACTTTTTTTAAATTTTTTTAATATTGCAAGCCCTTTTACCCTTCTTCTATTTTTTCAGATATTTACGTTTATAAGCTGTCTATCATATTTTTGCTTCTGAGCAATGACATCCCTGGAAGGAGGGGAAAAAACAAGGTCAAGTGGAAATCAATTCATGCTGAAAGAAATGTTGAAGTCTTAGTGAGTAACCAGTATTTCCTCTTCAACATGATAATTTTTCAGGCCTAAAAAGCCAACAATAAATGCAAGAGTAAAAGAAAAATCCTTGTCCTAAAATTTCCAGTTTCCATCTAGCTCAACACAAATATTATGATTTTGTTTCAGAATTTTTAATTAAACAATTATTGTTTTAAAAATATAAGGTTAAAACTTTTCCTTCTGCAAATGTAAACGTAGCTTTTTTGTATGATAACATTTACAAATGTATACACTACAGCTACAAATTTGATTTAGCGATGATTCTACTAGAATTCACAACTAGTTTCTGGTGACACAAATCTGCATTTTTCGTTCAACCAAATACATGCACCTTGTTTTCCAAATCAGTCCCTGGGGGAGCAGACACCTCTTTTCAGCACCCTGAACACTAAGTGAAACATGCTGCTGAAACATGAGAGGAGAATTTCATGTCAACATTGTTACTCTTAAATCCATTTGGAAATCTTCAGCAGTAATTAGTTGAATAAACCTCACTCAGACTTCATGGCAGGCAGATCCACAGGCTCAGCTTCGCTGGCTTTCTAGATTACAAAGCTAGATGAGATAAAAGCTGCCATACATTTTTTCATTATTGTGAGGGCATTGCAAATAGTTCTGTTCCTCTTTCTCCCTTACAGTGTTACTTGAAAGCTGGAGTATTTTAAGAGCTTTACATATTTTCCTTACTTTTTTCTGGCTTCATACTTGAGAATTATTGGTGATCAGAATGAGGTCTAACATAAATAGCCATGGGGGCGGGCAGGATTAGGAGACAGGGCCAAGGAGAAGACATGATCTTCTTGTATGAATTTATGCCCTGACAGACTGGATGGTATGAAAATAGCAGATGGCACAGTACTACATATCTCACCTCTTCAGCCGTTCCAGCCTCTAAAGACACTTACATTACAGATGTTTAGCTTTTCTTTCCCTTCCCCTCATAACATGTCCTTTGCATTTGTACTGGAAGGAAAATGAAGCAGAGAATAATAGAAATGTCTGAGTCTTCTGTAATGAGCTCGGTGGTTTATTTTTAAGGGATGGAGGATTGAGGGTGTGGGATTGTAGAATCAAGTTGCTCATTTTTAAAGGAAGACCATGTACTACTTTTATTTAAAAAAATAAAAAATCTAGGCAAAACCAAAGAGATTAATCTGTCCCAAACTATGCACTTCTCACCTGGTTAGTCAGTAAGGTGGGATACAAAATAAAGGTTAAACTCTCTACTTTGACCAAGAAGAATAATTCTCTCATCTGATCTGATGGAACTTCAAACTGTTGAGGGCTGGGAAAGTGATCTGATAAAACACTGCTAAACACTTGTTCTTATTCTCTTCACTATTTACCACTGTTAGATTAAACTGGTATTTTGTCTCACCTGCTATGGTCATTGCTACATTCTTACATGAAACTCCAAGCTATTATTATTTCTTTAATTGCACTACTCTCTTTTTCATATACAAAATTTCTAGTTCTAATGATAATTCATACTTGCATAATTTCTTGAGTTTTTAAGCATCTTTTGTGATGAAGACTACTGATTTCTGTCTCATCTTTTTTTCCCTTTCAGATTTTTTTCCCTACACTTTGAAACCACAATATCCATGTAATATAGAAGCTGTACCTCCAAGTAATTTCATTCCTTCTTTGGGGAAACATTTTGAGTAAAGAGGCATTCTCCATGCAGTTGCCTAGTTGCAAAACAAGCAAAACACATGAGGCTCCTAGGTCTCTTGAATCCAACATGTGATAATGTTATGTCATTATTTCACAGATGTAGTGCTAAATAATTAAATCAAGCCCTCATTTCATGCAAAAATCACTATTAATCAGGGTGCTGTCCATAGATTAGACTCTGAAGTTGTTCTCTACAACAGACTCTACTCTTTTGGCTTCATCTTGTCAAAAGCAAGACTGATGAGTGGGTTAAAGCATCTTTATACCAGGAAATGTTTCTAGAGAGATGGCCTCAGGATCTGACTGAATTGAATACTCAAAGCTATATGATCGTGCATCAGTCAGCAATAGCTCTGGGTCTAATTTGAAGAGAATGTGGAAGTGTTAAATCCTTAGCATCAGTCTTCAAGATGAACAAGTACAGGTCAATTGCTCAAGGCATTTTTCAGAGATCTGACAATTTTCTAAATTGTCCATCATCTTTAAAGGTACTTTGATTGCAACACTCAGCTGAAGACATAGATGGCCATGAGATGGTTGCAGAAAGCAGATTATTTCTACATCAGTTTAGCTTGGAATAGTCACAAGACAAGAACAATTCTTTTGTAGGGAACAAAAAATAGGAATTGCAGTTTTAAGTTCATAAGAAAGCAAAATATTTTCAAGTTTTTTGCTATCAACCCCAAAAAAATTATTATCTGCTAAAACCAGATGGTTACTAAAAAAACTACATGTAAAAGGAACTATAGTTGTACCTATTAAATGTTTTTCTTTTTTTTTAAAGGAACTAGAAAGTTAGTAGCATTGAGCTGTTCTTTTAACACTGAAAGCAATTTCTATTGCTTTGTACAGCCAGATACCATATTTTTTACCCAGGTATAGACTGGTGTGGGCTATTTTTCTTTATGTTTTAGACATTAAAATTCCACTAGTCACTTGAAATCAGTTCTTTATTGGGACTCAGGCACTAAGCCTACTGGATACTGAGTAAATCCTCTTAACACCAGGTAACCAATGCAAATCTCTCTGTCATTATATTATGTTTAGGATGGAATAACACAGTCCCTAACAGAAATATTTTGTTTTGAAAGCAATCCGCTGACAGGAGAAGAAAACAGAGCTGGAGTCAGTGACAGAGGAGGATGCAGCTGCTTTCTCTGTGTTATTTTCCACAGTTGTCTGACAAAGATTGGGAAATGTTGTACAAAAATTTGAAGATCAGAATAAAATATACACAGCTAAGTAGAAGACAAGGAGCAGAAACTTCTGTACATTTACTTGTGTGTGTTTGTACATACGGTCACAGAGAAGAACTGTAAAAGAAGCAAAAACCCAATGCACAACCAAACAATAATAGTGGTGATTTACACCACTGAAATAATCTTCAAGCCAAGTTTTCCAAAGCTTGTGCTCCATTAAAAGTTTTATTTTTAGATATATGAACAGTCTTGTGAAATTAAACTCAGAAAATTCCCCTTATATTTAAGTTGGATATGCGTTGTCAACACAAATGTCACAAAATCTCTCTTCCAAACGCAGCAAATAATGTTGTGTGTCCTGATGCCATATACTATTCCATGCTACACAGAGTGCAGAACACATGTATTCTGGTGTATAGTTTTCACATCTAAACATACTCCCAGACACAGCTCCCAGACAGTGAACACAATGATAAATCCAGGGATGTGAAAAAGAAAATTGCACCTCTTCCTCCTTCACCCCATCCCTATGCAGTTGCTATCTCCTGGGATTCAGGGATATTGTCCAGGTACTGAACTGGGTATTTGGTAGAAGGAAGTCAGAGGAAGAATTTCTAATGGATTTATGGGGATTTGGGCTCCAATGGAATAATTTAATATTTTTTTCAGATGATTTTTCTGTAGTAAGCAACTCTTGTAAATGCATGAGGCATCAACATGTCTTGTGCAAAAATTACAAAAATAAGTTTCACCTTTCCACCTCTCACTAGGGTTGCTTTCCAAAGAAAATGTTACTCACAACATGGAAGGTATATTATATTGGGAAATGGGGCTGGTGAGCTGCTGTGGTTGGGTTTGTTTTGTTTTGTTTCCTGGAACATGTAATTAATTTTGAGATTTTAGTAATTTTAATGTTTATTGGGAAGGTTTGTCAAACGATCTCATTAAGGGAAATACTTGCACAGTTCCTTTATTAAACTAATGACATTGATAGTCTCCATGTCAATAAGAGTTCAAGGAAAATATTACACTTTTTCAGAATACGAATTGACTGAAGAAAAGTCATAGGACCTTCACTAGAGTCTTTCCTTTCAGCTTCTTTCTAACGTGCTGAAAGGAAAGCTCATGGGTGAGCAAAGGATCTTCTCTTGGTCACAGGAATATTGAAAGAGAGAAGCCTATGACATAGGAACCTTAAAATGGGAATGACAGCTGCATAAGGAGCATCCATTTAACTCCATTATGTGATACGATCTGCCAGCATGGACAATGCATAATAAAATATTGAATCTGAAGAACTGCATATGAAGGGGGTATCAATGAGAAATTAATGTGCTGAGGGAGAAAAATTAAAAATCTTAAATGGCCAGTGGGTAGGAAGAACCGTAAGAATGCATTTAGCTAATTAGACATAACAAGCTCTCTTTTTGCCTGTTAACCTCACTCAAATTACCTCACTTTTGCTATAGGCTAAAAATATTCACTTGAATAGTTTCCCTGGTAACTTGTTCATGCATCTGCAGTTAGCTTGTCCTGCTGACAAACTCCTGTTCAACAAGCAGCTGCATTGGATAACTCTTCTGTATTTACTGCCTGTGGGCTTTGATTTTTTAATCAGAAAACTGAGCACCTTAGAGTAAACAAAGTAACAGCTAACAGCTAGTAGAATCTTAACTTTGTTGAAGATAGCCCCAAACTTTCTTGTATACATCCCAAGATATCATGGAAACTTTGCTAACAGAAACTTACAGGGTGATGGTGCTTAAAGATTAATCAGTAGGATTTCTTTTTTTTCTAGAAAGTTAATTCTTTGACTGAAGTAAAAAATGTTGGCTAGGGTGCTAGTTCATGTTTATTGACACAAAGGAAAAGACATAGTGAAGAGACAAGGGAGAAGCAGAAGAGTGAAGGTGGAAGCAAGGCAGAGAGCAGGAAGACAGATTATATCTTTATTATGCTAGCTCGGGGCAGAATGAGAAAGCAGACTCTTAACAAACACAAAACCAGAAAACCTTCTCTAGAATCATCTATTTAACCTCCTCTGTCCCTGATATATCCATCCAATTATGCAGATATTCTTCTGATGTGTAAAAGATGTTGTATTAATATACCCTGGGAGACCAAATTGGAATTACAGGTGATAAGATTGTATTCTTATACAGTGCAATAGACTTTTCAGTCTTCGAATGATCAAGCTGTAGATCAATTTACCTAGTGGCATCGGTGAACGTGCATCTACATGCATAAACACAGACAGACAGAGCAAATGTAGCAGGGATCAGATCGAGGCTCTCCAATATACCTTGCAGAAAACATCAGCCTTACAGCACACCTTGGATGTGGATACTGACAAAAACTGATCTAAAAAGTCCTTTTGGTACAGGAGGCATTTAGCATCATCCCCTCTGCAGATTAGGATATTTTTTTCTGACATTTATTTCCCATGTTTCAGTCAGCCAGCTGGTTCAAACTTTCAGTCTTCCCAGACTCTGGATATGACACTGAAAATTTGAAAAGAAATTGTGTGTGGTGTAGATGCCACAAGCCAGGCTGTCCTCCTGTTATTTCTGAAGGTTTTCCAGAAATTCTTAGAGGAAAAATGGTGAGTCATAACCTGGCATAGTAGGTCATAACCAAGTGGGTCATAACTGGGTGAACTGCTGCTTCTCCATCCTCCCTGACAGCAAAAATTGAAAACAAAGGACAAGAAATAGATAACACTTAATTTATCATAAATATAAATATTATGTGGGAAATAAATACCTTAAAACACCAGGAGTATTAAGGGCTGAGGGGAAGAAAGATACAGTTTCTCAGGACTAATCTTCTCTGGACAGTGAAATATTAACAATATTTTATCACTGATAAGCAAGGTGACTGGTAGGTAAATCTAGCACTGGTGTAGATTCCCATGAACGCTTGGATGAGCAACAGCATGGTTCAGACTACAAAGTGGAAATGTAACATCTTTACTCAGCTACACAGGTATAACAATGACAAAGACGGATAATAACTCATTTGATTTCTCTCAGGAAGCTTGCTCACAATTTCCTAATGGCTCGGTTTTTTCTTAACTGCATAAACAAGCCAGGGTTTGGGGGAATAAAATTGCTGGTACTAAAAGCAACAGCTGGTAAAAAACAGTAAGTGCTTGAAGCCTTAGCAGTTACTGTCACTAGCAATTCAGGACATGTTATCACCCCATTATTTTTTTACCCTTAGAAATAAAATGAGTGTTATTAAATGGTTTAGAAAACGACAACTGCCTGTGGTAAAGTTTTGTTGTACTCAATGGAAAGAATGTTAATAAGAAGATAGGTATGATATCTTTAAGAAAAAAAAGATGTGGCAAACGAAATGCAGATGTCTGTTCAGAGAGACAAGACTGTTGCTATGGCTGACACAAAGTTTTCAAGCCAGAATTAAATATTTTCTGCTTAAAGATGTATAAAAATCAGAGAATGATAGCATGATTTGGGACAAAAGAGATGTCTGTAGGTCACATATTCCAAACTCCTCCTCATAATGGGTCCACCCAGAGCAGATTACTCATGTCATGTTCAGTCAAGATTTTAACACCTCCAAGGAAGGAAATGTCACGAGCTCTCTGGGTGCTTGTTCCTTTGTTAAAGCACTCTCATGGTCAAAATAATTGAATTAATTAGATTTTCTTGTGCTGCATTTCTTTTTTTTAAATTTATTTTATTTAATCTCATCCTTTCTCTGTGTACCTCAAAAATCTGTTTTTTTCTTCACTCTATTGTTTCAAGATTCCCTCCAATTTATCAGGCTGAACAAAGTCACAACCTCAGATTTCTCAACCTGTCCTGTCACTTTTTATGCTCTATGCCCAAGACCACCTTGGCAATTTCTGCTGAACTCATTACAACACATCCAGTTATTTCTGATACTCAGAAGCACAAACCAGACACAATACTTCAGATACATCTCCACAAGTGATAAATATAGATCCAAGGAAGTGATCCTTGGACCTGCTGGCTACACTTTTAAAAATACAACTCATTGTAGAGGCACATTGCTCTTTAATGGTCAATTCATCTACTGGAACTTCCATGTCTTCTACAAAGGTGTTTTTTTCTCCAGTGGTGCCCAAGTGGTACTGCTATACAATGTTTTCCATCCCATGTGCAGGCTTAGCATTTGCTTTTGCTGAACTTCCTGCACTTTCTGTCAGACCATTTCTCTAATCCGGTAAAGTCCTCTCTGTTTATATGCCCTAACAGTCAGTGTATAAGTCATGTAATTCCTTAGGTACCTTCCAGCCTAGCACTGTATTTTAAATAAAGATATTCAAAATAATGTCTCATAGCTGGCCTCTGTGGAATGCCACTAGCTTACCCTGCTAGCTGGACATTGTATTTCTCATCACAAATCTTGGAGCTTTTAGGTCCAGCTAATTCACATCCACCTTTTAGTCTATCTATCCTAACTATATCTCACTTGTTTTTCTACAGGTACACAATGAGAGACTGAGTTGAAAGTCTCATTAGAGTCAAGGTAAACATAATCTGCTTCTCCCATCCACAGAGGGCCTCTTCTGAAGGCCACCACAGAACTCAGGCAGCTTGTCAGATATGATTTGCCCTTGGTAAATCCATGTTAGCTGCTTCTAGACACCAACAGGTATTAAACCTCAGAATAAAAAGAAAAAAAAGAAGAAAGAAGGGAACATCTTAGGGTACAGATGGATTTACATGATCCAAGACATCCAGAATGACTGCACTTTTTCCTACATGGCTTTGGACACTGAGACCTACCTATGAAAAAGGTGGATCGCTATTGCCTTCATATGCAGATTTGACATTTTTGACAATAGTTACTTTCTTCTGATGTCTTGTGAAAGATTAAATGTTTTGATCTGTATCCACAGTTCAATACTGCTTTCATTCTGGAATATATGCTGAACTTTGCACTCCAAAATCTGATGGTGGAGAAGACTGCAGATTGCATAAAAGCTGTAGCCATACAAAGAGTATGGAGCTTACATGAAAATTACATTCCAGTTCATCCACAATAGGATTTAACAGTTTTCAATTTCTTTGGTCTTCTAAGGATTAAGTGCCTGATGTTGACTCACTTTTTCTGTTACTAATGTTTTGTGCATTTATAAGTCATGTAGTCCTCTGAAATTAATTGGGATTCTAATAGGAAATACAAATGTTTAACTCTGCCCATAGTTCTCTTGCCTTGGATAAGGACCTCTGTCCTTTCAATTTCCTTGGGTACAACCAAACCAGAAGTTTTCTGAGCTGCATGTGAGCAGACTGAGTGCACTGTTAACAGGCCACCATGAAACATATCTTAGCAGTATTCCACTTTTAAAAAGAAAACCTGGCTCCTGGATGGGCTGGAAAAGTTAAAGCTGGAATATGCTAAATATTTCATTCTCTTTGTTCATATAGTTTGCTGCATAATAGCTCTAGAACAATATTTTCAGGTGTTATAGAAGTTTTCAGAAAGCCCTTCAAAAACGAGAAGACAATAAAACGAGCAAGAAAAAGAATAAAAAATAATTATTGAAGGGAAGACTTTTGAAGGTAAAACTATAATTATAGAACTTAATTTTATTCTATTTTTTTAACCTACTATGACTGCTGGTCATGGTTATATGAAAAGGTATATTTAGAACACTATTTGAATACTCATTGTTGCAGTGCAGAAAGCAATGGAGATGCAGTATTTTATCCTAAAATCACAGAATTCTTTCTGTTGGAAGGGACCTCAAAGACTGTCTCGTTACAACCTTGCTGCCATATACATGGCCAGACCCCACTAGCCCAGGTTGCCCAAATCCCCATCCAACCTGGCCTTGAAGACTGCCAGGGATCCAGGAGCATCCACAGCTTCTCTGGGCAACCTGTGCCAGTGCCTCACCACACTCACAGGGAAGAAGTTCTTGCTCATATCACATCTAAATCTATTCTTCTCCAGCTTCAGGCCATGACTCCTAGAGTACTGCACCCATCTCTGGTGTCACCAGTATGGAAAAGCTGTAGGAGCAAGTCCAGAGGAGGTCCATGAAGATGGCGGGGGGCTGGAGCACCTCTCCTATGAAGAGAGCCTGCAAGAGTTGGCTTGTTTGGCCTGGAGAAGAGAAGGCTTCAGGGAAACCTAATTATGGCTTACCAATACTTACAGAGATCCTACAGGAAAGTGAGGGATTGTTCACCAGGGAGTGCAGTGATACGACAAGGAGCAGTGGCTTCAAGCTGAAAGAGGACAGGTTTAGGTTAGATGTTAGGAAGAAATTCTTTACTCTGAGGGTGGTGGGGCACTGGAACATGTTGTCCAGAGAGGTTGTGGAAACTCCATCCCTGGCAGTGTTGAAGGACAGGTTGGATGGGGCTTTGGGCAACTTGGTCTAGTGGAGGGTGTCCCTGCCCATGTCAGGGGGATTAGAACTAGATGATGTTTGAGGTCCCTTCCAATGCAAAGCATTCCATGGCTCTAGAATTCTCTCTGTACATGCCCTTGTAAACACTCCTTCTCCAGCTTTATCTGTCAAATAAATTGATATAACTGGAAAAAAAGAAAACATAGACAAACTTGAAGCTTTACAAAGAAGCTTTTACTGGGCCTAAATCAGAAGCTGTAAAGTTCAAGTTAAAGTTGATTAGTGACAATTGCTCTGATTTTAACTTACTGAAATCAGTTATTCACACATTGTAAAGAAATAGTTACCCCCATACCTGTGTAGTATGCTCAGAAGAATGGCACAGGTCTTTAAGAGCTCCTTGTCATTATTTTAGTCCTTCAATGTTTCCAGCAATGACTCTATATATGCTATTCTAAAACAGAAGAGAAGAGGAGCTTGTGCCCTATTTCATTCCCACTGAATGGCTCTCATGGACCCACTGTACTGTCATGAGATGATAAATAATGATCACCGAACTTCTGGGCAGAATGTCTTCCTTGCCACTAAATATCCATTAGATGTTTTCCCCTCATTGTTCTGTATTTTAAATGCTTCTACCTCACAAGGTTTTATGCCCCTTTCTTTCTTATCAACATAAGCACAGTACTTTTATCACCTCTCTGTTTTCATTTACCTAGGCTAAAGAAATTAAGCTGTCTTTAATTTTCACTGATAGGACCATCCTGATATGTGTTGTCTGTGCCTGTTCCAATTTTAATTTGCCATCATAATCCACGAGCAACCACAGCTAATCTTAACTGAGATTTTCTTTGTATCTTTTTTAATACCTTCAATGCTTCCATGCCACTGACAAACTTATCACTCGGAATACCTCTTGAAGTGACATTTATTTTATGCACAGTTGCATGAGGTTTGTGGTTTATAATCACCCTGTAAGTGACTGATATATCTAAGACTTTCTCTCCTGCCTTCCAGCTGATGTGTTATAGCAAACAGTTTTGCTATTAGTCCTTAAGGGCATGGCCTTGCACTTTTTACAATTACATTTAATTCCACTTCTATCACTCCTCTGGGTCACACAGCTTTTCCTCTACAATAATCCTGTCTCGTCTAGATAGAAAATGCTCTCACTTTGTGTAATCAGCAAATTGTGTCAGCACACTCCTGCTTTTTTATGCTTAAATCATTTATGAAAATGTTAAAGATCAGCAAATTGAAGGGTAATACCTAATATTCTTAGAGAGTAATCCAGTTCCAACTAGAGAGGTCAGAACCAAACCCTTTCTAAAACGTTGCTTAAATTTAAGCTTGTGTGTGTGGTTGTATATGTGTGCAATCTAGCTGTCATAATTTTTTTGCCAGTAAACCACCCAGATCTGTTGGCGCATCTCAACTAACCCATCTGTTACGGTAATACACAGCACAGTTGAGAAAAGGCTGATTTATGAAATGCTAGATGGTTGTCCCTATTTTTATTAATGTGTGATTATGATTTCCCAGCTACATTGGATGGAAATAAGTCTAATAGCACCACTTTCCAAGTGAAAATACCACGCTGACAGACACTAAACGCTCCATGGCAAGGTGCCATGAAGCTGTGCTGCTCCAGACACCCCACTCCATGAATAGCCCTTTGTGCAGCCCCTGGCACTGTTGGGGGACTCTTGTTCACAACCCATGCTGGTCAGCGGCGCAGTTACAATTCCAATAATCCAAAACCTTGAGGTTTCTATATGAATTAACTCCACAGGCTTGATTATAAGTGCCATTTTTTTGAGACATGGATAGAGCAGATGGGGATTTGTACAGGCCAAACTGTTGGAAGCAAGTGATAAGGAGGGGGGAAAAAATAAAAGGAAAAAAACCAGAAAAGGAGTGAAAGACAACCCATTCGTTTGTGTGCTTTGCGTTGCCACCTGCCAACCTCAGGCCTTCTGATCTCCTCTCAGTGAACCGTAGAGGCAGCAGTTGGAAAGATCAGATATACGCTCAGGGCAATCTGTCAGAATCTACTCTGTCACATTCCCCAATGTTAAAACTAGCGGAAATAAAATCTATGCATTTAAAAAATGCCCATATATGGGAGAACTATTCTTTTAACACAGAAAAAAACCCACAACACTGAACATGGCTCCTGTCATAACATTTTTTTTTAAATCACTAAAATAAGAGACTTTTTTTTTTTTTTTTTTTTTTTTTTAATCTCCCTTAAGCATCTGTACACTGTTTGTTTGCCTCTGGCAACACAGATGTAATGTCATTCTCAAGAGAGTACATTGAATTCCATTATACAGCAAATGAAATAAAAAATGGTAGAACAAACTGAGAGATAAATCCAACAATTATTTTTAAAGTAACTTAAAGATATGGGGTATTTTTATGGTTTTGCCCGATTTGAGCAAGTATTTGGCTATACTTTTTTTTTTTTTTTCCCTAAGAGATAAGACGCAAACCTGGTGTGTGGATGCCTTTTTGTTTGGTTGGTTTTTTGTTTGTTTTTTAAATTTTTTTAATGAGGTGCTGAAAGTTTGTTTACTATTTTTTTACCTTAAAGGTATATTTAGGTACACACAGATTGCCCTTGAAGAGACAAGAATATATGAGCAAAATTAAAATATTTATCATAGAATCATAGAATCTTTGGGTTGGAAGTGACCAAACCGCTTGTGTCTAGTTCCAACCCCCACTAGGCCAGTCTTCCCAAAACTCCATCCAACCTGGCCTTGAACACTGACAGGGACCTAGAGGCATCCACAGGTTCTCCGTATACCCTGTTCCAGGGCATTACCACTCTCACAGAGGAGAATTTCTTGTCTTGTCACTCCCTGTCCCTCTCCATCTTTCCTTTAGCTCCTTTAAATACCAGAAGGCTGCAATAAGTTCTCCCCAGACCCTTCTTTTCTCCAGGCTGAGCAAGTCCAACTCCCTCAGCCTGTCTTCATAGGAGAGGTGCTTCAAACCTCCCAAATTCATCATTTTTATTGCATAATACTTCTATATACCACATAGAATATGCTATATAGTATATCTCAAGTTCAAAGCTCTCCACAGATATCCAATTATGTTTTCTATCAAGTTGTTATATGGTATAATCTTATAATACCTGTCAAATCCAGTGATAAGTATCCAAAGCATACTCATATAATGAGCAATAGGTAGAAGGAAATATACTTCCACCTATACTGTCGTCCTAAAAATAATCAATAATCTACATTACATTGAATATTCCACCTCAAGTATAATCACCACACAAAAGCACAGTAAAATGTTGTAACTGTTTACCTGTAGAATTAAGAACAGATACCCCTTTTCTTTATTCAGTCGATGAGGTCAATATCCTTCTTCTCCTACTATGTACTAAGGGGGTTATTGGAGTATTTTATTATCATTCAAACCTGATTTCACATGGGTCACACATGGGAATAAGCTTGGCATTTCATCTGACTCTCTACAATGAAACCTTCATGTACTGGAAGAATTTGGCAGACATGGGCAGCTTTTGCTGGAAGGAGCTAGTCATTCTAATGAGGTCAGGACTGAATTGTACTAGCAAGGTTTTACGGTAGGATGTTTTCACAGCATTGCTCTAAACTACTCTTGAGTGCAGATGTTTCTTTTTGAGTTTCAGTACTTTCCTGAGTTTTGAATGTACTTACATCTTTTGAAAGATAAGTTTGAAAATTAAGTAATTAGCTGGATGATGTAAACTTGTTGGCAGTTCTCACTATATGGCACTCTTCCCTGGTGCTCAGAGATTCATGAATGTACTGACTGACCAGGCTGCTTAACATAGTCTCAGTAATATTTCTTCCATTTTATGCTAGAAAGCAGCAGGTTGTTAAAATAATTATCAACTCTACCCATTCCTCAGAATACCATGGCCTCTGAATCATGTTGTTTCCCTCAAAATTATGCAAGGTGAAGTCAGTGCTATGAGTAAATGATTGCAATTCCCGTTCATTACTGAAGTAAAACTTAACCTGTCTTTTGATTGCCTTACCTTTCTTCTTCTTTCCATGTCTTTCCAAAACTTTCAGTTTACTACCACCTTTGAGTATCTATCTCCAATGTTATGCTTATGATTGGGTAACTTTTGACTGGTCCTAATTTTCAAAGATCAGGTTCTGCAGTCTTTTCAAATAAGAGATGCTTTCTAAATATTCCCTAAAAAAACTAATAATAAAAAAAAAAGTCTACCTTACTTGGATATTTTTGTGACTTAAATTTATTCTTACTGCAGTTGTATTAATGACCTGTAATACTTAGATCGAGGCTAACAAGAATTGCTTTTGAAAAATCAAACTACATATCACATATACATCATCATCAGAGTCACT
Organism: Laterallus jamaicensis coturniculus; assembly: GCA_022605575.1. NCBI lineage: Eukaryota > Metazoa > Chordata > Aves > Gruiformes > Rallidae > Laterallus > Laterallus jamaicensis. The sequence continues at coordinate 3,410,592 of JAKCOX010000056.1, forward strand.
GTAAAATCAATGACAGTCATCAGTCACCCAAAGAAAACCTAATCAACCAAAGGTCAAAAAGACTCTCACTTGCATCTAGCCAGTCCCATGCTATGTCATACATATTGTTGGGAAAAAAAAATAGAGGTAATTATGTAGCAATATCAAGTCTTTTAATAGAAAAGATTTAACCTTTACCATATTTCACTTTTATTTTGTAAAGTCATTGTGATATGTTCTGAAGAAGAGTGCTTCCACTTGTCATTCTCCATCTCCTCCTTCCCTCACCTTTTCAGATAATTAAAAGCATGGAGATGAAGAAAAAGAAAAGTAGAATATTTTAGAGGTAAAGTAGATAATTTCTGGAGCGGTGAGTTCTTTTAACACAGAAACATGTCGCTCTCCATTTCCCATTGGAAGTAATTGTGGTTATCAAATAAGGCAGGCATCAAAAGGCATTTTAAGAACCATTATGCTTATATAGAGCAAGCTGCTGCTTTGTCACGGAAAGAAAATCACAATCATCCATTTTATATAACTAGTTAGAACAAGTTCCTTCATAGTCAGTAGATCTGCTTCCTAAGGCTTGCAGATAACTCCCTCAAAGCAAAGACATTTGTCCCACCAAGGCAAATGTTGACAATCGACCTCTAGGACTCTGCTTGCAGCAATAACAATAATGTCACCAATAAATAGCTCCTTCCATTGCCACACTGTGCAGTTTTGGACGCATAAGCCGCAAATCACATTTTATTTTATTTTAATTTTTGTTGCTGAGGAGTAGGGCTCTGGACCAGGAGACTCTAGCGTAAAATAACAGAAAAAAACACCAGGGAGGTAAAGCGCAACGCAATCAGCAGCAGCCATTGCTTCTAACTGTGCCTGCATGCTGGCATGAATCATCGGGCACAGAGCTAAGGGTGGCAGGAATAATCCCTCTCCATTCAAGAAGGGGCCTCTGGGAGCACTAGTGACCAGGAGCACTGCGAACAAGATGGGCAAACAGGGTGGGGCACGTTGGAAGGGAGTGGCGCTGCAGTTTGGGCAGTAGTTTGCATGGGCAGGGCAAGCAGGCAGGGCGAGCCTCCCCTCCTAGCTCAGAGGGGAAACTGAGAGCCCCGGCTCACAGAGTACACAGGGTGAGCCAAGGGTTCCCCTTCTCCTGTGTGCCCAGACAGTTACATCATGGTGTCCATCAGGCGAAGAGCTTCCCATGACAATGCTGCGGCAACCCCGATGGAGGACCTGCCTAGGGATGCTTCGGTTCAGATCACGGGCTACAGGGAAAGTCAAAGTCTGTTACTGCTAATCTAAAAGATGAGCTCAAAAGACTGAGAGCAATCAGGGAATGTGAGTGATTGACTGCTGGAGTAGCTCCCTGGCGTCCAAGAGGGAAGAGAGCCAGGGAGCCACCACACAGCTGAAGGCGGTCCCCCTGTCCTATCCTAGCCAGGTAAATGGGAGTGACCAGAACCATGAGGAGGACTGTAAGACAATCCCAACTCACCACCGTAGACACTCCCTCAGCCTACCTACCCCACTCCCCAAGGTTTCCCTAAGCAACACGGTTGGCGCCCTGGACATTGAGGAGGAGGTATGTGAAGAGCTGAAGGCAGCCTCTTTGCCTCAGAGGGAGTGGAAGACCAGAGTGAGGTGATTATCTGCATGCCTTGAGATGGCCTCAGTTAAGCAAGAAAGAAGTCTAGTTGTAGGGGATTCCCTCTTCAAGGGGACCGAGGGCCCCATATGTAGACCAGGCCCTACACGCAGGGAGGTGTGCTGCCTCCCTGGAGACCGGGTCAGGGATATTACCAGAAGGCTCCAAGGGCCCGTAAGTTCCTCTGACTATTATCCATTATTGATAGTTCAAGCAGGCAGGGATGCAATCACAAAGTGTAGCCTGTGCTCTATCAAAAGGGAAGTCCGTGACCTAGGGCTCTTTGTTGAGGGTGGGGGGAGCCCAGATAATATTTTCGTCTATCCCCACTTGTGAGAGGAGGGGTTCAGAGCAGGACAGGAGAACCCATGAGTTGAACGAGTGGCTAAAAGGCTGGTGTCTGCACAAGATCTTTGGGTTTTTTGATGAGGGGATGGTGTACTCTGCTCCCAGCATGAGTACTGCTGATGGGGCTCAGTTGTCCCATAGAGGAAAGCGGATCCTTGCCCAGGAGATGGCAGGGTTCATTGATCGGGCTTTAAACTAGTTAGGAAGGGGGCAGGGGATATTATAAAGGCTGCTGGGGTCAGGCAAGTGCTTTGGGAGTCTCAACATGAGTTGATGGTGGTAAAAGGTAAATGCCAACAGTACAATGGCAGACTTGAGGATGTTGCTCCACATGAGAGTAGGGAAAATTCTGTGGATTACCCTGAGGACTCCTCAGTGGAGCCACTTTTGCCCATCCCCTATCGGAAATCTCGCTACGGTCTGATGAGGATACCTACATCTGCTGCCCCACTAAAATGCCTTTATACAAATGCACGTAGCATGGGGAACAATTAAGAAGAATTAGAGATCTTTGTGCAGTCGTAGGGCCAAGATCTCATTGCAATCACAGAGACATGGTGGGACAGCTTGGATGACTGGCATGCTACCATGGATGGCTACGTGCTTTTAAGGAAAGATAGGCTAGGGAGGCGGGGTGAGGGAGTTGCTCTTCATGTTAGAGAGCACCTAGAATGTGCCTGGGAAGGATGAACCGTCCGTCGAGTGCTTACCTGATCAAGAGGAGCGGCTTTATTGTGCATTCTGTAAACAGTTGAAAGTAGCCTGGAGATCGCAGGCACTGGTCCTTATAGGGGATTTCAATTGCCCAGATATTAGCTGGGCAAGCAATACGGCCAGTCGTATGCAGTCCAGACAATTTCTGCAATGTGTAGAAGACAATTTCCTGCTACAGATGGTGCAGGAACCTTTTTGGGGAGGGCCGGTGCTGGACCTTGTTTTTATTAACAAGGTTGGGCTCATTACGGATTTGAAGGTCAGGGGCAGCTTAGGACAAAGCGACCATGAATTGATTGGGTTCAAGATCCTGAGTGGAATAAGCAAGCCAAAAAGTAGGATAGCTACCCTGAATTTTGGTAGAGCTAACTTTGATCTCCTCTGAAATCTATATGGGCTATCCTGTGGTCTACACTGTTTGAAGGAGTGGGAGCCTGTGAGGGATGTCTAGCATTTAAACAGCGCTTCTTCCAGGAATGATGCATCCCTTTGAGTAAGAAACTGGGAAAGAGAGGTAAAAGACCTGCGTGGATTAGCAGGGAGCTCATGAATATACTCAAAGAGAGTATATTCATATACTCCCATATATTGCAGCTTGCAAGGCCAATGGTATCCTGGGCTGAATCAGAACTGCTGGAGAGGGTTCAGAGGAGGGTCACAAAGATGATTAGAGGGGTGGAGCACCTGCCCTACAAAGAGAGGCTGAGGGAGCTGGGCTTGTTCATCCTGGAGAAGAGAAGGCTGCGGGGGGACCTCATTGCAGCCTCCCAGTACCTGAAAGGAGATTATAAACAGGAGTGGAATCAACTTTTTAAAAGGGCAGATAATGGCAGGACAAGGAGGGAATTATTAAAGCTAAAGGAGAGAAGGTTTAAATTGGAGATTAGGGAGAAGTTTTTTATGGAAAGAGTGGTGAGGTGCCGGAACAGGCTGCCCAGAGAGGTGGTGGATGCCCTGTCCCTGGAGGAGTTCAAGGCCAGGTTGGATGGGACCCTGGGCAACCTTGTATTGATCCAGGCCTGAAACTGATGGCCCTGCCTGTGGCAGGGGGGTGGAGCTCTAAGAGCCTTGGGGTCCCTTCGAACCCACGCCATTCTATGATTCTATGAAAGGGAAGCAGAAAGTCTATGAACTGTGGAAAAAGGCTCTGTGCACCCTGGAAGAATACAGGAATGTTGTCAGGGGCTGTAGGGACGCAAATAGGAAGGCTAAAGCCCACTTGAAAGTGCAGTTGGAAAGGGACATAGCGGATAATAAAAAGGGTGTTTTAGATATGTGAATAATAAGAGGGTGACCAGGGATAATGTAGGCCCTTTGCTGAATGAGGTGGGTGTCCTGGTAACGGGGGATGACAAGAAGGTGGAGATACTGAATGCCTTCTTCGCTTCGCTCTTCACTTCAAAGGCCCCCCCAGGACCCACAGACACGGCATGAAAGTAGTAATGTTTGGGAAATGAAGAGATTCCCTCTGAATGATTTGGGGGTGGTCCAGGAGCGGCTCAAAGGGATTAATGCTCACAAATCTATGGGCCCGGATGGGATGCACCCACGTGTGCTGAGGGAGTTGGCGGAAGTGATTGCTGAGCTCCCCTCTATCATCTTCGACATGTCTTTGTGAACAGGAGAAGTGCCTGAGGACTGGAGGATAGCCAGTGTCACTCCAGTCTTTATAAAGGGCAAGAAGGATGATCCTAGCAACTATAGGCCAGTCAGCCTCACTTCTGTCCCTGGAAAGGTGATGGAGCAGCTTGTTCTGGATGCCATCTCCAAGCAACTGGAAGAGAAGAAGGTCATGAGGAGTAGTCAGCATGGATTCGCCAAGGGAAGATCGTGCTCGACCAATCTCATAGCCTTCTATGACGTCATCTCTGGCTGGGTAGATGGAGGGAGAGCAGTAGATGTCATCTTCCTTGACTTCAGCATAACATCCTGAAAACAAAGCTGAGAGAGCATGGGAGAGATGAGTGGACAGTGAGGTGGGTCGAGAACTGGCTGTCGGGCCGAGCCCAGAGGGTCGTGATCGGTGGAGCAGAGTCGGACTTGAGGCCTGTGACTACCAGCGTTCCCCAGGGCTCGGTATTGGGTCCAGTTCAATACCTTCATTGACCACCTTGATGAGGGAATAGCATCCACCCTCAGAAGTACGCCGATGATACAAAGCTGGGAGGGGTGGCTGACACGCAGGAACACTGCACTGCCATCCAGAGACCTGGACATTCTGGAAAGGTGGGCAGGGAAAAACCAGATGAAGTTCAACAAAAGCAAGTGTGTAGTCTTGCACCTGGGAAGGAACAACTGCATGTATCAGTACAGTCTGAGGGATGTCCTGTTGGAGAAGAGCACTATGGAGAAGGACCTGGGGGTCCTAGTGGATGACAGAGTGGGTATGAGCCAGCAGTGTGCCCTGGAGTCTAAGAGAGTCAATGGGATCCTAGGGTGCATCAGGAGGAGGCATCAGCAGGACGAAGGAGGTGATCCTCCCCCTCTACTCTGCCCTGGTCAGGCCCCACCTGGAGTATTGTGTCCAGTTCTGGGCTCCCTGGTGTAAAAAGGACAGGGATCTCCTGGAGAGAGTACAAAGAAGGACTACAAAGATGATTAAGGCCTGGAGCATCTCCCCTATGAGGAGAGGCTGAATAAGCTGGGACTGTTCAGCCTAGAGAAAAGAAGATTAAGGGGAGACCTAATTGGTGTTTACAATTATCCTAGGCATTGGATGCAGGGCAAGTTAGCCAGCCCCTTTTCAGTAGTTAGCGGAGACAGGACAAAGGGCAATGGCTGCAAGTTAGAACACAGGAAGTTTCACACCAACATACGGAAAAGCTTTTTCACAGTAAGGTTGACAGAGCACTGGAATAGGCTGCCCAGGGAGGTGGTGGAGTCTCCTTCCCTGGAGATATTCAAGACCCATCTGATGCCTATTTGTGTAATATGTGCTAGGGAGCCTGCTTTGGCAGGGGATGTTGGACCTGATGATCTCTTGAGATCCCTTCCAACCCTTACAATTCTGTGATTTTGTGATTTTATGTTATTTTTTTATTATGAGTGGCTATATTCAAAGATTAAGAAATACAGTTGCCGAGAGAGATATAATCTCTTTCAGTAATCTTGCAATTTGCACAGTCTAAAATGCACTTTTGTGTAGACATAATAATATATAATATTTATAGACCTTTATGTACAAGTAACTAATCACACTTCCTCTAGAATGGCAGAGGATATAGAGTTTCTTTTGTCTCAGTATCTTGACTTAAAAATTATATGGAAAGGTAAGTATCCTGTGTTGGCGGGACAGAAGCAAGAGAAGAAGATGCTTCTGTGGTTGCATGCTGGACTGCAAAAATACTGACCCTCCTTTCAAATACAAATGGGCTATAAGTATGATCAAATTTAGCTCCAACCATTGCCGCTTTCAATGCTGGCTGCAATAAAAATTAGCAAATATTTTGCCCCTATGTCTATTATCCCCTGGGGTAATTAAAGCTTGTGATCGAGTTACCTCTCAACCTTCTTTTTAACAAGGCAAAAAGACTGAGCTCTTTAAGTCTCTCATTACAATGTGCCTTCTGCAGACCTTATCTTTGGGATGCTATATATTTTAAGAAATGAAAAGTACAATCATATTTTGTCCCATTCTTGTTCAAAAGCATTTTGATACAGGAACTGTTTCAGTTGTCAAAAAACCCAAGCAACAGGGACATTGTAGTACTGGACAACTGGTCTGAAATCAACTTGATTGTAAAGCAAATCACAATGTGATAAAGGGTAGATCTTTTATTATAACAGTGTCTGGAGACTGCAGCCAATGTTGGGCTAGATTTCTTACTCCATAATCAGACACAGCCTAGAGATCAGTGGGCTCAGTCTACAGAGGCCAAGGAAAATAAACCTGAGCTAAAATAAGGACACAAAGTGATAAAGTGTTTTGCTTAACTCACAGAAAAATTCTAAAAGAGAGCAGAGAGTAAAAAGCAGCTGTCCGGACTCTATGTGGATTCCCCCTCCTACTTCCATTTTGCTTTAAATTTGTTTCTTAAGATGTTCTATAAACACTGATGCCAGAGATCAAGATCTCTTTTTCCTCAGTCACTATGCTGGCATTTAGCCTTTAAGATTATTCTTGAGTGTATGTCTGATTTTTGTTATGAGAGCTGAAGCATTAGATTGGTCTTGGACATAGTCCCTACATGAGTATGTAGCACAAATGACAGTAAAGGATAAGGATATCCCCACCAAAGCCAGTGTCTTCTCTGCAGTAGCAGTCAACTGTCAGAATAGATCCCAGAAACCTCCCATTAAACAGGGTGCATTAAATCACATGTTGTTGGGTGAGGTTTTTCATTCTTTTTTTCCTATATATACATAATATACAGATTGCTCCTGATGTCTACACCGACTTTAGTCTACTTCCAAAATTGTGCCCTACTATATGGGTGTGGAGAAATGGCTGGAAGATAAAAACAGTGTATAGAATTTGCTTTTTCCCAGCATTATACTTGGAGTAATTCCTGTTTTAAAAACTACTTGTCAACTCTCTACCTCTAAGGCTGATCAGTGAGCCAATGGATAGGACTTCAAGGCATGGCTTATAGGGGAGATTATCCCTGTTAAAAAAAAAAAAAGAAAAAAATTTACAAGAATGGCAATTCTTTATTGTTAATGCATGACTACAGACACTACATCCAGAGACCAACAATGTCACACAGCCCCTGATGCAGAGAGGAAACCGTATTGACCATTTATTGATTTATGGAGAATGTCTTTTAGGTAAATTGGAGTTTCTTTAAGAAATGACGTATCCACTCTAAATCTATCTCAATAAATAAAATTCACTAGTCCCAAACTTTTATAGCTAAACTTTCTTTATACCCCTGGGAAATGTTCCCTTGTTTATATTGCCTAGCAAAAATATCCTGTGGACTTACCTCTCTACAAATCTCCTGTGGGCATCATACTGAGAGGTGCTACTTCACATGTATCAATATTTCCAAGCAAGCATGTTAAATATTAAGCATCACAAATCACTATGGATTGGGCTTGAGCCTACTCCTTGGCTCTAATCATAAATGTCAGAACAGATCTTGGACCCTGTGTAGTTATACTTACCTGATATAAACTGTAACTAATAAAGTAGTATCCCAGAAAAGCTTACCTATGGTATGGACCTGCTTGGTCTAGGATCTTGCTGTAACTAGCTGACACAGTGTCAAACCACCCTCTGGAGTGTAGGTAGTTAGGGTCTGGCGGCTGGAAGATGTCACACTGTACAGAAAAATAGGGCCCCTCTCCTAATAGCCAATAATGTTTAGTTTATGATGTAAGCAGGCAGAAGTGATGTTGTGAACCCTAGCTATATAAGGTTGTGTCACTCACCAATAAATGCCAGTTGCCGTCCACCACATTGGTGTCTGTGAGCAGATGGCCCGAGCGGCCTGGGGTTGATCGCTGTGCCGTTCCTGAACCAGGTTGCTACAGCTCATGAAGGCAACAAGTGGTGCCGAAACCCGGGTTCACTCGCCTGGGTGAACGGCGGCCGGAGTGGCAGGACCAGCCCGGCGGGGAGGATGCTCTCGGACCAACAAGAAGGATGGAAGCCCTTGTGAAGGTCGTGTTACAATTACATAAGCAGTGGGGTATTGATTGTAAACCCAAAGATTGTATCCTCGCAGTTGCAAGGCTTTTACAGATTGGGGTCATTGATCACCCGGTGTATATTCTCCACCCAGAAGTGTGGGACAAATGCACTAAAGTGTTAGCTGAGGAGAAGATGTCCTCGGGTTGTGGGAAAAATCTTAAGTCTTGGGGAAAGTCATACAGGCTCTGTAGAAGGCCATACAAGAGAAGGAGACCTGGAGGGTGACAAGGGATTATTCGTCCGAGGGAGTGAGAGTGAGGGTCGGAGAGCCAATCAGAGAGGCCATCTGAAAAAGTACATTTATAGGCCAAAAACCCGTGGAAGCAAAAGGCTCGGTTGTCACAGACTGCTTACGTCAGCAGTGTAATTCAAAAACCAAGGAAACCTACGATCACTGATAGTGGGGTCAAGTATCGTGGACATGTTTGAGCATGCCATGAATGAAGAGCATCTGGCCCTGATTCAGGTGGCTGTTCGCACCGCAATAGCTAATGTGATAGCATGTTTTAAATGTGGCCAGGCAGGCCACATGGTGGCAAACTGCCCCAGACTGGGGGACCTGTCAACGGCACTCCCTCCGCACCAAAATCAATCCAGAGGACCGTGTTGAGCCTGTGGAAAGAAAGGACATTTCGCTAAAGAATGCAGATCTGAAACCCAGGGAAACGGTGGAGGGAGAGGGCACCTGGGCCTCGCATGGCCCAACTACATCAACCCCGGATGGGATGAGGCGCTCCTGAACTCACTGCCCCCTCAAGAAGCGACCAACTTTATGGTCCAACCGACGGTCCAGCCGAATCTGCTCCTATTTCAGTGACAGCAAGGACCACTCCGTGGGGGTGAGACTCCAGGGTGGCCCTGGCAGTAAAGTATGACAACCCGCCAGTGGTGTGGGGGATCTGCTCCCTCTATAATATCTCAAATGGCACCGCCGTTAGCGTCCCCTTTTTGATTGACACCGGAGCAGATGTTACAGTTATTCCTGAGATGAATTGGCCCCCATGCTGGAAACCCAGGAAGACACTCCCATGGTGAGTGGAGTAAAGGGACTAACCCGAGCCCGGAAGAGTGCTTAATTGGTAGCAGTCACACTTCACACTGAAAAGGGGCCGGAGCAAACCATCACCCTTTTTTCCATATGTTATGTCAGGAACCCCACCCCTGTTGGGAAGTGATGCTCTAGCCTTATTAAAATCCAGGGTGACAAATTTACCCTAAGGGCCACTGCCGCACACCCACTTCCACCAATTAGACTGATGTGGAAATTTTCTGACCCAGTGTGGGTCGAGCAGTGGTCCCTATCAAAGCCTCGAATGGATGCTCTTCTTGAGCTAGTTGACCGTGAACTACAGCGAGGTCACATAGAGCCTTCCACTAGCCCATGGAACACCCCAATTTTCGTAATAACCAAACGAGCTGGCGAGAAACTTCGTCTCCTCCATGACCTGCGTGAAGTGAACAAGTGAACAAGACAATCCAACCAATGGGTCCTGTCCAAATGCTGTTGCTTATGAACTCTATGATATCAGAAGGACAACCTTTTGCTGTCCTTGATATTAAGGACTGTTTCTTTTCAATACCCCTGCATGAGGAGGACAAGGAGTGGTTTGCCTTTTCAGTCGTGTTTCCAAACAGCCAACGCCCCAACCTACGCTTCCAGTGGAAAGTGCTGCCCCAAGGAATGATCAACTCACCATCTGCCAGATTACGGTGGATTGGGCGTTGGCGCCGGTGTGCTGCAGTGACCCGACTGTGACTATCATTCAATATAAGGATGATATTTTAATAGCTGTACTGTCAGGAAGTCAGGTGGACCAGCTGGTGTTAACGGTTTCAGAAGCTCTTAAAACAAACTGGTTCGAAATCGCAAGTGCGAAAATTAAAAGAGGACCATGTGTGAGTATTTTGGGAGTCGGAATCACAAATTCTTACATAACCCCCCCCTAAATAAAAATCCATTGGAACATTAAGACACTTCATGATATGCAACAGTTAGTGAGGTCTTTGCAATGGCTCTGCAATACTGTCCTGATCCCTCCCAAAATCATGGTCCCCCTACACGATCTTTTGAAAGGAAAGAACCCATGGGAGCGAAAAACTCTGACGACAGAAGCAATGAACTCTCTCGACTTTATCGAGCAACATTTGTAATCATCACACTCGCCAGGTGGAACCCGAATATACCACTTGATCTGTATGTACACTTCACGGGGGGGGGAGAGTAGGAGCACTAGCCTGGGCCCCCCCTGAAAAAGCCCTGCCAGTACAATGGATAGTCCTAGGAAAACCATCACGTGAATTTTCTCCGGGAGTTGAGTGCCTTAGTAACCTCATCATGAAAGGCAGAAAACTCACCGTAATACACCTAGGCATTGAACCCGCCAGGATATACCCACTCTTCCGCAAACAGCTCCCAACGCAATCAGTGGTGATGTCAGAGTATCTGGCCATAGCTCTTGTTGGATTTGGTGGAGAAGACCAGTACGCCACAAAGCCCCCCTGGACTCAAATGCTGGCAATTGTCAGCATTGACCTTCCACGGAAGATCATGGACCAACCCCATCCAGGACCAATAGTCTTCACAGATGCATCCTAAACGACCTCAACTGTGGCAGCAGTATGGCAATCGAGAGGAGAATGGCACTGTATTAGAATGACCGACTGTGCTCTTTCAGTCCAGCAGCTAGAAGCGGCAGCCGTAGTACTAGCGTGCGGACTGTTCCCAATAGAACATCTCAACATAGTAACTGATTCGATGTTTGTAGCCAAACTTTGCTTGGCCATGTTGGCTTGTCACCATCCACAGCAGCCCTAATGCTGGAAGAAACACTTTTTTCTCGAGAGCACTATATCGGTCATCCACGTCAACAGCCACAGCCCAATTAAAGGGTTTTTCCAAACTGGTAACGACAAAGCAGATGCCGCTGCAAAAGGATTGTGGGCACTAAGAGACGCCCGTCAGCTACACGAGTCTCTCCACATCGGAGCTAAAGCGTTAGCAAGTAGATGCAGGATTTCAGTCACTGATGCGAAACACATAGTAACTACATGCCCCCACTGTCAGAAAGCACCACTGTGGTCCAGCGGGGTAAACCACGGAGGTCATAAAGCCTCTGAAGTGTGGCAGACGGATTTTACACTCTGCCAGTTGCTGAAACCTTGAGCGTGCCTAGCGGTAACTGCTGACACATATAGTGGAGTGATCAAAGCCACTCAACACCTTAGCACTGACTCCAAAGCAACCATCCAACATTGGCTGACAGCCATGGCATGGCTTGGCGTCCCTAATCAGATCAAAACAGAAAACAGTCCAAATTTTGTCTCTAAATCAGTCCAGGCATTTGCTCTGAAATGGGGTATTACTCTAACACACAGCATCCCGTATAATAGCATGGGACAAGCGATAGTAGAACGAGCGAATCAAACTCTGAAATCTAAATTGGAGGTATTAGCAAAACCAGAAGGTTTTGTCAATGCCATTCCTCCGGGAAACCAGGCACGCCTACTAGCGACTGCTCTGCTAGCACTGAATCAATTCCCCAGGGGGGAGGAGGTGAATAGCCCCACCCAAAAACATTGGGCCACTCAAGCACCAGAAGAAGGCCTGTTGGTCATAATTAGAAATGAGCTGGGAGAATGGGAACAAGGGTGGAAACTAGTTCTGACAGGGTGAGGGTATGCCACTGTCAGAAAAGATGGCAGTTAAGTGGTGTCCGCTTAAATCTATTAAACCAGACCTTCAGAATAAAACTAATGAAAACTGTGAGTTTTTGTTCACAGGACCGGATAATCGGACACCCCAGTAACCCGTACACCCCGGCAGTAAGCGTCCTGTCCAAGTCTGAGAGTTCCGCGCTGGCAGAATCCAGACAACGGCAAAATAGCGTCCGCAGGGTGGGGCTGCGATGCCTTTGTGTGCTTTGTGTGATCTTGATTTTGGTGCTTGTCACTATAGGACAGGTAGAATCAAATTACCATCACCATCAGCCATTCAGACGGATCCTATGGGACCCTGTATACTGAATAGGCTCTGTCATTTGTCAAGAGCCAGCTAGAGAAGGTTAACGTTATGTTGGTAGAACACCATCAACTGCTTTAAGAATATACTCACTAAGTGTTACCCCCAGCTATCCCTAAATTACCCCAAGTTACACCCCATTATTACCAGCTACCTCCTAACTTCCAACCATTTGCTGTGCCTTATGTTTTTTATTCAAGTTTATGACATATACTTTTTATAGAATAAGAATAAGAATAGAATTTTTTTGATTGTTGTATTTTAGCTAATTTAGTTATGCATAGGGAGGGGAGAAATGTAGGTAGTTAGGGTCTGGCGGCTGGAAGATGTCGTGCTGTACAGAAAAATAGGGCCCCTCTCCTAATATCCAGTAACATTTAGTTTGTGATGTAAGCAGGCAGAAGTGTCGTTGTGAACCCTAGCTTTATCAGGTTGTGTCACTCACCAATAAACGCTACTTGCCGTCCACCACACTGGTGTCTGTGAGCGGATGGCTTGAGAGGCCTGGGGTTGGTCGCCGTGCTGTTCCTGAACCAGGTCGCCATGCCTCGCAAAGGCAACACTGGAGATGCCTTCCTTGTTTGTGAGGAGTCTGAGAGACAGGCTACCTCTCAGCTTCAATAATTTAATTACAAATAGTATGAATTGCTGCCCAAGTGTGATGCGTTCCATGAAATGCCTTGGAAGGTTATGGTAGATATTTGGGTGGATTTTCTTTTATTTTTTATTATGCTTGCTGCTCATTACTGCTGTCAGGGCAAAGAGGACAAAGTGGAGCTGCAGATACTGGGATCATACACACGTGCATACTCACTCGTTAGTACAGGCAGAGGTCTTCGAGCAGTTCCCAAGAGCGTTTTCCACTCAGGAGACCAAGACTAGTATGGTTGTTGCTATTATTACTACTGCCATTGTTGTTATTCATTTGCTCAAGTTAAAATCAGGGCAGTAGTCAATTTTGTGAACTTAACTGTAGATACTACTATGGACATTGTTTCTGCCAAGGAAGTTTTGTTCTTGGTATTTGCAATTATATAGCATATCCTTGCTTTAAGTCTACAGCATTTTTCCTTTACTCCTCTGGTACACTGTATCAGTCATTTCCCGTGCTTGATATAGCCTTCTTGAAATGTATTTCTGCATTATCCTTACATTCTCAAATAAAAACAGGTGCTGAAGGCTGAGAGATGAGCATTTCACAGCTATAATGGATTTAATGACTGCTCTAAGAGATTCATTTAACTTATGAGTCTGAGCAACTCTAGTAACAACCAATATCCAATAAAGCTGATAGAATTATTATTTGTTACACTTTTACTATGGAAAATGTTTCACGATGTGTGATACACCCTGATTCATATCCTATCATTTATCAAGAGACATCTTATTATTAGACCTTGTTAACCAGAAAAGAAACCTTTTTTTCAACTTTATGAGGAATAAAACATGATAAATAATAATGGGAGAAATACTGTCAAGCAATTTATAAATGATGTGTTGTGAAAATATGGACACTTGATGGTTTCTCCTAGGAAGACATATGCTGCAGTAATACCATGATTCAGAAGGTGCTTTGCTAGTAACAGAAAAAATGATGGTCGATAGGAAAATGTCAGCCTAAAGCTCAAGTTCGTTGAATGACTGTAATTTCAATCATTGCACTAGAATCTTGTACTAGGTAGCCAAGAATGTTATTCAAAGATGAGTCAGGGGATGTATATTGACAGTGTTGAATAGTACAAAGCAGGTACGTTTGGAGCCTAAAGATTTCTGAATGTTTCTGTATATGCAGAAGCCACCCCAGATTACTCTGTATGCCATGAAACTGCCTCCCATCTCAGTGCATTATCAGTGAGTAAGTGATGTTTACCCAGTCCCTCAGGGTTTGCACAGTCTTTGGAAAGAAATATAAAAATTTTCATCAAGGTCAGATTTCCTTTTCTCCAGATTAAAGGAATATTTACATGTCCATCCGTACTTTAATTTCTAAGAGACATATTGAGCCAGAATGAGAATGTTATTCAGGATACCTAATCTAATTATTCAAGATATTTTATTAGCTAAATGATGAGAAATTGTGAAGAAAATCATTAAAATAAATGAAACAGATGAAGAATGTCAACAAAGACGTAAATTTAGGCTCTGTTTTGGATTATCTGAACAATGATGCAGACATTGAAAGTCTTAAACAGAATTAGATAGTCTCTAAGAATTCTGCAAACATGTCTTTAGTACCAAAATGCATTCTGCTGGCATTTTTCAAGCATGCATGAACACACAAAACTTTCATAACCATTTCTCTTTCATTTTGGAGAGGAAGAGAAAAGGAGGAACAAAAAAGCCCTGCAAAGCAATGCAATGAAAAAGTGAATTTGTGAAAAAGTGAATTTGTGAAAAAGTGAAATTTGTAAAAAAACGTAACAGAATTCAATTTGGATCTTGCTGCAACTTTGGAGGTATGGTTTGCAACCATTGATTGGTTCCATAATATCGAAGTAGAATATAAAAAAAAAAAAAAAGTGTTTATTTTATATTGTTTAGCAGTAATTTTCAAGCCTCGCTGAAGATAACTTGAGTTGCCCAAAGTACAAGATGATCTTGACAATTTACCCTTACAAGAAAGCTTTGTAACCTGAAGGCACAACAACAAATTAGACTCTTATTATAGACTTGGGACCAGTTTGAGGTGTAATGCTATCATACTTCACTGCAGGATAACAGTGAACAAATAAAATACTATCTATTGTCTTCAAGACTCCAGTACAGGAGAGAGGGAGAAAAAAAAACCAACAACAAACAATGGAGCAAATGTGGCTATAGCTTTGCTAGAAATTAAGAGTTCATGTAACTTTCATTACCTGTCATATTAACCATGTAAAAAATACTTAGATGGTAAAGAAAAAAAGGCAATTATGATTTCTGAAACCTCAACCTGGTATTTCACAGAACCATGGTAGAGGTTTAGAGGGGACCGCTGGAGCTCATCTAATCCAACCCACACTGCTAAATCGGTATCACGTAAAGGTTACACAGGATTGCATCCAGGTGAGCTTTGCATATGACTAGGGAAGGAGAGGGCATAAACTCCCTGGGAAACCTGTTCCACTCTTCTCAGAGTGAAGAATTTCCTTCTTGGAACACACTTCTTGTACTCCAGATTCTGCTTGTTGCCCCTTGTCCTGTCACTGGTCACCAGTGAAAACAGTCTAGCCCTATTCTCTTGACATCCACCCTATACATATATGTAGTTAAGATCCCCGCGCAGTCTTGCCTTCTCCTAGCTAAACAGACCCAGGTCTCAGCATTTTCTCATATGAGAGATGTTACAGACCCCTCACCATCATTGTAGCTCTTTCCAGCAGTTCCTTTTATTTTTTGAATTTGAGAGCCTAGAACTGGCCACAGAACTTCAGATGTGGCCTCATCTGGGCAGAGAGGAATGGGAAGCATAAATTCCTTTGAGCAGCTCAAAATGCACCCTCTTTGGCTATGCTCTTCTTAATGCACCCCAGGACACCATTGGCCTTCTTGGCCACAAGGACACATTTCTGGCTGATGGATAACTTGCTGTCCAGCAGTATTCTGGGTCCTTCTCTGCAGAGCTGCTTCTCAGCAGGTCAACCCCTAATCGAGACTGGTGCCTGGGGATATTACTCTCCAGGTGCAGGACCCTATGCTCACCGTTCTTGAATTTCATTTGGTTCACAAATCCATGGGCCTGGATGGGATGCACCCAATATGCGTTCAGGCAGCTGGCAGAAGTGATTGATGAGCTGCACTCTATCATCTTCGACAGGTCTTGGCGAACAGGAGAAGTGCCTGAGGACTGGAGGATAGCCAATGTCACTCCAGTCTTTAAAAATGACAAGAAGGAGGATCCTAGCAACTATAGGCCAGTCAGCCTCACTTCTGTCCCTGGAAAGGTGATGGAACAGCTTGTTCTGGGTGCCATCTCCAAGCAATTGGAAGCGATGAAGGTCATGAGGAGTAGTCAGCATGGATTCACCAAGGGGAGATCGTGCTCGACCAATCTCATAGCCTTCTATGATGTCATCACCAGCTGGGTAGATGGAGGGAGAGCAGTGGATGTCATCTACCTTGACTTCAGCAAGGTTTTCGATACTGTCTCCCATGACATCCTGATAGAAAAGCTGAGAGAGCATGGGATAGATGAGTGGACAGTGAGGTGGGTCGAGAACTGGCTCACAGACCATGCTCAGAGAGTCGTGATCAGTGGAGCAGAGTCGGACTGGAGGCCTGTGACTAGCCGTGTTCCCCAGGGCTCGGTGTTGGGTCCAGTCCTGTTCAATATCTTCATTGACGACCTTGATGAGGGAATAGCATCCACCCTCAGCAAGTACGCCGATGATACAAAGCTGGGAGGGGTGGCTGACACGCAGCAACACTGCACTGCCATCCAGTGAGACCTGTACAGGCTGAAAAGCTGGGCAGGGAGAAACCTAATGAAGTTCACCAAAAGCAAGTGTAAAGTCTTGCACCTGGGAAGGAACAACCGTTCATTTCTGTACAGGCTGGGGGATGTCCTGCTGGAGAAGAGCACTATGGAGAAGGACCTGGGGGTCCTAGTGGATGACAGGTTGGCTATGAGCCAGCAGTGTGCCCTGGAGACTAAGAGAGCCAATGGGATCCTGAGGTGCATCAGGAGGAGTGTGGCCAGCACGTCAAAGGAGGTGATCCTCCCCCTCTACTCTGCCCTGGTCAGGCCCCGCATGGAGTATTGTGTCCAGTTCTGGGCTCCCTGGTGTAAAAAGGACAGGGATCTCCTGGAGAGAGTCCAAAAAAAGGCTACAAAGATGATTAAGGGTCTGGAGCATCTCCCCTATGAGGAGAGGCTGAATAAGCTGGGACTGTTCAGTTATGAGAAATGAAGATTAAGGGGAGACCTAATTGGTGTTTACAGTTATATTAAGCATGACATGCAGGGGGAATCAGACAGTCCCTTTTCAGTGGTTAGTGGAGACAGGAGAAAGGGCAATGTCTGCAAGTTAGAACACAGGAAGTTCCACACCAACATGCGGAAAAGCTTTTTCACAGTGAGGGTGACAGAGCACTGGAATAGGCTGCCCAGGGAGGTGGTGGAGTCTCCTTCCCTGGAGATTTTCAAGACCCATCTGATGCCTATCTGTGTAATATGAGCTAGGGAGCCTGCTTTGGCAGGGGGTGTTGGACCCGATGATCTCGCGAGGTCCCTTCCAACCCCTATGATTCTGTGATTCTGGTATTCCTCTCTGCTCAACTCTTCAGCCTGTCCAGGCCTCACTGAATGGCTGCACACCCTTCTGGCGTGTCAGCCACTCCTCCCAGCAACTTTTCATTCCCAGTAATCCTGCTGAGGGTACACTCTGTCCTTTCATCCAGATTGTCCATGAGTCTATTGAACAAGAGCAGACTGAGCAGTGACCCTTGGGGCACACCACTGACTGCAGGCCTCCCATTGTATGCTGTGCTGCTTGTCACAACCCGCTGGTCTGGGTTGTTCAGCCAGTTCTCAACCACCTACCTCACTGAACACTCATGCAACCTACACTTCCTAAACTTCCTTATGAGGATGACATTATGGGAGACAGTGTCAAAAGGTTTGCTGAAGTCAAAGTGGACAAGTGCCACTTCTCTCCACCCATGCACTCAGCCAGTCATGCCATCAATGAAGGGTATCAAATTGGAAATGCATTATTTCCCCTTGGTGAGTCCATGTTGACCACTCCTGATAACCACCATCTACTCCACATGTTTACAGGTGGCCCCCCAGAATCATAGAATCAGCTTTCCTCTAGCCCCTTTAGGTACTGGAAAACTGTAATACCATTAACGATTTCTTCTCAGAAAGTGGGGTTAGGCATTGGAATGGTTTGCCCATGGAGGTGGGCAAACCATCCCTCAAGGTATTTACAGAAAGGTTGGATGAGCTACTTAGGGATATGGTTTAGTAAGTAATATAGGTGCGTGTGTAGGTGTATGTTGGCAGGGGGGACACACAACATGGGCGACAACACAATTGGACTAGATGATTGGATGATCTTTTCCAACCTTAACAATTCTCTTAATAAGGTCTCCCTGGAGCCTTCTCCGACTCTCAAACACGTCCAATTCTCTCAGCCTGTCATCATAGGAGAGGTACTCCAGCTCTCTCATTACCTCTGTGGCCCTTCTCTGAATCTGTTCAAACATTTCATGTCCTTCTCATGCTGGGTACTCCAGAACTGGACAAAGCACTCCAGGTGGGGTCTCATGAGAGTGGAGTAGAGGGGCAGAATCACCTCCCTTCACCCGCTGGCCACGCTCCTTTTGATGCAGCCCATGATATGGTTGGCCTTCTCAGCTATGAGTGCACATTGTTGGCTTAAGTTGAGCTTTTCATCTACCATCACCAAGTCCTTCTCTACAGGGCTGCTCTCTATCATATTGTATCCCTGCCTCTATTGACGACAAAGATTGCCCTGACACAAGTGCAGGACCTTGGATAAGCTGTTCCACCACCTTTCCAGGGATGGTGGTGAGACTGACTGGCCTGCAGTTTCCTGGGTCATCTTTCCTGCCCTTTTGGAAGTCCAGATTAACATTGGCATTCTTCAAGGTCTCCAGCACTGCTCTTGCTCTCCATGACATTTTACACGTGAATGGAGAGCAGAGTAGCAATAACATTTGCGAGCTGCCTGAGCACTCATGGGTGCATCCCATTGAGGAGTGTGTATTTTTGGATGTAGAGTTTGCCCAAATGATCTCTAGATGATCTTTCTCAACAAAAAGAAAGAAACTTCTTTTTTCCAGACTTTATCCTTTTGCTCCCCAGTCTTGGAAACCACTGCTCACCCCTCATGCATGCTGCCAGTAATGCTGTCATAGAAGCTGATCAGATTGGTCAGGCATCATTTCACCTTGGTGAATCCATGTTTATCACACCTGATACCTTTTTTTCTCCACAGGTTTACAGAAGACCCTCAGAATGAAAAATTCAAGTGTTTTAATTTTAGTTCATTACATTGATTTATTTTCTTCTCTCTTTCTGCACATTTTTGGTTTTTTGTTACATTTAGAATTCTGTATTTGTCTTATATATATGAGAGGGCTTTCATTTGCATTAAAGTTGGCCACAATCTCAAATTTCAAGGTACAGAAGATTATATTTGAGATAGGGACCAAAACCTGTGAATATACTTTTTATAATTAGAATATTTAGAATAGCTACTCAATACAAATATTTGTTTTCAACCTATTAGCTTTGAGCATATAGATAACTTAAAGCTGTAATCACCTCATTTTCTCTACAGTAAATAGTGCAACAGACAGCAGTCAGTTTTATTATCATCTGAGCTTCTTTTGGAGGACTTTGTCTTCCTCTGTAATTGTGAGGAAGCCAAATGAATTATCTAAAAATAATCTAATCCAGGCCGAAGCTCATCTTTATACTTTTATGGACACTCATGACAATAGCTAGTCATAAGATTATAGTATTTTTTTATTCATCCTTCAAATTACTATCAAAATTCCCATACATCAGATGGTATATACTGATTGTTTTCTCTGGACTTTGGAGAATGACTGATTGTAAATTAAAAGAAGTTTCAGCCTTCATTTATATAAAACATCAGTCACTAAAGTCTGCCTTTAATTTTTTTAAATAGCTGAAAATGTGACAGGTTTAGCACTGAGAAATAACAAACTTGGAATCATGAGCAAAAAATTTGTAGACAAAATCAAATGTCTTATTCTAGATCATCAATTAGTAGCTATGTATTTCTCAGCTCATTATTTGAAAAAGGAAATTCTAGTCTGATTTCTGGAACATACCTATGTGTATTAATGGGAAGAGAAGAAAAAAGATTTTTTTTTAAAGTTTCCTTTTATTGATTCTATACTCTGTAAATATTTTCATGTCTTTTTCTCTTCTCAATCTAGAAATTCATATTATAATGATATGACTTTGCCTTTACAGTTCCAATCCTTCCTTTTCATATATTTCATCTATTATCTAGTTTCTAAGAAAACAGAAAAGACCTTGACATATTTGTGTAAAAACCTATTATACTTCTTGAGCTATTTATATAGTGGAAGTCTTTACAATAATATATGAAATAAGCTTGCCCTGAAACAGAATATACTAGACTAGAAGTTTATTACGAAAGTACTTAATGGTTTTACATGATTCTGGTTTTTAATGAAGCAGTTTTACATTTTTATTCCCGCTTCCATTTCTGTTCTACTTATTTGTGTGATGAACTTTTATGGTCATGGTCTTCTGCATCCATAAACCAGCACAAATACTTTCTTGGTCCTTTGGAGTTACTTTTCTATTGATCTGCATATATTTATGATTGTATCAAAGACTTTACGTGTATCAGCACAGTTATTAACTTCAATTACTTTACCACATGGGTCATCTCACATAAAAAACCAGTATAGAACCTAAATTGATTGAGTTTCCAATCTGTTGTTACTATAAGGATTTGACATGGGATTTATATCTACAAATAATATTTTTTTTACTCCATCACCTTTACTATATAGTTCTAAATTAAATTGAAACTGCAGCATTCTCTGGACTGGTGGAGTGAAGTTATCAAGGTTGTTCCCTCAAAAAAATACCATAGAATAACTAGCTTTCTCCCACCTTTGTCTGCAATAGAACCTACTGTTTATTTTACTTAAGGATAGATGAAGCATCTTTACTGTAGGGGTGGTCATGCACTGGACCAAGTTGCCCAAAGAAGCTGTGAAATCTCAATTCTTGGAGATTTTCAAAATTAGTCACAACTCTGAGCAACCTGCTCCAGGTGACTCTGCTTTGAGATCTATGTCCTTCTCATCCTCAAGTAGACTCTGTGTGTGATTCTACGATACTATGAATAAGGTAAAATTTCTTTTTAATAACTTAGTCTTCTGTCCAAAAAGAAACTCATTTTATAGTAGCTCATTGTACTGCTCTGTTTAGAGCAATAAATTCCACATATCTAGAGTAGCAAGTTATTGCAAAGGGCAAACATCTGCATAATGCTAGTTTTACTCCAGCAGAGATCAATTTGCTTCAGTTGTATTTGGACACAAAGAATAAAAAAGTTTTTTTCCACAGTCTCAATAAGATTCAAGCCTTCTGGTCTACAGTGGTTCACATTTTATGAGCTTTATTTGTGTGGAGGCTTTTTTTATGATATAAATCTGCTTTGCATCTGAAAAGATATTTGTATTTCAAACCAGAGACCAGTACATACTTGGATGAAGATACTCTTTAAATCTTGAAAACAAAATCCCAGAGGGTATCCCACTAAAGTGCTGCATCAGAAATTTAGTCTGGTATTATTCATAATCTTTGAAGAATGTAAAATTAAGAAAGGGCCACTTGCAAAGAGGAAAATTAACCTAGTGTGAACAAAGCGATGGATTTTGTGGATTCACAAGGTAAGAAGAAATCTCCTGTTAATCTTGTTAATTTACTGCAGTAGCAAGTGTCATGACTTCAGTTCATTCTACAGAGATTACAGAGATATATGGCTTTGATGCAAGCAGTTTAATTTGCCTGTATAAAGCAAAACAGTGGTTCAGATATAAACAATGAGTTAAACATGTCATTCACAAAACCACACAAACTACAGAAGGTAAGAGGCTGAAGAGCTATATTTTGATTTTCATCAACATCTCAGGCCCAGTGACCTCAATTGAAATAACAGGACAAGAGTATCTGGACGCCTATCTGTGTAGTATGAGCTAGGGAGCCTGCTTTGGAAGGGGGGTTGGACCCGATGATCTCTCGAGGTCCCTCCCAACCCCTAAAACTCTGTTTCTGTCATCTTAGAAAATGTTGTCTCTGAAATTAAAAGTTTCCTGTTTCCAAGTTTTTATGTGAATGTGACCATTCATGATGTGGAATTTAACATTTAACATCAATGTCCAGTTGCACATTTTGCTTGATTTTTTTCTGCCCTGTGCAGGCCACTGTACACATGAAGTAAAGGAGTGGCCACTTCCCTTGAGAATTTGCACTAAGTGGTACCCCAAGGAATGAAACAAAAAGTGAAGAAATGAGGTTAAGAAAATGCTGTACTAAGTGCACACAAGACATTTTCAAATGTGTACTGCATAAGCTTTCCTATTCTTTTTCTTGCCATCGAGTGAAAAAATACTGAGATGAACACACAAGGTTTATTCAATAAGAATATCTTTGTTACTGCTTCTCTCTTAGATAATCAATTTCACTGTGTGCATTCTGTGAGTAATGGTACAATTTATCCTATTCAGGTCAATTCTGAAACCTGTTTTCTCTTATGTATGACTTTTGACTTCATTCACTAAATCTCTCTTCACCCTTTATTTTACATAAATGAGGGATTTACATTAGCCGAGGACTCTGCAGCACTGTTCGTTAGCAACAGCACTTTTCTTGTCATTTGTTTTCCAGGAAGCAAAACAAAATTTTCAGGATATCACAAGACCTCTTTTAAGTCTCATTTTGTAAAATTACCATTGTTTAATACTTTTAATTGCTTATAAAATATCTGGTATTATACAAGCTAGATTTAGAGAAAAAAAGGATAACTAATAATCTCTCAACAATTTTTAGAATGTTGTGAAAAGTATATTTAATAGAATAAATCAAAATTTAGTTAAATATTCACCTTTTATAAAAGAAAAGATAAAAGTATATATTGGACAATAAAGTATGCACCTAAAGCGTTTATTTAGCTGCTAAATCTCTAATATTTAATTGAATTTCCGTCTCTGTATATTTTCTTTTCACTTTCTTAAACTGATGATATCACTGGTCAGTCTGGCACTATGGTGGTGTTTGTGCTTGTATACTTTGGGTGGAGATACTCTGTGATGGAAGGTTCTAACATAAATGATCTCGTTCCAAGACTGAATTTCCAGTCCAAACATGCATTTGCCCTTTTTTTTTGGGGGGGGGCACCTGTTGTAGATTTGCTAGGCTGAGTTCTGGTGGAGGAGGGGAGTTGCAAGGGAATCACAGTTAGGAGGAAAAAAAAACATAAGCAGCCACTTGTTTGTCCCCAGAGAATGGAGTGAGAAAATGTAAGAAACTGTGCAGTCACCAAGGCCAGGGAAGGGGCGGGGGTGGGGAGGGGGGCAGGTGCTGGAAAGAAAGATGCCCCTGCAACCTCTGGGGAAACCCATGGTGGAGTGGGTGTCTCCCGACAGCCCATGGGAAAGACTGAGACCCTACCTGCAGCCTGTGGAGAGGCCCCATGCTGGAGCAGGTGGAGACATACAGGAGATGCTGTGGCCTGCACTGGAGCAAGCTGCTGCCAGCACTTGCAGCCAGCCCATGGAGAGAGACAGAGACACAGAGATGAGTGAGACAGAGATCCACGATGGAGCAGGTTTGCTGGGGCGACTTGTGACTCTGTGGGGGACCAGGCTGGAGCAGTCTGGGCCTGAGAGACTCAGAGACATTCTGTGATTTATGACTGCACCCATAGCAGTGTCCCATGCTGGGGCAGCTGGGGAAATGCTGAAGCCCTGTGTGGACTCACATTGGAGAAACTCGTGGAGGACTGTCTCCCATGAGTGGGACAGGGGTGTGAGGAATGCGCTCCCATCCCAGCTAGGAAGGTAAACAGCTCATGAGGAGCTGACTGAAACACCCATTCCCCCAGTCCTTGACACTCCCTGTGCTACAATGAGGGGAAGAAGCGAATGAAATCCTCACTAAAGTGAAGTCTGCTAAGGGAGGGGTGGTGGGAGGTGTTTTAAGATCTGGCCACACTTCTCATTACCTAACTCTGGTGTCACTGGGGGTGCAGGACAGTGTCATAAATTAGTTTTCTTTCCTTTATTCTGTATTGAGTCTGTTCTGCCTGTGGTGTTGATTGCGGAATGATCTCTCCCTGTACTTATCTTGACTCCTAAGCCTCTCAGTATGTATTTTCTACCCTGTCCAGCTGAAAAGGGAAGTGACAGTGCAGCTTTGGTGGGTATCTGGTCTCCAGCCAGGGTCAAACCACCACAGCACCATATCTCTGCTAATATAACCCTTCTACTGGACTCAGGCACTTGAGCCTGTGATACTTCAGGATTCAACACTTAATGCAGATTAAGAAACATCCTAAAAAGTTTCTTTTTAAAATCTGTTATCTTCCTTTCATCACTTCTGTTGTATATTTTTTGCTGTTCTTTTTTTGTTCTCCTGGAAGCACTTCAGATTTTTTTCTCTGCACATACACTCCCAAACCTTACAGAGCTTTTTCATATATTGTCCTACTGTTTCCACTCTGTGAACACTGGATCTTTTTCTCACACTTTCTACTTACTATTGACTACAACCACTCACATTATTCAATGCAATTTAAGTGGTTGATGCATGTTGTCCTTCCTTTATTTCTCTGCTTGCAAACACATTCTGAGCAGAGTCATCATTTGTCATTGTACACCAGCAATCTGCAGCCATCAATTTGCAAGGTAAGGTTTGTTCCTGAATTGTTTATCTCAGCAATTACATACTTTGAATTCAGGGAGTGTAATTTCTAACTCACTGGAAAAAACCTGAGTTCTAGTAGGAAAAGATTTGGGGCCCTTAGCTGGGAAGTTTTTGCAGTTGTTATCCATATTTCTCCTCAATCACAGAAGACAGAATTAGTAATTTTTACATGGAAACCAGTTTGACACAACTTATAAGTGGTTTTTATTTGAGCAATGCCAGAATGATCAACTCTACCTTGTTACTTCCTTTTCTGTTAACTATTTGTAACAAAGCAAATTTTTAAATTCCTGCTTTTTTGTTTGCTTGTTTTTTGCATTAAAAAGCTTGCTCATCATTAGCAATCACCACTGTAAAAACTTTTAAAACCTAAAACTACAATTCATTTTCCTAAATAGTTTTCTCTTCGTCATATCTCAATCTCCACTGGAGTTCAGATCATACTTTAACACAAGCAGAACCTGTGACTGAACCAGTATTAAATTCTGACCACATTTCTGTCAAGTAGTCTGATGTAAAGAAAATCTGTTTGGAAACTTTGAGATATGATGGAAAAAAAGATTTCTAATTAATAGCATCAATTCTCTCTATTACTTTTCCTCTCCTTTCTTATAGGATATATTGTGAAAGAAAAAGACATCCCAAATGAAACAATCAAATCAGTGATCTACAAATAATCTCATAAAAATAAAACCGTATGAAAATATTTGCAATTGCTTTTAAATTTTACTCCAGTAAAATAATTTGCAGTACTATTTTGTTGTGAGTTTTAAGGTCAGCCTTGAGCAGTTGAAGTCATGAGGTTTCTGCACTCCCAAAGACCACATTAAATGCACTATAAAAGAAACTCTCATCTCATAGTTTAAATTAAGACTTGTTTCCACATCATTCATGAACTTTCACTTGCAGGAGGACTCTTCTGATCAAATGTTAATCTCTACAATGTGGACCAAAGCATCAGAATTAGTCTCACAAGACTGCCTGTCTATCCAGAGAGAGAAATAAACCCTTCTAGGATATGTTTCAATCCATTTTAAGATAAATGTCCAAAACAGTTCAAGAAGAGAATGTGTATCACTTTGCTTTTTTGCCATTAAACTTTTCTAAAAATTCTTCCCAGCCTTGTAGCCCTCTAAGTTATATGGCAGATGCAAGCAGAGGGAAATCATCACCCCAGTTTTCCTTTTGTGACTATGTAGTGCCAGTCCTTGATGGGGCACTGCATCAACACAAAGTTCATAGCCTTGTTTAGGTTTGGGTTTTTTTTCCTTCCTTTATTTTTCCCCCA
This sequence comes from Laterallus jamaicensis coturniculus, assembly GCA_022605575.1. Taxonomy (NCBI): domain Eukaryota; kingdom Metazoa; phylum Chordata; class Aves; order Gruiformes; family Rallidae; genus Laterallus; species Laterallus jamaicensis. The sequence goes on from JAKCOX010000056.1 coordinate 3,436,679, forward strand.
GAAATACTTTTCCCAACTATTTTCCTCTCTGATCCTCTTTGCAGATAGATCTTCCATAGCTTTTTATTTAGGACCCACAATTCATACTTGAATAAGATTTTTCATGAAGTGTCCAGTCTTAAAAGAATCTATGCCTTGAACTTATTATTAATTACTACTTCACCTAACTGTGTAATTTTCAAATTTAGGTTCAAATGTTTAAGTTTAAGATGGGTGTTCAAATGTCTCCTCAGCTTCAGTGGCTCAAGTTGAGATCTTCTATAATCCTTGGCTACCATAACGTAGACCAGTGAACAATCCATCTGAACATAGATGATCTGAACATACCTCAGCAGCCAAACCTAAGTAAAGACCATGTTCAGGATTCAAAGGGCGTAAAGGGAATCCTCTGTGTTTTCAACCTGCCCTGAAGAGTGTTAGATAGCCAAAAAAAGGGGTAAAAAATATTCCATACAATACACCTACGTCACATGTCTGCTGAATTACATAATAAAGAGGTCTTCTTTCATCTTGGAAGGAATATCCCCCTCTTCCCTTTCACCTTTACTTTTTCTAAAGAAAACTCCCTCCTGTACACAAGGAAGATATATTTTGATATGAAACTTGTGTTGAAAAAAAACAATCCACATACTGATGCACAGATTTGGAACAGACTCTATGCAGAAGCAAATTCTTTTTTTTTTGTTCTATATCATACCAAAATTTAAAAACTGGAAATTAATAGTACCATGTATTTCATGTTCACACATATACACACATTTTCTCCTCAGCCCCCTCCCCGCCCCCATTTATTTTTATTTTTCAGCTCTCAATTACTCAAGTAGAAAGCACTTAGTGGAACAATCAAATGTGTCTTGGCAGGGGAAAAAAAATCAGATTTTAGTTTTACAATGCTCTCAGGCTTCTCTGATGAACTTCTAAAGTAATCTAGGAAAGACATGTTCATTAGAGTCTATTACTTGGCTGGATAATTGCTGTTCGTATCAGAAACACAAATCACAAGAAAGGCTTATTAAAACAACCTATTAAAAATCTCAGACAGACAGACTGTTCAGCAGTATCTGCCACTAAGTCCTATAAAGAGTACCAAGGAAATTACAAAATTGGAAAAGCTTGTTAAGGTTATTTTGTTGTCTTTCTGCCTGTAAGAACAGGATTTTTTTTTTCGTACTATTGTCTGTTTATGAATACCTTATCCCATCTAGTGTGCAGTGAGTCAAAAAATAGAATATCCATCATTTCCTACAGCAGATAATCTTATATTCTAATAGATTTTAGAACTAGAATCTTTATTCTTGCTGTTATCTTTTTTTTTTTCTTTTTTCCTTGGATTCACCCTTTCACTTATTATTTCTATTCTTATGTATCTGTTTGCTTTAAATTGCCACATTGCCACAGCTGTCCATCATTGCCTATCACCTGTCGTAGTTCTGGCCTAAACCAGTTCTCTTTTCCTCATCCTCCTAATGGATGCATAGATAACAACTATAGTTGTGATTCAGCAAACCAAATAAACACTTAATATTAAGGAGATACTCCTAATATTCTGTAATATTAAGAAGATGGTTAAGTATTGTGTTATTTATCTTCATATCAAAGAGATACTCATCATTAAAGTACTAAAGCAAGTGCAAATCACCATGCAAACAAACCTCCTATGTAGCATTCCCCAGAAACACCCTGGTATTTTGGTGGTTGAAGAGGGGACCTGGCACTTTTGATATCAAAATTTTAACTCGACAGTCCAGAATATCTGTCCAGAAAATACCACAGGGACCTTCTCTATCTCTCTCTCTCACTTTCCCCACCCCCCTCCCCCATTGTGGGAATGGTTTAGCGCATGATGGCAACATTTATAGGCAATGTAATGATTTTGCAGTCAAACTTACAAATATACTGCTGTTGACAGCTTTTTAATGTTTCATCAGCTACATACGAAGATTACATGGAAGGACACATTTGGTAAATATTTGATGAATGTCATCAAGACAAGGACAGAGTTACATTACTAAGGACTTTATAATTAATAAAGGAAATTTGTAGGGTTTTGGGGATTTTTCGTTAGGTTTTTTTGGGTTTTTTTATGATCACCAATCTCTTTCCTAAAAGGTCCTAAAGGGTGCCATAGGGAATATTTACACAGGCAGTCACATAGAACTAAATTCATGCTGATACATTAGCAAGGAAAATGCTATAATTTTAATATCACTGGACACTTTAACGTAATTTAAAATTGAGATAGTATACTCTCTCCATATTTTCATGATAAAAGGTTTGAATAGCTATACGTTTATCATAAGCCTAGAAGCAGAATTTTACTAATACGCTGTTACTGTTTTGATGAAAAATAGTACAAGCCAAAAATCTAGAGTTTTCTTTGTCATTTACTTTTTAGCAAACAAAGTATATCTGATATTGGAAACGTGGACCTTTTCATTTGGTAACAGTCATTATTTATGGATAAAAAGAATTTTAAGAATAACTATTACAGATTCTAATCTCATCAGTGGGAATAAAAATAAGTGTGAATACAGGTAGTACAGAATAAGGTTAAGGATTTCAAGATGACGTCAATAAAAAAAAATTGAAAGACAAAAGTTTATTATCCTTAAGTTATAGCACATATTCATCTATCCCACTATAATTATGGACTCCTCTCACACAGTCTTTCAGCATCAATTTTATATTCTTTTATATTTATAATGCAAATTTTTTTATGAAGAACATTCTTATGTAAAAATCACCAGTAATAAAATGCTTATTCTCAGTCAATATTATATTTAATTATATATATTATTTTCCATGCAGTCTTGATTCTGCCCATCTGTGCAATCTTGTTATAGAATTCAGTAATATAGTTTTAGTTAAATGTTCTGAATTTTTACTAAGCATACCTGACTTCATTTTAATAACGCCTGCACTAGTCTACAACCAGTCCTCTTTTAGCATTACATCCCTACCCCTTGTGAGGTTACACACAATGGGGTTACCCAGTCTGATCTTCTCTGCCATCTTCCATAAAAAGCAGAAAGGGAAGTGTTCCTTATTTTGTACATAGAAAGAATACTTTCCCAGGAAAATGTCTCTCCATTAGTTTTGACTCCTGCTTGCCTTTCTTCAACAGAGATCAAGCTAGGAAAGGGCATATGCCCTGCAGCCTCACCAACACCATCAAGAGAGGTATGTTTTCTGCTTTTGAGGACAGGTAGATTAGTCTTCAGACTAATTGAGAAAATTATGGTCGAGGCTGTGGTACGTTATGTTGTCAGGGGAGACATTTATCTCCCATACAATCATCTCTATCAATGTGGAGACAATATACCAGCTCCAAACTTTTCTTCCTAAGACCCAGGCTTAGACAAGGATCTAAGAATCATAGCACTGCCATTTCAGCCCATGACTAATGTGGAAAGGCCCTTGAAAGACATCACAGTGAAGGAGACCCAAACTATTAGCAAATATAAACACTGAAACCATGACACTGCATGGGTCTGCCTTGGTTATCTTATAAAGAAAGTTCATTTGAATTGTTGCTTATCTGGCCGCATTAAAAAAAAAGTTATCTGCAAGTTGTTGTTCAGTAGGTAGACATTAAATTTCAACACAAATGGTATTTTGCAGTAATTATTTGACTAACTTGAGCAGTTACTGTATATAGTGCCCATGGTTGAAATTAAAAAGAGACAAATTAAAATGAAAAGCTGACTCTTAGCCAAAGTTGAAGGGATGCTGCTGATACCATCTGCTAGTACAGCCCACAGGAACCAGGAAACCACAGAATTAGCTTTATGTAAGGAGTTATGTTTCATCTGCTTTTTAGGGAAGATTAACAGGAGCCTGTTGTCCAATTGCAATATTAGTATCCATTTAATATTGCTTCTGTTTTTGCTAGGAGTGATTTTAAATCTCGATTGAGAAGTAGAAGTGCTTTATCCAAATGACACAACTTTTGCTGCATGAAAAACTAGGTTAAAAAGCTAGTTTTCTTGTGCACTTTCCAGATGCGCCACTAATGATCCAGTCCGAGGATACCAAGAGTGATATTTTTAAAAAATTTTACTTTTTTTACTATTCTAAATACTTCTCTTTCTCTAGTAAGCAGTATTGTTACGTTGGGAGAGAATCTTGTGTATTTTGAAGACTCTTACATGTTTAATGAATGAAGTACTGAAAGTTTTGAGGGAATTTTTTTTTTTTGTGCTAGGTAAAATTATTTTTTTACATATGAGACTCATTGTTATATTAATATATTCAAAACATTAATTTAAATATTTTGATAGACTGTAAAGTAACCTAAAAAACAAAAGACATCCACTATATAAAAAAATCATAGAATCATTTAGATTGGAAAATACTTTTAAGATAATCTAGTCCAACCATAAACCTAACAACCATTAAACCATGTCCCCAAGCAGCACATCTATGCATGTTTTAAATACCTCCAGGGCTGGTTGACTTCCCTCTGGGCAGCCTGCTCCAGTGATTGACAACCCTTTCAGTGAAGATTTTTTTCTTAATATCAATCTAAACCTTCCCTGGTGTAACTTAAGGCTATTTCTTCTTGTTACTCGGGAAAAGGGACCAACAAGGTACTTGTGGAGAGCTATGAGGTTCCCCCCGAGCCTTTTCTTTTCCACGCTTAACTACCCCAGGCCCCTCAGCTGCCCCCCAACAGACTTCTTCTCTAGACCCTTCACCTCTTTACTGTCCTTCTTTGGGCATGCTCCTTCTTGTAGCAAGGGGACCAAAAATTTAAAACAGCACTCAAGGTACAACCTCACCAGTGCTGAGAACAGGAGACAATCTCTGCCCTGGTCCCACTGGCCACACCATTTCTCATACAAACCAGGATGCTGTTGCACTTCTTGGGCACCTGCAGACGTTGCTGTCTCACATTCAGCTGTCTGTTGACCAACACCCCAAGACTTTTTCCACCAGGTAGCTACCCAACTCTGAGCCTTGTTGACTCTCATACAATTGCCTTCGGCCCACTGATCCAATCTGTAGAGCCTTCCTGACCTTAAGGAGATCAAAATTCCAGCCCAACTTGGTATCATCTGTATTTTTACTGAGGGTAATGTCCTAATCATTGATAAAGATCTTAAAGAATGGCCTCTGTACTGAGCCCTGGGGAACACTAGTTCTGACTGGCTCCCAACTGGATTTGAACCCGTTCACTACACTTCTTTTGGCTCAGCCACCCAGACATATGTTTACGACACAACTGTGAGATTTGAAGGTTCAGGAATGAACATTCAGTTATTACATTCAGAGTAGTGATATTCTGCACTAGAAAATAAAACATTTTCCAGAGATCTTGGAGGCCATTAGAGCATCAATATAAAAAGGATGTGGTATAAACAGGAAAAAAGTAGCTCTAGACATACCTGGGAAATGATTGGGAGAACTGATTGGAAGAGAGGTTTTCTCTAGTGTTGTTATTAAAGATTTAAAATTAAATGTGCATGAGCTGGATATATCCAACTGTTGAGCCCAAACCCCAGACTTGTGGCTTCATTACCTGGCTGCTCAATGATCTAAAATGGTGCCTGAATTAGGGGCAAAGTTAGCTAGTGTCTTTGGTATAGTTACAGAAATGCTTCCCTGTAGTTTGCCTCAGGTAGTGAAGGAGTTTTTTAGCATTCAACGCTGAGATTTAAGTTTTCCTAACCCTGCTAATATTATGCCATTAGAGAAAAAGGTAATTGGCACAAGGTAACGTAAGAGTTAGGCTTTTTATATGCATCATTGACACATGCTGTCTTCTTAGCTGAATGCGAGTTCCTGCTAGCTCCACAGCTGATTTTGCTAAATGCAACAGCACTATGGATACAATTTTCTTCCAGAGGTTGGTCCTAAGGCTCATTTTGTTATCCCCTGTGTTGTGTTTGTTATTTTGCTTTTTCTTCAAAATAAATATCCTTACCTAAAGGTAACTTTAATCCTTTGTGTACATGTGAGGTGGGAAGGGTTTCCAGAATCACATTTCAGGCATTTTCCATCAAGGAATATCCCAAGTCTTTACGGACTATGGAATAAAGCAGCTGCATATTCTCTGTTACTCATTTTGAACTGAATGTAGAAGCCCAACTGGTGTTGCTGTGAGAGAAAATAGCTTTCAGCAAGAACATTGTCATGGTTTGTAGAATCACTTTCTGCTTATCTAATAAATTTACACACAGAAATCCCTCCAGGAATTAATGCATTTTCTACACAAGAGCTATATTCCCCTTGCACTAAATTTTAGACCAAAGCAGGACAGGTACTGAATGAGAATTATATATTTTTTTTCACTAAAGGAAACAAGGTTTAAAAGAAAGTGTTATGTCAAGTATAGGATAAATTCAGGGATGCAATGAAGTCAGTTGCCAAATTTTGTAAATTACTAATTAACGAGTACAGCAGAGTTGTGGGTTTTTTTATTCTGCTCATTCTCAGTGTCATAGGATCTCTTGCAACAAGAGGCAGGCTCCCAATTTTCATGTTGTATGAAGAGGACTGCATCTCCAGTAATTACTAACCCCATAATCCTTTCAGTAACAAAACAAACAAAAAAGCACTGCCTTTGGTTCTGTTCTCACAGCCTTGCATCATCAGGTCCAGATTTTGTTACCCATGAAGCACTTTTCCTTAATGTGCGACCTTTAGGATTTCTGTTCTTTCATGGACAACACAGTGTTTTCAGTTTATTTGTTAACAGAATGTGCACTTCAATGACTAAAACTCCTGCTGAAACAGTCTTTTTATTGTAAATTATTTCAAATGTACCCAGTTCCTGAATTTCCATTACACAAGAAATTACTCTTGTAAATTAAACTATTCACCATGCCAATTACTAACACTATGATATCTTATTTCAGATTACATTAATCAAAGAAAATGTAACCTTGAATGTTATTCTCTGGTCCAGAAATTGAATTGAAATGGTGGCCAGAAAATTCTTATTTCTCTTCCTTTTGAACCTATTCTAGAAGCTGCATAAAATTATGTAACAATCTGAGCATTAAGCAGGGAGATAATAACTGACATTTCAGATCTACTAATACATAGTTATAAATCTGATAATTTTATATCTTTGCAGATTTATTAATCTGAAAAAAATCATTTGAAGCACTGGGTTTTTAATAATCATATTCATATTAAATTACTTTCTGAGGCTAACCTCTTGCTAACTCTGCTCTAAATCTATTTAATTTTTTTAATAAGTGAGAAAGCTACACAGGAAATTTAAAAAAAAAATCCTTAAAAAGATGACATAACTACACTGTTGCCAATTTTAAGAATAAGATACCCTTGTTTCATTAGTTGGTCTGTGTTATTTTAAGCAGAAAAACTACTTGCCATCACACTGTGCAAATGCCAGGTGTGAAATATAGGTTCAATTTAGGCCTGTGGGACTCTATTCACTGACTTCAGTGGGGATAGGATTTCTCCCCATGAATTCAGCTTTCAGTATCCACTTGTTTTAACTTCACATACAGCCGAAAGCCAGAGTTGATGTACGAGAAGCATTTAGCCAGTAGTAGCCTTAGGAAGTATCATAACACAGCTAAATCATACCATCTTTCCTCCTATTTCTTCTTTGCTTTCAGGGGTTGTAATTTGCTGCTCATCTACAACAATATTAAATTGCTTTATCCTTCCTACATATGCACTTAGAAACTCAAGTTCTCCACTTTAAATAGCAGAGTCACAGACTAGTTTGAAACCTATTTCTTATGTGAGATTATTTGTCATCTAAGAAAGGAGTAAGTGAGCTCTACTTGCTTTATGCTATAGAGACATAAAGGAAATTCCTGTTTCTCAGTGAAATGTTGTGATGTACCAGTGTCATGACAGGAGATGTAGCGTGATCAATCTCCTCCAACAAGGCTAGAAGTATGAAGTATCCTTTACCATTAAATAAGTATTTTATGTTTTAAAAGTGAAAATATTTTGTCTTTTTGTCTTTTATTTTCCAAAACCTTTCAGACTTTCATCAAGGCACATTTTACCTCATTATTTTCTCCAGAGTTATTTTACATTTATAGGGAAAGGATGGGAGATAGCAGTATTTCTAATGAAATGTTAAGAGCTTAAGGGATCAAACTAAATTTGTTACTTTGCATTTTCTTCAAATCTTATTTCCAAAAGCAGCCAGATTGTTATCCCTGGAACAGAAACTGCAGGACCTCTGATGAGTTTTGTCAAGGATGAGAGTGACAATTTTTCAGTCTTACCATTATTTTCTCTTTTATATGTTTCTCGACCAAATATTCAGATTATATATAGTGGTTTTAAATATCTTTCTGCCTAAGTAATAGTCTTGTAGAACTCTGTAAAAATATACAGAATGTATGAAAAGTTTTTAATGCAAAATGAAGAACTGGACCAAAATATTCCAAGAGAAGTCTCCCATTATCCTCCTGTCACTTTCCAGAATGTAAAAAACCAATCATTTCTCATCAGTTTAATTGCCTTGATGCCATTTCTAGGAGAAAAATGAACAAGAGTAACCTTCCATTGGACTTATAAAATTTGACAAAGAATGGAAGAAAACTGTATGGAAATTTTTAAATTACTTTTCTTTTTTTTAGTGACTCTTACCTCTACAGCAAATGAATACATTATGAAAACAATTTCAGAGGGAGTTGGAATTCTCCCCTGAAGGATTTCTTTTTTGCCTGATACACTGTCTAAGACGAAAAATTACCAATTTCATTATATCAGGTGTCTAATTTAGTGTCTGAATCTAATGTAGGTAAATTGGATTAATGATACCTATCATGGATCGCAAACACACGATAGTCAGTCTCATTTTAATTCTTTTGCATCTAAAATCTTTCCTACGTCAAGAAGTTGTGACAGTGCGTAATACATAATCTAAAATCATGTGTTCTGTTCAATATTGTAGCAGCCAAAGTCACATTGAAGAGAAGTATTTAATTTAGAAGTAACTTTAATGTTATATTAGTTGAATTCAGTGACCTAAAGAGAAAAGTAGCAGAGGCATAATTTGAAGCCAGGGTTGAAGTTTCCCAGTCTGAGTTCAATAATGAAGCAGATAGAGGAGCTGATGATATTGGAGAATGATGTGGTACTTCAAACATCTGGGAAGTCTCAGAGGCATTGCACTACAAACTGACCTAGTATTCCTGAGGCTATTTTCAACGGCATGGTTTTATTACATATTTTGTTACCTAGGACTACAGTGACAGTAAAGTCCTACAGTGTTTTATGAAGGCATTAGAATAGCTTCCTCCCCTTCACCCCCGGTATCTATTACCTGGGTGTTATGGAAATGATACTTCCATTGTGGATGGGCGGAGATAAACATCTCAGTGTGAATTAAGTACCTAACATGATCCGATAGTTTAAAAAAATATCTTTAAGCTTTTATATGCGTTTTTTGATACTTTTAATAACTCCTATCCTTTGAAAATGAATCTGATCTGGGAACCTGAATCTGAATGCTTTTTTTTTTTTTTTTAGTATACAAATTTTGCTTAAGCATTTAAGTGACTTCAGTATTTTTGCAAATATTAACCATGGCTAAAAAACCCCAGACACGTTCTGTGTAAAATAATCCACAGATGAGTCATCAGACTTTATTAGAATTCAACACTGGACCTCATGACAATGACCACAACAATAAAACACCGTATGACATGTATCATAAATTGGCACTAGGTTTTGTCTTCTTGCCTCCTGAATGGGACAAAAATTGTAAGTTATATGTAACTGTACCATAAAATAGAACTGCAATAAGGAATGCTGAAAGACAGGAAATTGTATCAAGTTCGCAAGAAAATCTACTTTGTACATTGAGACACTACTATGTTTTTGTTTCTAGTTGATTTTCTTAGTAGGAATGACTCAGGCCTCATATATACATTTAATACCTCACTCACTTAGGTATGCAGCTGTGTATTGAACGGCTGTGAGCTGATGCCATACTGGATGTAGAACATCTGAAAAAAAACCACTCTTGACATGTTTGACATAAATTAGTCATATAAAAGGCATCATTGCTAAACTGTCTGAACATAAAACGAAGTTCACTTAATATTGCTGAATGAGCTGGTCATGTAAGAGTCCTCTAGCTGTCCTTATTCCATCAGTAAACACAACTTGAAGAAAAATTATAGGGAGAGACCAGACAAAATATGCTAGTGACAGGACAAGGGGAAATGGTCTTCAATTGCATCAGGGGAAGTTTAGGTTGGATATTAGGAAATATTTCTTTACTGAAAGGGCTGTTAGATATTGAAACAGGCTGCTCAGGGAGGTGGTGGAGTCCCTGGAGGTGTTTAAAAGAAGAGCAGATGTTGTACTTGGTGACATGTTCTAGTGTTGGACCTAGCAGGACTTGACAGATAGTTGAACTTGAAGGTGTTTTCCAACCATAACCATTCTATGTTTCTATGATACTTTGATTCTAAGCTTTTCAGCCAAGCAGAACTTAGTGGAGCCAGTATAAAGCCAGGTGTTTCATGTCTAAAAGTGCTTGAAACCAATGGCAGTTTTGGCTAAACGGGAGTTACAAGACTCTTTAGCACTTACCCGTATGAAACTCATAGGTAAGTCTGAGTACATATAAGTACATATAAGTACATATGAGTACATATAAGTACATGCTAAGCAAGATCTAGATTTTTGGAAGTGTGATTATGTTAGCCTGATAGAACATCCTAAAAGAAACAAGGGTCTGTTTCACACTTGCAATGAGACACAATGTGAAAGTGTGGCTAAATCTGTTCAGCTGGGAAAAAGGGGTGGGAGGGGGTGAATAGTTTAAAAACACACTGCAAATTGAATGACCTTTTTTTAAGTCAAACCACTCTGACGTAAGGAAAAAAAATTCAATTTTTCCTTTTGTATTCAAGAGAACAGGCAGAAACTTCTGTCCCACATGCATCACCTGCCTTAAATTTCTGCTTTTAGAATGTTTGTGTTATTCTCTATATGTGTTTATCTCTGTGAACTGGGTCTGCAAACACCAAACTTGTTTAGAAACTTATTTTTAACCTTCTTAAGTGTAGCAGAATGAATCCCATTTTGAACATTTTAAACTTGCTTTTTTGATATGACAGATGTGAAAGATAATTTAACTAATAAAATACAATGCACTTAAACTGCATTTTGCAAATGTCCAAACAGTTGGCCAGTGTCATATGCTGCTTTTTTTCAAAATCACTTAGAGAGCAGAGACACATTCCACTTTGTAGCTCAGTCCTAATCCTAAGAGAAGTTACTAACTGCTGACTGCAGCCACATTGGCTGATTCTCAGCTCCTTTCAAAAAGTGTTAAAGCTAGGATGTCAGCTGACATGATATATAACCATGTAACTGAAAGACATTTTCAGTGTGATAAAACCTGGTTTATTTTATAAAAGACATTTTCTCTTGAGTAGCTGTGTTAGCATGTACTCACTCATCTATAACCTTTTCATACTTTTTATTCACCTGGGTTTCTAAAGTTTCTACTTTTTTTTTCCTTTTCTTTTCTTTTGAGGACTAATATTATCACTTTCATTAGAGCTCATCAAGTCCTAAAACTACAGTGGCAGAATCTGATTATTGGCCAAAAAGAAAAGTCTAGTTCTAAAGGTGAACAACAGTTTGGGCTTCCAAAGACAAAGCAGGAAGGACAGTAGCTGTGAAGTCTGTGAAACCTGAAATGAATTTAAACACTTTCTAAAACTCATTTTACACTTAGAAATGACTGAAGTATTTAACACATTTTCTACAAACTTTATGACTTTGCATCACTCATGGCATTTTAGGTCAAAGTATACTTACTAATAATGTTATTTGCTTCATTTTCCACCATGTGGCGGGCAGATATCTTTTACAAAGGATAATTTTAGAAGTGTGCCTCCTAATTTATAGACATGAACTCCATGTTCCTACAAACATGTCCTAACTGCTTAGTTAGGACATCAAGTCAAGGACAACTCATAAACCCACCAATATTATTACTATCAATTGCCTGGAGAAGGAGACACATTTGCTTCAGATGCTATGTGATCATATTCATATCATGGTAGTAGAAAAAAAGCAATTCAGAGAAAAGGAAATTATATAATCTATGCAGGAATAAAACAAAAAAAAAAGGCCAATTTGGTGGGATTCAAGTAGTTTTGTATAATGTTTCAGGTTGAAGAAAAAAGAAGACTGAGAGTGGATCTCATCCATGTTTATAAATACCTAAAGGGCAGATGTCAAGAGGATGGGGCCAGACTCTTCTCAGTGGTGCCCAGTGACAGGACAAGCGGCAACAGGCACAAAATGGAACATAGGAAATTCCCTCTGAACATAATGAAAATCTTCTTCACTCTGAGGGTGCCCAGAGAGGCTGTGGAGTCTCCTTCTCTGAATAGATTACCTGCTCTAGGCAATCTTGCTTTAGCAGGGGGGTTGGACTAGATGATCTCAAGTTCCCATCCCACCCCTGTTTTGACATTCTGTAATTCTATAATAATGCATGTGCCATGACATACAAGTGTCTTTTGTATGTGCTGGCATGAAAACTGACTTAAACACAGAAGTCTATAGTAAAGGAAAATACTAGCTGTTTAGTTTTACTGACACCAAGATTATCTGTTTGAATGTCACTCACATTTGTTGCAAACTGATGAGTGAAAAAAATATATTACTGCTTATCACAACTTCTGTGACTGTATCATCGCAGACAAACTCAGTGAGTACCAGACCCTGGTGCGCTAAGTTCTGTGAAAGTGAATTGAAAGATAGTGGTGGTCAATGGGTCTATGTCCAGGTGAAGGCCAGTGACAAGCAGTGTCCCGAGGGGTCTGTCTTGGGACTGGTTTTCTTAAACATCTTTATCAATGACATTGATGATGGAATTGAGTGCAGTATCAGCAGTTTTGTGGATGACACCAAGCTGACTGGTGTGGTTGACACAATAGAAGGAAAGGAAGCCATCCAGAGGGATCTTGACAAGCTGGAAAGATGGGCCTGGGTGAACCCAATGAGGTTCAACACTGGAAAATGTAAGGTGTTGCACTTGGGCCAGAAGAGTCCCAGACATAGATACAGACTGGGAGAAGAGCTTCTTGAGAGTAGCCCTGCTGAGAAGGACTTGGGGATTCTGGTGGATGAGAAACTTAACATGACCAGCAGTGTGCTCTTGCAGCTCGCAAGGCCAATAGTATTCAACAGCGCTTCTTCCAGGAACGATGCATCCCTTTGAGTAAGAAATCGGGAAAGAGAGGTAAAAGACCTTCATGGATTAGCAGGGAGCTCATGAATACACTCAAAGAGAGCATATTCATATACTCCCATATATTGCAGCTCGCAAGGCCAATGGTATCCTGGGCTCCATCAGAAGAGGGGTGACCAGCAGGGACAGGGAGGTGATTGTCCCTCTCTACTCTGCCCTCGTGAGGCACCATCTGGAGTACTGTGTCCAGATCTGGGGGCTCCAATACAAGAAAGATGTAGAATTGTTGGAGAGGGTTCAGAGGAGGGCCACAAAGATTATTAGAGGGGTGGAGCACCTGCCTTACAAAGAGAGGCTGAGGGAACTGGGCTTGTTCATCCTGGAGAAGAGAAGGCTGCGGGGGGACCTCATTGCAGCCTTCCAATACCTGAAATGAGATTATAAACAGGAGGGGAATCAACTTTTTAAAAGGGCAGATAATGGCAGGAAAAGGGGGGAAGGATTAAAGCTAAAGGAGGGAAAATTTAGATTGGAGATTAGGGGGAAGTTTTTTACAGAAAGAGTGGTGAGGTGCTGGAACAGGCTGCCCAGAGAGGTGGTGGATGTCCTGTCCCTGGAGGAGTTCAAGGCCAGGTTGGATGGGGCCCTGGGCAACCTTGTGTAGATCCAGGCCTGAGGATGGTGGCCCTGCCTGTGGCAGGGGGGTTGGAGCTCTATGAGCCTTGGGGTACCTTCCAACCCACGTCATTCTATGATTCTATGATTCTATGATTCTATGATAGGACCTCTCCCTGGAACAACTCAAGATTCAATTTCAGACGTAGTGGATAAGTAAAGCAAACAATAGGCCCATCTCACAGTTTCATCTGTAATTATTTGCCTGCAGAGTGCAAGAATTCATTATGGACCCAGACTTTATTAGTAAATTAATATTTCCATTCCCTGTGCTAGGTTAACTATTGTGACTATCAAACCAGATTTAAAGTTCTAACCCATGTTTTCACACATACTTCTACCCTACTCACATTCAGGTAGCTTCTATAAGAGGATAAGTTCATTATGCATTCTGAAGAGGAAATGAAAACTGAGATAACTGCCTACTAATGCCTGAAAGGGAAAAAAGTACCAACAACATTCTTTCTGACCACGTCACATGTTTTACACTCATTATTTCCACTTCAAGTTTTAGCCAGAATAATGGTAATCATATTCTTGAAGACTAGCTTATAGAAACAGCAGAAATAAATATTCCTCAGAGAACAACAACAGTTGAAGTTCTTCACAGTGAGTAAACAACTTAAATATTGCATGGCATGTAAAAAAGCACACAAAAGGAAATCAATTTCAAAACTGAAAATGAGAAAAACAAAATCCCAATAAACTAAATTAACAAAAATCAAGAAGGGCAAATTTGTACCAGTGACCTTAGCTGACCTACATTAGAGGGTAATTACTACCCAATCAATAGTCCTTATGCGTAACTACGGACACAAATGGTCAATGGAAAGTGATAAAAGAATGGTGATCAATAAACATTACATTCTGGCATGCAATTGTCCAAGTGGTGTGGGGTGGAAACATATTACTTTTTGACTTTGGAAAGCTAAAGTTTGGGATTTGAGCGGTTTCAACAATATGATACATCACCATTGTTTTTTAAATACTACTTCTACTACTACTTAAATGACTTGGTTACACCACAGATGCTTAATCAGCTTCAGTGCAATTCCATTTTGTTCATATATGGATTGCCCGCATTCCTGAAGAACCCCTACATATCTTGCATAGTTCTTGTGAAAATAAACATGTTCCACTTATGTCTTTTCTCAGATCAAAATATTGTTTCTTTGCCAGGACAACAAAAAAAAGAGAAACAAGGCCATAAACTTAAAACCTTTGTTGAGATACTGAACCTCCCATTGATGGCACATACAAAATTTCAGGGGTCAAAACCAAAGTGCAATAAAATATCTGATGAAAGGGAGAAACAATCTCTTTCACTGATTCAGAGAATTTTGAATTTGTCCCTTGATAAAGATCCAGTTGCAAAAAATAATTTAGTATTATTGCCCAGTCACTGCGAGCAAATCAGTTACAAGCAGTCCTTCAGGGTTGTACTTGGGGGTTGGACTTAATGATCTCTTGATGTCCACAGTTCTGTGATTCTGTGATTTACATTTCAGAAAATATTCCTAATTTGTAATTTTTGCAGTGTAATTTACATTCAAAAAACCCCAGCAGTCAGTCAGCTATATGATATAAAACACATTTACTGCAGTTTCACACATATACACTACTCCTCCTGCAGTCAAATAGCATTGATGAAAATTATTGCTGGGACACGGTTTCTGCAGGCAGCACATGAATTTTTATACAGGCAGTGTTTAACTATTCCTTGAGATCCTGGCCAGGATCCACCTGCCAGTTATGCAATATTTACATAAAAAGACTATGATTTTGGTAATTAAAATTGGATTAGGAAGCCTTTTCCTACAATGAGAAATACAGCAGACCTACTACTGTAGAATTATGGCAGTCTGTCTCATCTTGCCAAAACCAGTCTGTGTACTCTGTCTTGAAAGGTGCTTAGATGATTTGAAGGTACATACATCTCTTTAAATGAACAGAATGTTCAACTTCCTGATTGCCTCAAAGGTTCCTTTTTAGTAGAATTTTTGTCTATTCTAACTACAAATGCTAGTATTAATCAAATCACACTACTATTGCAAATATTACTTTTAGATCTCATCCCTCTGTACATCCAGAGCATATTACTCTGATTTGTTAGTGGTATCAGTAACTTACTCCTTCTTCAAGTTGGTGAGTGCTGACTCACAAGGGTGGTACCAAGAACTTCAACAAAATCAGTTGCCTGAATAAGTGCTCTGGAATAAGAGTTACAATATCTTAATATGAAACGAAGCAAAATAAAGTTACCTTCCTCCTCCCATAATTTTCTACACATTTTTCAGTAAGCATTAGAATGGTTTAGTATTATTTAATCAGAATGGATGAATGAGGATCTCAGAATATGACAACACCTTTTATTGCTGTCCCCCCCCCATCCTTTTGCTTTCCTATGATTAATTTGCTATTACAAATAGTCAGTTTACATCTGGACATGGAGCTCAGAATGACACCAGGCTCTGAATCATTTTACCCTGGGGTAGCAATATCGTCTGTTCCACCATTACCCACATTACCTAAATTGCTTGAACATGTTTATGCACAGCTATTGGATTGTATTGTAAGGAATAATGTTTTGGCTAGACATAAATCTGGTTTTAGACCTCATTCCATGATAAATATGTTAATAGCCTTTACGCATGATTTGTTTCTACCTCCGCACAGTGCACAAGTGGCAGGCAGTATGTTTGGTGACTGATGGTATCTTTATAACATTAGATTTAGATGATCGTGGCCTTTGATTAGAACACATTAAACCTACTGCTTGTGCTATTCCATTGTTTGGGATTGATTAAAGAGATAATGATGTGCTTTCTTGGGTAGGGCTGCGTGACTAATTATTGGTGGCTCTCCTTGAAACAACCATATTCATGAAAGCGATTGACCAGTTTATGGACCTCAATTCTGCAATATCTAATCGCTAAAACAGAATTTAGTCCTGGAAAGCCAATGGGACTGCTCCCACAAGCATCTTCAGATACTTTATCTTTTCAGTTTACTCTCTCCAATTAAGAGCTGAAAAAGGTTTTTTTGAGACCAACACGCACATTTGGTGACCTATAAATAGCTCATCAAAGAACCTGCCATTTTTTAAGGAAATATTCCTCTTTGTTTTCTACTCACCTTAAAAGTAAAAAGTTCTCTTAGTGCCTACAAAAATTCTGTGGTGCATTAGCTGAGTTCTGCTGACAGAGAAGACTTCCTCATTCTTCCAAAAAAGCCCTCTTTGATTAACAGGAACAGATTTTCATGAACTGAGGAGGTTGACCTCAGAACAAGAAAAGGGACTTTGTGGTGTGTTCTTTCCTGATACAGCTGTGTTCTTCCTCACTGGAAATTCATGCTTCCAGCACTGAAGTCCCCTGTTCATTCCCTGGTATTAAAGCATGGACTCTAATATTTTTGTTAACGACAATTACATTATGTGTGATAGCGAAATATCTATATAATATATAATTATAATAATTATATATTATATACACTATTATATAATTATGTGCGATAATGTAATATATATATAATATATAATTATATTCTACTATATATTTACTTTGACCTGTATTTCACATTCTATGTTTGAATAGCAGCTGAGGCCCTTTACAGTTCCTCAGACAGACAAGGAGGTCCTACATGTCCTTGATGTGTACTTGCTAAGACAGGTGAAGATGATACCTACCAACCTCCAAGCACTGGTAGATTCTAAAAAAAATACAGCAGTTCCAGATGGGGGTTTACTAAGGAGCCAGCATGGCTTTGATCTCCTCTGTTGGTGCCAGCTGGAGCAGAGTGCTTCTGTTACATTTCTGACTGCAACTTCAGAGTGACTTCATTTGTATTGGGACTGCAGTTCTTCCTGCTATCCAGTAATTTTCATATTAGCAACAGGTAATAGATATTTATGCCTTATTAGTGTATTAAGTTGAGAGACTTGATGCCATGGCCATTATTATCATTGCTGGTGGTATCACAGAGAAGTGTTGTCTATAATATGGCAATATCTATAATGTGTGACATAAGGAAACATGTACTCCTTGAACATCTATAAAGCAAAATCAATCCTTTTCCCACTCTTCACTCTATGTAAAATAGTCTAGCTGAAGATGAAGGATAGGGGAAGATTTCTGCTTTAGCAGCTTTCTGGTCTTCCTGCTTCCTAGTTATTGTAATTAGATAATGTTCTGGAAAGTATCCTGGTAACAGCTGAAAAGTAGATAGTGATGGTCCTCTCAAGAAATGATCTTACTAGAAAATTATCAAATGACAGTGTTTCTCCCCAGGAATAATACTTGCTACCATTTTCAACACAAAGGACCAAATGCATCACTGGGGGTCAGAACTCAGGCAAGGTAAAAGAAATTGCTTTTTCAGGCCAAATGTTCTAAGTATGCTAAGCACTTCTGCAACCACAGCTTGAAGCATTAGTTTTCCTTTAATTTTCCATGGTTACCTGATCATGATATGCACTTAAAAAGACCCAAATGTGTTGGGTCGGTTGAAAAGTTTTTTTACTTTGTATGTGGAGAGTAATGCACTGAATTCCCATGTACCACCTTCCATGCCCAGGAACAGTCAGTCAATCAAGCCACACAATATTGAAAGAGGTTAAATGTCCTCTGCACACTGTCATAATTCACCAAATATATCAGGCAATAAAATCCCGTGATAAGTCACTTTTCATGACAAACCATGTAATGAGAAGTGAAAACGGGACAAATTCATCTATTCACTTGACATAGATTGTAACTAGAAGGAGAAAAACTAGCCCAGAATTAACCCGTTCTTGTAACAATCACATAACTGAAATCAGACGTCTCTCCTGGGATACAGACATCAGTATTAGTTCCTGATTTCATTTCTCTCAAGCACTGTTCTAGGAGTGTGACTAGAGAGCAGTTGCTACAATAGAATTAAAATAAATATTTGAAAGTGTCTAGGTATCTCATGCCTATTTTCATGGAACAGAAGATCAGTCCAGAGTTACATTAAATTTAGATGAACAATTCAACCACTGCCTCATAGCTGTTTCCCTTTTAAAGAAACAATACAGGTACATTAAATGATGAATTACAAAGTAATAAGTAAACAATGGGAATTTAGTTCTTATCTTCAAAAAGATGCTTTCATGATCTAAGTTTCTATATCAGTTCCTAAGGTTAATCACTTTTCCCTCTTTGGTAGATGATGGGACAAAAACTGGAAGTCAATAGATACAAGAAATGCACATTTTCCATATGTTTTCAAGAAACCATGCAGGATATTGTTGAAAAGAACTGATTCTGAAACCTCTGCTCTATCCAGTATTCAAAGACTCTCATGATAGGTCTCAAATGAATAGAGAAGCTTTTGCACCTTGATCTTTATAAATAAGAAGCCAAATACCTTAGACATATCACTAAAAAAATGGAGGTGGAGAGGTGGTTCAACTACATAAAAATACATGAAAGCAGAAGGCTTAAAAATATTAAGGCTATGGCATGATTGACACATGCTGGAAAACTACCTCATGTAGTATCAAAGTGACCTCTGCCCATCTTCTCATACCACATCAGCTTGTCATTTGCTACTGTGTCTGTTGATAGGATATTATGTGATGAATCATGACATAATATGAAGGACAATATGAAATGAAAAGGTAACCTTTTGTGACATATATTGCATTAAAACACCAGTAATACAAGTAGCCAGTAGCATTTCTATCTCCTCAGAGGATTGGAATAAATGCCTCCCATTGTTACATGGGAACGTGTTTACAGATTTGAGGTAAAATGAGTTTGCAAGTAAATGGACTAGTATCCTGTTATTTGGAATGAATGTGAGATCCTTTTACACTGAGGATCATTTTCTCTCACAATATATGTTATTCTGTTCTCCTGTAATGTGTTAGTAGCAAGATCTATTCCCTGGCTAGACCTTTTTCAGGAAAGAATGAAACTGATTTGTATCTACTATGATTTCTATAAGAAACTTCTGAAGGAAAAGACAGTAAAAAGACTTGCACTTTTCAAAGAGTTGGAGTTTTCAGAGTAGCAGAGCAATCTCCCGTAGTGGGTTGACTTCAGCTAGGGGCCAGGTACCCCCAAAGCCTTCCTCAACTGGACAGGTGAGAGAAGATAGAATGAAAGGCGTGCAGGTTGAGAGGAAGACAGGGGGGATCTCAAGCACAAAAGAGACTTAACTTAGAAAAAAAAAAATTCAGTTTATTACCAAGCAAAACAGAGTAATGAGAAATAAAACCTAATCTTAAAACACCTGCCCCCACCTGTCCCTTCTTCCTCTGCTTAACTTCACTCCCGATTTCTCTACCTTCTTCTACTCAGAAGCATAGGAGGGTGGGGATGGGGGTTGGGCTCAGTTCATCACATATTGTCTCTGCCACTCCCTCCTCTTCAGGGTTAGGATTCTTCATACTCTTTTTCTACTCAAGGGTAGGGTCCATCTCACAGGAGACAGTCCTTCATGAATTCCTCCAATGCGCGTCCTTCCAGGAACTTGCTCTGGAGGGGGCTTCCCAGTAGGTCACAGCCTCCTTCAGGTGTCTCCACCTGCTGCACCATGGGGCTGCAGGTGGAATCTCTACTCCCCATCACCCTCTATGGGCTGCAGGGACCAACATGATTCACCATGGTCTTCTTCATGGGTTAAAGAGGACTATCTACTCCAGGACTATCTACTCCTGGAGCACTTCCTCCCTCTCCTTCTGCACTGACCTTGGTGTCCGCAGAGTTTCTCAAATTTCTCATTCCTTTCTTTGGCTGCAAAAGCTACTGCTAGATTTTTGTTTGATTTTTTTTTTCCTTCATAACTATGTTATCCAAGTGCTACCATTGGTTCTGACTGGTTTGACCTTGGCCAGTGCTGGGTCCATCTTGAAGCTGTTTGGCACTGGCTCACTCCAACACTGGGAAACTTCTAGTAGCTTCTCACAGAAGCAATTCCTGCATCCTCCCTGCTACCAAAACTTGCCATACAAACCCAATATACCTCCTCGGCCTTTTAGAAACACAGGAATGTCCTTAGCTGTAAAGGAATAAAAAAAGGATGACAGAGAAAGAAATACAGAAGAAATAGCAGGAAAAAATAGTATGACAAAAACAGCAATAAGGAGAAAGAAACGAGGTAAATATTTATTAAAGTGAGTGATAAAGAATAATGAAGGCAGGAAACCACTGAAAAATGTGCTTAGAAGCAGATAGTTCAACCAACAGCAGTGATGTGAAACAGAAAGCTAGAAAAAGAAGATGAAGCAATCCCAGGAACAGACTGGAATATTAAGGAAACAAAAGGACACGTGCCCTAGAGTGAGACATTCTGACACTATTTAAACCATTGCTTATACTTCATCACAGGTCTGCAATGACAAATATTACATTAATTGTAATTTCGTACTTAAATACATCAAAACAGACATATCTGAAGAGCCCAATCCTTTGCTAAGGTAAGATATGACTTCTACGACCAAAACTATATTTGCATTTGTTGTTTGCACAATTAAGCTTATCTCATGTGGTTTGAAGCTGTTAGGGACAAAAATTTATAAAAATATGAGTGATAGTAACAAGGAGAATGTAGAACAATTTTCTCTCTCAGAAGGAAAACAGAAAACAACAAAGAAAACCAAGGTACTTATAATGTTGCAGAAGTGAACCTCAAAAGTTAAAAAGATTACATTAGCAAAAAAAAAAAAAAAAAAGGAGATTGAATAAATTCCTAGGAGAAAAATTCACTGAGAAGTATTTAACATTTCACCTCTGGCTCAAGAAGCTTTTAGTCCAGAAGCTGCTTGAGGATTAGAGTATGTCCTGAAAAAAAGGTCAATATCTGTTTTCCTGACCTCTCTGGTGGGAGAGGTGGGCACTGCTCAGCTGGTGGGCGTTGTCAGAGATCCAAGGATGGAGAAGCATGGTCTGCTCAAAAGGCAACATCATCTGGGCTCTGTCATATGGAAAAGAGGCTGACTTTACTTAAAAGAAAGACACATACCTCATAATGCAGAATCACCTATCACAAGAGTTAGTTCCAGAACAGAAAACAGTATGGCTGTATCAATATGGTTCTAAGCACAGTCTAATTAAGCAAGTCTAATTAGTGCTTTGAACGATGTATCAAAAAGAGACGGAACTGTTTCTAGCCTACAAATTATCTCTGCAATACTTATCTGCATTTTTTTTTTTAATTTTCTGTTAGGCCTGGGATTTCTACATTATGCCAGAGGTACATACGGTATTCCTGTTACTACATTTGCTTTTCTCATTCATCTACCAGTACTTAAAAATAATCTCAGAATCACAAGGTTAGATAAGACCTTTAAGATCATCTATTTACAATAGACAAAAAGTATCTGATTAAACATATTATTCTTTAAAAATTTCAATAAAGAACTTATCCTTTTTTGAGCTTTTAACAAGCTACGGCTAAATTTAATATTTTAATTTAAATATTTAAGATTTTAATTTAAATATTCAATATTTATCACAGAATGATGGGGTTGGAGAAGACCTTTAAGATCATCGAGTCCAACTGTTCCTGTCCTATGCTAAACCCTATCCCTATGTGCCTCACCTAACTTGTTTTTAAACACATCGAGGCATGGTGACTCAATGCCAACCCTGGGCAGCCTGTTCCAGGTCTTGACAACTCTTTCAGAGAAATTTTTTTTTCTTAACACCTGATATGACCCTGTCCTGGTGCAGTTTTGTGTCATTTCTCCTTGCCCCATCTCCTGTCCCCTGGCTGAAGAGACCATCACCCACCTCTCTGCACCCTCCTGTCAAGTCAGTGTAGGAAGTGATAAGGTCTCCCCTCAGCCTCCTTCAGACTAAACATCCCTAGCTCCCTCAGCTGCTCCTAAGAAGGAACGTAAAATTGCATATCTGTATGCTTTACATTATATGTACACATAACATTATCATATATATATATTTCTCTTCAGGTAACTTTCCAAGCTGCATTAACTCAAAATGTCATCATATATACAAAACATATTTCAGATGTTCTATCATATTTTCAGCAGCAGTCCAACTGTTTATCAAACCAAGAATGGGTCCCTTTCATGTCAACAAAATTCTTGACAATTGTCTTTTAACAGACTGGCTGAGCAACTGAAAACAAATTTTAAAAAATTGTTGGTTTTTTTTTCATTTTCAGGTGATAGATTTATTAATGTGATATTTTTCCTTTTCCCTTACTGAAAGATTTAGTAATTAATTAATTACTATTTATTTAATAAATAATATGACCTAGGCAAACACAAGCTAAAAGTCATGCCTTCTCCAATTAAGGAATTAATTATGATTTGGCAATATATGAATCCCTGCTTTTTGGGTTTGTTTTTAATTCTTCATAAAGGAAATAAAGACATGCTGTTAAAATACAATAATGTCTTTTGACAAGTTATAAGTATAGTTCTATCTTTTTTTGGTTTTTAAGCAATCTTGTCTAGATGAATAAACTAAATGAAGATAACAAAAGTATAAATATCAGTCACTGAAAACAATATTCTATTAAAAAGAAAGCACAATTTTACTGTGACTTTTCCTTAGCAAGTCTTCTTTATTTTCACTTCAATGATCAAGAACTATGTTTTTTTTACAAAATGCGCCAAGTTAAAAACATCCAGGAAGAAATAAACCCATGCTGAACGAAAGCACTGGAGAACTGCCAATCTATCCAATGTTTAATAATGAAACAGTGCCGCAAGATCACCTGGTGGTCCCAACTCAAGCCCAAAGATTTTAGTACCCGAGGCTCTTATCACATGTGATATGATAAGATGGGTATGTAATTTTAATCCTCCTAATGTTATTTACATGCATATAAAAGAAGAATTATTATATATTCTTTTGAAACTGTGAGAGAAGGATGTGGAAAGAATAAATCACCTGTGGCTACTGAGCAGGTAAGATGATATAAATTAGAGTATAATGTCCCTAATAATTTAATCAAAATTTCACAAGTTCCCTGAAAACTTTTTTTTTTCCCACCCATTAATACTTTTCTCTACTGTTTTTCTTCACCAAAGTCCCCCTGCAATCTTTTCCTCTAAATACAGCAGGAAGAGTTTCCTTTGTTTTTCTCTCCCATCTTTCCTTGATATTACAATAACAAAACACTATTGTTGGCCTCAAATGGCAGAAATTGAGACTGACATGGTAGGAATATACAGACCCCATGAGCACAGTGATTTTTGAAAACACAATTTAGTTCCAAGACTCCTGTTTTGCATCATTAATAACTGGTGCTTGGGTGGCATTATATAATCACTGTCCCTCTCCAAATTTAATTAGTGTTATAACTGAAAGAAGTAAACTCAAGTCATAAAACTCAATCACCCAAGATTTCTTTTTGTAAAGCTACAAAATAATGGTTGTTTTTCTTCTATATGAAGGTTTCAGCTGAAACTTTGGTGAGGGTCTTTAGGTGCTTTGAGCAGCTCATTTTATTTTCTTTGTAAAAAGAGCCATTTGTTTCCGTACTTCTAAAGAAACTAAGTGATGATGAAAGCTCTCAGGTTGACAGGCTTGGAATTTGATTTTCCTCTTTCCATAATTGTCCTGCATCTGTAGTTATCCCATCAAAGTCAGTGGAAGTGCTCCCAAGACTTCCTGAGGAAAGAATCTGGCCCTTCATTTTTTTGTGCCAGTATAGCATGACCATGGAATTTCCTCCTGCTGCCTCAGGAAGCTGTGTTTCAGTGCTATATCATGGTGAATGGCTGCTATAAGTTTACTGTTTACCCACCTCTTTGTTTACAAGTTTCCGGCCATTTGTATTCCTGGAGGACAAGTCCACTTGCAAGGATGATTTGTCTATGGCAAAGGGCTCTCCCTTAAAATTTAAGTAGTGCCATCATCCTGTTTCATGTTGGGCACTGAAGCATTGTCTTTTTTTTTTCCTGTGGAATCATAAATTTCAACAATCTCTACGTGTGTTATTCTATTTTATATTTTAAATATATGTTTCGTGACCTGGACTATAATTTCATTTCTAACTCTCTTTCTCTATAGTTCCACATAGACAAGGGTATTATACCTATTATTATATACAGCTGTCAGCATACCAAGATGTGTGAGATCTCACCTGATTCTCACTGTACACCAAGGAAATGTTCCCAGTTACTGTAGCAGTTGATGATTAGAAAAACCTACATATATTATAGCCATTTGAAGGGACATTATAAATTTGAGTCTTAACCGTGGATAACAGAAAACACTGCTAATCAAAATAGGTTTCAAAGATCAGCCAGGCATGGAAACAACATACATGACCATGGTATAATTAACTGATTGTTGTAATATTTTTGAGTTTGACTGAGAAGCTGTTTTCTACCAGAGAGTATGATGAAAGCTAGTAGAATTCCTTTCATTTACTTTGATGAGTGTTCTGTCAAGTTTATAATATCTACAGTGCTTAAAATAAGATGGTTCAGTCATAACTATAGCTGGTCAAAATATATGGTTTTGTTTCCAAATAAATTTAAACATTTTTCCTAGAAGCTGTTCATGGAAAATCCAATTTAGCAAAGTACTAAAAATAGAATTATTTTCACTTTTTGTTGTATGATTTTTTAAGTATCAATACTGTAAAAGGAAATTAACAATTAAAAAAAAAGTTAGTTGAAACCTTAGTGAATGTAAATTACCCCCCAATATCTCAAATAGAAATATTCCAACCATACCTGCACATTGTAATAGACAGCAAACTATCAAATAAACATACCGGCAGTACATGGTCCCAGATGAACTACTAACAGTCAAGGGAACATTTGTTATAGGGTTAGATAGCTTTTAAAATTATCTCTGAGCTTTTCACTGATTCCCTGGCCTATACTACATGAATAGACAATGCTTCTTCGCAACCCAAATGTGGGGTTTTTGGCAGTCGTTCTCTATAGATGTCCTTTGTATTAAAACATCTACAGTTGCAAAGGGATCGAGCCATGTGCCTGTGTAGGTGCGTGGCTAACAGGAGCGGTTAATAGGATTTTCAGTTCTCTTTTCTATTTGTGCTTTTTCCACTTTAGGAATCTAAAAATTTCAAAAAAGGTATTGTGAATTACAAATCCCAATGAAACCCCTGTATACAGTAATAATTTAATTATTCAGGTATTTCTACTCTTATCATTGAGTTAGTAATTGGAATTTCTTTTTCACTCTGAGTGCTGATTATATTCCTACGAGAAGGAAAATCTCTTTATTGCAATTTCTTTTCTGTTCTTTTCCACTATTCTTTTTTTTCAAATGGAAGAATAGTTGAAATCTTCCTGAAGTTTTCAGCATAACTAACCTGTATCATTATCCAGAAAGCTAAATCTCCAGCCTATTCACCTAAAGAACAGTTATTCAAGAAATGTAGCAGCAGAAATGCTGTTATTGCCTGCATTCTGAGGAGGGAATCCAGTGCTACAGGGTGGGGTTTTTTTGCACTGGTATGTTTTCTTGTGTTGCCAAAGGTTATCCACATATGGTGAAGAGTGAGAAAGAGCAGGGATGATATTCTCTGGGTCAGAGGACAGAAGATTGTCAGTAGACGTAGCTACTTCTTAGAAGAGTATGCTTTCATATCTCTCAAGGATGTTTCCCTTTACCCTTGACCTCGCAGGTCTGTCTGGATGGAACATGTAAACAATTCCAGACAAAAAGGTACTCAAAAAGCACATTTACAATGTGAAATGGGTATTCTGTCAAACGCTGGATGTGCACCACACAACTGAGGTCCCTAAATTGTCCTTTCATTAGCTAGCTATATTCACTATATTCATCTTCAATTAATACTGGAATCCTGTCACATAGTATAGGAAAAAGTTGATTATAAAATGAGGAAGGGTTTATTATTATTATTATATTATTGTATATTATTATTATTATTATAAAATGAGAAGAGGGTTTAGATCAGAGGGAGAGAATAATGTGCTAACTGGATTCCAGTTCTGCAGTAATATTAGCAACACTGTTCCATGGAGTAGCATGGAAATATCTACCCTATGCAATGGATCCTAGAACGTATTTACCATTTTAGAAAAACCTAAGAAACAGTGGAGTTCCACCCCCATGGTCTCTGCCTGATTTCGGCATCCCATTCATTCCTAACTGACCAACATGTCTTCCTAAACCCAGATGACTAAATCATCCCAGTGTCGCACCAAGTCCCTGGTTGTGCCAGCTTGAATTTATATGCTCTTAAACGCCTCTGCCCACTGTTTTAGTATATAGTGCACATAGCCACTATGTTCAAGAAGCACCATTCTGTAATTGAACTAACAATATTCACAGAGGCCATGATCAGCAGATAATCTTAAAACTATTGTCCTGGGTTCAGCCTAGCAACGGGCCATGTTGGACAATGGGAATATTCCATAGCAATTACGTCATAGTCATGTTCGAAATAAAGGAGAAAAAGCGTGCCAAAAACACGAGTCTGGCAGGGCGCGGCTTGAGGCAGGTGCGGTCCAGCGCGGCCCCGGCTTGGCTGAGGTGCAGCTCTGGCCTTAGGCAAACGCAGCCTCACGGCTTTGTTGCTTGGCGGCGCGGCCTGAGGCAAACACGGCTTCCAGGCTCAGGAGCTACACGGCGTGGCCCCCGGCTCGAAAGAAACCCGCGGCTTCGCGGCGGCGGTGGCCGGGCCCCGAGTCGGCAGCGGGTCAGGCACGGCCCAGTCGGGGGTTGCGGTGAGAGGTTGCATTTTGTATCACCAGGTTCATATGCCCTATGTTCTAAAGTAGCGTTGCCACTGTTGTTAGTTATCCTTTGTATCTTTTTCTGCTGTTTTAATAAACTATCCTTTTCCCAACCCGCGGGGTTTTGGTTTTTTTTCCTTTCCCGCAGCTTCTCTGTTTGCCTCCCATCCCCCCCCGTCCCCCCGTCTTAAAGTTACAGATAACTTTTGTGGAACCCAGCTCTCAGCTGAGGTTTAAACCACAAAGTAAACCACTATGTAACTTTAAGACTGAGAAACTTTACATAAAGGACCATGAGTGTTTAAAAAAATAAAAATTTCTTTTAAAAGAAATGCCAATAACTATGAGCTAATTGAGGAGGAGAAGAGTACAGCTTTAGAATGAAACTTTATCTATATCCCTGATTGATAAGAAAAGAAATCATACTTGACATTTAAAAAGAGAGAGTACCCAACTGAGGGCTGAATATATTAAAAGCACTTAAAACGTCATGAGATTCTATTCATTTATGAAAATCAAAACTTTAATGAAAGAAGAAGGAAATCACAATGTCAAAACTGTATGACATGGTCTCGATCTCCCAGAGGTCTTGGAAGAAGGCCCTTCTTGTGCAAATTATGAGTACGCAAATAAAAGCCCCTACAGATTTATGTTATTAAATATGGCATGGAAGAATTAGGGATAATGAGCTAACATGGTCTCGATACTGTCACAGGTTTAATCATGACTCTACACAGCTTCTCTTTATGTAGATTTTTGCATACACAAGTTTTGTATTTTTAACCAAAATTAATTCAGGCATATGAGACTCTCCTAAATGATCCTGAAAGGTGAGATTTATCGGTAAAAACTGGTGAGACTAAGTTGAACCTTAAATATAGATTTTCTGTATTTCCCACATCGGAGTCTTCCCAATAATCCTTTATTAAAAAAACCCAAAACAAAACAAAAAAACCCAACAATAAGCAAAAAGCAACTTGCTGTAGATCCTGCTTTAGGGTGGGGATTGGACAAGGTGACCTCCAGAGGTCCTTTACAGCCCCAACTATTCTATGACTTTGTGTAACACTATTCAATTGCAAAAATTCCATTTCAAAGAACCAAAAACTCTCAATAAAAATTTGAGAACTATAAAAAAATTACTCATTCTGGAATAAAAGCAGTCACAGAAGTTTGCAAAATTAAGTTCCTGAAACAATTGGAAGGGAGAAAAAATCTTTTATTTTTCTCAGGTGATTTGAGCAGAAAACTCAGTTCTGCTTGGAGCATGCTTAGTTTTGGAGAGGACTTAGTATTTTTCTTTCAGATCCAAGACTGAAGAATACAATGTGAAAGACAGAACAGAAAATGAGGCTGAATACTGTACTGTTGCATTTTCTGAGAAAAACTACCATTTAGAAATTATAAATCAACATAACCCACCCTCATTTTTGAATTATTGAGCATAAAACTAAAACCATTGAGAAGTTTAAACAATCTATCACTTGCTAAGCATTCATTAGAAAATTAACTCATGATGCATAATGACTTTCCTATACATTTTAATTTCTTTTAACTGTTCCAATAGAATTTGAGTAATTACTTCTTAATGTTCATCACAGAAGGTAACTAAATCTTTAATGGACTCCTGGTGCAACCAGTTTAATATTGTGATTTAATTGGGGTTTATGCAAAAAAAGAAACTAAAAAAAATAAACCAAACAATAAAACCCAGAATAGATACCTTCCTTCTTTAATATGTAGAATCACTACTATATTTTGTTTTACAAAAGAGAAAAAAATATTGAGTCAAGTTCTTCTAGATTTTCAAATAGTGTAGCTTTTGTCAACCCATTTTGAGAATTTATCTCTCAAGATATCATTCTTTTTTAGATATACTAATAGAAGTCCGGCTATTAATCTTCAAATGTACATAAAATTCTCCCTAGTATCTTTCCTTAAGCACACACACCATGTTTGTTATTCTTTGATCATCTAATAAATATTCATTTTAAGTTATTTACTACAATGCTCTTTGAACTAGACCCACAATTCCATCTTCCATTTCATCCTGAATTCTAAGATGTACATTGTCTAATTCTGACTTAAAAATATTTTAAAATTTAGTTTTAACCGTGACTTCAGCAACTTTCCCTTCCACGCCCTCACCTCTTGCATTGCTAATTTTAAAGAAAATCTCCTTTTAAAAGATAACTGAGGTCTTAGTTAACTTCAGAGCCACAATTCAACAGTGTATGACATCAACCACAGCCTATCTGAACGCTTGATTCCACTTTTTCCTTTCACATTCTCTTTTAGTTTATCTAGGATTAGTAATTTTTTTACTATTTACTTTGATGATTACTTTACATATCTGACAAAGGGGATTTTGTGGCTTGCCATCTATTTGCTTCTCGGCCTCTTTTCATCAGTTGCAGAGTAGGTTCTCATTTTAATATTTTTAGTTTTTTAATAGGGATGTCTCTCTTTCCCTCCCATGCCCACACCGCTGACACTCACCTCTGAACCTACAGAAATCCCAACCTTTCCCCATGTCTTTTACCCAGCAAGGTTCATAGTTCAGTTCTATCAGAAGCAAGGTAGTTCTAAGAAACCTTGTAAATCTGTATGTCAGGTAAGAAACCCTAGAGATTGTATAGATAGAGAAGCATTGTTTATTTTGCTTTCACTGATGATGGCATGCATTGCATTTCTGAACAGTAAGCTAACTAGGTATTCAGGCATAACACTAGGTAAATACCTTGGGTTTTGCCTATTCAAGACTTAAGTGACGGCCCACTGTGTGTACAGTCATCTGTAACAGTTGCCTTTTAAAATCTTCACGGCCCATCACATATACTAAATTTAAAAGATCAGACAACCTGTTAAACAAACCCGTGTGATTTCTGATGGGCCATGTACAATGTTCATTGGGAAAATTAGAGACAGGTTTTTATAGCTAAAACTCATGTTCCCACTTCATGCTTAAGATGCAGTAAACTTTGCCATGAAGTCATCAAACATCATGGTCTGATAAGTAAGTGTCTTTCTTGTACAAGGATTACATTAGACCTGGTTTCTAGCACATGACAATGACATTACCTTTTTAGAGATATTCACAGTCTCTGAAATTATACTCAATGTGTTAAATGACCCAGAATTGTAATATGTGAAACATTGTATGAAGCATCTGAATAAGAACTACAGTTGATAACTTTACTTCTCAAATTTAATAAGGTTTTTTAAACCACCATTAAGTTTCTCTCCAGCAGCAACAATGATTTTTCTAAAGCTTTCTTGAAATCATATCTAGGAATAACTTTTTTAAAGGATCTAAACCTGAAATCTGAAGTTTCACTTCAAGACCAAGACTATAATTCCTTAAAGAACTTTTTCCAAAACAGATATGCATCAGAATATATTTTAAAAATCAAATAGAACTAACCATTGTCAAAACAAAACGCTTAGATGATCATATATCACTCCTCCTGTGTTGGGAATGAGCCACATATGACAGATGGTGAACATTTTGCTTATTGTAATACAGGAAAACACTCAGACAATACATCAGTAAGAGTCATATTTGGAAAGGAGTAAAATTACACAGTTTTATAAATTAAATAAATTGTTATGGAATAACCCATTCCCTATGATTACTGAAGACTTCGTATAGCTAGATACTTCAAATAGTAATTTGAAGGCTCATCTCAAGTCTTAAAGTATGTCCAGGCAAAAGATCAAGCCCTGTGGCCATTTTGCCCTTGTGAAAACTGAGAGATCTTGAGGTCCTCTTCTGAACAAAGTGGAAAAAAACCCCAGCACACAGATCATCCATATTTCATACAGTAGCCCTATGAGGACTACCAGCAACAAAGACAATGAGTATGAGGTCAATACAACACTGACATGTCCACAGCTTTAACTTTTTTGGAGGTTCTACAAAACAGTTTTCACTTTACCAGAATGTCTCATTTGATTTACACTTTTGGTTGGATATCATCTTTAAAAAATGCATCTATTTGAGGTAATGTTAAATAATTTATTCAACTTCAATTGGGATGCAATAAAAAAAAAGACCAAAACCCAACATATTTTTTACTTTCACAATATCACAAAGAGTTCAAAGAAGAACAAAATCTGTTCCTTGTAAGGAAAATTTTCACTGACCAAAATCTTCTAATTAGAAGTCCATGCAAACTTCAGATAGTTCAAGGGTCACTTTAAATATTAAGAGCAAAAGGTAGCTGGTTTTTGTTCCTGACTTGCAAGATTTCTTATTTATATTATACAGCTTCCTTAAGGTGGTTTTGAAATTTTTCACTGTATTTATGAAGTTCTTGTGATTCCTAAATGTTAGCCTTGATATAAACATGTACTGCTATTATTATGAGTGTCCACATCTGTGGAATTTTTCCCTAAAAACTAGTTATATCTCCAGACATTGATTGGCTCTGCAAGAAAGTTTGGAGGAAACAATTAGTGAATAGTATTTTCATCACTGTCCTTAAAACATAAGTGCACCTGGTAGGAAATTAGCCACAAAGGATTTCCCCTTTATTGTGTTATTATTTCTGATCCTATTTAGCAGGTTGTTTCTGTATACAATTCAGTCTCCCTAATTTATCTCTGTCTATTATAGATGCTCTTGATTATACACCTATTGTACTGCGTTCTTACAATTGATTTGTTTAAACATACCACAAACACCTTCCAAAAATACAAACACAAAACCTGGCAAGGAATAATACAGCAGTTTCTACCTGTAGACTCTGACAGATGGACTGCTGTGAATTTAATTTTCACTGGGATTTCATATGGACATGTCCTGTCTTTTAAGAATAGTTAAGATAGATGAGACTTTCAGCTGCTATAAACCATAATAATCCTACATCCAAGCTAGTCATCTTGGCTCCATTTTCTCTTTATCAGTGAAAAGAAATCAACGTTCTCACATATGGTTCATTCAGAGATCCTTTTTAGGATGCTGCTCATCCTACTGTAAAGCTCTACATTTTAGATTTCCAGAGCTAAAAGAGATTAGTTCCGACCCTGCTGATGTTAATGGATGTGATTTTAAGACCTGACCCTGTGAGCACAATATAGCATATATGTTTACTTGGGCAGACCTCAACTTCTTTTTGTATGGTGCCAAATGCATGTAGTCAGGGAATAAAACAATTCACCTGGAATCTAAATACAGATGTTAATAAGGCATTAAATATGGTGTCATATTTATGAAACTATATAATTCCCAGACAAGAGCTTTTCTCTGTTTTTCTTGTAACCAAGAAAAAAATATCTACACTCCTCTGAAACCACACAGACATCTTGTGTTA
Organism: Laterallus jamaicensis coturniculus; assembly: GCA_022605575.1. Classification (NCBI taxonomy): domain Eukaryota; kingdom Metazoa; phylum Chordata; class Aves; order Gruiformes; family Rallidae; genus Laterallus; species Laterallus jamaicensis. The sequence continues at coordinate 3,469,518 of JAKCOX010000056.1, forward strand.
ATTTTCTAGCATTCAAAAGAAGAGAGGGGAAATCCTTGCTAATAATAATTTAGCAAATGGTAGAATACCCATTGTTTGAATATGCACATGCAACTACATTACTCTAGCTGATCACAGCCTTACAGGTTATCACCAATACAGAATGCATACAAAACAGAGGATGTAGAAAAGAGAAATCTATACAGTAGGTTCAGACTCAGATCTCTTCTGGTGAAAAACTGATGGTCATCTCTGCCTGTAGTAAAACCAAATGGGTCTATTGGTGGTTTCTTAATACAAACTCTGTAATACTAATTTCACTAAACCAAAATGAATGTTATGTGACAAAATACTAGTTTTATTTGATTTAAAAGCCCTTAATCTGTAATATAGACTGCCGAATTTATATTTTGATTCCTCTGTTTCCCTTCTTAAACAGTACGAAAAGTGATGGTCCTTCTGGAAAGAAGGCTTATACTCCTCTGAGCCTGTTAAACATGATGTGCCTACAAGTCTAATGGACTCTTATAAGGTAATTGCAAAGCAATGGAATTGCATATCGAGAGTTATTTGTTATTAATCCAGATCTGCTTCTAAAGTCCATTTCTACCATCCTAAAAAAAACCAGAATCTACATAAGGTTGAACCAAAGACACATAGATCTCTATAACTGTCTTTAAAATATAAGTAAAGATGCTATCTGTATTGTGGTGACCAACAAGACAGATCTGTGATGGAAACTCAGAAAAATAAAAGGAGGAAAAAATTCCTTTTGAATGTTTATTCATAGCTCCAGAGAAGTTACAATATCACTCTCGCAGTGTATGATACAGAATGAAAATAGAATTGTCTCTACATGCAAGAGAAGTTACAGCTTCTTTGCAAAGATTTTAGTTCAAATATAAGTGTTAATTGAAACTAAAAGGGAAACAATGAAAAACATTAAAAATTGTGCGAAGTATAACCACAGAACAAATATCTGCCTTCCACAGGCCTGATCATTATCCAACCCAGGGCCCCCAAGCACACAGTCTAGATGACCACTTATTATAGTTTAAGGTAATGACTTGGATGATTCATATTCTGAGTATTAAGTAAGTTTGAAAACTGAGGGGAGAAAGAGGATTTGACTTCAGATATCTAAGATCCTTTTTGTGGCTTCAGTATCCTTTATGAGACCTGACTGTAAACCTGCTGGTTACAAAGTACTCCAAGGCATTTCCTCACCCACATCACCTGCACATTAGAAATCAAATGCAAGTATGCTAAGATTCTAACAAGTTCTATCTCTACTCCTTAAGAGCTGGACAACCTAAAACACTGTTTTGAATATTATTTTACCTGTAAATTACTTATAACTTGGGTAACTTATGATACATGGTTCCCTGTTAGATAATTTCACATATAAAGTGTCCTCACTTCTAACGACTTGGTTGATGATCCCTGAATTGTGACTGATGCTGGTTGCTGTCACCAGACCTTATCTTGGCCTTGACATTGTGGCTTCTATCCACCATCTGCGAAACTGGACTCAGCCAGCACCAGTCCTGGTCCCCTTATCTGCATATGCTCTGCTCACCTCTCTCGGGTTCTTTGGGCTAACCAACACACTGTTGGCAAAGCCACAGCCTTGTTATGATGTATAGATCCTGGTTCCCCTGCCCTTGCAGAGCAATCAGCCCATGCTGATCTCTAGAAATCACACCAGTAACTAGCCAAGTGCTGGGTTGTTTACACTGAAGTCACTGATGTACGTACTGAATAACAAAATATGATCATCGGTCAATACTTTCCTTGCTTGTATAAAACTTATAACCCAGATCTCATCAGCTTAGAAAATGAGAGGAATTGGCTGGTTATCTCTACTGCGAGACAGTTTCCTGCTTTTGGCAGGAATAGAGTTAATTTTCTTTCTAGGATGTGGAGCAGTGCTATGTTTGGAATTTAGGATGCGAACAAAGTTGATAACATGCTGATGTTTTTAGCTATTGCGAAGCAGTCAAGGACTTTTCAGCTTCTGATATTGCCTTGCTAAGGAGAAGGTGGGGTGTCACCTCAGAAGCTGGGAAGGGACACAGCCAGGACAGCTGGCCCAACCTGACCAAAAGGGATATTCGTACCATAAGATGTCATTTTCTGTTTATAACTTGGCATGGGCTGAGAGGCGCAGCAGTTGGGGACCTTGTGTGGCATCAACTTCAGGTGGTACCTGTTTAGCACTTGTTTTGTATACTTTTTATTATTACTGCTGTTGTTATTATTGTTATCATCATAATAATCTTCCTTTTTAATTTTCTATTTTGCCTGTTAAAGTGTTTTTAACTTAACCCATGATTTTTCTCACTTTCGTGCTTCCAATTCTCTCCCGTATCGTGCAGGGGTGGGGGCTGAGTGAGCAGCTGTGTGGTGCATGGCTGCCAGCTGGGGCTAAACTATGATGGACAGAAGACTCACAGGACAGTATCTCCCTAGGTCCTAGAAATGGGGACATGCATGTCTGCTTCTGCTTTAGCTCCTAATTATGTGTCTCTAAATGGGGAAATAAACAAGAAGCTTAACCATAAACTTGTGAGTGATGCAACCCATTAAGCAGCATAAATTGCAAATTATGATGCGCCAGTATTCTTTGTAATAGTCTTGGAGCAAAATAGATGAACATTCCCTAAAATAAACACCATTCTTATCTTTATGGACATTTTGAATAATAAAGAGATTCATGCAAGGAAAAGCTTGTTCACTGATAAATTACAATGAGAAAGAGGGATGAATTTACTGAAAATTCCTGCTGTTGATTAAAACTGTTGGAGAATGTTATTTGTTATGAAAGTTATATCCGAGATAAATGTACATACTTAGTCAAAACAACGATTAAACTACGAAGACGGGGTCGGTTACTTGTTCCTGGGGATGGTGGAGGGACCTCTCCAGAATGGTGCCCTTAGGAAACATTTCCTTTGGGCAAAATTTTCCTCTGCCCAAATTGCTTTGCTTACTAAAGCTATATGGTTTGCAGAAGATATAATGCTTTCAAATATCAGACCTCCTCCATTGCTAATATCCCTGAGGATTTACTTGAGATCCATATATACTTTATTTAATTTGCCCTATATTGCCTGTCTTTTCTGTTTCCAAAATTAAAACCCAGAAAGAAAACCAGCATCCGGTATACTTTGCAGATGTGGTTCTCTGTATTTGGATGCCAAGTGTAAGCCACTTACAGCTTGGTGTCATCCAGAGGTTCTCATTGAAAGAGTCATATGAAGGAGGCTTCCTATTACTTCCTTCATTTTTCCTTGGGTGAACCAAGTGGCTGACCTTTCTGCTTTCTCTTAAATGTGTTATATTTCTTACAGGCAAATGTATAGCATACAGTGTCTAGATGTCTTTAAGGTTGAACCAGTGACACGTTTTATAATCATAAGGAAGAAACAGTCAGTGTCAGCTAGGCATTTACTGCATCCCAAGGAAAATTTCATAAAAAGGACTAAAGGATTGCACAAAACATCAATTCCTCCTCTTGAACGATAAGAGAATGGGATTTAGACATTTAGACATTCAATTTAGAAGCTGAATTGTAGCTTTTTTTAGGTTAGTCAGATGAGGGGAATCCTACACAAGGAGAGTAAACTTCTAACAGTGCCTTTTACTTTGAAGTCTATGTACTAATGAAACAAATCCCAACTCTTCCCCCACCATCCTTCAGCATGCCTGGAAAGTTTCCTAATATTCCCAGCTGAGAATAAGCTTGCATAAAAACAGCTTGTGCGTGAACTTTGCAGTCAGGACTGGTGTCCAATTTGTGCTCAGAATTTAACTATATCTATCCATGTTTCTCTTTGGTAATTACTAGTTTCATGGGGATCGTTTTTTCAGTCATGTTCTTGCATTAAAAGATACATGGAATACAAATTTGTTTAGTATTAGTTACACTCACAAAACCTAGAATAAGTGCCAGGTTTTTTTTGTCATTGCTTCTCACAATCTAGCAATGCTTTTTGTTTCAATTTAGAAGCAAAACCTAACTGCTTTGAGGGGTATGGGTTTTTTACTGAAAAACAAATTACCATATTTTTTCCTGGAAAAACAATGGCAATGTAACAGCTAATATTCTTCTATATTAAAACTACTCTAGCCCAAATAATTTTGGTTTCAGCCAATTGTCTCTCTACTATTAGCCATAGGATAATTAGAATACAACCAATCTTAGTATTATAATTACTTGCAGCTTAATTCTCACATTGACCTGATATTGCACACCACTATGGCTCATTACACTTGCTTTATTACCGCAGTGTACCAAAAATTATGTTAACATTCTTTCTAGCAGCAACATAATCTTCTGGTTCACCCACACACAAAATAGCCTCCATTAAAGGTGAAATAATAATAATAAAGATATCACAGTAAAACTTAAATGCTTAGTTAGACTCTGCTTTCCAAGAATCATAACAATTTACATAATTGTTCAGACATTTTTCATTGCATATCCTTAACCATTCTATTTTGTGTAGAAAATTGTATTTATATATGCTGCTGCAACGTTCAAATATACTGTATTGTATGACAACGGGAATTGAAATAAAATGAGTTCATAAAATCAGTGATGCCAGTATATTAGCATTTTGCCCTCAATATTTTGCTATAATGGTTATCAAAAGTGCATTAATCTTTCTCATTGAAAGCTATTTATATACCCCTAATTATCATTAAATTGTTATTTTGTGTACAGCACAACAAATTAATCTTCTTTTCTATTAAAAAGAAATCATCCAATTTTTTTCTCCAGCCTTTGCCTGTTAATGATGCTTCTGTGAAGCATACACAAGAGAAAGCTCAAAGAAAAAGAATTAAAGGGAAAAATGAAGAACTAGAAACTTGTTAACAGAAATTACAGACAAGGTTTATCAGTTTTCCAATTAATAGTCCATTTTTGCTGAAGGCATTGTTAAGTGTATCGTTTCCAGTGAAATATCCACATTTATTTACCAACTCTTAATAAAATTAATTAGAATGCAGGCCACAAAAACAAAATCTGTAGAGCAGATGTGGAAAAAGCCACACTACCTACACAGCTGAGCAGAAGACAAGTCAGGCAAAAGCTGGGTAACAGGGTCCAACACAATAAATCTAAAAAGAATGTTTTAGGTATTAGGGATATTTTCCAATAGCCTTCAGTTCACCATTTGGGAAAGAATTAAGAAACTGAAATAAAGAAAACTCTCCAGAAAAGCCTTGCCTAACCTTGAGTGACACCTAAATACTTGGGAGAAAGGCTTTCCTAAGAAAGAAGGCCTTCTGGAGTTGTTTGAATGGCATGTCTAATGACTTTTGTTTTACCAAGTTGTATAAATTCCTGAGTTCTTCCAGACTATATGGACTCAGAATATGGGATTACTAGATGCAATTCTCATGTGAGATCCAAAATGTTGCTGCATTCAAAGGAAAGAAATTCACTCCTTGTGATGCTTGGAGAAAGATCCAACCTCATAAACAATTATATTACTTCTGCCAGTTCATAGGTACCTAATTTATATTGACCAGGAGATCGTTCCGCTATAGATACCGCTGAAAGATTTAATGAAAGAAAGGCTCTGATCTCAGACTACACAGACTCAGAAACAGTAATAAATTCACAGTTCATTAAAATTCAAGACTACTAGATTAGATTTATTTCTTAAGCCCAAGTCATCAATCTTGATCCAGATTTCCAGCCTTTACTTCGAGAGGCTAAAGTAAAAAAATAGTGAGATATAGAACATTATAGTACAATATAGTACTTGACAGTACATCTTGTGAATATCTGCAATTATTTAGCATGACTAGCAAATTCAGAAAGTCATATTGAATTTGAATAAGCAAACAGATGTTGCAATATATAACTGGAGTCTACCTGATGAAAAGTTTATAAATGGCAAATAGTTGGAAAAAGCCTGCATAAAGAAATTAGTAGTCAGAGTAGAATGAGCATCTCAACATTACCTGAAATATTAATATTTATTGAGAAAAAGTAGCCTGTTTTTAAATTAAATACATTTCAAATTCATATCAAGTCTCTTCCTAACAACTGAATATAGCAGTGGTATTTGCAGCTTTGGGACATGAGAACAAAGTTAAATCTGCCAATCATCTCTAATATATCTCTGTAGTCAAAGGTGCAGCTCAAAGGCAATAAAATGTGTGTATATTTTAATGTTATAACTACACACAGTGAACTATGCATTATGATACTGAAGACTCCATTCTACCGACTATTAAGTATTATTCTTGAGTGAAGGAGCACTACTGAAGACCTCTGTGGTCCAGAGGCTCCTTTGTGTGTGATTGTTAAACATACTAAAGCAAGAGGAATGGCGTTCATGGCCCTTCTTTTTTGGAGAAGGAAGGACCTCTAGAAAGTAGCAATACAGAAATAAAGATACTATACAGTTTATTGAAATGAAAGGCAAAGCATAGAAAGACATTGTTCTTCACTTATTTCTAACTGTGCACGATGTCCAAGTACTGCAAGTTATGGGGATTGTGAGCTTGAACTTGTAAGGTTTTCAGTTCAATAATATTGGATCCAAAAGTTCAAATCACCTCAGTTACATTGCCATGTAACTGAAATCAAGGATTTTTACAAAAACCTAATCTTTGAAGAATGCCCCATGACTAACCATCCATCTTTGAAGCCAGTCTTATCTAGGCTCCACTTCTTTGAAGAAAGGTGAATGTAAATCTTAGAGCACAGGAAGTATGCTTGATTTTTTTCCATGCTGGCATGTCAGATAATTTGGATAACTGCTCTGTCTATGCACCTAGTGTTTTCCCCATGTTGCTATAAGCATCTCAGCTCTGTGCCACGGAAAACAAACACTTTTTTTTAATGTTTCCTTCTATTAGCCCTTAGATTCCAATTTGTCCCTCACTATCTTAGACAAATGGGGTCACGTAGATCTTCTGCCTTCTATTTGACTAGTCTTAATTATTTATTTTTTGTCATTCAGGTTTATGACTATGCAATAAAAGACAGGTTTAATGGGCCAGTAGTCCAGAATGGGAAATCATCCAGCTAGTGAAGCATTGAGGACATCAAATTAGTGGTACTGTTGATCAGTTTTTTCCCCAGCTTGACATCTGTTTGCAAATACTCACAGCCAAAATTGTTTTGAAAAACAATGTCAGCCTTAGGCTTTGGAGCTTGCCTCCTCAGATGCATCAGTGAATCTCTCTACCCCATACTACTTGTTATTTTCTGCTGCAAAATGACACAAAGCATATAATCATGCACAAGGGAGAAAACATTATCTGGTATTTTCATCTAATGAGTGAAAGTCAGGATTCCTGGACTCTATCTCTGACACCTTTTGTGACTCTCCTGTGACTCCTGCCTTATGTGCATATTTAATATGTACATTAAATTAGAGAACATGTAAGAAAGTTTCTGGAATCCTCTATTTTAAATTGAATTAGCTGTCAGAACGTGATGATTCTTTGATTTTCCTTTCAGGACACTATTTTAGCTAATTTGACCACTGTTAAGAATCTCCCTGCATTTAAAGAAAAAATAGTATTAAAAGATGCATGGACTTTTGAAAAGAAAGGACCCTTGGGACCTTTGTTCTGGGCTGCTTTATAGTGCAGACTGAACATCTTTATCCAGTGATTCTGCTTCAAGCTAACATTTGCTTGGAAAATAGAGAATGTTAAAAAAAGAATCAAAGATACAAAAATAAAGAGCCCCAGTGGAAAACAAGTACTAGACAGCAGTAATTACCATATAATATCAATGATTATATAATAATCATAAGATTATAGTATGAGTGATTACTCAATATTAAAGCTATGTTAATAATGCTGTACATATTAATGTATAATATATGAGTACATGTAAATATTGATGTAAAATAATGTTTTCATGTCTGTGTTTCCCCCATCAATATTAGCAGTTATGGTTCAGTTTTTTATACATGTTACATCGGAAGAGCAGTGTCACAACATAAATCAGGCAAGAGTTCTGTCTCATCCCCCACACTATCATCAAAAGCAGCAATGTGCTCAGGGACAGGACATGAAAACGGACCTTGCACAGATGATACTTCTTCCACTATATCCTCGCAGCTTCTGGGCGTCAAAGGCTCCAGCGCTTCCTGAGCTAGAAATGTGATGCTTTTCCTTAGCAGTCCTTGGATGGCTGACTGAATTGCTTTTTAAATCCATCCAAAAATTATCTTTTGACTTTATATTTCTTGCAGCAATGAGTTACATAGATAAGATATGTACTGTGTAGGGAAGCATTGTAAGTTGTTTACTTAATGACATGTAGTATTTATTTTATTCTGCTTTATTTTATTCCCTTGCTAACACTGCAGTTTGGTATTTTTTCAGCACTGAGCTGACAGAAACCAGTCAGCAGTAATTCTAAGGTGAATTTTGCTTTGGTTTTGGTGATACATTTTTAACAGACATTTAACAGACATTTGCCATGTTATTTATTGCCATGTCTGTCCCTTGACTACTTTCTGACTTCAGCATTGAATTTCATCTTATCATCCAGCTTTTAATATGTTGAGAATTACCCAAACCTCATCATAGTCAACTGACATTTTTAAACTGAAAATAATTAAGTATCTTTAAAAAAGTTTACTCTTATTGCTGAGTTACTAATAAATAAAAGAGAGATATCTGTATCTACATGGAATTACAGGAACAGTCTCTGTTCATTGTTGAATATTTCTTCTTGCCTCTTCTTCTTCTGAAACTTATTAACATGTGACATGTCTTCCTTCAATTCTATTTATGTTATTCACATAAGCCTTTTTTTGAAATATATATTATATTATAGACAATATATATAATTATATAATTATATAAAATATATATAGTGTATATAATAAATTACAACCCTGTATGTTTGTTGGCTTAACTAAAGAACTCTTAAAGTCTTGTCAGGCGTGAGTAACCTCTGCAAAAATCATGATGAAATTTGCTTGTAAAAATATATTAATTCATGTGCTTGTTATTTCTGTTCTTTCTTATAGTGGCTATCAATTTGCTCAGCAAAACTCTAATTTACTGGTTTGTAGCTCCCTGGACTGTTCTGAACTTGCCATCTTCCTTTTCCCTGGTGCTGATCCCATTTTAAGCACAGTTAATAGTTCAGCAACTTTGTACTTGAATTCTTTCAGAATTCTTGGGTGAATACCATCTGTTCCTGATGATTTGTTACCATTCCTATTATCAGGTAGTTCTTATACCTCTTATTTCAAGCATTTTTATAAGCTGCCCAAGTACTGAATTTAGACAGCCTACTAGAGAAACCCTTATACCTGGAAGTCTCAGTTCTTAATTTTGGGAAGTTTATGTTCAAACTGAAGATCTTCTATAGCCGTCACTCTTATGCTGATATAAATAATGAACTATAATGTCATAATCCCATTTTTCAGTTTGGGCACCTCATCATTCTCACTCTATCCTCTGTTGTTCATAATACAAATATCACAAAATCTTTTCATTGAGGTATATTATTTATCAAGATAAAACCATGGTTAGGGAACATTACTAACTTTATTCAGGCATTAGAGATATTTTCAATGGGAAACATAAATGGGGGAACAAAGAAGTATAGGCACTGGTGAGCAGAAGTATGGAAAAATGAGATATCCTAAATTAGCCACCTATTTTCAATCACTGTCTAGACAAATAAAATGACACATTAAAGAATCAGAAGGCTGAATGCATTTTATCAGATAATGTCATTACGGAGTTTCTGAGTAACATCTTACTGCTTAGTTTCAGGTAGCATGGGATATTTTCTTTGTTCCGGTGCTATGTTGATTATCTCTCTAAATATCACTGGGGTTTTTTTACACAACTAAATTCTGCCAGAGATTTTAATACTGTGAAGCTTTCTGCTGTTTCTTTCTGGTTTTAGTTTCAGAAGGAAAAGAACCATTCCAACCCTATTAGCTTTAATGACACACATTTCCAAAAAACAGCAGACTTTCTAGTCACAAAGTTAATTTGCCAATTTATAAAAAAAACCCAAAAAACAAACAAAAAATCCCCACCCACTCTGTAATGTGGTGTAAGTTTGTAAGTTTGGCATAATAGTATGCCTTTACCTTAGGTGCACAAGGGGAATAAAAAAATTCTATCAGAACTATTCTATGTTTTTTTATTAATTTTTCATTAATTATCTTCTTTTTACCCTAGGGACTTTTTTAGCTGAGCTCCATAAAAAGCAATTTCTCTTTTATGGATATTCCATATTGAAAATGTCAGGCAATCAAGACAAACATTAAGTTATTTTTACATGTCATGGCTCTAAAATTGCTAGAAGTGGTATTTTGGGGGTATTTTTTTGTGTTAAATTTAAAGGATAGAAATGGTGCCAGGTTGACAGCCTTATGAATGAAGCACTCTTTCTGTCCACAGAACACTGGTACAAACAGTAGAGTTTCTCTAGCACATTATGGAAAAACTAATTGCACCTCCGATAGGCAGACCGTTATACAGGAGAATAGTCAGTCCTTACTACCTTTAAATATTTTCATCCCTATTACTAAAAAAAGCCAAGGAAGAATTTTAGAAGAGAGCGCAAGGGCGCAACTGCCACTGTCAAACCTAGTCATGTCTTCATGTTCTAGACTCCATGGTTTCAAGGTAAAAATATACTGATTTTTAAATGATTTACATGGATATTTTTCATTTAGGGATTATCCTTACACGCAATTCTTTGGTACCAGTTCCCTCCCAATAAATGCAAAGGGCTGATGCTTATGCTTTCAAGAAAGAAAACCAGAAATTAATGAACCAAAACTTATGAGCCCTCCCCCATCTTCTACTTCTTCCTCCTCGCAGGCTTAAATGTTTACCAAATGAGGTACAAAACCCTAGCAAAAGTAAAGACAGAACTCTTTGCCTTCAGAAGTATGGTAACATTAAATACTTTAATGTGTCAAGAAAGGTTTTCTTTGCAGCCACCACCATCTCTGAAGTCCTTCCTGATAGTTCACAAAGGAATTTCAGGCTTCAGTTTCACCAATCAAAAGCATTGATGACCTGTCTATTATCTCTTTTTTTTTTTCCTTTGGCAGATCTCAAGGATTATCACAATTGCAGATCTTCATAATGAAATCTAACTATTCTCAAGTTCCAACTTCCTCCTGGTTTTGGGAACATTGCAGTCCTGAAAGGTTTAAGTGACATAACCTATCATAGAATCATTTTGGCCCTGGAAAATATGGGTGAAATCAACTCAATCACTTCAGTTCGAAATAAAAATGGGATAAAAAGGAAGTATAGCTTCTCCACAAACAGTATTTTTTTTTGGTAGAGTGCATCTGGAAAGTGGCAACACAAGTCTATACCCAAATCAAGTGACATGCCATTAGGTCTACTCAATGGTTACGAGATTGTACCTACTTCCTCTTCTGACCTCCTGCTCTTCCACCTTCTTTTCTGACTCCATCAAATACTTCATTACCTTCCCAATTTAAAACAGCTATAACTAACTTATTTGAAAAAAAAAAAAAGGTAAAATACATTTCTTTTATGCTAAGAAAGAGAACAAAAGAGATTGAGAATGTTACCTGAAGCCTACATTCCTGTATCAGTTCAGAATTCATGAAGTAAAAATGTCAGATCATGTGAAGTCAGCATAGGCTTTGTGTTTTACTTCAGTGGAAAATAGACCATGATTCTGCAACAACAACTTGGGTGAAGTTTGAAACAACTGCTATGAAGTTTGACACATTAATAGGAAGGTGACTAGGCTTGGTCTGTAATTTCAGTGGACTAAGAGCAAGCATATCTGAGATAATAATAATCAGATTTCAGAGTGAGGGGGTGGAGGGGACTCAACAAAATCTATCTATTATCTCATGCGTTACTCAAGTTTAAAATTCCAGGAAATCCTGACCCGTGGAAATTAATTGTGCCTGAGTAACAAATGGGCTCTGGAGTGGGAGACTCCATCGAGGGACCCTTCCTAAAAGTGGCAGCCCCCAGGCACTGATCCGTGAGGGCAAATAAAATAACAACATAAAAAAGAGACCGCGCAGCGCACGCGGTCACAGCCATTGCTTCTCACTGCGACTGCATGCAGCTGTGAATCATTGGGGGCGGCGCTAAGGGAGGCAGCAATAATCCCTTTCCCTATAAGAGAGGCCTCTGGGAGCGCTAGTGACCAGGAGCACTGCGAACAGGACGGGTAAACAGGGTGTGGCACGTCACGAAGGCGTGGCACTGCAGTTTGTGCAGGCAGGCAGGGCAAGCAGGAAGGGTAAATCCACCCTTCTAGCTCACAGGGTAAACTGAATGGACCAGCTAGTGCTCACAGGGTATGCAGGTCGAGCCAAGGGATTCCTGTCTGCTCTGTGTTCAGACTGTCAAACCATGGTCTCCACCAGGCGGAGAGGTTCCCTTACATAACTGGAGAAACCCGAAACCCCGTTGGACGGCCTGACTAGGGATGCTGTGGTTCAGGTCTCTGGCTGCAGGCAATGCCTGAGTCTGCTGCTGCCAGGGAACAGAGGCAAACACCTCACCTGTGTGAGGTGTGAGCAGGTGGATGAACTGCTATGCATGGTAGTGGAACTAAAAGAAAAGCTTGAAAGAGTGAAAGCTATCAGGGAATGTGAGCGGGAGATTGACTGGCGGTGTAGCTCCCTGGCATCCCAGAGGGAAGAGTGCCAGGAAGACACCTCAGAACTGAAGACAGTCCCTCTGTCCCGGCTTAGTCAGGTAAATGGGAGTGACCCAAACCCTGAGGGTGGCTGGAAGACAGTTCCATCTCGTTGACATAGGCACTCCCCCTGCCTACCTTCCCCGCTCCCCCAGGTTCCCCTAAGCAACAGGTTTAAGGCCCTGGAGGTTGAGGAGGAGGTATGTGAGGGGATGAATGTAGTCCCTCTGCCTCAGAGGAAACAGAGTGAAGCAAATGTCTGCATGCCTTGAGACTTCCTCTGTTAAGTGAGAGAGGAGGGTAGTAGTGGTTGGGGATTCCCTCCTCAGGGGGATAGAGGGCCCCATATGTAGACCTGACCCTACACAAAGGGAGGTGTGCTGCCTTCCTGAAGCCCGGATCGATGATATTACCAGAAGGCTCCCAGGGCTGATAAGACCCTCTGATTACTATCCACTGTTGACTGTTCAAGCAGGCAGGGATACAATCATGAAGTGTAGCCTGAGTGCTATCAAAAGGGAATTTCGTGAACTAGGGCGCTCTGTTGAGGGGGTTGGGAAAGCTCAAATAATATTCTCATCTATCCCTACTAGTGGGAGGAGGGGTTTAGAGAAGGTCAGGAGAATCCATGTGTTGAATGAGTGGCTGAAAGACTGGTGTTGGCATAAAAACTTTGATTTTTTTGTCCAAGGGAAGGTGTACTCTGCTCCTGGCATGATTACTGCTGATGGGGCTCACCTGACCCAAAGGGGAAGGCGAATCCTTGCCCAGGAGATGACAGGGCTTATTGATCAGGCTTTAAACTAGCTAGGAAGGGGGGAGGGGGCATTAGGAAGGGGGCATTAGGAAGGCTGCTGGGGTCAGGCAAGTGCTTCGGGAGACACGACGCGAGTTGACAGTGGAAGAAGGTAAATGCCAGCAGTACAGTGACGGACTTGGGGATGTTGTTCTTTGTGACAGTAGGGAAAATTCTGTGGATTGTCCTGAGGACTCCTCAGTGGAGCCACAATTGCCCTTCCCCTGTTGGAAATCTCACTGTGATCTGTTGAAGATACCTGCATCTGCTGCCCCATTAAAATGCCTTTATACAAATGCACGTAGCATGGGAAACAAACAGGAAGAATTAGAGATCTTCATGCAGTTGCACGGACATGATCTCATTGCAATCATGGAGACGTGGTGGGACAGCTTGGATGAATGGCACGCTGTCATGGATGGCTATGTGCTTTTCAGGAAAGACAGGCTAGGGATGCGAGGTGGAAGGGTTGCTCTTTATGTCAGAAAGCAGCTGGAATGACTTGAGCTCGACCTGGGGAATGACGAACCATCAGTCGAATGCTTGTGGGTAAGAATCAAGGGTCACACTAGAATGAGTGACACTGTTGTGGGTGTGTACTCTAGACCCCCTGATCAAGAGGAGCGGGCTGATAGTGCTTTCTATAAGCAACTAGAAGTAGCCTCGAGATTCCAGGCGCTTGTCCTTATGGGGGACTTCAATTATCCAGATATTTGCTGGGCAAGCAATACAGCCAGTGCTATGCAGTCCAGAAAATTTCTGCAATGTGTAGAAGACAATTTCCTACTACAGATGGTGCAGGAACCTACAAGGGGAGGGCGGGTGCTGGACCTTGTTCTTACTCACAAGGATGGGCTTGTTAGGGAGGTGAAGGTCAGGCGAAGCTTAGGACAAAGTGACCACGAAATGATAGGGTTCAAAATCCTGGGTGGAAGAAGCAAGCAAAAAAGCAGGATAGCTACCCTGAATTTTGGAAGAGCTAACTTTGATCTCCTCCGCAACCTATTAGGAACTATCCCATGGGCTATGCTTTTAGAAGGATTGGGGGCCTGTGAGAGCTGGGTAACATTTAAACAGCACTTCTTCCAAGCGCAGTACAGGTGCATCCCTTTGAGTAAGAAATCGGGAAAGAGGCAGAAGACCTCTGCGGATGAGCAGGGAGCTATTGAGTAAACTCAAAGGGAAGCAAAAGGTTTACGAACTGTGGAAACAGGGTCTGAGCACCTGGGAAGAATATAGGGATGTTGTCTGGGCCTGCGACTAGGAAGGCTAAAGCCAACCTGGAAAAGAAACTGGCAAGGGACATAAAGGGAAATAAAAAGAGATTTTTCAGGTATGTGAATATTAAGAGGATGACCAGGGATAATATAGGCCCCTTGCTGAACAAGGCGGGTGTCCAGGTAACATGGGATGATGAGATACTAAATGCCTTCTTTACCTCAGTCTTCATTCCAAAGGCCCCTCGGGACCCACAGATCCTAGATAAGAATAGGAGTGTTTGGGGAATGAAGAGCTTCCCTCTAGTTGAGGTAGGGGAGGGCCAGGAGTGGCTCAAAGGGATTAATGCACACAAATCCATGGGCCTGGATTGGATGCCTCCACGTGTGCTGAGAGAGCTGGTGGTTGTGATTGCTGAGCCCCTCTCTATCATCTTCGACAGGTCTTGGTGAACAGAAAAAGTGTCTGAGGACTGGAGGATAGCTAATATCACTACGGTCTTTAAAAAGGGCAAGAAGGAGGATCCTAGCAACTATAGGCTAGTCAGCCTCACTTCTGTCCCTGGAAAAGTTATGGAACAGTTTGTTCTGGATGCCATCACCAAGCAACTGGAAGAGTAGAAGGTCATGAGGAGTAGTCAGCATGGATTCACCAAGGGAAGATCGTGCTCAGTGTTGGGTCCAGTCCTATTTAATATCTTCATTGACGACCTTAATGAGGGAATAGCATCCACCCTCAGCAAGTACGCCGATGATACAAAGCTGGGAGGAGCAGCTGACACGCAGGAACACTGTGCTGCCATCCAGCAAGGCCTGGACAGGCTGGAAAGCTGGGCAGGGAGAAACCAGATGAAATTCAACAAAAGCAAGTGTAAAGTCTTGCACCTGGGGAGGAACAACTGCATGTATCAGTACAGGCTAGGGGTTGACCTGCTGGAGAAGAGCTCTGTGGAGAAGGACCTGGGGGTCCTGGTGGATGATAGGTTGGCTCTGAGTCAGCAGTGTGCCCTGGTGGCTAAGAGAGCCAATGGGATCCTGGGGTGCATCAGGAGGAGTGTGGCCAGCAGGATGAAGGAGGTGATCCTCTCCCTCTACTCTGCCCTGGTCAGGCCCCACCTGGAGTATTGTGTCCAGTTCTGGGCTCCCTGGTATAAAAGGGACCGGAATCTCCTGGAGAGAGTCCAGAGGAGTGCTACGAAGATCATGAAGGACCTGGAACATCTATCCTATGAGGAAAGTCTGAGAGAGCTGGCGCTGTTCAGCTGGGAGAAAAGAAGACTGAGGTGGGATCTAATCAATGTTTATAAACATCTTAAGTAAGGGGTGCAGGGGGAATTGGCCTGCCCCTTTTCTTTGGTTTGTGGAGACAGGACAAGGGGCAATGGCTGCAAATTGGAGCACAGGAAGTTCCACACCAACATGCTGAGGAACTTTTTCACAGTGAGGGTGACAGAGCACTGGAATAGGCTGCCCAGGGAGGTGGTGGAGTGTCCTTCTCTGGAGATATTCAAGACTCTTCTGGACACCTATCTGTGTAGTATGAGCTAGGGAGCCTGCTTTGGCAGGGGGTTTGGACCCAATGATCTCTTGAGGTCCCTTCCAACCCCTACAATTCTGTGATTCTGTGATAATAACAATGAAAGAAGAGATTACATGAGTCACAGGTAGGAAAAGAATGGAAGAATTGTCCCATAGTTATGGTAATGACAAACATCATTAAATGGAAAGACTTACCTGTCCACCACATCAGAGAGAATGTAAAGCAAATTCAAAAATTCAATGACTAAGTATATTTGAAGGAATTCCCAAAGTGTGGCCTGTGGTGCTGATGAGTATCCTATACTTAGCACATTGCTGGTGTTAGATTACAATGTTAAAACATGCAGGCACGCAGAAGCACACACAAAACCCTGCACATTTGTGTCAGTTTTTACACCAGATAATCTTAAGAAAATTGATACGACATATTCTTTTCCTCCTTACGAGTCTTTTTGGATTTTGGTAGGTGGTAAAAATAGCATAGTTGGAAACAGAGGGAAACAACATTCCCTGAGCAACAGAGGAAATAAATATGGCATTTAGAGCAGGGATGCCCATACTTTTTTTCTTTTTGAAAGAACACCCATCAGGATAAAGTGAAGAGATTAAACTGTACCAACTCCAATACCAAATGATTTCAAATAAACAACATAACTTACTTTTACTCCCAGACTAGGTCTGGGGTCCTGATCATCAGAAATTTGATTAGTACTGTTAATGGCTGTAACACAAAAACATGATTTCTGACATTTTACAGACATTTAATGTTTTGAGTTTCAACTGTATTTGTATAAAGCATATTTCAATATGCTTTAATGTCATTTTATCATTGGGCCTTATTGAATTATCTTTGTAATAC
This sequence comes from Laterallus jamaicensis coturniculus, assembly GCA_022605575.1. Lineage (NCBI taxonomy): Eukaryota > Metazoa > Chordata > Aves > Gruiformes > Rallidae > Laterallus > Laterallus jamaicensis. Next base: position 3,486,575 of record JAKCOX010000056.1, read on the forward strand.
AAACAATTTACTTAGATTTAGAAGCAGCCATTATAAGTCTACGTTTTAGTGTAAAATTTGGACATTAAAGATGAGAGATTTGAAATTCCCTTTAATTTTGCTTTTCAGATTTTTTTATGTGGGTAAAGGGTTTCTGTTTGTCTGTTTGTTTATTTGTTTGTTTTGGAGGGGAGAGGGCTTTTTTTTTTTTCTTTTGTCATGACTGAACCACTTAAACATCATTTCTGAAGGTAACACTGCTATTCTTTGCCATGTTATTAGATCGGGATAAAACCAAATCTGTCTAACTTCCTAATTCATTGGGGGGGGGGGGGAAAGTGAGTTGTTAAGCAAATCTTCAAACAGCAAAGATGATTAAAGTGATTAATTTTCTTTTCTTGAAATGCTAGGTCATGTTCTTATAATTTTTGACACTATGATGAGCTGTAATTAAATTATGGCAAAATTTCTTTCAAGTAATTTGTGCTACTACTGCAAAAACACACAGGAAACTATCCTTGCCACCAGCAATTCATATTTTTATATAGATAATGCACTTAGTGAATCTTTCCTCTGTTACTTTGCAAAGGGACTTCCATTTATACGAAGATATTCATTCTTGTCTCACAGGGGAGCATCTTTGCTCAAGTGCAAACTAACATGAAGAACATGCATTATCTCCACTCTAACTAAGCATATGCTTAAATAGTTTCCTGACCTGGAACTGTAGTAAATAATATATGACTTAGGCTGAATTTTTTATTTTGCTGATGTAAAAATAACAGCACATATATAAAAAGATACCTTCCCCTCAAATGCCACGCTCTTTCACATACATGTGTCTATGTGGAGAAAATGAAAGGAGAAATCTTGAGATAACAGGAGGTCATACTGCTTCAGGCACAGAGGATGGAGAGGCAAAACTGTCTGAATTGGAACTGCATGATGTGGTATGTCCATGCTTCTTCCATTTCTGCATTTAGAAGAATCTGATGCCTGGCTTGTGCACAGTGTGCAAAAGGAAGATTCACAGATAGGACAATGACGGTTCCATCAATTAAACTGAAAATTAACAAATCTGAATTCTGCAATTTGAAATACTACCCCTGGAGCATGGCAGGAAGTAGTCACACACAGCCTCCTCCTTATGTCTCTCTCTTTTGTCAAAAGATGAAATATAGTAATCAAGGGATAATTAGCTTCCTCTTAAGGTTTTTTTCCCAGGACAGAACTCTATACAAATGTTGTGGGTTTGTGTGGGAAGGTTCTGGTGGAGCGGGGAGGGGCTGCAGGGGTGACTTCTGCAAGAAATAGTGAGAGGCCCCACAGAGCAAACACCAGCGGTGGTCACAGCGCCTCTGGGAATCACAGTTAGGAAAAAAAACCACACTAGCGGATGCTTTTTGCCCCCTTAGAAGGGAGTGAGTTGTAGAAACTTTGCAGGCACCAAGGCCTGGGAAGGGTGGGGAGGAGGCACTCCAGGCACTGGAGAGAAAGATGCCCCTGCAGCCTCTGGGGAAATCCATGGTGGAGCAGGTGAGACTGAGAGACATTGTATGATTTATGACTGCACTCCGCAGAAATGACCCACACTGGGGCAGCTGGTGAATAGCTGAAGCTCAGTTAGAAAGGACTTATGTTGGACAAGTCCATGGAGCAAAGGAATAGTGTGAGCAATTCCCCCCAGCTAAGAAGGAAAGCAACTCGTGATGATTTGGCCAAAGCCCCGTCCCCGTCTTCCTCTGTAACACCTAGGGGGAGAGAAGAGAGTGAATCATAGAATCATAGAATGGCAAGGGTTGTAAGGGACCCTGAGGATCATAAAGCTCCAACCCCCCTGCCACAGGCAGGGCCACCAACCTCAGGCCTGGATCTACACAAGGTTGCCCAGGGCCCCATCCAACCTGGCCTTGAACACTTCCAGGGATGGGGCATCCCCCACCTCTCTGGGCAGCCTGTTCCAGGACCTAATCACTCTTTCTGTAAAAAACTTCCCCCTAATATCCAATCTAAATCGTGAGCAAAGCAGAGCCCATGAAGAAAGGAGGGGTGAGGGAGGTGGTGGTTTAGATTTGGTTTTACTTCTCAACCTACTCTGGTTTCTATGTGTGTATGAGTGTGTGTGTGTGTGTATGTCTAGTGTAATAGATTAGATGTTTGGTACTTTTTAATTCTGAGATGAGTCTGTTCTGCCCATAATGCCGATTGTGGAATGATCTCATCCTGTCCTTATCTCAACTCCTAAGCCTCTCAATATCTATTTTCTCCCCTGTCCAGCTGAAAAGGGGAGTGATAGGCCGACCTTGGTGGGTGTCCGGCCACCAGCCAGGGTGGAACCACCATATCAGGATACTAACTAGTCCCTAGTCACTGTATAAAAGATGGCACTATTGTTTTCTTTGCAAGCTGTACCTCTTTGCGAGGTCATTGTGTAACCAATATGTTTCCCTCTGAGAGAGTCTGAGGAATGCAATAGCATCCTGAACTTAACTCCGAAGGAAGCCTACACAAGGCCATTTTACAGTAGGCTTGAGTGGGTAGTTTACACTTCTTTGCTTTAGTTAAGAAACATCCAGCTCACATAGCTGCCAAAAGAAAGTCTTCACAACATGAAAGTCTTCACAACAGTGAATATCCCAATTTGCAGACCAGAAAAATGTCATAGTCCATGTTCACTTCAATGAATCTTCATCAAGACAAGAGGTGAGAGAGTTGTACTATCTGTAGCTTCACATCTCTCCTCTAAGGTGTTCTCCCAGTGGAGTCAAACATGACCATACCAAGTCATGAATTGGTACACAGAGAGGACAATGATCTCTAAGGTGGAGGGTCAAGGTAAGGCAGGTAGAGGTAGAAAGTAAAACTATATGAAGTATTTTTGGTTTTTTAATATCCATAGCTATGATTCAGCCTTGCAGCATCATCCCTAGTGATACACATTACTACACTTCCTGTATTGTCCTGCTCTGGCTACAAGCAATTAGTTGTCTCTATTTTTGTCTCTACATATTCAGGTTTTCTACTATAAAAGTATCTGCAGTTCAGCCATTGTTTCTTTGTTATTTCACCTCTCATAGAGCAGCTTGTTATCTAGATCTTAGTCCCCTTCAAATGTCTTCTGCTCTGTGCTGAAAGGATTACAGGGTTTACTGGATGGTTCACTAGAGTTTAACACAATTCTGAATCAAGAAATGGGGCCAATATTTTCATTAAAATTGTCCATGTGTCTGATTGCATTTTCTACATCCTGGGTAATATGAAGCTGTGATTTGTTTTGTTTGGGGTTTTTTGTTTGGTTGGTTGTAATTTGGGGTCTTTTTGTGAAAATATAAGAGCACTGTAATGACAAAGAGGCAAGCTACATATAAATGAAGACTTCCTAGAGACAGTTAATAGAAATTCCTTCCAAGAGGTTACAGCTGCCAAAATTACTTCAATTGCATTGGCGTAGAAAAGTACAAAATTTCTTTTAAATTATTTTTATGTTTTACAGGTTGGGAGGGAGATGTGCAGGCTTACAGTGTAAGGTTTTTTGTGAAATAATATAAAGAAGTCTTCTTGGGACAGTAAAAACTATGAAAGGAATGTTGCAATAGAAATTTGAGTTGCAGAGAAAAATGTCAAAATCCAGATATTTATTTTGGTAATGTAAGAAAGTGATTATCAAAGCTTTTATAGTTATCTAAGATTTAAAAAATGAAAAAAAAAATCATGAGAACTTCAGTGGGTTTTGTTTCAAATATTCTGACAACTGTCACAGTTCCATCAAAACATCAAAAATGGGTTACATTACTCAGAACTTAACAAAGGAAGAATATGATGTGACGTAATGTGGGAAAGGCAGTATGACGGCACGGAAATGTATGCGACAAAAGCAGCTTTGCACAAGTGTAATTCATTTGCAGCAAGCATTCATGCTAGAAAAATGGAACTTCATGGAGGTTTGATGGAAAACGAATAGCCAACATGACATCAGGATGCACAAATGAATTAATTTTTAAAATTGCAATATTAAAATTATTATTTTAAAATATTTTTTCTTCTGTGCAATGTTCTCTTGTGGTTTGTTTATGTAAAGGATGTTTTTTGTAGTCATTATTTATTGAGATACTGTATGATCAGCTTACAGCAAAGTTTAGAAAGGATCATTATTTGTTCAATTTTATTCTTTCAAAAAGTGAAGGCAAGCTGAGCATACTAGTGTACTCTGTAGTTAGCAGCATCAATAACGACAGAATGAATCAGTAAGTTTACATTCTCAACTGAAAAGACAACACAATTTCTTTTTAATCATCTTACCCAAGTATTGCTGCATAAAATCTAGGAAGCTAATTGGCCATGCCTCTCTCTGTGATCTTCATGAGCAGATTTGTCCCATTTTATGATACACTTCACCCCTGGAGGTATGTAAAAGATGTGTAGATGTGGTCCTTAGGGACATGATTTAGTGGTGGAGTTGCCAGTGCTGGGTAAACAGTTGGCCTTTACAATCTTAAAGTTGGAGAGGTTTTTTTCAACCTAAACAATTACATGATTCTATGATATCTGATAATAACTTTTTCTCGGCATGGATCTCAGAGACCATCTGACCGGTTCTTTTAGTCTAATGTTAATTCAAATATATACTATAGCAGCAAAACACATTGCCCTTGATTAGCAGTTAGAAAGTTCAGAAGAAACAATGAAACCTTTCACTCTTTGCATAGGGCACTGAACTGATAAATGGGAAACAAGAGTCCAGCAGACAGACACTTCCACCCAAACCTCTTTAAGAGAAAATGCAACTGTTAGTGGTTGAGGACATTTACAAATCTGAGGACAGTTTTAATTACCAAAAGCAAAAGAATTCATCCTGATGGTAAAGTAAGAAATTTAGAATACTGCAGTTTTGTGACTGATATGAGTAAGAGAGAGTCTAGTAAATAGTGCTTCATAATCATGCACTGGAAAATTAAATAAAGCATAATGTCATATTCTGTAACTATTTTCAATGCCTCAGCCAGGCACCAGAAGGTATAGGCTGACAATTTTTGAAATATAACAAACAGTTATTCATATAAAATAAACCAAAAACCCCAAGGTTTTATGTGTTGTTTTTTAAACCCCAACACACACCAAAAAAACCCAACACATTAGATGTCTGAGACTCAACAGACATTTGATATTTCAGTGTTTTAGAAGCCAGTATGAAAATAGAGCAACTGTCAAAATAAGAAATCTAAAAGTTGATGCTCAAAGTATCTGATAGCCAGTCAGCTCATCTTGAAAAAATTCCAGAGTAAAACCATTATTGAAGTAAGAATGTTCCAAGGGCAGCTGGTTCAGATCATGAGAACGTTTTGAGCCTGGCTTGAAAATTACCTTATTGTATAGTAAAACCTTAGAAAAACAATACAATGAGGCCACTGTAATTACTTTGCACTCCAAGTAAGATACTGTTACATGTTAAAGATAGGTTTCACATTGATTTTGTATTTCCTACTGGAAGAGGAAAGAGAGAAGCAAGAGGGAGAGAGAAGCAAGGAAGTGCTTCAAAAGCACTGCTTCTGCTCAGCTTTGTGCTTTAAGCCAGTAAAACAACTCGTGTAGAAGGGTAAACAATTCAGGACCAAATGACTGGCAAACTAGCAACTTTGATAACACATTTTCTAAAGAGGTCGAGAGCAGAATGAAGCATGAGATTCCTTGAATTCAGTGGACATCAATATGTTATCTCTGTACTCAGCTGAGCCCACAGCTTCTTCCTCAGGTCTCAAGACAAGCATGTAGGAAAAGCTGTTCCATGAAGGCTATGCAATTTCTAGAGGTATAATTTCCAGAGTTCTCACATCCACACTAAAGATTCAAAAAAGCTTCTAGAAAGTATCTATGTCTTCCAGCTTAGAGCTATGTCACATTGCAGAGCAACCAGATATAGTTAAAGAAGTCCCTGCTTACCGCAGGAGGGTTGAACTACATGACCTTACACATTCTATGATTCTATGATTTTTCAAAGGACATTATATAGTTAATTGCTCTCTGAATTGCTGCATGTGATATATTGAAGTGATGTAGTAGGCAAAGCCTTATAAATACTTTAAAAAAAAACCCCAACCTTTCTGCAGTGCCATATATAAAATACATTTTCCATTATAACATAATATCACAGTTTTTTAGAAAGGGTTTTAAAAATCATCTTGTTCCAACCCCTAGGAACACAGTCCAGTAGCCTACATTGCCCAAAGCCCCATCCAACCTGGTCTTCAACACTGCCAGGGATCCAGGGGTATTCACATCTTTTCTGGACAACATATGCCCGTGCCTTACTACCCTCACAGAGAAGAGTTCCTCTCTAATATCTAATCTAAAATTACCCTCTTGTAGTTTAAACCATGTCCTATTACTACACTTCTGGATAAAGAATCCCTCTCCATCTGTCCTGGTTTCAGGTTAGCAACAGTGGGCCATGTTTGGCCAAGGAGAATATTCCATACCAATTACGTCATCTTCTGTATAAAGGAGGAGAAAAAGTGCGCCAAAACGGGGGCTTGAGGAAGGTGTGGTCTGGCAGGGGCGACTCCGAGGCTCTCGTCAGCACACGGCCTCTCGGCGGTCAGCAGGTCGGGCACGGCTAAAATTGCATAGTGTGGTGAGAGGTTGCATTGTGTATCACCAGCCTTGTGTGTTCTGTTTTCGAAAGTAGTGTTAGCACTGCTGTTAGTTGTTCTTTGTATCTTGTCCTGTTGCTTTAGTAAACTATCCTTATCCCAGCCCGTGGGGCTTTGGTTTTTTTCCCCCTCTCTTAAAGTGACAGATAACGTCTGTGGGACCCAGCTCTCAACTGAGGTTAACCCACCACACCATCTTTCCTGTAGGCCTTCTCTTCTTCAGGCTGAACAAGCACAACTCTCTCAGCCTGTCTTCACAGGAGATGTACTCCAACCCTCTGATCAACTTTGTGACCTCCTCTGGACTTGCTCCCACAGATCCATGTTTTTCTTATGTTGGGCCCAGAGCTGGATGCAGAACTGCACATGGGGTCTCACCAGAGCAGAATAAAGGGACAAAATCCCCTCCCTTGACCTGGTGGTCACATTTGTTTTTATGCAGCCCAGGACACTGTTGGCTTTCTGGGCTGCAAGAGCACATTGCAGGGTAATGTTGAGCTTTTCATAAATTAATATTCACAAGAGCTTTTCCTCACGGCAGCTCTCAGTAAAGACTATGAATGTAGTCTACCTGGAGTTCAGTAAAGCCTTTGACACCATTTCTCACAGTTTCTGATTGAGGAAACTGTCAACTCTTGTCCTGGACTGGTACACTTTCTTCTGGGTTAAAAACTGTCTGGATGGACAAGCCCAAAGAGTGGTGGTAAATGGAGCCAAATCCAGCTGGAGGCTGGTAACAAGTGCTGTTCCCCAGAACTCAGTTCTGGGTCCAGTTCTGTTCAAAATCTTTATCACTGACCTCAAGGAAGGGATTGAATGTTCCCTTAGTAGGTTTGCAGACAACCTTGAGCTTGGAGGAAGTGTTGATCTGCTTGACGGTAGGGAGGCTCTTCAAAGAGACCCGAACAGACTGGACCGGTGGGCTGAGACAAATGGGATGAAGTTTATCAATGCCAAGTGCAGAGTCCCACACCTGTGACATAACAACCCCATGCAGTGCTACAGGCTTGTGGGAGACTGGCTGGAGAGCTGTCAGGCAGAGAAGGACCTGGGGGTGTTGGTTGACTGCAGACTGAACATGAGCCAGCAGTGTGACCAGGTGAACAGCAAGGCCAATGACATCCTGGTTTGTATCAGAAAAAGTGTGGTCAGTAGGTCTGAGGAGGGAATTGTACCCCTGTAATCGGCATTGGTGAGGCCACACCTCAAGTGCTGGGCCCAGTTCTGGGCTCCTCACAATAAGAAGGACATTGAGGTCCTGGAGTAAGTCCAGAGAAAGGCAACCAGGCTGGGGAAGGGCTGGAGGGCAAATCCTCTGAGGAGCGTCTGAGGGAGCTGGGGATGTTCAGCCTGGAGAAGAGAAGGCTGAGGGGAGATCTTATCACCACCTGCAATTACCTGAAAGGAGGGTGCAGAGAGGTGGACGATGGTGTTTTCAGCCAGGGGACAGGAGATGGGACAAGGGTAAATGGCCTCAAGCTGTGCCAGGACAGGGTCAGATCAGATATTAGGAGAAAATTCTTCACTGAAAGAGTTGAAGGGAAATGGGTGAGTTACCATCCCTGGATGTGTTTAAAAAAAGGGTAGATGAAGTACTTTAGGGATATGATTTAGCTTAGGACAGGAATGTTTGGACTCAATGATCTTAAAGGTCTTCTCCAACCCAGTGATTCTGTGATAAATATAGAGTATTTAAATTAAAATCATAAGTTATGAGCTCAAAAAAGGACAAGTTTATTGAATTTTTTAGAGAGCAATATGTTTAATTAGATATTTTTTGGCTATTGTGGATATTTAAAACTTTAGTAATATAATCAGACACTTATCAGGAGCAAAATGACAAAGCTTACCTGAAGTGAAAGTATCTTTTCTACTATAAGGTCCTAAAGGCTCCAGAAATTCTAATGGCATTTAAAGACATAGAGGCAATCTTTACTGATCTAATGACTTTTGAGTTAGAAAATACCAAGATTAAAATTTTATCTAAGCACTAAGTGTTTTATTCTTCATATCAAAAAGCTACGTATAATACTTAAATATTTCTTAGAGTTATGGCTAAAAAACAAAGAACAAAGATGAATGTCTTAACTGCAGCTACAGTACAAATGGGTGGAAGGCAATGTAGGTTAGAGGGGGTTTGGGACCAGATTGGGTATGTACATCAAGAGGATGAGTAATTATATATTTTTCCCTACAGTTGTTACACAGTTGGTCCCGCACACTATCTGAGAAATAAAAATGGAGAGTGCCTATTCTTTAAGCTGATGAATGTAATTATACCTTGTTTTGAGGAGTACAGATAAACCCATTTAAGATATTAAAAATGACGGGCATACTTAAAGACAACAATAATTTCACTGAAGCCATCAGAAAATAAAAGCATTATGCAAAAATAAACTGATTGGTTTTGTTTTTCAGTAATGTTCCTCCTAAAACAAAATTTTAATTGCAGATTAGTTTTATTCTTGTAGTCCTGTTGATGGATTTGAAGCAAGTGACATACATCATTAATTGCATTGTGTAGGGGATTGCATTTCAAACAAGAGCTTTTCCTGATGGAGCTACTACAGCCTGTCTGATTGTTGCAGAATTGTCATTAAATGGAAATGATGCCCAGGAATGTTGAACTTAATGTGATGTTTCCAAATACTATGAATAACATTACAGTAGCTTTAATGAATTTCATAGGCGAAAAATGTTGTTAAACAAAGTAACAGTATTAGCCCTGGTGCCCTGGACAAATTCCAATCTGGTTAGTTACATTCTGACACCTACTATTTCTCAGTTGTTTGAATTTAGTATGCTTCTGCATCACACTGTCTTCATTCATATGTTAATGCTGTGTTTTGTCAGCTCATTGCTGCCTGGCACCCCAGAGTTATCTGGCTACCATTTGACCACTTGACTATCCACATGCTTTTAATGAAGCTGTAACTACAGTACATGACCTTGAAAAGGGTCCTTTCAATCTACCTTTCCATAGTTCAAGTTACTTAGATACTGCTTAACCTAACAAGTAAGCATATATATAACTTATTTCAGTGTTTGTTAAACATACAGCACAAGCTCATGTCCCAGTTCTGAAATAATGAGCTGGCAAAGGCCATTAACACTTAAAACTGAATACAGAGATGACCTACCACACACCAGTCCTTTAGTTTAGGTCAGAGACGCACTCTAAGCAGTGTCTCCTAATCACCTCCACTTAACTATAATGTGCTTTGAATTGTGGAATCATCTCTGAGAACGTGACCTGAACTATGGATCACATTTAGTGAAAGATATACTCCAGGAATACTTCCACACTTCAGAACCAAATAATCATGGAGAAAATGGCCCTGGAATAGAGCTAGTCCAAAATTAGAAATAAATTCCTGAATTGTGGACACTACTCCCTTATGCAGAGTGTTGTCATATACAAGTGCTTTATTCGAAGGAGAAGATCTATAGTATATTATCTGCTAAGTCTTTAATGGTAAGGGTGTCCCATGGCTCGAAGTTTCGCTTACAGAATATTTGAGAAAACTCTCCTGACATTGCTGTACTTGTTGACAGTTGTAAAGTGTTTATGGAGGAACAGGTTCTGAAAAAACTAAGCCCTGGCTCATTGAAAGCTTTTTTAAAAATATAGGACCATGAATTGGAATTGCCTTGATACACATTCAGACATGATTTTCAGTGACAACATTGTATAAATTTTTTTGTGTGTATCTGTCACATCATAAAGACATAAATTCTAATATCATATCCTAGAGCTTCCTCGTGGCCTTTTTTCCTGAGTGCTGTTCGTGATACCCCATTCAGACATTTATGCACATTATTATTCCTGTTTGAAAGTCTCAAAAAGATCATCAAGGAGCACATAAAACATTTTAATCAGTCATCTCTTTCTATATGCATGGTCAGTGATTAAAATATTAAATAAAACCCCATGAGATCAGAATGAGGTAGTACCAAACATCCCTGGAAGGGGGTCTACTCATCACTTAGTGTACAGAGTATTCCTGAAAACCTCATCTGTATGTAGCATAGGTAATCAACCATATCCCATTTCTGTTGGGATCAGATCCCATGTCCTGTTCTCACAGGAGGATGACCAAATCCACACACCTCCCCCATATACAAAAGTTCCCCAGAAGCTGCAGATTGTACTCCATGTTGAACATGGCATTGCTGATTGAAGCCTCAAGTTCTGTGTTAAACTGAAGCTGGTTTGTCACCATTAAGTTTTTGTCACAATCTGATTTAGGGAGAAAGTCAATGATCTGGAAACAGATGTGAAGTTTTAAGTGTACATCATTAGATATTCAGGACTAATTTCAGGCTTAACATTGACTTGAATTTGCTTCAGATAGGAGAAAGAAGACAAAGAAATAGGGAGGAGAGTGACAGGATAAGTGGAAATGAGTAGACAGGATCGTGGGAGCACAGATGCTAATGAAATGAAAAACACCATTTCATTTAACTGTTACATATGTCTGCAAAGAAGTCAGTCATTTGAAAGGCATTGCAGTGTGTATGAAGAGCCTCTTAAGATTTCCACATAGGACTTTTTTTTTTTTTTTTTTTTTCCTTTTCAATGCTTCTGTACAAGATAATTTTCCATTCAGTACCGGGTTATAACAAAGCCATTTCTAAGTTTCTGGGATGGTCTCTGTGGTGGTTTAACCTCAGCTGACAGCTGGGTTCCACACAGTTACCTGTCTCTTTAAGAGAGAGGGGAGGAGGGGGCGAGCAGAAAAGCCGCGGGGGAAGGAAAAAAAACACCCAAAACCCCACGGGTTGGGATAAGGATAGTTTACTAAAACAGCAGAAAAAGATAAAAAGAACAACAGTGATAACACTACTTCAGAACACAGGGTACACGAAACTGGTGATACACAATGCAACCTCTCACCGCAAACCGCGACTAGGCCGTGCCACGCTGGGCCGACCCGGGGCCCGACCACTGCCACTGAGAAACTGCGCCTGCCTCAAGACGCGCCACTGAGACCCCCACTTTTGGTGCACTTTTTTCTCCTTTATACCGAACATGACGTAATTGGTATGGAATATGGTCATTGGCCAAACATGGCTCACTGCTAAAAAGGTAAATTTGCTCCTTCTTAGCTGAAACCAGTTTCAGTGAGCCATGTTTGGCCAATGAGAATATTCCATACCAATTACTTCATGTTCTGTATAAAGGAGAAAAGTGCACCAAAAGCCCGGTCTCTCGGCAGCACTCAGCTTGGTTGGGTGAGTTGTGGTTTCTCGGTGGCGGCGGCCAGGTTCTGAGTTGGTGGGTCGAGCACGGCCTAAGTTGTGTAGTTTGGTGAGAGGTTGCATTGTGTGTCACCAGTTTCGTGTATCCTGTGTTCTAAAGTAGTGTTAGCACTATTTTTCATTGTTCTTTGTATCTTTTTCTGCTGTTTTAGTAAATTATCCTTATCCCAACCCGAAGGGTTTTGGGTTTTTTTTCCTTACCTTGCGGCTTTTCCACTCGCCCACCCCCTCTCTTAAAGGGACAGATAACTGTGTGGGACCCAGCTCTCAACTGAGGTTAAACCACCACAGTCTCTCTAACTCACTCTCTTGCACACAGACACATCAACACAAACAGCCAGGAGGAAGTGGAGAGGAAGCAAAAGGAAAAGAGCGAGCAAAGACTGTTGTTAAAGACTTTGAGAGCCACGATAAATGACCTCATAGTCAAAGAATTATGCTCTCTGGGTGGTGGTGGTTCCAATCTTGCATAAAAATCAAGGCAAATTCAAGTCTTGCATGTCTTCATCTAACCTAAACACTGGTGACATCGTCTCCGACTTTCCAGGCAAAGATAATCCTATGCATTTATCTATTTTAACTAGATTTTTTTTTCAGTCTCAGATGGAGAAAACTTTCATTAAATTTAGTACAACAACAAAAACAAAACCAACCAAAAAACAACTGTATTTAATGGTTGGCAATTTCCAAATAAACCAGATATTTTTTCCATTAAGATCCTGACTGAATCTATTTCTATGTGGGATTTTATGTATAGCTTCCAATTAGAACAGTTGGATTCCTCTTCAAGGAAAAATGAAGCACATTTGGATGTGATTGGCAAAGACAGCTCTAAGATCCATAACATAAGAATGAAAAGTACTGCTAAGCATCTAATTTATTAATAATTCTAGTGTGTTGTTCTTTGATTAAAACTCATCTTGTGCTAATAATTCTCAGTAGCACTTTTCAGCATATACTATAGAACTCCCTGAGGTAGCCAAGGAAAACCAAGCTAAAAACAGCAGCAGAGAAGTCACCTACCTGTCTGAATTCTTCAAGATCTATTTTGTTTCCCACCAGCACCAAGGGGATGTCGTAGGTGTGCCGGACACGATAAATAAGTTCCTTAAATTCAGCCGCTTCTTGAAAGGATTGGCGGTCTGTGATGGAATAGCAGATAATGAAGCCTTCTCCGCCTCGCATGTATTGATCCCTCATGGCTGTGAATTCTGCCTGTGAAATAGGAAGAACATGCTCAGTAATCTGGCGAACAAAATTATCCATTTCTAGGTAATGAACTTGATGAAAACTTCCCCCATTCCCAACATAATTCCACATTGTTTGTTTTACAGTTTTAACTCCTCCTTCCTGAAGCTTGTGTATCCTTCTAGGGTCATCATCCTGGAGAATACACCAAGATTTCTCTTAGGACCCTTTTTTTTTCCTAATCCATCATGGGACCTCTGTTATTTATATATATGAACTTATTATGCCAGTGCCTGCATACAGAAAATAGTCTCATGTATTTCTAGAACCTTCTGCAATGCTTTTTGGTACAGATAAATGACTTCCAATTGAATGAATACTAACAGGTGTAAAAGAAAAGCTGTATTACTATCTAGGGACGGGCGACAGGTACAAACTCCTTATTATGCATTCAATTCAAAACCTCAGTAATATCAAAAAGACATTCGTTGACTCCCACCAGCTTTGGAATAGTGCCTAGTAAAGCAGGAATACAATCTACAAAGACTTTTTCCCTTTCAAATGCTCTCAGAGAAGCTGGGAGTTTCTGTCCAATGTGGGAAACTTCCATTAAGTGAAAACGAACGATTTCAAATAGTGTGAGAATTGGCACAATTTTCTGCTCCTGAATCGTCCTCTATTTATGTATGCTCTTATTGTCACAGCAACACTTCTAGTTATCAGTACTTTTTTTAAAAAAAAGAATTTAACACGTGCTGCATTGTACAAAAATCAAGATTTTGTTTTCAAAACCTAGTCTCAGACACTGTAGCTTGAGAATATATTTTAAAGCCAGTTTCTTTTTCAAGTTTGTTTGCTCTTCTTGATCATAGCCCAGAATAACCCAATGCCATGGCAACAGTCGGTCAGGATCAGAATCCTCCTGACAGAATCAGTTCTCCAGAGATATTAAGATGCAGGAAGGTCTGATAATGCAAGGAATACACACATCAACATTGGACAATTTCTATGAGCAGCAAGATGCAATATCATGTCCTGTATTTTCTGCTGTGTTAATAATTTAGGCTAGGATTTTTAAAACAGTTTATGTTACTTATATACCCTCAGTTGTTGCTGGAAATTGAAGGGAAATGTATTGCTTATACTCTTTTAAAAGTCTTAGCCTTAAATCTCTCTCAATAGTCACTCATGTTGATTGATAATACTTCCTGTGAATAGACTTTAGTGTTGACCGTTATCATTTATTCATGATGTATCTTTTACCCAAGGGCTTTCATATATATCATTCAAAATATTTCACCTGCTACAGGAAAAAGTTCATAGACTAAGCTCCAAAATAGCAGACTAATAGGCAATTTAAGACTAGGATTCTGCTTTGAGACTGACTCAGAATTTCAGAATCTCTAAACTATCACTACTGGCATCCCAGGAGAGTTTATTAACTATGGAGTTGCAGTACAGGGTGGATCAGGCCATATTCTGTCCCATTCTACTGAAACTGGATGTGTAAGAAGCAGAGCATCAGTGAGGAGAAACAAAGAACATGTCAGACAAAAAGGAGTCTACACTCTATTGATTCAGATGAGACAATGACTAGAGACAAGGTCTCTAGTCCCAGGTTGCCTGCCATCTACGTTAGAGAGCCACTGGATTAGTAACTAATGCAAGGCCATAACCAAATTCTCCCAAGTCATGGGCAGGATGTGTTAATGACTAAACACAGAGACATATTCCCTGTCCCTTACTGACCCTCAGATCCCAGGCCTTCCTGTCGGAACAATGGTGTCTTTCCACTCCCCTGCGATACTAATTTTCTTCTCTTTGCACCAGTCACCTAGAACTGCACCATGATTGTGAGGGTAGTCTGTAGGAGGAGATGAAGAAGGCTAGGATCTCTTCAGGCTGAGCAGGCAATCGAAAATTTAGAGTTAAACTTTTGGATTAAGCCTCCTAAATTTAGCTGTCTATGTGAAGATGAGGGCTATCTAAGTTCCTGTCATAGATAATGGTAAGCTAGTCAATGCAATTAATGGACTAAAGATTGCTTCTATTGATGAAAAATATTTATCTCTCTAGTCATCTTGTTATTTATTTTTTGTTTATCTGTTGTTGGTTTTACAGTGAGCTGAACATTTAAACAACAGAATGATGCCTCTAGCTCCCATGTAGACACCTATAACTAGATAATTTGATATGGAACCTAAATCCCATCCCAGAGGAAAAATTATTTCAAGTATCAGCTACTGTAACACTGTATGATTATTCTGCACAGCCTTTTACAAAGAATAAGCTCTGTTACGTGAGTTGATCCACCTCTAGGAACAGCTTGGAACTTTGTTCACTCATATATAGCCATTTGTGGCAAACTAAGAAAGAACTAGGTAATAGATCCCTGTTTCAGTTACTCAGAGTAAATCACTTTCTGCAGCATGAGGACTCCTAGGATCAGTCCCCAGGAATGCCTGGGGACTTCGGGTTCCTAATTTTACACACTGAATCATTCCAAGGGGACAAAGTGCTCAGCTTTTTGACTTTGCTATTCTTGAGTAAGAGTCATTTACCTATGTGTTCTGCTTCATGCCTGGGCATAATTATGATTTTAAGAATATGAATGAATTTTGTTCTACATTTTTTTCTTATGATGCTATTACTTCAAATCTATTATACTAAACAGACAAAATTATTTAGTGTCATGTTTATACTGATTTATTTTCAGAGGCATTAATTATTTTATGCAAACTGGATTGTGGACATCCACTTTGTTTTCTGTTGTTAGCTCAGTTAGTCATTTCCATTCTTACTGTTTTCATCTTGACTTTCACTTCTCAGCTTTCTCCCCTTGGTGTTATTGTTCATTACAAAGTCAAGGACTCCAAAGTCAAAGATAAATAAACCTTTTCTTGGATTTTCAAAAGAATTGGTTTTTTCTCTGTTCACTGAGAATGCCATCATAATATATACTAAGAAAATGAAGAAAAAAGATTTCCAACAAACATTTTATAACACTTACAATAATGTATTCATAATAAACATGTACACAAGACAAAGCACTAAGTTATACCTAAATCTCTGCTCATTTATTCAGTTCAAGTCCTATTCCAGATTTAACCGTTTAAATGTATCTCTACAGTAAAAAGAATCAAAATCCAAGATCTCTGAGTTTTGCGGATGTTCAGAGGTATGCGAAATAGACCTGAAGATTTTACGGATTTTTCAGTCGTTTTATTTTTATATATTGCCAAGCTCTCTTATAAAATAAGCAACTGTGTGTCTGTGCAGCTGGCACACTAATATCTTCTTTAATTGTTTCCTGCTGTAAAAGTGGTTTAAAAAAAAAAAAAATTCAGGAATGGTACTAAATGCCATTTGCTACTCAATAAGGGGAAAATATGGAACATTCCAAAGTCAGTAAGTGCCAAAGGGAAGAGACAGAAGGAAATCACACCTCCTCAAAAGGAAATAAATTCTGAGAATTAAAGTGAAGATTTGTCATGCTTATAGCGCTTTGCAGTTTGACATCAGTCTCTAATACTCTCTTGTGTATTATGACTAAGACTTGACTGAAAAGTGTGGTAAGAAATCTTTTGAAATAAAATCACCATTCTTGGGAGAGATGAGAGCAAGCATCATATCTGGAAAGAAACAAAATAAAACTTCCCTAAAGGTTGAAAGAAGGCTGCAAAACTTTTTTCTTTTGGTTTTTTAAATTATAATTTAATGCAGAAATAGACCTGATACTAATCCTCATATGATTATGCATGTCTACCTGTTGTTGAAGAAAGTTACCCAGAAAATTTCTCAATAATTATGTTAATACTAAAGAGATGTCACATGCCTTTTATCAGGCATCTCACTCGACTTTTTCAAAGATGACAGAATGCCCTCAGAACGATTTAGTGCAGCTCCCTCAACATGCTAAGATGCATCCCATCCTGTTGTATCAAATTCCATGTACCCAGCTTAATTAGCTTGTTTATTCCCTGCTAAGGGCAGTATAGATCTTCCTCAAAATTTCCTGTGAGGCACAAAGACCTTGGAGACCTAAGAACACATCTTGCCCATAGAAGCTACAATAAAATTGTACATGTGTTAGTTTTTTCAATGTTCCTCATCATTAGGTCACTCACACATTTTAGAAGTGGCCCACAATTTTCTTACTCTTTGGTTGTCAGTTTACCTGCAGAAATTGACCTCATTACATTATACATCTCTCAAAGGTTTAAACTCTAGAAAATCTGGCTTTCATAATCCAATCCATATGTGACCAAGAAATACTTCCATAGTAACCCTTGAGATACTGTCCATGTCCACATTTCATCCTTCTGTAAATGCTTGCTTTTTCTATTAGCTTTTAAAGAACAGCTCAGCAAAGAAAAAACTCATCTCCTGGTTTCTCTCTGTCATCTTGATTTATACTCTTTTATCCTATTTTTCAAAACAAGCAAGAAAAAGTTCTTCATGAAGAGAAATATTTTTAATTATTTTAACAATTCATATTGTTTTAATATAAATATAAACAGGACTTTTATGTGCTCCATTAGGGATTATAATCCTTTCTAATAATATCAGTTACCAAATAGCTCCAGAAAGGGAAACAAAGGCATTGAGCAGCAGTCTACTTGATCCTTATGAAGGATTAATTTATAGGTGGCTATCGAAAATAGCAGTCTGGATTTAATATTCTGACAGAAAGAATCTAGGAAGATGTATTACAAAGTTGACTGAAGCTAAGCCTGGTTATTCACTGTTTCCAATTTCCTCCTGAACAATGCTGGAAAAAGAGTGCTTGGTTAGGAAAGGTTTTATTCAATGCAGAATAGAAATTATTAAGACGTAACCTCTTCCACATCACCATTTTACATCGGCAGATCTCAAAACTGAAGCCAATTCTCCCAGATTCCTGTGTTACCATTGCTAATAGACAGCTCAGAATGGATAGGAGAAAAAAGCCACAGAGAGAAGAAAAAAGAACAGAGACAGGCGATGAGCATTGGGTCACTATGTGTGTCCCTTCTTTCCCATTGTGTGGTGATGTGTTTGAGGAGGAAACACAGTGTAATGCTTAGAACTGCAGTCCTTCTCCACACTCCTTAGAAGTGTAGTGCTTAGAAATTTAAAGATGCAGCACCTCAGAAACAAAGGTGTCATGTTTTTCAAACTACACACGCACTCCACACATTTTGAAGTCTGTTCTTTTTTTATGATCTTGGCTTGTATCTCTGGAAGAGGTCAGAGTCTCCCCAGGGAGGCCAGCCTCACAGTTTGAGAAATGCCACTTTCTATATCTTCTCATCTTATGTTCTGCTTGACTTTAGAACCGGGAATCTGCTAACAGATGTTCTTAATCAAAGCTGTCTCCCTGATTACCACAGGGGTCATTCTTATTATGAAGGGGTTTTTTTTTACATTTCTAGTGAATGCTGGAGGAGGGGGGGGTTGTGTATATTCTTGGAAACAATCAGGATATTGTTCGTTTATGGCAATGAACAAACAAGGATGAAATGAACAAAAAGAACATAAGAAACTCAGTGCATAAGAGCAAATCTTTCAAATGGTGAGAGAATCAAAAGTAAAGAACACATAACTTAAAAGAAATACATGAAAACATATGGTTCACTTAAAAAATATTGTTGACCACAAAATGTTGGGAATTTCTTCTATCTCAGGAAAGTTTTTGCCAAGATGGTCTAATTTTTAAAATTTTTTTCCCAGCAGTTTTTTTTTTTTAAAGCCAAAGAAAAGCTCTCCCATATCTCTCTGTTAATAAATTTTCTTGCACACATAAACATCACAGTTGATTTTCTTGGGATTACATATCATTCACCAGGCATTGCTTGCCATAAAGTGTCTTTTGGCCTTCCTTTATTTTTATACTCCCTGAAAGAGATTTACCTAAGGGAAGTACATTTATGAACAGTCTTGTGATAATTATTTTGCTCTCACTAATTTTTTTGCCTTTTTTTTTTCCTTTTTTTGATGGTGGAGGGAATGGGGGGAAAGGTGTGTAAAAGCAAGAAGCTTGTAAAAATTTATTTGTCAAATAAAGCAGGAAGAAACCTGAAGCAGTTTCAAATGAGAAAGCATCTGGGTAAGAATTTGGGCGGATATATTATATCTCATAACCATGATAATACCTCTATTAATCTGGATGCCAATGAAGGAACTTCATCTGGTTCTGTCACCTACTCTACATGAGTCTTCAAGTTTCAATCTACACTTGGGAGAGTAAGATGATCAACTCCAGAGAGTAGTTCAACCCATCCTCAGTGAAATGTTTCAAATATAAAGGATGAATTCCCTTCTTAATTCTCTCACTACCTCAACAAAGACTAAATACCAATCCCAGACACTGAGGACCAGAATATAAACCACAGCCCCTGTCCAGTCATATCCTTCATGCATTTGAACAACAAATGTATTCCTCATCTTCATTTTTAATTTTTCTTTTAGTTTCTACAAGGCTTCTCTATTTCTAATGGAGTTTGAATGATGAAGAGGAAGTCATGTCTAGTGCCTAAAGCCAAGAGCATTTTTATTTTCTCTTCACAGCACTCAGGAGTAGGAAATGCTATCCCCCTACATGGGTTAAGTTCCATTTGGACATAATAAACAGACACGCTTCTTCCATCACAGAAGCCAAAGTTCCCAGCCTGATGCCTTTGCTCACAGGATTTCAGCATGTCCCACCAGTGACAGAATGGAAAACAAGCAAGCATAACTTCACACTCTCTCTTGCTTCCCTCCTATTTCCAGTCATCCTTTACAAACAGCAAAACCAAAAAGTAGTTACATAGTGAAAGATAATACAAAAGTTTTCAGCAGGTGGTACTTAGCCACCTGTGTCAGCCTAAACCATCTGCTACAACACTGGAAGGAAGGAAAGGAGCTGAATTAACAGCTCAGACACAGACCAAGGAAAATGCAGGGGACTCTGGATTAAATACTGGAGGACACTGATTGATTCTTCTCTTCATTGTCTCTATACTGTTCTGGTTGTATAACAAACCCTTCTCTCATGACCCTTTTTCCTACTCTAGTAATGATCCTGGAGCAGTTCAAAATGGGATCAGTATATATGAGAATTAGCCCGTAAGCCTGCAGTGGAAGTGGATTATTATTATAATCAGTCCCTTGATTAATGATCAGTCTGTGTCTCACGCCTTATAATTACAGGAAGGAATCCTTGCTTCTGTTATAAAACAGCAATTTCCCTTTCCTTCTGTGAATTTGTACTGGGGACAAAATGCACATCACCAATGATGGGAACACTATAAAGATAACAATAGATGCAGTCTGTGTTTCCAGCAGAATAATGTCTTTCTGAACTTAATCTGACAGCCTTCCAAGGCAATATTATGAACTCCACACTGTACAAAATCAGTAGTCTTTTCTTAGCTCTGGGAACACAGTTGTAAAAAGCTGAGGCAGATGCCAAAATTAATCTGTAATTTAGAAGAAAACAGAAGAAAATTTTCTTTTAGAAGAAAATTTTGAATCACTGCTTACTTATCTGGTTACTCCTCCCCCTGTTTAAACTAATTTATTTACCTGAAATGGGAAACAGGTAGGGAGAAGGGCAGTATTCATGACATGTTATCTTTGCTGGAAGACCCAAGTATAATTTTCAGGTTTGTGATAAACAGCAGCATTACTGCTTAGCTGACAATTTCCAGGGTTTCTTGAGTGTCAGTGTATACTCTGGAGGTGGAGTAGATTAGCTCACACAAGTAACTGATGACCAAGAAGATGATCCAGACTGATTAGATTAGATTCACACTGAAAATGAAATGCAAAAATAGTCTTGCATTCATAATACTTGCAAAATTTTGTCTGAAATATTTCTAAAAGTTCTACCTTTACCCTACACTTAGGCTCTTCAGCATGAACCTGTCTCCAGTGCCAGACAGGAGCTGGTATTACACCAGACCTCGGTTCCACATGTATTAGCATGGACAAATACGGATTACTTCATGATGGTCAATAAATCTTCAATCTCTGATTACTGGACAGACTTTATGAACCTCCAAAGTCCTGAATCAAAATAATTAATTAATTAAAAATAAAGGCATTAATATCTTAATCTTAATTACTCTATCAGGTTAATTCACGAGGACATTAGTCTCATATTCCTTCAGAGGAGTCTCAGACTTAGTATTGGTATGTCTAAATTTTCACCTATTCTGAAAATCTCATTTGTGAGAGTAGTTTGATTACTGACTTCTTTAAATTATTGTATAGCACAATCCATTTTCATTATTTGTGAACTCATGTAATTTCCCAAATGTGGGCTTAAAGATTCAAGTTCACTTTCCCTTTTTAGCAATGATATTTCTTCCCATCATATCTGGCATTGCTCATGGCCACATCATGTAAGGAAGGTATATATGTCCCTTCACACTCTGGATGCTGACAGATCACTATTGCACTATCTCATTTGCTAACAGCAGAACATTTTGTATATGATGCTCTGTATTCACATACTGTTCTGCATCATGTCTGCCTTGTAAAGTAAGATGGAAAGACTTCGGCATGGTAGGAAAAACAAAATTAAAGAAAAATTAAAAAAAAAAAAGGACAACTTCCAATAAATTAACTATTAATTAAAACAAACAAACACAAAAAACCCCTACAAACCCACCAAAACTGCATCCCACAGCAACTCTTCTTTCCTACTAAGGAACTACAAAATAACCTGCACTGGAACTCAGACCCTCCCTCCTAGCTTCTTTGCACAACATTCCTAATATTCCCACTCTAATTGCCCTCCTGCTTTTAGGTGATAATATATTTGCCAGTTTGCTGCAACTGTGCTTTTGTTAACTTTATTAATCTTGCTTTTCCAAAGACAGCTTGTCATATGCAATAATAAAAGTATGCAGTCCATTGCTTAGGTGATCATATCTACTTTTCATTCACCCCAAAATATGGATGAAATCACTGTATCATTTCTCCAGAATGCCAGTAAAAACGCCTCAGTGCTACACTTTCTAACTCAGAGAACTGTCTTTTTCTTTCATATTAATGCTAATGGTTTCTCTCTTAGGGATAAACACCTTAGTAATTTTCTCCTAAATGCAGGCACTGAAGCAATCTTCATTGTTAACTACTTCTAAAACCCCCAACTGCATTTGGTTTATCATGCACTGTATAATACTTTTCCCCCTCCTCATTGGAATGCAAGAAAGAATAAAGCAAATTTTCACCTTTTATCACAAATGCATCATAAATGGTAAAGTGAAAGAATTAATAGCTCAATAATTACATTTTAGTAAACAGCAGAGGAAAAAAAAAAAGACAGCAACCCACTAGTGAAGAGGTAATGACTGCAGCTGCAAGCAAGGGCTCGTCAGGGATTCAAACAAGCTCTTGTCAGCTTGCGTGGGGATTGCAGACTTGCCGTCTTCCCCAGTGAGGCTTGTGCAGCCTTCCAGAAGTGAAGCAGGAGGCTATGGAGTCAGACACAGCATCGCTCTGATAAATGACTGCAAATGATATTCTGGCTTGCGTATATATTCTCTCACAATGACTTCCATAACACGTGTGCTTACATTAAAAATTCCAAAACACAGGTATTTCTCTCCTCTCCCCTGTGTTGTACTCATCACTGGAGGTATAATTTGAGCTAAGAATTTGAAAAGGAGGGTGGAGGTAGAGGAGGCAAACAACCTACAGGATGGCTCTTTCAGACTTTTGTAGTGTTTAATCAATTGTGTGCTCATTTCTGCCACTGAAATTTAACTCGGTGTTTATCTGAGGGATGTGCTCCCTGGGGATTGCATAAATCATCATCAATGAACCTGCAAAATAGCAATGCTAAAACTTTACTGATTTTGTACTGCTTACGATATTAAAATCTGGTGTGACTCTGTGACACAAAAGGACTAGGTAGCGTTATGTGCACAGGAATAGTCACTGGGTTGGCACCTACAGAGTCATGTTATGTCACTCTTAGTGACCTTCAGGGGACCTAAGGGAAGAAAGCCTTAGCTGAAAGAGCAAGAACATGCATAACCTCAATGTGGATAGATCACAAACCACCCCCAAGGTACCTCCACATGAAGTGCAGCTCATGCTCAGTGGGACCAATTTTTGTCTAACAATTCAAAAAAGTGTCTAACATTAAATGGAGTTGATCATCACTTCATCCATTCAACATAACTGAAGATTTCTTCACCCAGATACATTACTACAACATTCAAGCTTTAAAGTAAATAGGAATAGTTTAACTGAAGCTAATTCACTTCCGGTGGAGAAAACGACACCAAGTTCCAAATTGAGATCTGTAGCCACTGTCCCTGCCTAAAAGATAGAGGTATAATTTTCATTTATTGAGAAAAAACCTGTGAGGACAAAGAGAGAGATTCCAAACTGTAGTCATGATGTATCTAGATTAGATCAATAGAGTCTGAAAGATGCTGAGTTGCTTCTGAGATTTGTCAAGACTATTCTAAACGAGGGCACAACACATCTGCAATTCTGATAGCTAGTGGAGTCTGACTTCTTCAGCTTGCTTCAAGGTGTTCATCAGGTACCCCACTGTAAGTCAGAGAAGATATGTTTTCTTACTCAAGTAGAGCAGATGCAAATACTGCTAAGCTTTTGGGTTTTGTATTTTTTAGAGGAAAGATTGGTCCCTGGCATGGTTTATTTCACAGCATCCTGCTGCTCTGATAATGACATGGAACTCTTGTGGCAACAATTTATTCTTCTCAGCCATTACGCACAAAATAAAAACAGGCAAAAAAATCTAGGCAAGTTATGCAGGCATGCTTCTGTAAAATGAAGAAAATTATGTATCTTTAATATATCCAGTTTTAAAAGAAAAATGTTCCATATTTGGAATTCCCTTATCTCTTTTAAAGATTTTGATAGATGATAGGTGACAGGCAATGGAATAAAAAAAACTCCTGAGGTTTACTTTTTATTTTCTTTTTATTTTAATTTGTAGGGGGCAGATGCTCTTTCCAGGTTCTGGGGTAAAAAACTATTGGAATATCAGCTGCAAAAGATCTCTTTTGGTTTTAGGCTTTTCCAGCCCCCTCCTGCTAGCGTGAAATGAAAACAACATCTTTAGGAAGTCTCTTCCTGCCATATATCTCAAGCAGTTTTGCAATTCAAAGATTTGGATAATTTAGATTAGACTATGTAAATTTTTGCTGTTTTCTTTTTGTTTTGTCTAGACACAATACCGTTGATAATGGTAGTGTATCCAGCAGCTATCATAAAAGAGTTTTGAAATTTATGTTTTTTAGGATATGTTTTTTAGAAGCATTACACTGTGGTCTGCAAAAGAGCCTTCTCTTGTGAGATCAAATCATACAATAACAGAATCATAGTATGGTTTTGGTTGGAAGGGATGTTAGAAGTCATCTTGTTCCAACCCCCTTCCATGAGCAGGGACACCTCCCACTAGACCAGATTGCTCAAAGACCCATCCAACCTGGCCACTTACAGGGAAGGGACAGCAACCACCTCCCTAGGCAACCTGTTGCAGTGTTTCACCAACCTCACAGTGAAAAACATCTTCCTAATATCCAATCTAAATCTACCCTCTTCCAGTTGATAGCCATTACCTATTGCCCTGTCATTACATGCCCTTGTAAAATGACAACAACAGGAGGTGCTGTTACACGTTTATTTTCTCAGCACATCAACCAGATTTATACTCTGGGAAATACCTTTTTGATGTGAATTTTGTAAAAATTAGTACAGGTAGAAAATAGCTTTCTGCCAATTGGAGCTGCCCGTCTGTGTAAAGATGCTTAGTAACAAGTAGCTTTTGTTAAGCAAACCTCAGTAAAATGGAAATCCTGGTGAGAATAGATTAGGAAAGTCACAGATATGTAAGGAAATCAGGACACACTTATGTTCAGTGTTGTTCTGGAAGTAGCCTCGAATAACTTGAGTGCCGTTTAATTGTGGAAAGAAAATGTATACAATACAGTTTGTAAAGTTAGACAAAAAGGTAAATTTACATAATCACAGTCTTGTGGAGGACCTGGATGAAGTTTCATTTTATGGGGTGTGTTATTTTTGTTATATAAAGCGCGCAGGTGTTTTCTATATAATGAACATAAGAACAGACAAACACACACACAAAAGTCAAAACAATAAAATACAAGGAAAGATCTGAAAAGAGGAAAAAAGCATTTTGCCAGCATTATCATAAACTGTAATGAAATATCTTATCTTTTTAATGTTCTTATTCTATTTTTTGTTTAAGAAAGACATAAATCATTCATCAGTATAATTTTTTTTTAAGTTCTCAGTTAAAGAAAGACAAAGAGAAGCAAGAGAGAAAGCCTTTCAAGGGGAAAAAATATTGAAAAAAAAATAATCAGGCAACAGTGGAAAGTATTCCTCCACCTGCTATATGGAACTATTAACATTGACTTTACGGAAGTGGAAAGGTAGCAAGTGGCAGGAAATAACTATTGCTAGACTCAATAAACCCTGATGTTCACCCTAAATGCCTGCTCCCTACAACATTTTATTGAACCTGTTTGTCAGGAAGATAAATGCAGACCTAGAAATACAAACTGATTCATCCTTTATTGCACCATGATTCATTCATTGACAGGGATAGGAAAGTAAGTTGGGAATCTTAGTTGCTAGTTGCCTGTTCTTGCTAAACTAATCTACACTTTTTTTGTCAGTATATGCCTAGATTTTTTCCCACTGAAGCCAAAGCACAGACTGGCCATAATTTGAAGGAAATGTGAGTCAGATCTGCAATTTCATCTATGATTTACTGGAACTGTTTTTTTGACTCGATGTCTGTTCCAAATAAATATTTTTTCAAAATCTGTTCATTCCCTAATAAAATGACTTGTTCATGGGAGAGGTTTTACTTCTCCTTTGCCTCAAGCTGTACAGAACATCTTGAGAGGTGGTCTTGAGAATGCACTGCATTTTCAGTGATATGGTTTGACTTTCTGAGTATGTCATCATCCCATGAAAAAACAACATAAGGAAAATAAAAGTAGTGTTCTTCACCTAGTATATTGTGTAAATGGCTGTGACTTAGTTCACTATCACTAAGCTTTAAAAATAAAATGTATTTCATTTACTAGCTGTAGTACCTAGCAGAAAGTACACTAAAATTATTTTCCCTTTAAAAGAACATGCTGTAAAGGCCCATTAAAATATAATTACTGCCAAAAAGGCATTTTACATTACCTTGAGATAATCTGCAGAAGTGTAGTTTGAAATTCAACTTCCATTGATTTAGTATTAGAGCAGCATGTTTAGATAATAAGCAGAAGGATCTCACTTAACAGCCTGAGTGAGTCATCGGACTATAGTGTTTAGTCTGAGAAAGTGTTTATTTGAAGGGCTCTTGGGACTAATATGGTTTCTCTTCAAAGATTGAAGCAGGGGACAAAAATCATAGTCTTGGAGGTTGGCAGGATAAACATGTCCCGTGATTTGCTAGCAATTTGAGAGATGGATTTCACTACAGAACATACTGTTGTTGTCAGGTTGAAAAGTGTCTGCCTGGAAATGAATTCATGTGCACACCACTCCAGACAAAGGAAAATCTCCCTGAAATGGCATGCTATCACATTTTAAGGCCAATTTTTCTAGTCTCTGACTCACACCTGGGAAATATACTGGTGTACTAAGTTTATCATTAAAAGCTCACGTTTTAACAAGAAGAAATTTGTGCAATAATCTTGAAATGTACTGTCTTGTCGACAGCTACTGAAATCAATTTTTCTGGATATTTCCCTGCTGAATATCTGCTTGTCTGGAAATAAGTTTCCAGACAAGTTCTATGTAGGGTCATCTCAGATTGTTTTTCAGGGGTGGGTATTCTGTATGATGCCTGTTTAGTTACCCAACAGAGGTTGGGTAATGTGTCATCAGGAGGAAGGCTGTGGCAAGGATAAAATCTCCTGTGTCAGTCAACAGTTTATAAATACAGCAGCAGTGATAACTGCTGTATGTGCTCTACAAGGACAAATTCTAACTGGGCTGCAGAAGTAGCAACATATTTTTAAGTTAGAAGAGACGTCGAGAAAGTGTAAATGAGTGAACAGAAGGCTTCTTCTATAACTCTGTGGAGGCCTTTTGCATGTGGTTGGAGCAGTTGGGGGTTGTCAGTCGCTGATAGTAATTGTGAAGAGAACTGAATACAGAATAATGGACTTAAGGTTGAATGTTGTTTCATTTGCAACCATACCTTTCCTGGAAGTGAAATAGTTTAAATCAAATATAAGTTGAAGCACATGAGGTTTATGACACATTGGATAAAAAAAGGGAAATCCCAGGACTGGCTCCCCTCTAACACCTTTCCCAATCTTAAAAGATAGAGAGAGGCACAAACGTGAATTTCAGAGGAAAGTTACTCAAGAAATGTCCCATGAAGATGGTTGAAAAAGGAAGCTCAGTCTATCTTTAATGATAATAGTCTGTATCTGCAGATTTTTGTTAAGGTTTTATTATTGACTCCACATGCCAAATTGTAGCTAGCCTATAGGGTTAAAGGCTAACTAAATATAATTCCTCCTAAAAGTCAATCTAACATTTAGTGTCAGATTGGTTATATTTTCATTTTGTTTGTTTGTTTTGTGTTTTTTTTTTTTATTTAATTGATATGTAGATGTAAAACCCCCCCAACTTTGGTTTAATCAAACTTCTGGAAAAAGAAGAGTCAAAGACATCACTGATACCTTAATCTAGCAGCAAATGCGAGGCTGAGGATACATGTATTCTAGATTCTTTGTGCCACTGAAAAAACAGAAACCCAATATAATTTTTTTGTTCCTTTCCTCCTTGCTGTGTGCCGTATTTTCAAGGCTCATGGTAGGAACTGCTCAAGTAAGTGTTCTTTATGACAATTCATCTGTAAGCAGCTACCTCAGCAATACCTGCTCTTGAAATTCTCTGAGGTAAATGTAACCTTATTCTGTCTGAAGTTGATTATGGTCAGTAAAGACAGGCTACCCTGATGGCAAGTGTACTAAATGCTGAAATGCAGAGGCATTGATTTCAGTAAAGCATAGCTACTTATACTGGCCCTACATAAAGAATGTGCCTCTCATTGCATCTTCAGTAGAAACAAAATATTGGAAGAATATTAGAGGACAAATGATTATGTAAGAAATATACATCCCGAGTTCATGGAACATCAATCTGCTTTCTGAAATGAGCAATGTGTTGTATTTAACAGTGTTGAATTATAAAATCTTAGAATCAGAGAATCAGAGAATTGTCTTGGTTGGAAGGAACCCTTTAGGTGATCAAGTTCAACCATTACTCTCACCTGCCATCTGTTACTGAACCATGTCCTTTAGCACCACATATACAACATCTTTTAAATACCTCCAGGCATGGACACTCCACCACTTTGTGGGCTGCCTGTGTCTATGCATACACATGAGAAGAGTAAGATCAATAACAAGATGACCAATACTAACTGGTTTTGAAGCTGATTGTTTTTTAACTTCATTTCTGTTTCTGGTTGAGAACCAGAAATGTATTTCTGAAGCACCATCTTTGGTTTTGGTTCTCCAAAGTGTGTCTATCAGTTGAAATAGAAAATACTTGCATTCAGTTCCAGGTACAAAATCAATTGTTTAACTCTAGACTTGACAAGAGAGAATTATGTAAATTATTAATAAAGCACAATATATGATCAGTCTTGAAATGTTCAATTAATGCACAAGTATAGCAGGAAAAAGAGAAGCATAATTGGTGAAATATTCTCTAGAACAAGAAAATGCATTACCTTTGGCCACTTCCTTTACTGAGTTTTTCTGTTTCCCAAACAGGGAAGAATTACAACTTTAGCTCTTTGATCTTCTGAAGTGATTAACGTAATTATTCAAAGTTGATGAAGTATTTATGACTGTGAGGACACCTAGAGAGAGAAATGAAATCTCCCTCTACATGATTTAGAAGTTGTAACACCATCTCTGATTTAACACAAAACCCACCTAGCTGCCATCAGAGCACACCATCACCAGCATAACTATCTGCTTTGGATTTTCACCATGAGTCACCAAAGTCACAGTAGGTTTTTCGCTTTGAACTGCAGTGAGAATAACATAAAGCCCTCTGTGAGGAAAGAGGCAATTTTAGCTGTTGACTTCAATGGGAGCTGAATTAGGTCTTGAATTATTCTGGAGATGTGTAGTGCAGATAGAGAGGCAACAAATTCAAAGACATCTGCAAAGACAAGCAGCTAAACCCAGGGTGCTTAGAATGTACAATTTCTGAAAAATAGGGGTGTAAGAAAGTGGGAAGACCTTCCTAGCACAGAAACACTGAGACATGTTTCAGTGATTACTGTCTGCACTAGGAGAACAGGGAAATTTAAAGCAAAGGTCTTCCCTTAACAATTTGACTTGGGTCTGGAGGTGAAATTGCTATGCCCTGGCACTACAATCTGTGCTGATGCTCTATTGCAGAAGGTCCAAAACCTGTTTCACATATCATTGTGTGGTCATTACATGTCATGGACCTATAGTATTATTAATATTTTGGTTCTTTCTTGAAACAAAACTTTAAATGCTTCAGTCTCACTTCACCACTAATCTCTGCTTGCTTTATTCTTATTTCTTTTCTTATCTCACAACTGTCAGTTTTTGCTAAAACTCATAATTCTGGCAATAAATCCCCCCTATTAAAATAAAGTTATGTTCTAGCTTTTTTATATGATCAAAAATTAAAAAAAAAATCCCATGTAAATAAATTAGACTTTTGTGGGGAATTTTTCCCGAAAAAATAAATATGACTGGCAAAAGATTAGCTTTGTTTTGATGGAAAAGCGTATTTTCATCAGCTTAAATGGTGAATGCATAGAGGGATATGTACTCCTTTTTCCTGAATCTCAAAACCAATTTGAAGACATTAAAGATGGCACTGCAGTTGTGGGTTTTGGTTGTTTGTTTTGTTAGGTTTTTTTAAAGAATCTGACAGAAAATGAAAAAATATTTGAAAAATATTTGTTCTAATTAAAAATAAAATTAAAAAATAAAAGAACAGAAAAAAATAGAGGCTTTTATTTTGGCAGGGCCTTGGGAAGACAAGGAAACACTCAATATATGATTTTATTATTATCTTTTTAATCAACTGCAAAAACGTTTTTGTTTCTGGTAACAAAATCAAATGACAACAAATACCAAAAACAAAGTTGAGGAAATTAATTCTCATGTTTTTTGCAACATACTAGTCCTCAGCTCAAACTAAATGTATATTATTCATTCTTGCTTCATTCATCATTCTTTGTTTTGTTTTTAAGCTGCCTTATTTCCTTTATATAAATACTGATGCCAGTTTGTGATCAGGTATCGCATCATGTCTGCAGAGGTCTGTTAGTGGCATCACAGTGCAAGGATCTCTATGCCTACTTTTCTTTCTTCTATGTTTAACTCCTTCACTCTCTCAAAGCTCCTAGAGCAAATCAGGAATACTCATGAAGATGAAGAAATCCTGCACAAAATTTTTTACTCTCTCCATTAACAAAAAGCTGGACACATAAACTGTGAATTATCATTTCTTTTCAGCTATGGGTAAGAATATATTTTATTTTTTAGCAAAAAGAGGAAAAAATATTAATTTGGGGGTAGAATGAAGTAGATGTAGTGAGCAACAATAATAAAGGATAAGCCAAGTTTCCTAAGACTAAAGTTTGAGAAGACTAAACCACTGGAGATATAATTCCCCTGGTGATTGTGTAGTAATGACAACATAGGATTGAGGTTGCTAAGCTCAGACTTCCTGAGTGAGCAAAAGTGTTGCTTCCTCTTCTCCAACAGAAGTGCAGTTATTTTCCGAAATACTGAGTAGCAACTGTGATGCATCATCTTTCCTTCAGCCAATTACTTGCTAAAGCTATTCTAGGTCTATTATGTGTAAGGAACTTCTTGGATTTTTTTATAATAACAAATTCTAGGTCAATTAAATTCACAGCTTTGGAGACATACCTTGAAATTTAGCTTAAATTTTGTGGTGACTCAAACACTTGCACAGGAGACACAGCAGCAAGTCACTGGTTAACTGCTGAGACTGGGTCAAGGAAGAATAATAATTCAGGGCATCATTTGATTCCTGAAATCATTTGATTCCTGAAACTGGGTTGCGTACTCTTTGAAACTGACCTATATTTCATTCACATGCAAAGCTCATGCCACAACCCCTCTGAACTACATTCAACTTATATAACTTGATTGTACTGAAATTCTTGGCAGCAGGCTGCCTTTCCCACCATTTGCAGTACCCAGCTAAAGTGCATTCAGACATTTGGGAAGCTGAGGTCAGGGTTCCCAGGTTTATACTTCTTAAATCTTTTTAGTTTGTTTGTTTTAAGGATCAACTGTCCTTGTTGTCTGACTCATTCCTGTGGAAGATATACATGCATAATGGAAAGTCCTGAAGCTATCAAGACCTTCAAACAGAGCTTGATACACACCTCAGGAAAAGATCAACCAGCAGCAACATTTTGATTAAAGAATAAAGAGTATTTTGAGATGCAAAGGGTTTGAACTGAATCAGGTAGAAGAAATTGTTTCATTTAACCCCTTATTTTGCCTTACTGCCTGTGAAACGTAATTCCCTGGCAGATGTTCACACGTGCGCACACACATTATAAATACACTGTGTGTCTGTTACCTTTGCCATTAAGATCTTTTCCTTTTGGGTCAGTATTTGATGTTTATATGTAACATGAGGAGGAAAATAATGGTAAGAAAGCACAGGTTTGAAAGTAGATCAGAAGTTTCCTGTAATATATAGAAAATCAGGAATGATAAAAACCCAAAAGACAAGCAAACAACATTTATTCATTCATGACTGTAATAGACGTTACTGCATATAAGAGAAAAAGAAACAAACAGGTTTTTATCTTCTACTCAATTCAATCTGTTCATATCTTCTGGTCAGATTTTAAAGTTACAGTTGAGAACTGAATCACTCCTTTAATCTTTCTTAATTCCTCAATATGATTCTGTCACTGGTCCCTTTATGTTTGAGTAGGGAACCAGGTATGTAGCTCTGTGACATATATTTGAGGTTAAATATCTTAAAATGTTTGGGTTTACCTCTGATTGAATGGTTCACAGAGGGAAACTACTCACCTGTCCAGCAGTGTCTAGAATGTCCAAATAGGCGGGTTCGTCATCAATTCGAACTTGAGTTTTATAGGCATCCTCTGAAAAACACAGTACAGAAGGACTAAGCATAGGAGTGGCTCAAAGAATGGAAGATTAAACAGTTCTGCAAGTTGAGATTAGGCTTTTTGAAGCTTTTCTGTCTGACCTAACTTTGTTTTCTTTCAAGCATAAAAGACTTCTTTTTTTTTTTTTTTTTTTTTTCCTCTCCAGTCCTACCATTACTGCAAAGGTAGGTAGTCACCTTGTTTTTTCTATTGCACTACTTTAAAATATTAAATAGGCAATTTTGCCTCTCTTTAAAAGGATAAAACAGACCACAGGTAGTGTTTAAATCACAGAGTTTCAGAGGTGTTGTACTGGTGCTGTGCAGCAGAGTGGTTTTTACTTACCACACAGTTCCACAGAGCTTTTCCTGCAAATAGTTTCAAGCTAAAGATTGTATAAATTACTGGGAAAGTCTTCCTGTGGCTGAAGGAGGCCTCTTACTCAGATATGTCAGAGCAACTAAGTAGACCTCCTTATATCCCTGGAGAGGATGCAAATGGATTTTTAAAAATAAATTCTGTAAGCAGAGTCCTCACACTCATCATGCTGGAGATGGAGGAGGAATAAAACTGCTTCGTGGACTGTACCCTTAGATCATGATTTAGTCAACCTAAAACTGGAAGGAGAAAAGAAAAAAAGGTGAACTGCTATTTGCATAAATTACTTTCCACATATTTCTGTTTCATTTCCCTCCTAACAACTGTACTTTATTCCTATGGTTAAACAAAGCTTAGATATCAGACCATATTTCGACTTGAAAGAGTCTTGAAAATTATCTGTGTTGTTTAATTAAACTATAATGTATAGCAGCCTGAGTGGTTTTGGTAACTGATGCTATGCTTTAGGTGTGCGGTGAGGCGTGAAGACAAATGCATTTAATGCATCTGAGAAGTGTCATTAACCATTGTAAACATATGCCTGGCCCTATCCAGAGTCTGAATCCTGCACGCTCTGGCTGTAGAAACCCTCAGGAATAAGCTTTCAGTAACTATTGTGATACTATTGGTATTATATTGTAGGTAGCTGGAAATATCAGGACAGCCTTTTTTTTTGTTTTTCATCATATGACACTTCACAAAATCATGTTAATACATGCTTTCTACCTACACAAAGGAAAAACAAAAACATTCAGGTGTGAAGGATTCCAGATGGCCTGAACTTGGCCCTCACCGCACAGTCATTGGCAAGCTATCTTTAATGACATAATCACAGACAGCAATTTCTGTGACTCTCCTGCTTCTTTTAGGCTTCTGTTCAGCAAAATATTTAGGCACATGCCTTACTTTAAACAAATACCTGATCCCACTGATATTAGGATGACTCAGAGGCTTAAGTAATTCTATCATACATTGTCTTGTGGAGTGCCAGAATACTATCAGCCGGAATGTGTTTCAGTCAATAAATCTTTCTAGGGATTGCTGAATAAGAAACTCCATGCTGAAGAGGGGCCATATGCATCATTTTCAGTTAATGTAATCTATTACGCCTTTACAATGACAAGTGCAGTAGATTTCATTTTTTAAAAAATTTTTTCGTAGCTAAAAGTGGAAAAAATAAAAGAGAATAACGTAAAATATGTTATTTCATTCATATACTTATTAATACTATAAAGTAGTATTAATATATTGCTATTCAGGTGGGTGCCCATTTGCATTATCATAGAATCATAGAATCTTTAAGGTTGGAAAAGAACTCTAAATCATCTAGTCCAACTGTCCCCCTACCACCTATATCACTAACCAAACCAAGTCCCTCAGTACGTCTTCCCAACCTTTCCTTAAACACCTCGAGGGACAGTGACTCCACCACCTCCCAGGGCAACCTGTTCCAATGCCTAACCACTCTTTCAGAGAAGAAATTTCTCCTAATTTCTAGCTTGAACCTCACCTGCCACCAATTTGCAGCCATTAACTCTAGTTCTATGTCCAGTTATCTGTGAGAAGAGCCTGAACCCCTGCTCACCATAGCTCCCTTTCATGTATTTGTAGACAGCAATAAAGTCTCCCTTGAGACTTCTCCAAATTCAACAGTCCCAGTCCCCTCAGCCACTCCTCATCAGACTTGTGATCCAGCTCCTTCACCAGCCTCGTTGCCCTTCTCTGGACACGCTCCAGGGCCTCCATGGCTTTCATGTAGAGAGGGACCCAAACCTGAACCCAGTATTCAAAGTGTGGCCTCACCAGAGCTGAGTACAGGGGATGATCACCTCCCTCGTCCTTCTGACTACACTATTCATGATACAGGCCAGGAAGCCACTTTCCTTCTCGACCACATGGGCGCACTTCTAGCTCATGTAAAGGCGAGTGCCAACCCCCAGGTCCTTCTCATTACATTTATGCAGACATGACTAACATATGACTTGCATGAATTTAGCTTACACTCTCGGCTCCACTGCTGGATACTTTAAAGACAATGCGCTTGTCCTACTTCTCTTTTCAATTAGACCAATGTGATTGCTAATGCAGTAGCTTTAAAACAGTTAATGCAGGGACACATGCATCCTGAAATTCAACATGAACAAAAATGAAGCTGTAACCCAGATAAATATATATATAAAACTAAAAGACCCACTGGCATCTGAGCATGTCATAGCTTTCAGTAAGTAAATTTAAGATATCTATGTCTAATGCCCTGCTGATTTATTCCAGGTGCACCATGACACAGTAATCAAAAAAATTTCAACTATTAAAAGCTAGAGTAAGGCTATGTTTATAATATTTTATTTTGAAAAGATAACATTGGATGTGCCAACTCATTTATTATTTTATTTGTTTTCTCAAACTACTGACCTTTAAACACTTCACAAAGATGTGCCAAAATCACTGTTCTGTTTTCATTATTAACATGCTAATGTATTATGTTGGTGGTAATGAAAGTTATTCTGTTGATCATTGACCAAGCACATGAATCCAGAGAGTTTTCTAAGCACCTGTATTTGGAAGATAGTTTTTATGGGGGTTTTCTATTTATTTTTAGGATCTGTCTTTGCACCATGAAATGTAGAGATAAAATGAGAATAAGATATTACTTCCATTTGCAATATGGAAATAGAAGCAAAAAGCAGGATAAAGTATATCATTAATAAAACCTTTAAAATATCATCAATTAGTGTGATAGGTAGTGGTATTGTCAAATCTGTATCTGAATGGAAAATAGATGGGACATTGAATGCCTACTTTTTTTATGGCACTTATTTAAGAGTAAGTCCTAAAGTCCACACTTATCAAAGTATGTGCTACCTTGAGCTGGCACACTAGTTACAGAGATCAGACCATAACACCCATTTATGGCTGATTAGCTTCTTTACGACCAAGTACAACCAGATTTTTGAGAGGTACTCTTTAAATTCACTCTATGTATTTACTTACCTACTGGTGTATTTGGTTTGCATGGCAAGGTTTTGGTAGTGGGGGAGAGGTTACAGAGGTGGTTTCTATGAGAAGCTGCCAGAATCTTGTCTGATTGAGGGAAAACCAAATGGCTCCAAGATGGACCCACCTCTGGCCAAGACTGAGCACATCAGCAGTGGTGGCAGTACTTTCGGGATAACATAGTTAAGAAGGGGAAAAAGACAAACAACATTTTTTACAGCCAGAGAAGGGAGCGAGAAGATGTAAAAACCTTCAGAGTGAGAAGATGCAGACACCAGGGTCAATGCAGGAGAGTCAGAAAGTGCTCAAGGCACAGGGGCCAGGCTGAAATAGTCTAATTCTGAAGGTCTCATTGAAGAGACCCACACTGAGGCAGTTGATGAGGAACTGTCTTATGGGAAGGACTCATTTTGTAGAAGTACATGGAGGAATGCCTACTATAGGCGGGATGCCATGCTGGAGCAGGGGCAGAGTGTGAGACATCTCCTCTAAGGAGGAAGGAGCAGCAGACCTGTGCTGACAGCAACCCCCATGCCCTGTCTCCTTCTGCAGCTCACAGGGAAGAAACGAAGAATACAGGAGGGAAGTTGAAACCAGAAAGAAGGGATGAGTGAGGAGGCGTGTTTTAAGATTTGGTTTTATTTCTCATTGATCTATTCTGTTTTCTTGGTAATAAAGCAGTTGGTTTTGGTGGTTATTTTTCTTTTTCTTAATTCAGTCTGTTTTGCCTGTGGTATTAATTGGTGAGTGATTTCTCCCTGTCCTTATCTCAACTAATGAGATAGAGAGGCTTTGGTGGGCACCTGGTCTTCAGACAGGGTCAACCCACAACGACTGAACTGCTACAACCGTATTTGTATCCAGAGTAGGAGGTAGAGTAAATTCAAAACCATGTTTCTCATTTCATGTCATATGGACCAAGAAGACAAACCAAAATTGGAAGAACTATACCATTTAGTTTTGGTCTACAATGAATACTTTCAAACACTTTTTTCATCGCAGGAGGTAAAGTGAGGGATTACATAGATAAACATCTTTTTGGTTTTGGATTATGAGGCAGAGGCATTAACCTTAAAAGAAACAACCTCCTACAAGTCAGGAGTAGGATATGTCTGTGTGTTGAACCCAGTTTACATATTTTTGTTGTATTAGTAGCTCTAACACTAAGAGGAAAGCCTGGAGTTTTTGCATACTTCAGAAAGGATTTCAGAATGGTCTATTACACGGCTCATCTTTTTAGTCCAGGGCACATTATGGGCATGTTAAGTAAAAAACCCCTGAGATCTTAGAGCAACATGTTGTTTACATGTGGAGATAGAAAAGCAGACGTGAAGACATTCCTCTGAAATAGAATCTGAGAGCTAACTGTGATCTCCTCTGCAACCTAGAAGTAGAAGTAGGAGTAGCCTCGAGATCTCAGGCACTTGTCCTTATGGGGGACTACAGTTATCCAGATATTTGCTGAGCAAGCAATACGGCCAGTGCTATGCAGTCCAGACAATTTCTGCAATGTGTAGAAGACAATTTCCTGCTACAGATGGCGCAGGAACCTACAAGGGGAGGGCGGGTGCTGGACCTTGTTCTTACTAACAAGGATGGGCTTGTTAGGGAGGTGAAGGTCAGCAGAAGCTTAGGACAAAGTGACCACGAAATGATAGGGTTCAAAATCCTGGGTGGAAGAAGCAAGCCAAAAAGCAGGATAGCTACCCTGAATTTTGGAAGAGCTAACTTTGATCTCCTCCGCAACCTATTAGGAACAATCCCATGGGCTATGCTGTTAAAAGGAATGGGGGCCTGTGAGAGCTGGGTAACATTTGAACAGCACTTCTTCCAAGCACAGGACAGGTGCTTGGAACAGGACAGTAAGAAATCGGGAAAAGGCAGAAGACATGCATGGACGAATAGGGAGCTATTGAGTAAACTCAAAGGGAAGCAAAAGGTTTACGAAATGTGGAAACAGGGTCTGAGCACCTGGGAAGAATATAGGGATGTTGTCAGGGCCTGCAGGGATGTGACTAGGAAGGCTAAAGCCAACCTGGAAAAGAAACTGGCAAGGGACATAAAGGGAAATAAAAAGAGTTTTTTCAGGTATGTGAATAGTAAGAGGATGACCAGGGAGAATGTAGGTCCTTTGTTGAATGAGGCGGGTGTCCTGGTAACATGGGATGATGAGGAGGTGGAGATACTAAATGCCTTCTTTTACTCGGTCTTCACTTCAAAGGCCCCTCGGGACCCACAGATACTGGATGAAAATAGGAATGTTTGGGAATGAAGAGGTTCCCTCTAGTTGAGGTAGGGGAGGGCCAGGAGCGGCTCAAAGGGATTAATGCACACAAATCCATGGGCCTGGATGGGATGCATCCACGTGTGCTGAGAGAGCTGGTGGTTGTGATTGTGGAGCCCCTCTCTATCATCTTCGACAGGTCTTGGTGAACAGAAAAAGTGCCAGAGGACTGGAGGATAGCTAATATCACTACGGTCTTTAAAAAGGGCAAGAAGGAGGATCCTAGCAACTGTAGGCTAGTCAGCCTCACTTCTGTCCCTGGAAAAGTTATGGAACAGCTTGTTCTGGATGCCATCACCAAGCAACTGGTAGAGCAGAAGGGCATGAGGAGTAGTCAGCATGGATTCACCAAGGGAAGATCGTGCTCGACCAATCTCATAGCCTTCTATGATGTCATCACCGGCTGGGTGGATGGAGGGAGAGCAGTGGATGTCATCTACCTTGACTTCAGCAAGGCTTTCGATACTGTCTCCCATGACATCCTGATAGAAAAGCTGAGAGAGTATGGGATAGATGAGTGGACAGTGAGGTGGGTTGAGAACTGGCTGTCGGAATGAGCACAGAGGGTCGTGATCAGTGGAGCAGAATCTGAATGAGGTGTTCCCCAGGGCTCAGTGTTGGGCCCGGTCCTGTTTAATATCTTCATTGACGACCTTGATGAGGGAATAGCATCCACCCTAAGCAAGTACGCCGATGATACAAAGCTGGTAGGAGTGGCTGACACGCAGGAACACTGCGCTGCCATCCAGCAAGGCCTGGACAGGCTGGAAAGCTGGGCAGGGAGAAACCAGATGAAATTCAACAAAAGCAAGTGTAAAGTCTTGCACCTGGGGAGGAACAACTGCATGTATCATTACAGGCTGGGGGTTGACCTGCTGGAGAAGAGCTCTGTGGAGAAGGACCTGGGTGTCCTGGTTAACGACAGGTTGGCTCTGAGTCAGCAGTGTGCCCTGGTGGCTAAGAGAGCCAATGGGATCCTGGGGTGCATCAGGAACAGTGTGGCCAGCAGGTCTTAGGAGGTGATCCTCCCCCTCTACTCTGCCCTGGTCAGGCCCCACCTGGAGTACTGTGTCCAGTTCTGGGCTCCCTGGTATAAAAGGGACCGGGATCTCCTGGAGAGAGTCAAGAGGAGTGCTACGAAGATCATGAAGGACCTGGAACATCTATCCTATGAGGAAAGTCTGAGAGAGCTGGCGCTGTTCAGCTGGGAGAAAAGAAGACTGAGGTGGGATCTAATCAATGTTTATAAACATCTTAAGTAAGGGGTGCAGGGGGAATTGGCTTCCCCTTTTCTTTGGTTTGTGGAGACAGGACAAGGGGCAATGGCTGCAAATTGGAGCACAGTAAGTTCCACACCAACATGCCGAGGAACTTTTTCACAGTAAGGGTGACAGAGCACTGGAATAGGCTGCCCAGGGAGGTGGTGGAGTGTCCTTCTCTGGAGATATTCAAGATTTGCCTGGACGCCTATCTGTGTAGTATGAGCTAGGGAGCCTGCTTTGGCAGAGGTGTTGGACCTCATAATCTCTTGAGGTCCCTTCCAACCCCTACAACTCTGTGATTCTGTGATTCTGTGATATAAAGCAAAGCAGAAAAGTCTTCATGGGGAGCAGTAGCAAACTCACTGTCTTATTCACAGTATTCTAAATGTAGTCTGTAATATTTGAACTATTTACAATATTTTATTTTCTTTCACATAATGAATTTATAATACCAATATCAGATGTCTTTAAAGTTAATTGGGAGATGCTAGAACATGTACAGCTGGATATCACTTTATAGCTCTAAGGATTGACATTTATTAAAAGACTAAACTCTGCCTGCCATTTTAGTGAAGTATTAAGATAAGGTATGAAAAAGAGACAAGAATAATAATTAGACATTAGATAATAACTATATTTCTAACATTAAGATTAGTACTATCTTTCTATGAAGCTAAACTGTAAAGTCCCAGTTTTTCCTTTAGGTGAAATGCAGCAGAAAGATAAGGTATTGTAAGAAGCAATTGTGGATGGAGTTTATTGATATTGCTGTCAGATAGATCAGCGATTTGAATACAGACTGCAAGAATTAGCATTTTGTTGGTACCAAAGAGGAAAAGTATATAAATACCTCTGCATCATTATGATCTGTATAATAAGTTAATAGTTAATATCTACTAAGTATTAATTTAAAAAATAAAATCTTTGGTTTTTAACACATGTGCTGCTTTAATAATTATTTTCTATATATACTAAAATTGAGAAGGTGATAAAACAGCTTCAAAATCATTCTATTTTGAATTATTACAGACTGTCTACCATTTTCTAGAGTGGAAAAATATAAAAATGTAGAACTCCAACTGTTTCCTGAATGGCACCTTCTTTTTCATTATTATTTTTTTCCTCCTTTACTATGTCATTTAAATGAAAAAAAAAAGTTTTTTCAAAGGGCATGTTATAATATTTTTTTTCTTTATTGTTCGATTGTCCTTTGCAGTGCTATGAAAGAAAAAAAAAAATCTCCTTAGCCCTTTTGGTACCTGGTGTTTTGGGCTGTTTTTTTTTTAATGAATATATCCTCTTTTTTCAGCTTTCATTTTTTTATAGGACATAATTCTGGAAGCAGATGTACAATAATTAATGCAAGGTTGTGTTGTGATCAGTCATCTTAGCATTGGAGGAGCTAGATTCATAAAAAATATATCAAAGCTCTTTTTCAGCTATGAGCAGGTAACTGCTTCATGACAAATAGATTCAGATGATGTATGATTTAAAGGGGAGTTGGATTGGGCTTTTCATCTACATTGCAAACATGTTCCAGTCCCTGAAATGTAGGTCAGCTGCTTCTTCCTTTCGTTTGTTAATTCTGCTTATATTCCTTCTTAAAAGTCTCTCTTCTTCTCTGTTTTACATACTACCAATTGTAGTTAAAGCCAAACAGATTCTCACAGTTATAAAAGAGCCAAAAGATATTTTACTTGGCTAAGGAGCTACCAAACCAGCAGAAGGAAGTCCAAGCTCAGTCAGGCCCACTTGGAATTCTTCCCCTTCCTTTTCTCCCTGGGTGTCAAAAAGATGGTAGGGTAACCAGTTTTTGGTGTGCAGGATAACCAGGTTTTGGTGTGCTTAAATTGTCTATCGCCTGTGCATTATATACCAGAGATGCTTCTGAATGTAGGATGATTGTGAGTCTTTGACTGGATGAGTGTTGTTTCTATTTACAACAAAGAATTTTTTTTTAAAAAGAGGATGGAGGAACAGGAACGTATACCACTGTACCAAGTACTACATATAAACTCCTATGTGAGATTAAAAAAAGGCATGTAATAGGAATTGCCCATCAAAATACATTGGTCTTACAATTTCCCTTAGCATATGATTATTTTCTTGGAGTATGAGTGTTTCATAATTTGGGTGAGCATTGCTATCAGCATTTTGCAGACAAGGACACCGAGTCACAGAGGTTGCCTTCCTATGAGCTATGCACACATGATAAGCAATGAATAGCTTGAAATACTAGAACTGACAGATTTGATTGCCTTGTATTAGGTAAATACTTACAGAGATAGCAGTATCCTTTAAATTAAGGCAAATTAAGAAAATTAGCACTAGACTAGTAGCTAGGATACTTAAGTATCCCATTTCCAGTTCTGCCTAGTGTTACATAATTCTACATTATACCAGCAATTAAGAATACTTCAGATTATTCTTTCCACTTCTGCTGCTTTTATTTCTCAGCATTGAGCTGCATTTGCCATTACACTGTCACTTGTTTAGCTTTGTCGGGTCTTTCTCAGATCTCTCAGGTTTTGCTCACTTTGTGTTAACAGCACAAGCTGCCTGCTCCTGACGATACAAGTGATTGTAAAGCAGATAGCATCATTGCAGGCAAAAGACCCTTGATGATGGGTTGCAGAACAGAGATAAAAAAATGACCACTGCCTTTCCAAACCCACAGATAGTAATGCTTTGTTCAGTAACCACACACTCTGAACAGCTCTTCTGTTTCTGTGAAAGAGAAGCAGGTAAGATTTGTGGCATTTAATGCAGATAGTAACACTCTGCTACCCCTGTTCTTATAAAAAAGACTATAGTGTGGGCCTTGAGAAAATTAAAATAATCTGAGAAAAAACAAAGCATTAGACATGTTAAGTGCTTATCGTAAAAAGAATTCATACATTTATTCTTATATATTCAGTTGCATGATGAGAAACACAGCACTTTCTATCTCTTAGTTTTCATTTTAGCATTCAAATTACCATAAACATATTTTCAGATAAGATATTAAACTAAAGTCTTGGCCACATACATCTTCAGAGAAGATTCTATAATGTTTTCAAATGGCATTGCTAAATTCAAATGTATATTACTGTTGGACATTCCAGCTTTCCATATTAATTTCAATGGAAGATGTAATTATTCATTTCCTTTATTTAGCTTTTGTTCAGCATTACGACATGTTCTTAACTAAACTACATATTCTCTTTTAGAGGCTCCCACGTTTCCAGTGGCACATAAATCAACTCCTTGAGTGTTTATAAAATAATTCACTATTTCAAGGAGTAAATATGCAAATAGAAATATAAGATACTTCAATTCTGCATGCCTGAAAACGAGCAGAACACTTCATAACTCCTGAAATAAGGAGTACTAACATCTTCAATGGAAGGCAGAAGCATAACTAGACTGTGCCTGATCCTTAAATAAACTCCTGCTGCCATCAGTGAAAAGGGGTGCCTAAATATCTGGAGGGGGAAGACGGACTAAATTACCTGTTGAGCATGCAGAATTGTTGCAGCATAATAAAGACCTGTGTTTAGGCACAGTAATTCCCATGCAGTCTGACTGTTTATTATTAATAGTTTTTACCTATTTATTAGTAGTAGTTTTTAAACTGAGCCATCTTCATTGCCATTCTCTCATTTTACTCATTTCCAAACTCAGGCTCTGACTACCATTGACCACTCTTGTGCCCAGTTACACAAATTAAACTAAAAGCTCCCTTAGCCTAATGCGTGTTCTCTTTGGTTCTCACCTCACCACAGTGCTCCTCCTTTTATGTTGCTGTGTGTCCATCTGAAAACAGCTGCTCTCAAAGTTCCTCCCTCTTTTTGGGCTGCCT
Source organism: Laterallus jamaicensis coturniculus (assembly GCA_022605575.1). Classification (NCBI taxonomy): domain Eukaryota; kingdom Metazoa; phylum Chordata; class Aves; order Gruiformes; family Rallidae; genus Laterallus; species Laterallus jamaicensis. The sequence goes on from JAKCOX010000056.1 coordinate 3,529,572, forward strand.
GATTTTTCAGACCTATGCAGGGCAAGGCTGATAGCACACAGCTACTGAAAGAGCTTGATTGATTTTCAACATTAGGTACTTAGGCAGCAGCTTTCTCAGTGACCTGAAATGTACTCAGTGCCTTCCAAATTGGGAAATGGGTTATCCATTGAGCTTTCTGTCTTCGGGGTTGGTTTTTTTTTTCTTCTTTTTTCTTCAGTTGCACCTATAGATATTTACAAGCACCGCTTCTTCAATGTCAGCTTGCAGTTTCATTACTGTGGTACCCTTACATTCTCTGCTGAAAAGCAGGGAAAGTAAAAGCAATTTAATCTCACTTAGTCTGTTGCAGGCACAAAAAAAAAGAAAAAAAAAAAAGCAGCGGCATTATCTGTGCTCTAAAAGGTTTTGTGTGAACAGAAATCTGAGCGAATTGAACTTTGTGACAGTTGAATCTGGTTTGTCTACTCCCTTTGGGTCCTCATTATCATGATGTTTACTAAAAAAACAGCTGGAAAAGGAGACAGTAGCTTTCAAGAAGAGATAAAATTAAGAGTGAATTTGTTGCACAAAGTGTTGCATGGGAGAGGTTTTCATCTATATGTATTCATTAGAAAGGAGACAAAGCACAATGTTCAATAGAAAATTGAAAGTTAGATATTCACTTTCAGGCAAAGACTGTGAAAAATATGAGACCTAAGTGGCCAGAAAAGCAAAGTCATTGCTACTTTTGTTGGTGGTACAGCACCTTGCACACAGCCAGATCTTTGTCATCAGGACTCAAAGTTTTTGTATTGCACAAACAAATTATGATAGTGCATGTAACATAGCACGTTCAGCCTGCACTCATGGTAGTAAGAGCTTCACAGAAATCAAAGCCATCCATCATTTATAACAACACTGCCTACAAGAAACACCTTCTCCAAAGCTACTTCCCCTCTATACAGTGAGTAATTTCACACTGTTAACTTGGATGCATCATGATTCCTTTACTTCAGTTCCGATTCAATATTCTCATACAGGAAGTCAACAGATCCTTCTGCACCAAGTACAGATATTTATCCAATACCAAATGGAGCTTCATCACAGGGAGTTGAGACACCTGCACATATTTAAGTGGTTTTAAGTGTTTTTGCACTGGTATGTATGTCCCTATGTATACCAACACGGAATGATATGCAAGGCTGAGACTATCTGAATGTGCAAAAAGGAGAACATCATAAATTAATCCCTACGATGTGGAACACCTGCAATGTGTAAACCTACTTACATAGTCCTGAAAAAAATTCAGGATCAGGAGCAGACTGAAAATTAAACCAAAAAAATTCCAATGAAAATGCCTTCTGCTATAGAAAATTAGGCTTTTCAATTTTCACTATTTACAACATTTTATTTTCTAGTTGCAGATGTGCATTTCCTCCTGAAAATGTAATTATTAATGCATGTTCATAAAAATCCATGAAGAACAAAATCGATGTGAGTTCTGCTCAATTTCTAACTGCAATTAATATGGTCAAGATGAACTCTAGAAAAGTGTGCCACTCTTCCTTCTTTCCCACAGATGTATGGATGGAGAAACTGATTGTATTCTTACATTATAACTCATTTTGAAATGTAGAATTTTCCTGGATATACAATAGTCACCTGCTATAAATGACGGGCTCCTGCAGAGAGGCTGGGATACAGCAGAGCTTTGGATAAAAGACTAAGTCTATCTGAATAATTTGTCCCAGTGCAATAATTCTAATTCATGATGCAAATGCTGTTATCAAAAACTCACCATTTCTGATTTTATCTGTGAGAATGCATAGATGTGACTAAATTTATACAATTATAAAGGACATGTTTTACTATCCAGAATACTCAACTGGTATTTCTTCAGATCTTGTCCCACTGCCCCTCAAACAGGCCAAATTTTGCCTATGAAGTGTCCCACCCATATGAATAAGACTATTTGAATGATAAATATTTTACTCAGAATGAGCTCTTGAAAAGAAAATATGATTTCTTACAAATGTTAGCATTTTTGCAGATAACTCCTGCAAACCTTTGCTGTTGCACTTGTTGTTTCTGTAGAAATATACACTTGCGATACATGTATAATGCTACTAATATTTAATAAAGGCATATCATTACTTTCTCTGCTTCCAGAAAAATGTCATTTACTTCAAAGATGTACATGAACAAAGTGAACAAAGCTCTCCTGTTTAATCAAAACAGGATAATTAACAGGAGTCCAAGTACCCTTATCTTAGGGGACAAGAATAGCAGGTAGCAATTTCACTACTCTTTCAAGTCCGTGATTGTGCTACTGAGTGGGAGGATTTGACAGCTATGAATTCACTTCTTGTCATTTCAGGCGGAGTAATTAACAAGTTGACTACATCTGCTTGGCTATTAGCATGGATGGTGCCTTGGATTAGGTGTAGATGGCTGCTGGCTTCCATGAAAGAAAGGTTAATGGAGACATTTGTCCTGTTATGAAGGTTTTTGAATTGAGTATGATAAATCATCTACCTCTAGGCAACTATAGCTTGACTATCTTTTCCAATTTAGAAAATAGATGAATAAATAAATTAATAAATCACAATATACAATAAATAGGTAAATACTTAAGCCCTAAACCCCTTGCTTTTTTTTTTTAGTATGTGACATTCAAGGTCATTATTTATCTAACTTGAGGTGCAGCTGTTAGGTTGAGATGAGTCATGCTATAGATTTTCAGTACATTTGTGATATGTATTAGAAACCACAACCTGCTGGTGACTTCTCTGTGGTTTGTAGTTCTGGATAAAAATACAAACTTTCCTGCCTTAACATAACCAGACGGATAGTTCACTCACATGCAAATCCAGTCAGGATCTATAGACTAGTACCTGGATGCCCCATTTCATCTCATTAGATGGATCAATTAGAGACTTGGTGAATCAAAGCAAGGTGACGATTGTCAGATAGAGTCAAATCAAACATACCAGTTGATGAGGTAGAGGCCTTCTGCCTATATGAAGCTGATATAGAAAAAATAAAATAAAATAGCCTAATTCTTGGCTGACTCGTCATAAATTGTAATATGGTAGATAGCATTATGAAATAATTCTAATAAAATTACTTATTATCATTGTTACTAGTTAAAAAAATATACCTGAGAAATGATTTGACATTGTCACAGTTATGAAGAAAGGCTTTATTTTTCCTTCTGAAATTTTAATCTGGCTAATCAATGTTTATGAACAGTAACCATAAATTCACACTTACATATATATATTTGTTTCTTCTGTGTTTTGCAGATATAGAATTGAGCTCAACTATTTCTAAGAGGAATAGAAGTGTTATATTCAGTGCTTTGATTTTCCACTGACACTTTATTCAGTGGAGATTGTTAAGGTAGAAGTATGACTTACTTCTAGTAGAAAGAGAAATAACAGAAGATGGAAAATAATAAGTATAAGGCATTGACACTTAAGGGGTATTGGTACATTTTGGCTCTTTTTTTGCATGTGAATATGCAACACAGGTCATTCATGGCAACACACAAGAGAAACTGTTTCTCTCCTATTCCAGCCATGGTAGAAAGATGTTTGAGAAATAAAGTTGGTCATGTGTTTGCTTTCTGAAACAAAAGAGAAAGAGAAGTTACATCACTGGCCAGGCTATCAATTAAGGTCATTCAGATGAGGTAAAAATAAAGTCATAGATGGTCACAGTTCATCCAATCCATTTTCCTCTTTTGGAGAGTGACCAATAGTCCAGGGAATCCAAAAAGGATTTTAGCTTGGCATATTTTTTCAGCTTCCAGCTGTTTATACCTCAAGAGCCCTTCTTAGCTGAAAGGGGAATCTATGTGTTCAGGAGCCCTTGATGATTCCTTCCCTCTTCCCCCCCCAATAATTTACATAAATGATTTTTAATCCATCTACATTTTTGGCACAGGTAGTTACGTCTACTGTCTTTGAGAACAGAGGTCAATTTAAGAAGGAATTCTCGTTCTTGGGCTGATGTCTGAGTGATTCTCCATAAGATGATTACTTAGTTTTTATATCTTACCTGTTCCAAAAATAAAATGAACTCATTTCTACTCCGATTTCCCTACAGATAGTTCTGCCCTTTCCTTTTTGTCAACTTTTGAGCTTGCTGGATTGCTCTTACTAAAGTGGTTTAACTCATTAACCTGGTAGAAAACTATTCTTTTTTTGGGTCCCCCTATTTTTTTTTTCTTCTGGACTACTCTTGAATCAGACTGAAAAATTGTACAATGGGTACCAGAGTGCAAATAAGGCCAGGTAGAGGGCAGAGATGAAGAGTGACACTTCCTCTTTATCCACACAAATAGGTGGTTAGATCTGTCTCATCCTATTTCACAAAACTACAACCTGTTGCAGGGCTGAAAAGTCTGTTCTTTTGGTATTTCATGCACTACCCCTTGTTTGTAATTTAAGATAAAGAAATTACATAGCTCTACACTGGGTTTCCTCTATCCACTGTTTCTTTCCCTGAGACCCCACCGTGTGCTGTGGAAACTCCACAGTCTGACACAACTGTGGATGAAGAGAATCTGTTAACATAGCTGCTCTGTGATGTTTTCTACATCTAAGTGATGGACACAGAAAGAGAACTACATTTTCAAGACAAAACTGTAAGCATAAATGCTCATCCAGGTGTTCTGATTAACCTCCAACCTTTGAGCAAGTGTTAAATGACAACTGTAAGAACAGGTCATTGGGCCACCTATTCCCTAGAAAGACGCCAACTGCATTTTCCTGTCTGCTGTTGTTTATAACAGAGATATTAGCAAAGGAAAATTACTAGATTAAGCATTATTTCATGAGTGTCTGAAAATGCTGACAGTGAGCTGTCACCTGGTATAAATAGCCCTCAAATAATTGTGTGATGGGTTGTATTTGTAAGAAAATATGAAAGTGACAAAGCAGAAGCAGACATTAAGTATGTGTCCAAAATTTTAGACGTGATTCATCTTGACTATGGACAGAGAAATGTAATTGTTTGCTTTGGTTGTTTCTGAAATGAAGTCTGGAGATCATTTATGACTGCATAATTGGCTTATCAAGAAAGAAAGTTTAACAGTGGAACTGGAGATCATGCATCTGAGTAACAGTATTTTTCAAATGGGATCACACTGTTCCATTAATAAGGAAAATACTGAAGTTTTCAACAGAGGAAGCGGTAAAGAATCAAAGCTCATCCTGACCTGAGAATGCATCAAACTTAGAGGATATAGCTCAGACTGAAATGTTGACAGATGATCCATCTCATTAATCTGCTCTTAGAGGGAAACTGCCAACTATACAAATACTACCAAGTAGGTATCTAAACTCCCTTAGACTTAATGGAAGTATAGAGTTTATTTGGATGTCCACACATGGCTCTTGCTATTTGACATGCTCTCAGGAATCTTGTCTGGTTTCCTTTACTGTACTAGAAGGGCTCTGGTGGTCCATAGGTGATGATGACGCAAGACCTGTAGGAGACAGACAGGCTTCCTGGTCAGGAACTTGAACCCAAGTAGGATACTGTAGAACTTCTCAAATGGCTCTTGAAGGCAAATGATTCTTGAATTAAGGGAAATGAGCAAAGATTTAAATCTGTACTCCTAAATCTTGCTGAAACCCACAAAACCCGAACTTAGATACACAGTTCATGTGTAGAATTTAGGTGTCTGAATGTGACACTTAGTCCTAATATAGTAGGCATCATCTCTGCACTTTTTTGTATATGCAAGTCAAAATGCTTAATATCAAAATTACAAAATTCTTAATGTGACATACAATGCAGATAATACCAACAAGTAGAAAAATGAAAACTAGTAATAAAGCACAACTTTAGGATTATGGTTCAAACAGATAAATCAGTGTTCTTATATATTTATCCATATCTCATTTTAAATGATGAAGAATACGGAACACAACCATAGGCAATTTAGGTATGTCTACACAATCAGTCTGAATACGCTTGGAGACAGTCTTTTGAGACAAATTACACTGCTTCTAGATAATTTTATATGAGTTGTTTATCCTGTCTCACATAAGGCTAATAAATATATAGAGAATGATGAATGAAAGGCACTGGTAGCTATCAGTCATATTAATTTTCTGAAAATAGGTTATTTTGGAGCTCAAAACCAGTTGTAGCTTGTTCAGTCCAATTGAAAATTTTACCTTGCATAGAAAAATGAGAATGAGAATGAAATTAAGGAGTATACACATATGCATGTCTTAGATAACAGTAGAAATGATCTAGAAACCTTTTATGCCCTAAAATATATTTGAATAGTACTCTTGTAGCAAGATGTCCCTCTCTTAATCTAGTAGATGTGTCCTACCTGTGTCTTCTTTCACTGTGTCATTACTAACTTGATGTTTGTACCTTGAAAAGAGATACAATATTTTTTACCACATATAAGTTTTTGGTACATATTATGCAGCCTTAGAATATTTCCAGGTGAATTTTATCTTTTTTCTCAAATTCACCCACACATTTCCACCACCTTATTAAAGATGAGCATAAATGTGTTTTATTTGATGCATTGGTGAATACATTTATTCGTTAAGAAACCTCATGGAAATTCATGTGCTTAATGCTAAAGTGCCTCCCATCCCACACCCATTTCAATTAAAGTGTGACATTGACACAGCCTTAATGTCCTCAACTGCTCATTTGACACAAACTCATGCAGTGATATCTCACCAAAACAGGAAGCCGCTTTCACATCTCGTTTGCATTATGTATTCATTTTAAGATTAGTCACATGGCTAATGAGCGTCTTGGAGGCTGTCCAGTTTGCTGCACTATGTCATGCTTCCTTTCCTGCCACTCCACTTGCATTAACTCTCTGTGATATTGCCAAAGACTGTACAGAGTGTAAATTGCTCTTATCCCTTTGTTCCAGAAAATGATCACATCCACTGACGCTTGGAAATTGTTCCCATTGTTGACTACAATTAAATATTAAATGTATGCTGAAATAATTTCATTTTCATGAGGTGCTATCTCCTGAAATTTTGCCTACATAGAACCTAATGTGAAAGAATTTCCTCTTTCCCCTCCCCATTTATCTGCAAAAATAATGTTTCTGTATCAAAATTCCAAATTGAAATGTTTGTAGCAAGCCTTAAATACAGTCATTATTCCTGCTTTATCTTGAAGTGGCATTAAACTCAAAGTGACAGCATTAAAATTAGCACTTTAGGCAGCATTTAACTTTTTAATTAATGTTTACTCTATATTTTGAACAAATACTGACACATGTATTTATGTATTTATCAGCATGCATATTTATTTATATCTTTGTATAATGTCTGCATTGGAGTTTAACAAGATTTTATCAGCTTTTCCAAAATAAGGCAGCCAGCTAAAATAAAAGACAATTTCAAATATCAGAAGTGGTCATTTATTGCAATCATTTATGTTGACCCTGAACTTCTGATCCACACTGTACTGAGGACTTTTCTGAATAAATCCCTATCAGAAAAATAAACAAACCAACAATTGAAAAAAAACCTCCAAAAACCCAACAAACAATAAATGCACACCCCTACCCCCCAAAAAACCCCAACACACACACTAAAACCACAAAAGAAAAAAGACCAAAACCACCCAATGCAACAAACAAACAAACTAGCCCACAAAAGAAACCAACCACCACCACTAAAATAAAAGAACACCCAGAAAAATAAAACAGCCTCTTCCCTCAAACAATTTCATACTGGTATTTAAAAAGTCTTGGACTTAAACAAATTTTGGACTGTTCACCACAACCAGCAAATTCTTAAAAAGTATAGCTACTCCTTATACATATTGTAAAGACAGGAAAAACCCCAAGTAATAATTCTAAATCTATTTTCATAGCTCTTTTATGATCAAAATTAGCACATTTTAAATATATCTGTGTATGAAATTCAGATCCATAAACACATCCATTACACAATGTAGCAATGGAATATCCTTTTAACAAAAATCCTGCATCATCTCACAGCAATGGCAGATTTCTAAGATCAAGATCCCCTGTAATATTTTAAAAATGTTTAGCAGATAACAAAAAAATTTGTAAGTAGAAAGCACCATTATGTTAGATCTATATATTTCTACCATACTGCTAGAAATATGAGTTACTGTAAAAAAAAGAAACCTCTAATGCATTGGTAACATGTTTAACCCCAGTGGAAAGGAAAGATAGGAAAAAAATGTTCCTAAGGAATGTCACAAAAAAAGTGAAAACCAATGATTATTACTGCACAATATTTAGGGAAAATTCTGAACTCTGTTTTTGGAGGGAAACAGGTATGTGAAAGGGAAGTATTTCTGGCAATGTGCTAGAGTAAAAGGACTCCTCTGTGTCTTGTGGTCAGTAACAGTAAGCAACTTTCACTGTACCCTCACATTGGACGAAGAGAAACATTTTCCTACATTTGGACCTTGCCAAAATGAGGAAAAAAATAATCTTCTAAAAATGTTCAGAAGTCAATTGTCCACATGCATGCTTGTCTATGGAACAAGGTATAGGTCAGGACACAATATGTCTTTGTATCAAAATAATCAAACTTCACAACATGTCTTAGAACTGCAAAGATTCGGGTTTTTATGAAATAAAATATGAAAACCTCTTTGTTATTTTAAGTCAAAGCAAAAAACTTTGTAGACTCCTTATTTCATTCTTTTTTTTATGTGTTCCTAACTGATCATACAAGATTTTTGCATGGATCCTTTCTATGGACTGAATGCAGTTTGACTCTGGTTTTCAACTACAATATCAACCAAATTATATCAGTTCTGTGCTCATGTGCTTTGGAAATGGTTTATTGCCTTCTTAACTTAGATGCAGATATCATTCAAAAGGATCTTCAGAACTGAAAAATATCAACACTTAAGGTGGGCAATACAAAATTAAAATGGACAAAGTAATTCTCAAAATTTAGTAGCCCTAGGAGATACTGAGGTCTCTCCTGCAAAATTGAAAACAATAGACTTCTGGGATTGAAAAGGCAATTATGTTGTTTACAAAGTACCCTACATTCTGCACTCCCCCAACCTCCATTTCTATTACGACAGCTCTTAGAAAAAGCCTAATCAAAGACAAGAAGTACACTATCCTTACTGTCAGTACTAGCTACTTAAATCATGGATGCAGTGAAGTATTGTGGTCACCACTGCCACAGAAGACATATAAAATGGAGTCACTAGTGCAAGGAAAGTTGGAAAAATATGTAGTCATTTATTAGATTCTTATGTCGATATAAAAGAAAACGATAGGCCTTATCTTAAAGCTCAAGACAAGACTAGTAGACAGTGGATTGGTTAAAACTGAAAATACATTGTTCGAACACACCAAAGACTTTTATTGTTACTTGCAGAGAATATTGCCCTCTCGGTGACACATGGAAACTGTTGTCCTTTTAAATGTCCCCCAGATAAAATCACAGGTAGGAAGATTGCATTATTTTTTAAGAAGTACACTAAAATCTGAGGCCAGTATACCTATAGAAGTTCAGGACAGCTAACGATTTCCATATTTAGTAACAAATAGCTGTGAATGTAAGAAGCCTAAAATATATGACACAAAGGATATACTATATATTGATATTCGGGGAGATCAGTAACATCAAACACAGCTGAAAAGATATATTCAATTTTCTGCTTTGCTACTTTGCTAGAGTCAAGTTACATTTCATATGCGCCCGGTTTTTTTCTTTCCTCATCATTTGCTGCTGAGTTACTGTGAGAAACAAAACTCTGACTAGACAGATAACTGTTCTGCTCCAACACGATAACTTCCCTCTGACACATAGCATCTGTTTGTGCCTAGCTCCTTGCAACCTTTCAGGTCTCCTCTGACAACTCCTGTCATGAGCATAGTCTTGGCCCTGGAAATTCTTATTCTGTGCCACCTAAGTTGTTGGGGTTTTTTTAGACTGTTATGAAATAATTCAAGTATGACTATCAGTTGATGTAAAAAAAGACCCATGAGATTAATTCTGTGATTTGACATAAGGGCTCAAAAGTGATAAAAGCAATCTCAGCAGTATAAACTTTTATAATGCATTGAGCTATTTAAATGTATTCATTGTCAGGGGTCAGATAACAAATGATCCCTTCTAATTTATGTCCAATTCTGAGGGATCATACTACAGATTTACCTGAGATGAATCATACATACTTAGCCCAAAACTACTCTGCTGCTTTGTACATGCACATGAATAGAAAAAAAACCTTCCACAGGATGTGTTCAGTATGTTCTCAGAGACAGAAGTGCAGTACAGATAAAATTCAGTTGTACTTTTAGTTCTGCCTCTAGCCATCTGAGTTGAAATTCAGTATTTCATTTCTCTGTTCTCTATCTCCTTCTCTCTTCTCCAACACAGAATGTTGGTTTTACTGTGTGGAAGCTGTTGCTTACTCAAGTAGACGTTCTTTCTTATTAGGTCCTTTAGGTATTCCTGCAGTGTGTACTTAAAACGCATCATAAGCTCTCCTTCTCTTTATAATTATCTATTATTCATACCATGGCAGTATCTAGAGACCAATAAGTTAAGATTATGACAAGATACAACATATGGATAAATATAGATGGCAGGTGGATAGTTAATAATAAAGATGGGTGTATGTATATAACTTAATGGTGTTAGTAAGTACTAATGCATCTATTTTCCAATTATCTCTAATTATTATTTTTCCTGACTGAAAAAAAAAATGTATTTGTAACAATTTCACATCAGTTTTTCATTATTTCAAGTTTACATGTATAATTTTTTATTTTGTAATATTTCTAATGGTGAGAAAATTACTAGCATTATGAAGAGTTTCCACACCTTTTTTTTCCATCAATAAAATACCACATTTTACCAGAAGTTAATATCCAGGAGATGTGGAATACTATAGAAATAACAAATTAAAAGACATAGTACTGATAGCTGCTCTGCTTAGAAATTACGTAAATTTGCAGAGGATAAACCTCTATATTTGAAATATTTGCAAATTTCAACTATAACAAAAAATTCTGGTTTGGCTTTGTTTTGTTGTTGATTGTTTTTACTTCCCTGAAGCAACCTTTGTAAGAGTTAATAATTTTAGTTCCTCACAATTATCAGACCTAGATTCTGCCGTCTTGTCCATATTACACATGAATTCTCCCTATAAAGCCAGTGTCATTTTGGTGTAAGTAAAATTAACTAATAAAGCTACTTTAAGCAAATAAACATTCAGTTCTGCTGATTTATACCTAGATGTGATTTTTACTACATTCATTCATATGCATATTTGTAACTATAGTAGTGTTCCAAAGATGCTCAACAGAAAGAAAAATCCTTGCCTTTTAGCAACCATTCTTGACAACATAGAGTAATGAAATATTTGAGGTTTTCAAGGACCCCTAGAAGTCCAAGTTTGGTCCCAGGATGTAGCTTGATCTAAACCCCTGCTCTAGCACAATGTCTGTGCAGTTATGAGCACCTCTAATAATGAAGATTCCACAACCTCACTGGGCAACCTATGACAACGCTCTCCTGTACTTGAGAGCCCTCAACCAGAGAGGCCCCTCAAAGTGGAGCCTCAACAGTACTGTATAAAGTGGAAGGGTCACCTTCTTCAACCTCCTGTCAACACTCCTTCTAATGTAGCTCAGGATACCATGAGCCATCTTTGCTGCAAGGGCACATTGCTGGCTCATACTCAGATTGATGTCCACTGGGTCTCCAGAAGGATGTTCACATATGATACCAAATAAAACAGAAGGAATGCAGGGCTGTTCAAGGCATTAAATTACTTGGGTTTATACTCTGTAAATATCTTCCATATTTGTTCCCAGTTTAGAAGTGGGATAAACTTTTCAAATGTTATAATGAAACTTTTTTTTTTTCCCCATAGATTTTAAAAATTATTTTAGAAATAGAAATTCAGTTCAATCAACCATTATTGATCCAGGATCTCTTCCAGCTCACTGTCTCATTGTACTCCTTCCAGAGAGTCAAGCAATAGTCATCATCTAAAGATGATGATTTTCAGTGTATTGCAGATACACATGAATACTTCTGATTACTTGAGTTTATAATGCAAGCAAACCCAATAGAGTTAGCAGAATATGTGATCCCAGAGTACAACTCCAGAATATAAATTCAGTATGCACTTATTTTTCTAGTGAATATTGACCAAGAGTTTAAAATTAGAAGAGAGTACTAAAATAATAAAACTTTTAAAACACACAGCAAAATAATTTTTAAAGAATATTTAATATTTTGAAGGATTACTTTTTGTCTTGAAAGATTTTTTTTAATTTCTATGATTATAATTTCACAGCCATTAATAGTTACAGAGCATAAAGCTGTAAGTCTATTGTACAAAGCATTAAGTAAGAAACAACTATGGTACAACTGTGACACAATTTAATTGTCATGAGAACATTAAGGTTTTGTCTAACTTTTACAAATCTTGTTTCTATCTAAGTGCTATTTAGGAGCAGCATGTCACTATATGGCAATCTTGAATAGTTAGAGATTGAAAGGGTTGAAGAGATAATCTCTACTCACCTATAGTTGGATCATGATAGTCAGGGAACCGATGGCTTATGAATTGCATTGTCATTGCTGGAGAGAAGAGAGACAGAAGAAAAAAGAATGATAATAGGGACTTTAAATGGCGACAGGGCAAAGAACATGAAGAGAATTCACTTATCCAGATATCATCTTAGAAAGTGAGTCAGGAATCAGTTTTATGTCTAGAGCTGAAAGAGTACATTGGCTTACAGTGATAACCAGGAACTGTTAAATGAAAAAAACCCACACACAATTAAATTTTTTTATCTGTCCTAATTTCTTCCTTTTTAAACTGCTTTTTGTCAATTGTATTAAAATGTTAAATGTTTTAATACTTGTGAAAAACTGTTAACCTGACATTGTCTATAAATAAAAATTTACATGAAGAAAAAGTAAAATACAATTGAAAAGACATTCATAAATGTTTTAATGATGTTACATATTACCATTAAAGTTAGCACCTGATTTGATTTCTGGTGCATTTTAGGGATACCCAACTCTTTAAAACTGACGCATCAGACAAAAGTTTCTGTTAACCATCTAGTGCATGGTTTCTTCTGAACAACTGATTTATGGCTGAATATCACCCACTTTCAGAAATTTTAAGAAAGCTGTATCAGTTTTCAGGAAAATTGCTTCTCATCATTTGGAACAGGTGGTGCTCTGGAAGTGAAATTCCAATTTAGGCAGAAAGCCAGAAGCACTCAACTGTTACTTTTCCACATGGTGCCTAAAGTTCATAAACTTTGAATAATCATAAAAGTAGGTTTGGGTATTCAGTGGTTACAGCGATATCATCAGTTATCAGAACAACATGGGAAGCTATGTTACCTTTAAAGTCATTCCTCAGGAGTTTGAAACTCAGGTCATTTGAAAAGTAAAGAAACCTACTCAACTGAGAGTGCTCTGAAGGAAAGACCTTCAAAAGTGAAATAGATGAATTCCAGTTAAATATAAGGAAAATAAAACCCTAAAAGATTTTTTTTTAAAAAGATAATTCTTGATTTTTAAGCAAAGTTCATTATTTATTACTCTTTTTTAAGGATGCTTTAAAAATCCACTATTGTTATTATTTGACAATTTCTTTAGAAAAAATGTACCCCACCTGAATGATAACTATCAGTCACAACACATCAAATCAAACATGAGATTCTGCACTGTGTCTTGAACATCTCAGATACCTTCCACAACAGAGGTAATGAACAAGAAATGCAACAATTTAAAAATTCTATTCATTAATACACAGCCATTTTTAAAGCACCATTGTCTTAGTTCAAATGTTTGCGTTCCTTATATTTTCAAGAATCAGGGGGTTAAGAAGATAGTTTTACAAAATGATACAGACAAGGAGTATTAAACATTTATTACCATGTTAATAAATTATTGCATCTTCAGTATAGACAAATATAAATGTTAAGAAGCAGCATTATAAATTCATAGTAACTTAGACAGGGTAACTGTGTAAAAAACATTCAGTCTATACATATTATTGGGGAATAAATCTACATGCGGGGCCACTTATGTCTTCTAAATTATCTGTTGTCAGATGCATTACTTTTAAGTACTGTGTATGTTTGGACACTTTCATTTCCAGGACACCTGGTTTTTAATCGTGACAGGTTTTTAGGCACCTCCATCTGATAACTGTTAGTGTTTTATAAAGAATAAATTGATGCTTAATGTGATGTGTCTAGTTTGCTCTGAGAAGCAGAGGCAGCTAGCAGAGATGCTGTTCATATGGTTTATGCCTACACATTTTGAGCTTTCTGAGGAACTGTACCACAGATGAATTAAATTTGTTTCACTACCTGCTGCTTTTTTCTTGCCAAGCACGCTACTCTGTAACTCTGTGGCTGATTTCATTTTATTTCCTTTTGGAACTATGCCTGCGTCACAAAATCTGTTGTTACAACTGAAATGGAAATTCTCAGAGGACATCCAGAACTCATGGTAAACATTTTTTCTCTCTCCTGAGACAGCCACAAATCAATACATCATTTATATCCTCATTAAATCCACAGGAACTAAGATGACTGAAATAATGTGGAAGCATCATACTGACTTTCAACTGTGACATACAATATAATAGCCACAGAGATGTCTACAATTTATACCTCCCAGGCAATGTGTGTGAATATGCATCATCAAAACTTTCATAGGAAGCTAGGCTGTGCACAGTGTTTTAGATGGAGCTCTGTGGAGGAAGTTGTGTCTTGCAATGTCAAGTGCTTTTGATGCAGCAAAAGTCACTAACAGCACTGACTTGTATAAATATATATATGATCTTAGTCTCAGCTCAGAGATCTACATGAGCTGATTTGCTATATTTCAATAGGCTGTATATAAATAGGATCTGCAGACATATAGAATTTGAAAAGTTTTTCAGTGAAGCACTCTGCATAATGAAATTAAAACATTTTAGAATACGCTATCTAGAGAAATAGTAAATAGAAGTTTCCTTTTACACACATTTTGTCCCAAAAAAACGCTTCCATGACAGGTCTTTATCAAAGGTTCCTCCTAATCACTAGGTAAGAAACTTCTTTGTCACCTCTTCCATGGTGATCAACACCCTCTGTTACATGCTTTTGTTTTCTCAGACAGAAGAAATTGAGGCACACTCTCTGATACTTTTAGTCACTGAATTACTATGTAAAATAAGGGATAAGAGGTGGGAATTATGACTCTTCTTACTCTGTGTGTTCTTTAAATTAAGAATCATCATTTTTTGTTAAACATGTCTTAGTGCATCAAATATTTTCAGAGCCAGCATAACAGGCCACTTGCCCTAATGGAATAAAAGAACTAGCTTTTAACTTCATAAAACAAACCCCTAATTCCATGAGGATGGAGGCCAAGAAAGTCTCAAAACACCAGGTCTGAAGTACAACAAAACTCATGTCAAGATTTACCAGATACTACACTGTCATGGATGCAGAAATTAGTTCTGAATGATGGTCAGAAGCTTCCCAGAAAAAAAGATGTCTCAATCACCGCTGACATGAAGCTACACAACTCAACTGGAACCTAGTGAATTAGAAACATGTAATCACAGAAGAATAGAATGGTTTGGTTTATAAAAGACCTCAAAGTCTAGTTCCAAACCTCCCTACCATGGGTTGGGATGCCCTCCACTCAACTAGACTGCCCAAAGGCCCATTCATCTTGGTCTTGATCATTAGCAGGGCTCCAGGAGTATCCACAGCTTCTGTGGGCAAGCTGTTCCAGTGTTTGACCTCTCTCACAGGAAAGAATTTTTTCCTAATACCTTACCTGGTATTAGGAAATTAGCCTGACAGGCTGGAGAGCTGGGCTGGGAGAAATCTAATGAAATTCAACAAGTGCAAGTGTAAAGTCTTGCACCTGGGGAGGAATAACCGACTGTATCAGTACAGGCTGGGGGATGACCTGTTGGAGAAGAGCTCTGTGGAGAAGGACCTGGGGGTCCTGGTTGATGACAGGTTGGCTCTGAGCCAGCAGTGGGCCCTGGTGGCTAAGACAGCCAATGGGATCCTGGGGTGCATCTGGAGGAGTATAGCCAGCAGATCTAAGGAGGTGATCCTCCCCCTCTACTCTGCCCTGGTCAGGCCCCACCTGGACTATTGTGTCCAGTTCTGGGCTCCCTGGTATAAAAAGGACAGGGATCTCCTTGAGAGAGTCCAGAGAAGGGCTACGAAGATGATTAAGGGCCTGGAACATGTCTCCTATGAGGATAAGCTGAGTAAGTTGGCACTCTTCAGCCTTGAGAAGAGAAGACTAAAGAGGACCTAATTAAAGTCTATAATTTTCTGAAGCAGGGGATGCAGGGGGAATCAGCCAGCCCCTTTTCAGTGGTGTGTGGGGATAGGACAAGGGGCAGTGGCTGTACGCTGGAGCATAGGAAGTTCCGCACCAACATGCGGAAGAACTTTTTCACAGTGAGGGTGACAGAGCACTGGAATAGGCTGCCCAGGGAGGTGGTGGAGTCTCCTTCTCTGGAGATATTCAAGTCTCGTCTGGACACCTATCTATGTAATATGGGATAGGGGGCTTTCTTTGGCAGGGAGGTTGGACCCGATGATCTCTTGAGGTCCCTTCCAATCCCTAAGATTCTGTGATTCTGTGATTCTGTGATCTAAATCTCTCCTCCTTCATCTTCAAGCTATTACATCTTGGTACTGGAAGTCTGCAATAAGGTCTCCCCAGAGTCTTCTACAGGCTGAAAATGTCCCCATCTCTCTCAGACTGTCTTCACGGAATTGCTCCAGCCCTCTGATCATCATTGTGGTCTCTTCTGGACTTCTTCCAACAGCTTCATGTTATTCTTATACTTGGGACCCCAGAGCTGGACACAGTACTCCAGGTATGATTTCACAAGAGCGGAGTGGAAGGGCAGAATCTTCTCCCTTGACCTGCTGGTCATGCTGCTTTTGATGCAGCACAGAACATCACAGAATCACAGAATTTTAGGGACTTCCAGAGATCATCGAGTCCAACCCCCATGCCAAAGCAGGTCACAAATTAAGGTGTCCAGATGGGTTTTGAATATCTCTAGAGAAGGAGAGTCCACAACCTCCCCTGGGCAGCCTGTTCCAGTGCTCTATCATCCTCACCATATAGTTCTTCTGCATATTGCTGTGGAACTTCCTGTGGTCTAACTTGAGGCCATTACCCCTTGTCAAGTCCCCACAGACCACTGAAAAGAGGTTGGCCATTTCCCTCTGTCTCACACACTTTAGATATTTATAAACATTAATCAGATCCCCTCAGTCTTCTCTTCTCAAGGCTGAACAGTCCCTGTTCATTCAGCCTTTCATCATAGGAGAGATGATCCAGACCCTAAATCATGGGCAACAAACAAGAGGAATTAGAAGTCCTTGTAACTAAAGGAGACTATGATGTGATTGCCATCACAGAAACATGTTGGGATAATTCAGGACTGGGGTGCTACAATTGCTGGTTACAAACAATACAGGTGTGAAAGGCTGGGTAGGAGAGGAGGTGGAGTAGCCCTGTATGTCAGAGAGTGCTTTGACAGGCTAGAGCTGGAGTATGGTGAAGTCAGGGTTGAGTCACCCTAGATAAAAATCAGAGAAACATGAAATCAGGGAGATATAGTGATGGGAGTCTACTATAGACCACCTGACCAGGAGGAGGAAGCTGATCAGTTGCTTTTTAAACAACTGGGAGAAGTCTCACAATCACTAGCCCTCATCCTTATTGGGGACTTTAACTTACTGGATGTCTCCTGGAGGTATGATACAGCAGGGAGGAAGCAGTCTGACAGGTTCCTGGGGGGGTTGGAAGACAGACTTTCTGACCCAGCTGGTGTGTGAACCAAGCAGGTAAGGTGCCCTGCTGGATTTGTTGTTTGTAAACTGAGAAGGCCTAGTGGGGAATGTGAAGCTTGGAGGATGCCTGGGGCATAGTGATCATGAGTTGATAGAATTCTTAGTACTGGGAGAAGTAAGGAAGGGAGACAGCAGAACAAGCACCTCAGACTTCCCTAGGGTTGACTTTGGACTGTTCAGAAAGCTGCTCAATAAGATTCCATGGGAGGCAGCCCTTGAGGGCGAAGGAGCCCAAGAAGGTTGGTTGCTCCTCAAGAAGGAAATTTTGGTGGCATGAGAATAGGCTGTACCAGTCTGTTGGAAATGGAGTCATCGAGGAAGGAAGCCAGCATGGCTGAATAGGGAGATCCACAAAGATATTCAGGAAAAGAGGGGAAAATATGAGTTTTGGAAGATGGGGCAAGTGTCTTGTGAAAAGGAGGCGCAAGGAGAATCTCCAGCCCTTATTGGATGCAGAGGGAACATAAGCGACAAGGGATGAGGACAAGGCTGAGGTCCTTAATTCCTTTTTTACCTCATTCTTTAATAGTAAAAATGGGTATTTCCTGAGTACTCATCCTCAGGAACTGGCTGACAGGGAGGGGAAGAACAACAAAGTTTCCATGGTTCAGGAGGAAATGTTTAGTGACCTACTTGGCCACTTAGATACGCAAAAGTCAATGGGGTCAGATGGGATTCACCCAAGGGTACTGAGAGAGCTGTCAGATGTGCATGTCAAACCCCTTTCCATGATCTATCAACAATCCTGGCAAACTGGACTGAAGGCTGTTAGATGTTACACCCATATATAAGAAGGGTCAGAAGGAGGATCCGGGGAACTACAGGGCTGTCAGTCTGACCTCAGTCCCAGGGAAAATCATGGAGAGCTATCATGCAGAACATGGATGATGGCCAGAGGATCCTGTCAAACTAACCCAATCACCTTCTGTGATAAGGTGACCTACTTAATGGATGAGGGGAAGGCTGTGGATGTGGTCTACCTGGACTTCAGTAAAGCCTTTGACACAGTTTGTCACAGCATTCTGACTCAGAAACTGTCTGCCACAAGCTTGGACAGGTGGACCCTCAGCTGGGTGAAAAACTGGCTGGATGGCCAGGCCCAAAGGGTGGTGGGAAATGGAACAAAATCCAGCTGGAGGCTGGTCACAAGTCGCGCGCTCCAGGGCTCAGTTCTGGGTCCAGTTTTGTTCAGTATCTTTATCAATGACCTCGATGAAGGGATTGAATGCTCCCTCAGTAAGTTTGCAGACAACACTGAATTAGGAGGAAATGTTGATCTGCCTGAGGGTAGGAAGGCTCTTCAGAGGATCTGAACAGACTGGACCCATGGGCTGTGATCACTGAGACGAAGTTTAACAAGGCCAAGTGTAGAGTGCTGCATATGGGACATAACAACCCCATGCAGTGCTACAGGCTTGTGTCAGAATGGCTGGGGAGCTGTCAGGCAGAGAAGGACCTGGGGGTGTTGGTTGACTGCGGGCTGAATGAGTTGGCAGTGTGCCCAGGTGGCCAGTAAGGCCAATGGCATCCTGGTTTGTATCAAAAACAGTGTGGCCAGTAGGTCTAGGGAAGGGATTGTGTCCCTGTACTCAGCATTGGTGAGGCCACGCCTCCAGTACTGTGTCCAGTTCTGGGCTCCTCACCATAAGAAGGACATTGAGGTCCTCACGCGAGTCCAGAGAAGGGCAACCAGGCTGGGGAAGGGCTAGAGGGCTATGGGAGCTGGGGGTGTTCAACCTGGAGAAGAGGAGGCCGAGGGGAGACCTTATCACCACCTACAACTACCTGGATGGATGTTGTAAAGAGTTGGGCAAAGGTCTCTTCAGCCAGGTGACAGGCGATAGTGATTCATTGAAAAGTAATCATGCTGAATAGACCGATACAGATGTAGCTTCAGAGACAATTTAAATAACTTTAATATAAGAATTTTCATAGTTTTAAGAATAGACTAGTTTAAGAGAAATGTGTAAATGTGTAAGCTGCTTGTGAGACCAGATGTGAAACTTAGCCATAAAAGTGCAACAGTTGCAGCCTTGAAGATAAAAAAGTATGAATTTGTGTGTTTTTAGGAATAGATTAGTTTTGAATTTTAGCAGAATTTGGCTGTAATCACGTAAGCTGTTTCATGAAAGCAGCTACAAAACTTAACCATAATAGTGCAACAGCCTTGAAATTAGAGGAAGTAGGAGATAGAGGAGTCATAAATAATGAGACTAACAACCAATTAAAAGACAGAGGATGTCTTGTTTTCAGTGAAAAACTAACTAGTTGGTGCAGGTGTTGGGAGCTGTTCTGAGTCCAACCCAGCAACGGGCTATGTTAGCCCTGAGAGTATTCCATACCGATTGAATCATGATCAGGCGGTCTGGCCCCCCACTCTCCCCCCCCTGCAGGGGTCACTCCGGACCCGGGCACAGCAGGTTCCGGTCTGGGCAGGCGCAGTGCCAGTTCCGGGGGCGACTCCGGACCCATCAGAAACTGCTCTGGACCCGGGCATGGGAAGTTCCCATCTGGGCAGGCGCAGTGCCAGTTCCGGGTTCTTGCTCTTTCTCTTTTGGATCGGCGCGGCAGGCGGCGGTGAGGGAGGGTTTTGGGACTGCCGGTCGGGAGTGTCGCATTCGGGGCTCCGAGTCGGCAGCGGTTCGGGCACGGCTCAAGTTACATAGTGGGGTGAGAGGTTTGCACTGTATATAATAGCACTGTAGCTAGTTGTTTTCATATCTTTTCCTGTTGTTTAGTAAACTATCCTTATCCCAACCCGCGGGCCTTTGTTTTTTTTTTTTCCCCTCCCCGCGGCTCCTCGGCTCCCTCTGTTCGCCGATCCCCCACCTCTTAAAGAGGCAGGGGAGTTTTTTTCTAACTTTTGTGGGACCCAGCTTTTCAGCTGAGTTTTAAACCACAACAGGAGCCCAGATAAGCATGGAGAAAACCGTAAAGAGCATGCGCTGAGAACTAGGAAGATGACCAGCCTTCATCCGTGAAGACCACCGGAAGACCCCCTGAGGGTCACTGAGCATGCTCTATCCGAGGGGAATTAATATAAATGACTTCCTGGAAATAATTTGCATAACTCTGCCTTTTCCTAGAAATGATAATGAATATGTATAATTGATTTGTATAAATATGAGAAATTTGGCTTTAATGAGGCACACATTTGGAGGAACGATCCCCTGTGTGCCCAGCGGTGCAATAAAGGATACCTGCTAAATAGTCACCAAGGCTAGTGATTTTTGATTATGGTTTTCTGAGGCATCAATCGGACAAGGGGAAATGTCGTAAAGCTGTGCCAGGGCAGGTTTAGATTAGACATTAGGAAAAATATTCTTCACTGAAAGAGTTGTCAGGACCTGGTACAGGCTGCCCAGGGATGTGGTTGAGTCACCTTCCCTGATTGTGTTTAAAAAAGGTAGATGAGGTACTTAGGAATATGGTTTAGCTTAAGATGGGTGTGGTTGGACTTGATGATCTTCAAAGGTCTTTTCCAACCTTGTGATTCTGTGATTCTGTGATTCATCTTTGTGGCCCTCCACTGAACTCTTTCCAGGAGATTACTGTCTTTTATGTACCAGGGAGCCAACTCGTGGTTGGCTTTCTGGGCTACGAGCATACGTTGCTGGCTCATGCTGAGCTTTTCATCAAACAAAACCCCCAAGTCCTTCCCAAGACTACTTGCAATCCGTTCTCCACTCAGCCCTTAGCTGTGCTTGGGATTGTTCCAAGCATTTGAAAGACCTTTGTCCTGGTTCTAGCCAGGCCAGTTAACCTCCCCAAGCAACCAGTATGGTGAGCTGAGTTAGCTTGGGCTGTTTCCACACCACTTGACATCAATCTTTCATTGAAAGGGGCTGGGCGGGAAGGGACACTGTAGGGTGCCTGCAGTCCAGTTCTTGTGCCAGTCCTTGTGCCATTCAGCACTCTAATAGTCAGATTAGCAAGGTACTCTGTTATCACCCAGTGTAATTGGCTGTTGTTCTCCTCTAATCGTGCTTTTGTCAGTGAAATGTCTTTATCCTAACCCAAGAAGGCTCTGTCTGTTTCTTCTGCGGGAATGAAGGAGTGAATGGCATGTGGTACTCAGCCAGTGGTTGGGGCTGTACCACCGCAGCCGTGCACTTGGCCCTGTTGAACAAGATCTGCTTATAACCAACTCTATCTGAGCTCCCCAGCAGGACAACTGGAATACACTGGCTTCTTCACTGATACTGACATAGTGTCCAAAGACAGTTTCCAGAGTAAAATAATTTGAAAACTAATACCAAAAAAATGGTATTGGTATTCCATGCTGGTTTATGTAAGTATTCTTCTAGGAAACATCTTTTTTTCCTTATCCATTTTCCTCTTTTCCATATACATTAACACTTATACCTGACAAATCCAACCCAACATCAGATATTATTGTGAGCATTTTCCTTTTGAAATCTGAATAATGCTGTTCCTAATTTTTACAGATCTACAAATTATGGAGCTTTATTATTAATTTATGCCACACACAAAGCATTGTAGTAAAATATGACTTTTAAGCAAGATATTAAAACATAATAAATGGAAAGGACTGATATTTGAATAAATACATATACATGTAAGAGCAGAGTCAGTTAAAAGATTGTAAAAGAAAAAAAAAAACAAAAACCACACAGGTTTTTAATCCATAGCGGATATTGTGAAACATTTTGAATTCCAAGTTGCCTGAAAAGTTTTAATGAATATTTTATAACACTGTGAAGATCATTCCATTTAAATGGGACATGTATATCACATGGTAACTACAATAAATAAAAGGATCATTGTTTTAGATTAATAGCATCTTCTATAAATCCATCTGTGGCTATGCAAGTGTAGATTGCCTCAGCTGAATAAATTTAAGCCTGATACACATGATTATGTAACGTTAAAGTTCTCTTATACTTTCAAAATAAAAAAGCAGTTCATAGTCTGCGTTATTTTTCAGTGGTTTCCAATTATGCTTATGTTCATTAATTATAAAAAAAATATACATGATACCTAAACAGGCACTAAAAATATATATATTTCTATTAATAATAAACTTAGTCTTGTCTGTTACATTCAATATAGAAACATAGAATCATAGAATTGTCTTGGCTGGAAGGAACCATTTAGATCACCAACTCCAACCATCACCCTAATCTGCTACTGAACTATGTCCCTGACCACCACATACACAACATCTTTTAAATACCAACAGGCATGGAGACTCCACCACTTCATGGGCTGCCCATGTCTTGGCATAAACATAAGAAGAGTATGATCAATTACTAGATAAGCAATACTAACAGTTAATTAATGTTTCTGGTTTTGAAGCTGAATAGTTTTTAACTTCGTCATGTTGAGAACCAGAAATGTATTTCTGAAGCACCATCTTTGGTTTTGGTTCTCCAAACCGTGTCTATCAGTTGAAGTAGAAAGTACTTGCATTCATTTTCAGGTATGAAACCAGTTATTTTACTCTGGACTTCACAATAGAGAATTATATTAATTATTAATAAAGCACAATATTTGAAACGTTCAATTAATGCCCATTCCAATGCCTAACAACTCCCTCTGTGAAGAAAATTTTCTTAATATCCAATCTAAACCTTCCCTGGAATAACCTGATACCATTTTCCTTTAGTAATGCCATATCATCACTGACATATTTCAGGGCCTTCTATCTTGGGACTGCAACTTTAGTGAGCTAAGAAAGTGCAACGGGTGTCATTTTCCCGTACTTCTGCAAAGCATTTGCCATTGACCTGCACAATGTCTTTGTCTTTAAATTGGAAAGAAATGGATTTGACAGGTGGACCATTCAGTGGTTAAGGAATTGGAGGAATGGTAACAAAGAGTTGTGGTTAATGGCTAATTGTCCAAATGGAGACCCATGGGTGAGTGACATTCCTCAGGGGTTGTTACTGGGACAAGCACTATTTAATATCTTTCTTGGAGACATGGACATTGAGATCAAATGCACCCTCAGGAACTTTGCTGATGACACCAAACTGCGTAGTGTCATTGGCACACTGTAGGGAAGAGACAGATGAAGTGATGGTGTTCAAGGTCAGGTTGGGTGAGGCTTACAGCAAACTGTTTGAGTGGAGGGTGTGCCTGCCCATGGCAGGGGGTCGGAACTAGATGATCTTTGAGGTCCTTTCCAACTCAAATAGTTCTGTAAAATTAAATACCTTTCTAAAAACATGCACAGGGAATGTTGAACATACCTGTTTGTTATGGGTTTTTTTTAAATAAATGTTTTTATACAACTAAATATGTACAAATGGTACAAGTATCAAAGTTCAACTATTTCAGGGGCTAGACATCTATTTTATTCCTAGTATTTTATCCCTGAAATAATCAATAGTTCTTGTGGTTTCAAACCCACAAGACCCCAAATGTGTGATTGTTTCTTGCCTGAAAAACAAAATGTGGACTTCTGTTTCACTGACTTGGAAAAATGACAAACATCCTAACAACTAACTCTTCCAGACCTCATTCATGAATTTTTAGATTGACTTGTCAAGTAAAAACTTATTTGCAATCATTCTCCTGCCCATTAAATCTTATCAAATAGGCTGTTTACTAGCGATGTGCAAACATATACATGATGAATAACAGGAGGGGAAGACAGTAGATTTTCCAAATCCTTGGAGTTGCATTAACACTCACAGCAACTTTGAATGGGTGGAAACACCAATAATGGTGAATCTTATTGGGGGAGCAGGGAGGGAAGAAGGGGAGTTAGAAAAACTGAATCCAATCTCAGGAATATTTCACTTTCTGCAAGTTTGCCAAATCAATGTAAAATAAAATCAAGAAAAATAAAATCCAATAAAGCTAAGGCAAAATTTAGCTGTAAACCAAAAGTGAGACACTAGATATGAACAATCTAGACTATGAATTAGAAAATATTTCTAGCCACCATATGAGGGATTTTCTGAAGCAGAATTCAAATATGGATGGAAGCAACAAGAAGCCTCTTTGATGTTAAGGTGCTTCCTAAGTGAAATGAATGTCTTGAATCTGTGATTCAGAAGGTTCTTCTGGAGAATTTTCCCCTATATCCTCAATTTCAGGTGGGGGAAATGCTAATTTAATGTATGATATTTCAGTACAGATTTCATCTATAATCAATTCTTTGACAAATACAGGTGGTGGAAATAAATGTTTTCTTTCCTAAAATGCCATGTATTTTAGACCTCAAACATTTTATAAAGATCCTCTCACTTTCCAGGGAGAAGTTTCCATATGGAAAACATTGCATTGTAAGAAACTGGAATAACTTAAATGGCCATATGTTTATGATATACTTGTGTAGGGGGAAAACAAACAAGCAAACAAGAACCTGAGAGAGTTTCATACACAATTCGTGCAGTCAATGCCAGTACATCTGCAGTCTTTGGTGTTTTGAACAGAATAGGTTGCACTGCTGAGGTGCTGCACTGCTGAGTTATTGCACTTTTTTTTTTTTCTTACCGCTTACTAAGAAACCTTATGAGATAACTGTCATCTCTATCAGATGACAGTTTCTAGGTCATAAAGCTCTATGTGATTTGAGTATACAGTATATTTCCTGTTTTATTTATATCTACACAAGCTGCATTTAGATCACACTACAATTTAGAATAAATAACTGACAGCACTAGTCACCTGAACCAGAACAAAAGGACCCAGAATGATGAAATAATGTTGTTACATTCAGATGTTTCCCATCAGCATGAATGTAAACAACTAAAAAACAGCTACAATGTCAAAGGTAAGAGAGATTCTATGATGTCAGTGGAGAGAAGATCATTCAAACCATCAGCCTTCCAAGACGACACCTAGCTAACTTGTTTAGATGGAAACCAAACCCCTTATCTGGAAGAGTGTATGAATAACCTGCCTCACATTGAAATCAATGGGATTAACAATTTCAGATCATTGAGGTATGTGTTATGTTAGATCTGAGCACCGAACAGCCATGGTGGCTGAAAGTTATGTCTACCAGATGGTGTATGATGAATATATCTTTTGGTCAATAAGATGAATGAGAAGAGTGATGTTTAATGGAGAGTACTGGAGAGTTTTATGAAATTATAAGAGAATGGGAAAGGTATGTAGAGAAACAAGGCAATATTATCTAGCAATAATGTACATATATATTTTGTCAATGGTATAATTCTCCCATGATACAGTAAATAGCAAAGTGTATTCCTTGATTAAAAATGTGTGGATTTTGTGGGGTTATTTTTACACTTACTTCTCCTAAACTCAAGTATCTCACTCCTCAGAGAGACACTCATCTTTACCTGCTAGATGTGAAGTTTTTGAGGAGAATTTTTAATATCTCTTATTTTGTTCATATATTCTTCCCAAAACAACCACTGCAGGCTACAGGATAACTAGGATAACAGCCTAAAGGCACCTTTGTTCTGACTTAGTACCATTATTTTTACATAGTTATAGCCTGTAAGAAATAGTGTTGAGAGTTACCACACCATTTCAGGAAGGAATGCTACAAAGCCTGTAAGCTGCAATTATTTTCTTTCAGGTGTTACAGCATATTATTATGAACATTGGCTGTGAAATGAAGTCAAGATAAATTCTATTTTGCTGTTAAATTCATTCTGGCATACTAGAAAAATATAGAAGCTTGCTGTACAACAATCTATTGCATATGCTCAGCTGATGATACAGCTTCACTTTTTATAATTCTTTGCTATACTAATATGTCTTCTATTCACCTATCAAAGCGGAAGTCCACAGCGTGGCTGTTTCACCCTGGCTGGAGGCCAGATGCCCATCAAAGTTATTCTATCACTAACCTTTTCAGGTGAAGAGGGAGGAAAATATATGTTGAGAAGTAAAGGAGTCAGGATAAGAACAAGGAGAGACCATTCTGCAATTAGTGTCATGGGCAAAACAGTCTCAGTAGAGAATAAATAAATAAAAAATATATAATTTATTACACTACACTACATGCACAGAGAAAACAGAGTTGGATAATGGGAAGTACAACCAAATCTTCAAACACCTAACCTTACCCCTCCGTCCTTCGTGAACTTAAGTTTAATCATTATTTCTCTTCCTTCCTTCCCCCCAGGTGTCCGAGTGAGAAGGAGATGGGGGTTTTGATCAATTCCTCACGAAGTGTTTTTCTTCTTAGGTTAGGTGGATTGTGAACTGGTTGAAGGAAAGAAGTCAGATAATTTTTGTCAATGGGACAGAGTCTAGCTTTAGGCCTGTATCTAGCGGAGTCCCTCAGGGGTTGGTACTGGGAACAGAACCAATAAATCCAACAAAAACCTGGATGAGGGAACAGAGCACACCATCAGCAAGTTTACTGTTGACATAAAACTGGGAGGAGTGTCTGACACACCAGGAGGGTGTGCTGCCATTCAGCAAGGTCTGGATAGGCTGGAGAGTTGGTTGGGGTGAAATGTAATGAAATATAGCAAGGAAAAGTGTAGAGTCTTGTAGAGGTGAAGAACAACTCCAGGTACCAGAATAGGTTGGGGACTGGGCTGTTGGAGAGCAGCATAGGTGAGAGGGACCTCTGGATGACCATGAGCCTGAAATGTGCCCTCATGGCCATAAAGGCCCACGGCATCCTGGGGTGCATTACAAAGGGTGTAGTTAGAAGGTAGAGAGAGGTTCTCCTCCTTCCTCCTCCTCTGCTTTGCCCTGGTGGGACCACACCTGAAGTATTGTGTTCAGTTCCGGGCCCCTCAGTTCAAGAAGGACATAGAACTCCTTGAAAGAGTCCAATGCAGCCTCACAAAGATGATTAAGGGAGTGGAAGGAAGGCTGAGGGAGCTCAGTCTCTGTAGCCCAGAGGAGACTGAGGGGGTGACCTTATAACTGTTTATAAAAATGTAAAGGGCAAGATTCAGGAGGACGGAGCCAGGCTCTTCTCAGTGATGTCCAATGATAGGACAAGGGACAATGATTACAAGCTGGAGCGCAGGAGGTTCCACACAAACATAAGGAAAAAAAAAATCACTGTGAGGGTGACAGAGCAATGGAAAGATTGCCTAGAGAAGCTAGTAAGTCTCCTTCTCTGGAGACATTCAAAAGTGACATGGACATGTTCTTCTCTGACCTAATCCAGGTGACTCTGCTCTGGTGTGGGAGGTTGGACTAGATGATGTGACGGTATGCTTCCCCCGTTGTCCCCATGTTTTCCTTACTTTTTCCTCTTCATATGGATTGATTGATAACCATTGGTGTTGATTGTGATTTCTGCATCCGTCTCACAGTGAGTGCAGGAAGACAGATAACAACACAATAGCCAAGGGTTATCTATGCTAATGTGCCCACCCAGACAGTGGTCAGTGTCCACTGGCATATACGGGTGGTATGTAAATATGACTATGAGCCAATCATCTTATTCCATAAATAGTGAGCAGTCCAAGAGCCCTTTGAGCTATCCTGAGACGACAGCAGGCTGCACGTCAAGATCTCCCCTTGAAAGGGATGCCTTTCAAGGTTACTCCGAGAGGTTGAGAGAATCCTTGCCGCAACAGATCTGCAACAGATCCTTGGTAAGTGAGTTGGGAATAAGTGCACTAACATTTGTCATCTAAGCTAAGAAATATAAAGGATTGATTGTATATATAATCCTTTAGACATAAACCGTTGACCAAGTCTGGGACTAAGACTGAATCCAGCTGCACCTAGACTCCTCTCTGAGAAGGAGTTTAGAAAGCAAGGGGATTCTTTCTGAACCTCGTGACTCAATGGGAGGGTCTCCCTGATAGATTCATCTGACTCTGTTCTCTATGCACTAACTAATCAAGATTACCTTACCATTGAATCTTAATCACTGTCGCGTTTATTACCAAATACCGTTACACCTTTTTGTTTTTATCAATAAACATATTATTGCCTCTCTCTTAAGAGTGAAGTGCATCCCTCTTATCTATCCCATCTGCGACAGATGATCTCCAGAGGTCACTTCCAACCCCTAAAATTCTGTGATTCTGTGATCAACAGGAGGATATTCCTTACTCTTTTCCCCTGCTCCATCATGGGGTCCCACCCATGGGATATACCAACTTTTCCAACGTCAGTCCTTTCCCACGGTGCTTCAGCTCTTCTCCAGTTGCCCCAGTGTGGGTCATTTCCATTGGGTGCATGCTGCAGAATGAGTCCGCAGAAGGGATGTTTCAGGGGAAGTCCATGGGAGGCCGCTGGAGTAAATGATAGAGTCCTTAAGGTAGTAGAAGCATTGTCCTCCTTTATTGCTGAAGCCACACAGATTTATACACTGTCTCACGTTTAGTCAAAATAGCAAGCTAACTAATTGGTTACATTGGGAAGTACACGAGCCCCCCCCTTAAGGATTATTGGCTAGCCAAGGGTCAGCACGAGAGGTCCACGCCTTAGCAGGAATGCTGTCTTATCTGGTTTTCTGGCTGCTTCTCCTGTTTGCAGTTTTACTTTATCTCCTTGTGGGCTTGTGATAGAGACAGGGGCCCCCTGTTCCAAGCCACGCAGCTAGGATTGTTATGTTACAGCTGCAGCATCAATAATGCTCTCCACAGTTGCAGACTCTCAGGCACAGACTGCTCCAGCCTGGTTACCCATTGAGACTTAAGTCCCTCACAGCAAACCTGTTCCATCATGGGTCAGTCTTTCCACAGCCTGCAAGTCCTGCTAGGAGCTTGCTCCAATGCGGGCCACAGTGTCTTCCATATGTCTCCACCTATCCCAGTGTGGGGCCGCTCCACAGCCTGCAGATGGGGTTTCTGCTCCCCATCATCTACCATGGGCTGCAGGGGGACAACTTGCTCCACCATGGTCTTCTCCATGGGCTGCAGGGGAATCTCTCTCTCTCCCTGGTGCTTGCAGTACCTTCTGCCCCACCTTCTTCACTGACCTTGGTGTCTGCAGTTTTTTATATCTCACTCCCTGCTTTTTTTTTTAATGTGATTCACAGAGGCGCATGCCTATCGCTGATGGGCTCGGCCTTTGTCAGCAGCAGGCCCAGCCTTGGGCCCAGGTGGTATGTATTCTGTTGGGCCTGGTAGAATCTTCTAGCTGCTTCTTGCAGAAGCCACTCCTGTAGCTCCACCCTCCCCTAGAACCTTGCCATTCAAAACCACAGCACACAGTAAAGAGTGGTTAGCAGGAGAAGGGAAAAGTCTTAAAAGCCATTAGTTTTTTTAAATTAAATCTGTTTCATTGGAATGAAAACCAAATACACAAAACCCCAGAACACATAAATTTTAGATAGGAAATTCAATTTACTAAGATAGTCAAAACAGAAACTGAAAACTCCTCCTTGCCCATTGAGTTGCTACACATGGATCCTTCTATTAACTAGTGTTGACTTGGTCTTGATTAAAGACTGAGTTTCAGAAAGAACTGCACAGGCTTCTGTGGTTCCTTGAGAAACTATTTCCATCCACTCCAAGGCCTACCCATCTTCTGTTGTTCTCTCAGTTCTGAATTTTGCTGTCTTGCATTGCATTTCCCTTCCGTGCATCCAAGCTTTCTTTCCAGGAATGTCACAGTCCTTTCCCGTCAGAGAAATCCCACATAGATCCCTTATTTCCTTGTTAAAAACTGTAGCTTATGAAACCACTAGGGCAACATGTGAAAATAAATTCTCAAGAGATAAACAAAGCAACAACAATAGGAAAAAAAAGAGTAATTATAGTGATTAAAATAAGAGAGCTAGTTCTGCAGTTCAGGCTGCTGAACAAGAGAAAAGTTTGTTTGCTTGGTTTTGTACCCTCTGTCATTGTACAGTAAGAACAGACTATAGTCAAGATACATTGGACTTGGTGACAGAGAGGGGCAGAAAACAACTTTCTTTGAAGACTATTCACAGTTCTGTAATTTCTCTTAATACATAATATACATACATAAAAATACATGATTCAGAAGTTTACATGTTATGGCAATATGTGCCCAGGCATAAAACAAAAAACATTAGGAAGCAGATGAGAAGAATCACACCCTCAGAGAGAAAAGACAGAAAAAAAGTGGAAAAAAAACCCCAAATAAAAACTTTATTTAGAATCCAGCTTGAATGAATAAATAAGTATCACTAATCTCAGAGTATGTCTCATGCTGCTTTTTCTCACAGATGTAAAGATATAAGTTCTCACTATTTCTCTTCAAAGTGATTTGTGGAACAAAGACAGATATTGGTCACATCTCTCCAGCAGAGGCTGAAGGACTGAAAAAGAAATTGCACAAAAAATCATCTTGGACTTGACAAACTTTCAGGAAACATTCAGCAAAAGTGCTCTCACTGCAGTAAAGTTCCATGTCTTCTGATTCAGCATATTCTAGTGAAAAATGGCTTCACTAAAAAGTTCTGACTAACAATCCAGACTTAGTTCCTAGTGCAATGTAGAAAAGCAGAATGCACTGTATCGTATTAAAAATACTGTTCAGTGTTTAAAGAAACAGGGAAGAAGATGAGGCTGGTATTTATTCCCTATATAAGACACATCATCATAATGTGATACGAGTTAATGATAATGACAAGGCAGATCACTACCACTTACGTTCCATTTCCTCCATAGTATATCCTTGACTCCTACCAGAAGTTTTCCCATAAAAATACTGAACGTTCTCTACCCTGCTTAGCTTACGTGGCTTGACAAGATGCATTAATAAATGGAAACTATTTGTGGCAAATGCTGCTATTAGTGTATTTTCTCACTTTGTTCCATCAAGTTAAAATTTATGAGAACCATAATGTGTCTTCTACTGTGCTCCAGCTAGAAAATCCAACAGTAACTTAAGACTTCCATTAGTGAGCAATACAAAATATAATTTCATAAAAAGGTTTTAAACCAGAATCCAGTATAATGGAATTTTTAAAACAGAATACCTTGAATAAAGCAAGAAAGACTCACTTTTTGCATATTATTTCAGGGAACAATAGAGATGAACTCACACTATTACAAGTAGACATGTTTCAATTAGAGTCAATGGATAAGTCTCCTAATTTTACAAAGGAAGTGCAGCAAAAAAAGAAAAAAAATATTTTAAAAAAATTATATAAGTGGGCTCTGGCTTGCAGCTACCAGTCTCAAACACGATTAGCTCACTATAAAAAAGACATTCAAGGAAGGATAAAGCCATTTCATTCCATGGGCAGAAACCTCTCACCATCCACATTTATTTCTCTCCCTTTTTTAAACTGCTGACATGTTTCCATATAATGATAACTTGAGATGCTATGACTTGGTTTACTGCTGTTTCAGGTAGCAGTAAATTGACATTGTTTGCAGGTTTCCTAACATAAACTAGTGGTTAGCTCCTGTGATACCTTCCAAGTGAAATTATACCCCATATGTCAAACAGTGATGAATTGGCAGTGACAGAAGCTATATTTTCTCACGAGTGGGAGAATAGTTGCTGTTCTGTAATGTGGTACCAACTTTTCAGTACTTCAAACCTGTGGTCTAGCAAATTGGTGACACATCAAACAGGAAGATACAAGCCTTCCATTTAACCCATCACAGAAATCTTATATGGGGTTAAAACACAATCCAGCTCTTTGCAATTTGGTTTGTTGTGATTGTGTTGTTTTGTTTGTTTGTTCTTGGTTTTGTTTTTCTTTGTGGATGCTAACATTTCAATGTATCAATTAAAATCTTGTAGAGGGTAACTTCCAGATTTGCAAGTATTGCTGGCACTCAACTCCTGTAACAAGGTTCAGGACTTGATGATCTGAACAATGACCTGTGTTTCTCTAAAAAATTCAGACCTGTTACTTGAAGGTGCTAGAATTAGAATAATAATCATGTTTCCCACTACTGAATGAACTTTAATTTAAATGAAAAAACCTTATGGAGATGGGATAAAATTTAGGAGGGGAAACTGAAATAAATAACGGTAAATGTATTGATTTGGATTGATGGTATTAAAATTATTCAAAGTAAAGAACTGTTTTATTAACTATAATGTTAAATATTACATAAAGAGTTATCTATAGTAACAGTTCTAATATAATTTTTATTATTTTATATACAGTTTTTGATAATTTTCATATTTTTCAAAACTCCTATTCAATAGGGTTTAATACATTAGTTTTCTCTTTCAAAGTAAAACATAAACCAATCCAAAATTTAAGATACTGCATTTTGCTCAGAAATTCTCTAATCCTTTCTTCCAACATTCATGTTTTTTCCAGTGATAGCAATAGTATTCAATCATATTTAAAAAAGGTACACTAAGAAAGGTAGAAACATTTCTGAAATTTGATCTGGTAGTTCAGAAAACTATTAGGACATTGCTAAAATCCCAATAAAAATTTGGATTGATCAAATACATTTGATTATTCCCACTGTGCTGTCCTTAATTTATTTCCTACTGATACACTTAAATTGGTATTTATCTTAGTGGAGTTACGTGTCTCAGTGGAACTAAATATCTCATAATTCCTATTAAGTTAAAAAGTTTTCTTCACTACCAACATGACTTTGAATTGAACATATTTTCCTTGTCAGATCTCAGAGATGTTTCTCTCTCAGCTAATTAGGCAACAGTTCACCATGAAGTCGAATCTAATACATTATCACTTATACCAACACAAGTACTTAATCTCTTTTCTTCTCTGATTGAAGAGTCCCTGTAAGATTGAGGAAGTGTGAGGTTCTTCAGTTGTTTACTCCCCTCTGTGCACATACATGTGCACACACAAATCAACAAGTTTGATAATTATGAACCGTTACCCAAAAAGCAAATCAAACATTTGAGAAAGACTGGAACTGAGGATAATCATAGAATCATGGAATTGTAGGGGTTGGAAGGGACCTCAAGAGATCATCGGGTCCAACCCCCTTGCCAAAGAAGGCTGCCTAGGACATACCACTCAGATAGGCGTCCAGACGGGTCTTGAATATCTCCAGAGAAGGAGACTCCACCACCTCCCTGGGCAGCCTATTTATTCCAGTGCCCTGTCACCCTCACTGTGAAAAAGTTCCTCCGCATGTTGGTGCGGAACTTCATATGCTCAAACTTGCAGCCATTGCCCCTTGTCCTATCCCCACACACCACTGAAAAGGGGCTGGCTGATTCCCCCTGCATCCCCTGCTTCAGAAAATTATAGACTTTAATTAGGTCCACCTTAGTCTTCTCTTCTCAAGGCTGAAGAGTGCCAACTTACTCAGCTTATCCTCATAGGAGACATGTTCCAGGCCCTTAATCATCTTCATAGCCCTTCTCTGGACTCTCTCAAGGAGATCCCTGTCCTTTTTATACCAGGGAGCACAGAACTGGACACAATAGTCCAGGTGGGGCCTGACCAGGGCAGAGTAGAGGGGGAGGATCACCTCCTTAGATCTGCTGGCTACACTCCTCCTGAAGCACCCCAGGATCCCATTGGCTCTCTTAGCTACCAGGGTACACTGCTGGCTCAGAGCCAACCTGTCATCCACCAGGATCCCCAGGTCCTTCTCCAGAGAGCTCTTCTCCAGCAGGTCAACCCCCAGTCTGTACTGATACAAACGGTTGTTCCTTCCCAGGTGCACGACTTTACACTTGCTTTTGTTGAACTTCATCTGGTTTCTAACTGCGCAGATCTCCAGCCTGTCCAGGTCTCGCTGGATGGTAGCACAGTGTTCCTGTGTGTCAGCCACTCCTCACAGCTTTGTATCATCGGCATACTTGCTGAGGGTGGATGCTATTCCCTCCTCAAGGTCGTCAATGAAGATATTAAACAGGACTGGACCCAACACTGAGCCCTGGGGAACACTGCTAGTAACAGGCCTCCAGTCAGATTCTGCTCCTCGAATCACAACCCTCTGGGCTCGGTCCGACAGCCAATTCACAACCCACCTCACTGTCTACTCATCTATCCCATGCTTTCTCAGCTTTGCTATCAGGGTGTCATGGGAGACAGTATCAAAGGCCCTGCTGAAGTCAAGGTAGATGACATCCACTGCTCTCCCTCCATCTACCCAGCCTGTTTATGAGATCATAGAAAGCTATGAGATTGGTCGAGCATGATTTCCCCATGGTGAATCTATGCTGACTACTCCTCATGACCTTCTTCTCTTCCAATTGCTTGGAGATGGCATCCAGAACAAGCTGTTCCATTACCTTTCCTGGGACAGAGGTGAGGCTGACTGGCCTATAGTTACTAGGTTCCTCTTTCTTGCCCATTTTAAAGACTGAAGTAACATTGGCTATCCTCCAGTCCTCGGGCATTTCTCCCATTCGCCAAGACCTGTTGAAGATGATAGAGAGCAGCTCCGCAATCACCTCCACCAGCTCTAACAGCACATGTGGATGTAACCCATCAGGGCCCATGGGTTTGTGTGCATTAATCCCTTTGAGCCGCTCCTGGGCCTCCCCTACCTCAACCACAGGGAAATTCTTCGTTTTCCAAACACTCCAACATTCATACAGGATCTGTGGGTACCGAGGGGCCTTTGAAGTGAAGACCGAAGCAAAGGCAGCATTCAGTATCCCCACCTTCTCGTCATCCCCCATTACCAGGACAACCTCCTCATTCAGCAAGGGGTCTGGTCCTCCTCTTACTATTCACCTATCTAAAAAACCCCTTTTTATTATCCTTCATGTCCTTTGGCTATTATCCTTTATGACCTTTGGCTGGGGAAGTAGCTCCATTTTGCTGCCAGCACCACTTAGAACATAGCTATGCAGGGAAAATAAAAATCACAGTTAAAAGTGTTGAAAAGAAAGTGTTGAAATAAGGCTGGCGTAAAAAAAAAAAGAAATAAGTTGCAAGGTAATCCTTTCCCATTGTAAATCACCTTCTAGATTTACCACTCCTATTTGATACTCCTACTGTTTTATAATATTTGTGTGGTAACTTTTGGTGTCTCCCAGCCATGAGTGCTGCCTTCTGAGTTCCTCTGTGAGACACTGGACCCTCCACTTCCTGTTGACAGCTGATTACTGTGTTTCACAGAGGACTCTCAGTATTATTTAGAGATGAAACACTTGAGAAGTCCTAAATATTCAGCTGTTAAGATTTGAACTCTGCAAATTTTAGACACCCTGGAAGATCTGAACTCTGCAAATTTTAGGAACTGTTAAGGAAGTTTTTCCATCCTAGGTTTTCCTCAGTAGAGTCTCAGATTTGAAGTCTCATAAGATAAATATACTTGAGCGGCACAGTGGTTATAACATCTTGAGTTGGGTGCCCCTGCAGAAGGACCACAAACAAATAAATTCCTGGTCAATTATATTCTTACAATCTAAGCTTCACACACACAAGCCCCCGCACACTGCCCCGCAAGAGTTCAGAAAAATAGTAATATTCTGGTCAGGGGTCTTCCCATTCTTTCTTTATGGAGTCTTTGTCTCTGGGTGGGCTGGTTCTTATCTCTAAAGTTGTCACTTTTGCTGATAGTACCTTTCTTATCTTCTGGATTGAATGGGTTTTGGGGCCTTCTTTTACTTAACTAGGCAAAAGTTCATCATATCCTGGTGAAAGTTCACAGCCTGAGGCCTAAAGTTTCAGCAAATTTAGCGACTTATAATAAGCTAGTTACGCTAACACTTATGCTAAGCTCGAAATCTAATATTTCCCAAGAAGACGCAGAATCATGGAATCATTAAAGTTGAAAAAGACCTCTAAGGTCATCAAATCCAACTCTCAATGTAACAGTACCATAACCACTAAACCATGTCCTGAAATGCCATGTTTTTGAACACGTGCAGGGATGGTGAATTCACCACTTCTAGGCAGCCTGTTCCAGTGTTTGACCATTCTTTACTAAAGATTATTTTTTTTTCCCTAGTACCCAGTCCAAACGTCCTACAGTTCTAAACATCGGCTTTGACAATTTAAGAACATAGAAATCAATAAAAAAATGAAACACTTCTTTAGGTGTTCAGATGCTGAAGTTGATTGGGAAGAAGAGAGCTTCTAGATCTAGTAAACAATATGGAATTTGGAGAGAAAAAATGTGAGATAATGAGCTATCTCTGAGAACAGTACTTGCCTTAGGCTCTCTATTATTTTGATTTTACAAAGATTTAATAATGACTGTAAAACTACTGAAGAAGGATTATATGACCACATGAATCTGTGGAGAGGTGTTTCTAGTTTTCGGCTCTCTTATTGGCTCTTTATTCTTTGATTATCACCAGCACCTTTTTTACCTTGGTTTCCACAGCTGCCAAGAAAAAAAAAAAGGCATTTTCAATATAAACAGAGAGTTCTGAGATTTACAGGGTTGTCACATAAGATCTGGTTATGAACACATTCATTGACTGGTCCTCTAAAATCAAGCTAGTAAAACCATGAAATTTGTAAGAACTGATTTAACCAGTCCCTTCAACATGAAGTTACTTGGATAAAAGAAGGCAGAGATATCAAACACCTTACACAACAAATGAGTTACTAGCACAGTGGAGATGAAGAGTCTACAAAGTATGAAAAATTAAAACCAACTCCATGACCTCCCATCCTCTTCACCTTCTCACAATGCAAATCCAATTAAAAGTTCATGTCTTTGTTAAGCACATTCGTATTGCTTGAAACATGTACATGCTACATTATGGTGATATATTGACAGCAGGTACAGTTGCTTGGCAGGTTTGGGGGTGAAAGGTAGCACTTCAGGCACTAAAGGAAGTGATTTATTATGGCATTAGCCTGATGTTGAAAAGGTCAGAAAACTACAAAACAGATACAAAAGTTCTAGAGGGCTGATTGTATTTTCACAGAGAAAATCTACATTAGCCTATTCAGGTTTGTACTTCAGTGTGAAGATGAAAAGTTAAAGCTATCAATACTAGCAATGTGGAAATTGTTCATGATGACACTTTCCTACAGCTGGAAGGTTATGGCTCATGATGGAGGAATGAGTTTCAGAATTCTTAGGCCACCAGGATAGACAGAGTCTCAGCCTTTCATCCTTCTGAAGTAAGCTTACTTTCATATAATTCATAATGCACTTCTGTCCTTGATGTTCTTGTCATTTATTGTGGTGTGAACCTAACTGTCTCAGGGGTTTATGGTGCAATGCATCACTTTAGCTTGATGGGTGACATAAGTCGTATTTGGTGACCCCAGACTTTTCTGTGTAAAACCATCAGCAAATAAAACAAAACAGACCCCTAAGACTCCTCTCCCCCTCCACAAAACAAGCCAGCAAACACCACAGAGTGGGCAAATTTATTGTAATGATTTCTGGAGGTTAATTGGGAAATATATTGGAATGGGACTGATGAGTAAAAACTGTTGTTTGAATTGTAAAAATAAAATCATCCTTAAAACCAAAAAGATCTCCTTCTTCAGGCCATACAATATATGGAGATATTTAGCCAATTCTGGATTTTCCAAATTACTCTGGACAGTTGTTCCATAATCAGATCTCCTTAATAAAACATACAGTTTTCCCTAGGGCTAGTAGCTGTACTTTATCTTCTCCATCATAGGTCTGGGATATATTATTTTTCCCAGTCATAGCTGCAATTATAATACTGCAATTTTGTCTTGGTGGAACAATAGCATCATAACTCAGTTCCCTGAAAATAAGGATTTGGGAGCTGACTAGGAAACAGCAGAGGAACTTTTTCAAGACCCTAATAAGCTTATGACTACCTAAGCCCCAAAGCAACACACAAATTTAGATTATAACAACCGTTTCCTCATGCATGCTAAAAAGGATTTTGGAGGACTTTTAGGGGCTCAGTAAAGAAGATGGTATTCAAGTACTCCATATCTCAACAGCTTGATGACATTGTGTTATGCTGATTCAGAAATGAGTCAGCTTAGATACAAGAAAAGAGGAGAATCAGGTCTTTTTTGAAGGTACATGCAGTGATATAAATGTGACAGAATGACTCATTTGTCATCAGCATTTTAGTCAGCAAAGTCTTTGGCTCAATGGCAAGTATTTATAACTGGAAAATAAAAGGAGGCAATCAAAATGAAGAAAACAAAAAAAAAATCTGGATGTTAGACCTGCTCTATAATATCCAAGTATGAGATCACTCTGTATCCCTAAAAAGCATTTTATTGCTAGTATCCATCCCTGTCCAACTCACTGTAAAATGTGCTTTAAGCATAAGTTTGCTGCAGTGCTCACCTAATGCAGAGTGATAAATCCCTGTCCATTTCATCATCAAAATATTTTTTTTCATCTGTAGTTTTTCCTTCAGTATAGTTCTATTTCAGTTTTAGATGATGTAAGGGACTAGAGATACACCTTAACAATTGCCGACAGAATGTTAGCCCCATCTCTGTCTTCTCTCTCAACCCCTGTAACTATACCCCCTCTTTCCTCTCTCTCAATCACCATAAAACCTCATCCCTATGACACCCACACAACAAACTGAATTCCACACGTCAGGAATGGATATACATCTTGTTTATCTCAAACTGGCTTATCTTGAAGCATGTATCCCAAGTCCCCTGTGCATGTGCCCAGACCAGGATCAACTGAAGGACAAAGTGTGACAGGGCTCAAACTCCCTCAAATTTTTGGAGACACTCTGGAGATGTTAATGGGCATGTGTCCCACCAACAGGTGGAAGGTGTAGATATGCCAAGGTCTGATGGGACACTGCGGATCTGTGCTGGTAGATATTTCACTCTCTCTCCCTCTTTCTTTTTTTCACTCTTTTGTCTTTCTTCCCCCATTCACTTGCATGCTTGATGTGGGCCAAATGCAGTTACTTGACTCCATTTTGAGTTTTCATTCTGTTCCCTAGAATTGTGAATATCTGGTCACGATAAAACACCTAATTGAACCTCACTGAGGAATTAAGCCCAGACACCACCAGACACCTTGAGCAATCTGAGGCCAGTTGGAATGTAAGGGGATTTAACCTCTGCCAAATAAGTCTATCTGGTTCTGGATCATGATAGGTGGCATGTATGGTAGGGCTTAGGACCTTTCCTTTGAGAGATCCCTCCATAAATCTTTCGAAGGACATGAACCAAGACCAAAAGGAGCGTTTCCATTTGTATTAGTATGCTTTTTTTTTTTTTTTAATTTACACAACTCTCTTTCCACAGTGTTCTTGAGTAGGAGTAATTAAATACTTTTCAAAATAAATTATAATGGTTGAAATTACAACACCACTAAAATGAGTGACAAACTTTTCTTTGAAATTATTTGGATTGAAATTTCTGATACCAGTGAATGATTTTGTATTTATTTCCCTTTATATTTTGTAAGTGAATACATTCACTGCCTATAATTTTGCTTTGTTGAAAATATATTTTCACACCTCAAAATGGTAATAACTTTTTCAATGGAAAAAATAAAAGTTAACCTATAAACACACCATTGTGTATGTTTTTGTTAAATGTTTTTAGTAGAGAAATGTCTTGTCTTGCAAAGAAATAAAATTTAATAAACACTCATGTCTAGAACATAGATAGCTCTAGGAAATTGTCTTACTGAAAGGATCCAAAATTTGGATGAAGTTAAGAAAGGAAGGGCAAAGTCTGAACATGACACCTTTTATTCTAGGTTTTAAAGTCCTGTTTGAGCATTGCCATCAACTTACATCTCAAATATGTTCATAGAAGCTCCTATGCACTTTCAGTCCAAAGGCCTGTCTAGCACAACACCTTATCTCCAGCAGTGAGTAGGCAGGAGACTATAAGAAACTCAACAGCTATAAAGTGACCTTTGCCAATGCATACTTTTCTACTGGTAGTGTTCAATGTTTTAGACACTGCCTATACTAGAGATCACATCTGGACCAATGTCTTACACTCAAGTTTCACGTCTGAGCTGTAGAGATGCATCTGGAAGTTTCACTTGCTCACCAGTCTATCCTCTATTTCAAAATTAGGCTACGATAAGCATATTCATTTAAGATTAAAAAGAATGTCAATAATACAGGATATTCTAATCTGTGCACAGGTGAACTCCAATCAAATATAGAGTTTGTATGTGATATTAAAATTACTTTCTGGCAGCTAAAAATAGACTGATTTCCCTTAATGACCAGACCAGATGTTAATGATATAAAGGAGACCTTGGTCCTTAGCAAGGTTTTTGTTTACTCAGTAGCTCAGAATATTCATAAGAATATTTTTTTCCTCAGAAGTTTTCAAACAATAAGGCAGTGTGATGTTAATATAAATAAAAGTAAATATTTTCTTGGAGAGGGGAGGAATTGTTACCTACAAAACAACCTCACCTTCCAGTTCCTCATCAGTGATCAAATCCATTAGCTGCTTCATCAGGTAAGATCTGAGGAGGCTACTGGTTTTAGGAATGACTCTTGGATTATTAATTCCACTCTGTAGACTGTGTTTTTTTCAAGTGTAAAATGGATACAGTGATACCATTCTTCATTGCAACCTGAAATTTGTACTTTAGAAAGATCTATATGAAAAGCAAATTTTACCAAAAAAACCAACCATATTGTTTGGGGTTTTAAAAATTGTTTTCATACATCTGGTCTGCATTTGGATATATGCAAATTATGATGGGTGAAATTCTGAATGCATTAAAGCCAATGGGTGTGTAGGTGAATTTCTCTTATATTCAATATCACACTGTGGTGGTTTTGGCCCTAGCCAGTGGCCAAATACCCACCAAGCCGCTTGCTCACTCCCCCCTTCAGCCGAAAAGGGGAGCTAGGGGCGACAGAGGCAGTATAAAAAGCCCACCGCGACTGCCTCCCAGTTCAGTTGCTGGGGAGAAGGGCTCTGAAGCGGACTCTTCGTCGAGGGACCCTCTCTGCAAGCAGCATCCCCCGGGCATAGATCACCGTGGGAAACTAACTTAGAGCACCGAAGATCAGAAGGAGAGAGGCAGCGGGCGCACCCATCAGTGGTCGTTAGCCCCCATCAGCTGCCATTGTTCCTCC
The DNA here is from genome assembly GCA_022605575.1 of Laterallus jamaicensis coturniculus. Classification (NCBI taxonomy): domain Eukaryota; kingdom Metazoa; phylum Chordata; class Aves; order Gruiformes; family Rallidae; genus Laterallus; species Laterallus jamaicensis. The sequence goes on from JAKCOX010000056.1 coordinate 3,571,177, forward strand.
CTTGCACTGCCACAGTGGTGGTGACTCATCGAGGGCGGAGCTAGGGGCGACAGAGGCAGTATAAAAAGCCCACCGCGACTGCCTCCCAGTTCAGTTGCTGGGGAGAAGGGCTCTGAAGCGGACTCTTCGTCGAGGGACCCTCTCTGCAAGCAGCATCCCCCGGGCATAGATCACCGTGGGAAACTAACTTAGAGCACCGAAGATCAGAAGGAGAGAGGCAGCGGGCGCACCCATCAGTGGTCGTTAGCCCCCATCAGCTGCCATTGTTCCTCCCTTGCACTGCCACAGTGGTGGTGACTCATCGAGGGCGGAGCTAGGGGCGACGGCAATTATCCCTCCCCAGTCAAGAGGGGCCTCTGGGAGCGCCAGCGACCAGGACGGGCAAACAGGGCGTGGCACGTCAGAAGGGCGTGGCACGGCAGTTTGCACGGCAGTTCGCGTGGGCAGGGCGAGCGGGCAGGGCGAGCCTTCCCTCCCAGCTCAGAGGGGAAATTGAGCACACCAGCTCCGAGAACACAGGTTGAGCCAAGGGTTCCCTGTTTGTTTTTGGTTGTTTGGTGTTTCTTTTGTTGTGGTGTTTTTTTTTTTTTTTTTTTTTTTTTTTTTTTTTTTTTTTGTTTTTTTTTTTTTTTTCCAGATATTTGAACCATGGTGTCTACCAGGCGGAGACCATCCCCCTACAAATTTGGGGCAACCCCAATGAGGGACGTGGCTAGGGATGCCTCGGTCCAGGTCACTGGCTGCAGGGAATGTCTGAGTCTACTGCTGCCAAGGGAAAGAGGCAAGGGCCTCACCTGTGTGAGGTGTGAGCAGGTGGATGACCTCCTATGCTTAGTTGCTAGGCTAGAGGATGAGCTTGCGAGGGTAAAAGCCACCCGGGAAAGGGAGCGTGAAGAGCTCAAAAGGCTGAAAGCCATTCGGGAAAGAGAGCATGAAGAGCTTGAAAGGCTGAAAGCCATTCGGGAAAGGGAGCGTGAAGAGCTCGAAAGGCTGAAAGCCATTCGAGAATGCGAGATGGAAATTGACTGGTGGAGTAGCTCCCTGGCATCCAAGAGGGAAGAGTGCCAGGAAGATTCCACGCTACTGAAGGCGGTCCCCCTGCCCTGCCCTAGCCAGGTAAATGGGAGCAACCCACACCCTGAGGAGGGCTGGAAGGTAGTCCCTACTCGCTGCCGTAGACACTCCCCCTGCCTCCCTACCCCACCCCCTCAGGTCCCCATAAGCAACAGATATGGGGCCCTGGGAGTTGAAGGTGAGGTATGTGAGGAGACGAATACAATCCCTCTACCTCAGAGGAAGCAAAAGCCCAGAGCAAGGAGAGTATCTGCACGCCTTGTGACGGCCTCAGAAAAGCGAGTAAGAAGAGTAGTTGTAGTTGGGGATTCCCTCCTTAGTGGGACGGAGGGCCCCATATGCAGACCAGACCCTACACGTAGGGAGGTGTGCTGCCTTCCTGGTGCCAGGATCAGGGATATTACCAGAAGGCTCCCAGGGCTGGTTAGTCCCTCTGATTATTATCCGCTCTTGATAGTTCAAGCAGGTAAAGATGCAATCATGAAGTGTAGCCTGCGCACTATCAAGAGTGAATTTCGTGACCTAGGTCGCTTTGTTGGGGGGGCGGGTGCCCAAATAATATTTTCTTCTATTCCCACTTGTGGGAGGTGGGGTTCGGAGCAGGTCAGAAGAACCCATGAATTGAATCAGTGGTTGAAAGGCTGGTGCCTACACAAGAAATTTGGGTTTTTTGACCAAGGGATGGTGTACTCTGCTCCGGACATGAGTACTGTTAATGGGGCTTACCTGTCCCATAGAGGAAAGCGGATCCTTGCTCAGGAGATGGCAGGGCTCATTGATAGGGCTTTAAACTAGTTAGGAAGGGGGAAGGGGATATTACAAAGGCTGCTGGGGTAAGGCAGATGCTTTGGGAGACACAGCACGAGTTGCTGGGGGAAATAGATAAATGCCAACAGCACAATTGCAGACTTGGGGATGTTGCTCCACACGAGAGTAGGGGTAACTCTGTGGACTACCCCATGAACTCCTCGGTGGAGCAGTTTTTGCCCACCCCCTATCGAAAATCTCGCAGTGAGCTGTTGGGGATATCTGGATCTGCTGCCCCACTAAAATGCCTATACACAAACGCACGTAGCATGGGGAACAAACAAGAAGAATTAGAGATCTTTGTGCGGTCACAGGGCCACGATCTCATTGCGATCACTGAGACGTGGTGGGACAGCCTGGATGACTGGCACGCTACCATGGATGGCTACGTGCTTTTTAGGAAAGATAGACTAGGGAGACGAGGTGGAGGAGTTGCTCTTTATGTTAGAGAGCACCTAGAATGTATTGAGCTCCACCTGGGTAGGGATGAACCGTTTGTCGAGAGCTTGTGGGTAAGAATTAAAAGGCAGGCCAGTTTGGGTGACATAGTCGTGGGCGTGTACTACAGGCCCCCTGATCAAGAGGAGCGGGTTGATAATGAATTTTATAAGCAATTGGAAGAAGCCTCAAGATCGCAGGCGCTGGTCCTTATGGGGGACTTCAACTACCCAGATATTTGCTGGGCAAGCAATACGGCCAGTCGTATGCAGTCCAGACAATTTCTGCAGTATATGGAAGACAACTTCCTGATACAGATGGTGCAGGAACCTACTAGGGGAGGGCGGGTACTTGACCTTGTTTTTACTAACAAGGACGGGCTCGTCAGTGAAGTGAAGGTCGGGGGCAGCTTAGGACAAAGCGACCATGAAATGGTCGAGTTCAAGATCCTGAGTGGAAGAGGCAAGCCAAAAAGTAGGATAGCTACCCTGAATTTTGGAAGAGCTAACTTTGATCTCCTCCGAAATCAAATAGGGGCTATCCCATGGGCTGCTCTGTTTGAAGGAATGGGAGCCTGCGAGTGCTGGCTAACATTCAAACAGCACTTCTTCCAAGCGCAGAATAGGTGCATCCCTTTGAGTAAGAAATCGGGAAAGAGAGGTAGAAGACCTGCGTGGATAAGCAGGGAACTCATGAGTAAACTCAAAGGGAAGCAGAAAACCTATAAACTGTGGAAACAGGGTCTGAGATCATGGGATGAATATAAGGATGTGGCCAGGGCCTGTAGGGATGCAACTAGGAGGGCTAAGGCCTGCTTAGAAATTAAGCTGGCAAGGGACATAAAGGACAACAAAAAGAGCTTTTTCAGGTATGTAAATAGTAAAAGGATGACCAGGGATAATGTAGGTCCCTTGTTGAATGAGGCGGGTGTCTTGGTGACGGGAGATGATGAGAAGGTGGAGATACTTAATGCCTTCTTTGCCTCGGTCTTTACTCCGAAGGCTTCTCAGGACTCACATATCCCAGATGTAAGTAGGAGTGGTTGGGGAACGAGTGGTTGGGGAACGAATGGCTCCCCTCTAGTAGAGGTAGGGGTGGTCCAGGAGCGACTCAAAGGAATGGATGCACACAAATCCATGGGCCCGGATGGGATACACCCACGTGTGCTGAGAGAGCTGGCGGAGGTGATTGCGGAGCCGCTCTCTATCATCTTTGACAGATCCTGGACTACAGGAGAAGTGCCTGAAGATTGGAGGACAGCCAATGTCACTCCAGTCTTTAAAAAAGGCAAGAAGGAGGATCCCAGTAACTATAGGCCAGTCAGCCTCACCTCTGTCCCTGGAAAGGTGATGGAACAGCTTGTTTTGGATGCCATCTCCAAACAACTGGAAGAGAAGAAGGTCATGAGGAATAGTCAGCATGGATTCACCAAGGGGAGATCGTGCTCGACCAATCTCATAGCCTTCTATGATGTTATTACCAACTGGGTGGATGGAGGGAGAGCAGTGGATGTCATCTACCTCGACTTAAGCAAGGCTTTCGATACTGTCTCCCACAACATCCTGATAGAGAAGCTGAGGAAACAAGGGATAGACGAGTGGACAGTGAGGTGGGTTGAGAACTGGCTGTCAGACCGGGCTCAGAGGGTCGTGATCAGTGGAGTAGAATCTGAATGGAGGCCTGTGACTAGCGGTGTTCCCCAGGGCTCAGTGTTGGGTCCAGTCCTGTTTAATATCTTCATTGACGACCTTGATGAGGGAATAGCATCCACCCTCAGCAAGTATGCCGATGATACAAAACTGGGAGGAGTGGCTGACACGCAGGAACACTGCGCTGCCATCCAGCGAGACCTGGACAGACTGGAGAGCTGGGCAGGGAGAAATCTAATGAAATTCAACAAAAGCAAGTGTAAAGTCTTGCACCTGGGGAGGAATAACCGACTGTATCAGTACAGGCTGGGGGATGACCTGTTGGAGAAGAGCTCTATGGAGAAGGACCTAGGGGTCCTGGTTGATGACAGGTTGGCTATGAGCCAGCAGTGTGCCCTGGTGGCCAAGAGAGCCAATGGGATCCTGGGATGCATCAGGAAGAGTGTGTCCAGCAGGTCGAAGGAGGTGATCCTCCCCCTCTACTCTGCATTGGTCAGGCCCCACCTGGAATACTGTGTCCAGTTCTGGGCTCCCTGGTATAGAAAAGACAGGGACCTTCTGGAGAGAGTCCAGAGAAGGGCGACAAAGATGATTAGGGGTCTGGAACATCTCCCCTATGAGGAAAGGTTGAGTGAGCTGGGTCTGTTCAGCCTGGAAAAAAGAAGACTTAGGGGGGACCTAATTAGTGTTTACAAGTATCTTAGACATGGGTGGCAGGGGGAATTGGCCAGCCCCTTTTCAGTGGTCAGTGGGGACAGGACTAGGGGCAATGGCTGTAAGCTGGAGCACAGGAAGTTCCGCACCAACATGCGGAAGAACTTTTTCACAGTGAGGGTGACAGAGCAGTGGAATAGGCTGCCCAGGGAGGTGGTGGAGTCTCCTTCTCTGGAGATATTCAAGTCTCGTCTGGATGCCTATCTATGTAATATGAGATAGGGAGCCTGCTTTGGCAGGGGGGTTGGACCCGAAGATCTCTTGAGGTCCCTTCCAACCCCTAAGATTCTGTGATTCTGTGATTCTGTGATTCTGTGAAAATAGATATTAGGAGGCTTAGAACCTGAGATAAGGACAGAGGGATCGCTCTCCAATTAGTGCAATGGGCAAAACAGACTCAGCACAGAATAAAGGAAAGTGATTTATTACTACTACAGCTAACACACTTGGTGAACTGGAACGAGATAAGAAGTGGCCAGGACTTAAAGCACCTTCCCCCCACCCCTCCCTTCTTAGCACACTTAAAACTCATCACGATTTTACTCCCTTCTCCCCCCCTCAACATGGCGCAGGGAGGGGCAGGGAATGGGCAGTGGGGTTCTGGCGATTCCTCACAAGCTGCTTTTCCTCCCAAGATCTTAACACTTCTACTTCCCCCCACCTCTCGCCTCTTCGCACTCTTGACTTGAATCATAGATCTGCTCCCTTCATCCTTCCCCTCGCAGCACAGGGAGGGGCAGGGAATAGGGAGTAGGGGGTTTCAGTCCATTCTTCCTGAGTTGTCTTCCGTCTCACCTCGGGGGGGATGGTGTGTGCATTCCACACACATACATACTTCCCTGGCGGTGCCGTGGGGTCCCACCCACACGAGAGTCGTATCCACAACTCCTGCAGCATGAGTCCTCTCTATCAGGGAGCCATCTCCTCACCACAGGCCTCTCAGCAGGGCTCCTCTCCATAGGGTGCTGACATTCGGATCCAGACCCCCTAGCCTGGTCCCCCCCAAAGTCACAAGTCCCCCAGCACACCTGCTGAGGTGTGGATCAATCTTGACAGGGTATAGATGTCTCTGCTCCCCGTCCTCATCCATGGGCTTCAGGGGGACAACCGTTTCACCATGGTCTCACCACGAGCTGCCAGGGAAACTCTTTTTCGCAATCTTTACACCCCTCTCCTGCAGGCCTGGCCTTGGTGTGTGTGCAGCTTGTTACATCTCTCTCCCACTCCGGTGGCAAAAGTGTGCCTGCCAGCAGTTTTTTTCCTCCTGTATGTGATTCAGAGAGGTGCTATGACCAGCTCTGATAGGCCCAGTCTCGCATTTGGCCTTGAACTGACCCTGTTTTCGAAATACGGGGCTTGCAGAAAGCTGTAACTGTGGCTTACAAAAGTCTCCGAAGCAGCACAGCTACATAAAACTGCAACACACACAGAATCAGAGTCACAGAATCGTAGGGGTTCAAAGGGGCCTCATAAGATCATCAGGTCCAACCCCCCCTGCCAAAGCAGGCTCCCTAGTTCATATTACACAGATAGGCATCCAGACAGGTCTTGAATATCTCCAGTGAAGGAGACTCCACCACCTCCCTGGGCAGCTTATTCCAGTACTTTATCACCCACACTGTGAAAAAGATGTTCCGCACGTTGGTGCGGAACTTCCTATGTTCTAACTTGCAGCCATTGCCCCTTGTCCTGTCTCCTCTAACCACTGAAAAGGGGCTGGGTAACTTGCCCTGCATCCCCTGCTTCAGAAAATTATAGACTTTAATTAGGTCCCCCCTTAGTATTCTCAACGCTGAAGAGTCCCAACTTACTCAGCTTATCCTCATAGGAGACATGTTCCAGGCCCTTAATCATCTTCGTAGCCCTTCTTTGGACACTCTCAAGGAGGTCCCTGTCCTTTTTATACCAGGGAGCCCAGAACTGGACACAATTGTCCAGGTGGGGCCTGACCAGGGCAGAGTAGAGGGGGAGGATCACCTCCTTAGATCTGCTGGCTACACTCCTCCTGAAACACCCCAGGATCCCATTGGCTCTCTTAGCCACCAGGGCACACCGCTGGCTCAGAGCCAACCTGTCATCCACCAGGACCCCCAGGTCCTTCTCCAGAGAGCTCTTCTCCAGCAGGTCATCCCCCAGCCTGTACTGATACAAACGGTTGTTCCTTCCCAGGTGCAAGACTTTACACTTGATTTTGTTGAACTTCATCTGGTTTCTCCCTGCCCAGATTTCCAGCCTTTCCAGGCCTTGCTGGATGGCAGCACAGTGTTCCTGCGTGTCAACCACTCCTCCCAGTTTTGTATCATCGGCATACTTGCTGAGGGTGGATGCTATTCCCTCCTCAAGGTCATCAATGAAGATATTAAACAGGACTGGACCCAGCACTGAGCCCTGGGGAACACTGCTAGTAACAGGCCTCCAGTCAGATTCTGCTCCTCGAATCACAACCCTCTGGGCTCAGTCTGACAGCCAATTCTCAACCCACCTTACTGTCCACTTATCTATCCCATGGTCTCTCAGCTTTATTATCAGGATGTTATGGGAGACAGTATCGAAAGCCTTGCTGAAGTCAGGGTGGATGATATCTACTGCTCTCCCTCCTTCTACTCAGCCGGTGATGACATCATAGAAGGCTATGAGATTGGTCGAGCACGATCTTCCCTTGGTGAATCCATGCTGACTACTCCTCATGACCTTCTTCTCTTCCGGTTGCTTGGAGATGGCACCCAGAACAAGCTGTTCCATCACCTTTCCAGGGACAGAAGTGAGGCTGACTGGCCTATAGTTGCTAGGATCTTCCTTCTTGCCCTTTTTAAAGACTGAAGTGACATTGGATATCCTCCAGTCCTCAGGCACTTCTGTTCGCCAAGACCTATCGAAGATGATAGCCTCAGCTATCACTTCTGCCAGCCCTCTGAACACACGTGGGTGCATCCCATCCAGGCCCATGGATCTGTGTGCATTAATCCCTTTGCGACACTCCTGGACCTCCTCTACCTCAACCAGAGGGAAGCTCTTCATTTCCCACACACTCCAACTTTCATCCAGTGTCTGTGAGTCCTGAGGGGCCTTTGAAGCGAAGACCGAAGCGAAGGCAGCAGTCAGTATCTCCACCTTCTCGTCATCCCTCATTACCAGGACACCTGCCTCATTCAGCAAGGGGCCTACATTATCCCTGGTCATCCTCTTACTATTCACATATCTAAAAAAACCCCTTTTTATTATCCTTTATGTTCCTTGCCTACTGCACTTCCAAGTGGGCTCTAGCCTTCCTAGTTACATCCCTACAGGCCCTGTCAACATTCCTGTATTCTTCCCAAGTGCTCAGACTCTGTTTCCACAGTTCATAAACCTTCTGCTTCCCTCTGAGTTTATTCATTAGCTTCCTGGTCATCCACACAGGTCTTTTACCTCTCTTTCCTGATTTCTTACTCAAAGGGATGCATCGTTCCTGTGCTTGCAAGAAGCGCTGTTTGAATGCTAGCCAGCTCTCACAGGCTCCCATTCCTTCAAACAGTGTAGCCCATGCGATAGCCCCTATTAGATTTCGGAGGAGATCAAAGATAGCATTATCTTCATTTTTCAGAAGCATTTGGTAACAGATTCCTCCTTACCCTTACACAAAATTTGAACAATTCATTCATTTAAGATCTTAATATATTTAAAGTTTTACATCTGGAAAACAGAGAGAAAAAATTGAGAAAAAGAAATAATGGAAAAATATTTTTAAAAATCTAATTTCCAGCTGTATATGAATATAAAAATATATATATTTTGTAATGCATGCTCATTGCTACCTCTAATCATATATGTTTTTATAGCCAAAATTGGAACACTTCCTTTATTTTAAAGCAGTGAGGCTCATGCAAATTGTCAAAATTGGGTATAATCTGCTAATTTGCAAAATTCAGCAAATATGTGATTCAGTGAGTTCAGTTATTATAATTTTGAATTAGCAAAAATGCACTCTGCTGAAAATCAAATATAATCAAATCAAGTCAAAGCAAACCAAAAATATTCTTGATAGAAAGACATATTTAGAGAAACTGCTATAAAAATGAGTATATTGGAAGCTAAAGAAGAAAATATATTTCACATACTTTTGTATTTTAATATATATTATTAAATATATTTAGAGAAAACCTTTTAAAGAAACTAAATATTGAAACATACTTCCAGCCCTATGTATCATCTTGATAAATGGTTAATATCATCAAATAAAACTGTCAGGATTTTTTACTTTTTTATTATAGCTGGAAGAAACTGGATAAAAATATGTTATGAAACTCAATAGAATTTCACAAAACCTCCTATCAAGACATGAAGTTACACCACAGAAAGACTGCTATGATGGTCTTTGAATTGGTTCACGAGGCCCATTGGTCCTTCAGAACATTTGCTGAAGAGCTAAATCATCTATGATATAAGGAAAAAAAAAACAAGTATACCTCGTAGAATGTAAGTTTCCTTTTCATCTATGTCAGAAACAAATGCTTGCACAGCTGCATGGAGGAAAGTTCTGCTTTCTCGGCAGTTTGAGGACCCTGAACAAAACAACTTTTCTTTTGTTGCTGTAAGAGAGGTCAGACAAACAGGAGCTCTGACTAACCAAAGAGAGATAAATAACCCAGGGAGTGGGATGAGAAGGAAAGCTTTTTTATTAGTTTGAAGACTTCTGGAGCAGAGCTTATTGGGAAGCAAAGTAACAAGTAGCAAACAACATGAAATGTTTATGCATGTCTATGGAACCCAGTTATTCTTCTCTGTCTCTCTGTCTTCTCCTAATTTACTGTTCTAATCAACAGACCTATTTTCTGCCCTCTTGGATACTACCATCCCCCTTATGGGTTGACGTAAATAACAAACAGCTCTAGCCCTTGGCTTCACCAATATGAAACACTATATACAAAATGAGTTACTGCAAATAAGGCAAGGGCTAGTGTCGTAAAACTGTCACCTTTACCTCCAGGATTTTCGTTCTTAATAGACCAGCACACTTTCTTGTTATCATACACAGTAATTTTTTTTCTAAAACACTCAAGCTGCTATTATTCAGATAGAAAATCATTTAGGAGCAGCAAGCAAAGGCACGTGTCCTTAATAAGCAGCAGGGTAGAGAATAGCTGTCAGGAATTTTGGAGTTATTTCTGGCAGAGAATGATTCTGCTCTCTGTGGCGCTAATAATGATAAAACTCCTGAATTCGGCTGGGGCAGATCTGACTAAAATCTTTACTAAACACTCTAAGGTCATTGGGATGCTGAAGCAATTGTATATAAAGCTACAGGTGGTTATTTATCTAGGTGGGGGTATCTCTGCTGCCACCATACCTTTCTCCTAAATTGCATCTGAGGTAAAATTTACCATCTATAAATAACAGAAAAATTAACCAAACCCTGTATGGACAGAGTAATAGGTACAGCATAGCAGTTTGAAGCTGATGTTTCGTAAGGGGAAAATACACCATGAGTTTTGATGTCTCGTTACATAAAACAATAGAAAGTTCAAAGACATTAAGCATCTCTTACATACAAATGCAAACATTCAGGCCTTATTTCAGTGGATGAGGTGGTTCAGATCTATGAAGTCTTTACAGTTCTTTTGTCTGACTGTTTAGCATATTTATGATCGGTCTGACATTAATGTTTATATTAGTGAAAGACTGCAATTCTGGCATTTCCCTTCATATAGACATTGATGTTCAGTCTTGGTGTTGAAGGACTTTTAACTTTTGTTTCTATCTTCTGTTCTCTATCTGCCTTTTGCTGGAGAGAATGGATCAGTTTAAGTGATCATTGGGTTACACACAGAGCCCTAAACTGAATATTCATTTTCTGCACAGGTGCACATGCTTGAGAAGGAACATGTTTGTTTCTAAGTTAAGGAGAATGAGTATCATAAATGTCATAGTTACCTGCAACTGCCAAGCATTGAAGAACGTTCAACAGGTAACCTCACCTTTAGAATAAATGTATCAGCTTACACACAATATCGGAAATTTAGTTGCATGAGCCTTCTGAGCAGAACAAACATTACAACAACTTCCTGAAGAACACTGATAATAACTGGATATCATCATCTGGCCCAGGACCAATGGCTGGTCCCTTTCTAGAAATTTACCGTCTGAGCTCAGCTAATTAACTTCATGTCTCTCATTATGAGACCTATGCTGAAGATTATATGACACCTTGTAATCTACTCTGATTTATGGCTTATGAAAGCCATGAAGAAATCGTAACCTTCTGTGTCTCCTACACTAATCCTTATCTTAACCCAAACTAGTTCGAAATTCTGTTAAAGCTTCTTCTACGGATAAAATTAATTCAAAATTTAGTAACTCATTTTCTTAAATTATCTCAGAAGAATTGCCCTGCAGTTCAAAAACACTCCCTTGTATTACTGTCCTGGTTTCAGCTAAGAAGGAGCTAATTTACCTTTTAGTAGTGAGCCATATTTGGCCAATGAGAATATTCCATACCCATTAGGTCATGTTCGGTATAAAGGAGCAAAAGCGCGCCAAAACCAGGGCTGGAGGCAGGCGCGGTTTATCAGTGGCACACAGCATGGGGGGAGGCGTGGCATGGCCTAGTCAGGGGTTGGTGGTGAGAGGTTGCACTGTGTATCACCAGTTTCGTGTACCCTGTGTCCTAAAGTAGTGTTAGCACTGTTGTTTGTTGCTCTTTGTATCTTTTTTCTGCTGTTTTTAGTAAACTATCCTTATCCCAACCTGAAGGGTTTTGGGTTGGTTTTTTTTTTTCCCTTCCCCTGCGGCTTTTCCACTCGCCCCCCCCTCTCTCTCTCTTAAAGGGACAGGTAACTGTGTGGGACCCAGCTCTCATCTGAGGTTAAACCACCACAATTACTTAAAGATTCTTTAATGTCTTGAAAAAATAACAGATTAACTGTCATGGTTACCTGCAAGGAGCTGAATTTCACCTCCTTACCTAGGAATAAACACCATCCCATAATTCGTCAAAAGAGCAATTTTTGTTCCAACATAATTCTTAAGCAACATGAAATAATTTTCTAGACACATGAGGAAGACCATTAGCAGGAGAGTGCTATGGTTTCTTATCAATTACCATGATTCCACACTTCCTAGCTGTTGTCATGGAACATTATGGTGACAAAGGTCTGAGTGTCTCCTGATGTCAAATGAAGAACCATCACTTATTTTAAGTTCTGTAAAAATAACCATGTGGATGGAACATTACATATTATTAACTCATAAAGAACAGGTATTGTTTATCTGACATCTACCCTTTTTATATATTTGAGAAATGTAGGAAAAACCTAGCATTCCGTTTGATATCTGAAGTTCTTTAGCATTAATCATGTGGTTGAATTTGCACTAGATGCTGCAAAAATCTAAAATTATGAATACTGAATTAGTAGCTAGTGGCATCATCCAACAATAAATCATACTTCTACCTGCCCAGTTTTCATCATACAAGGAAATGTTAGCCACAGGCTGAAAAACGGTGATTATCATTAATGAAAGTTTAATTCACTGCTCTGGTCACTTAGCAAAAGTAGCTCTGAAAAGGACATATGGTTCAAAAGGTGGTTGGACACACAAATAAGTACATACATACACACACACATATATACACACACACACACATATATATATGTACTTATATATAAGTATGCATATATATATGTATGCGCATATATATATGCATGTAGCTCTACTCAAACATAAAGACACGTGTACTTGCAAATTTGTTTTTGTTTTACACATTCCATGGCATGTCAACCATGGCATATCAGCAACATGGTGGATTTGACATATTTAACATGGTCTTGTGCTAGCTTTGAATAGTTCAGATTTTCAGCCTTTTCATATCTTTGCATTTCATAAAAAGTCATGCACACACTTGTACATGCAGACACGTGTACATACATACACACACACATATGCATGTATATCTTCATATTCCAAAGCTGCAATCTATTTCTGCACTTCCATAACACAGCATCTGAACCACTAGCTGTTGAAAAGCTTGTGTAACCTGTGCTACTTAGGTTAGCTCCAGGGGACAGAATGAGAGTCCATTAGTGCAAAACTAAAAATAGCTAAGTTTGCCTTTCTTCAACTTTTGTATGAGTACAAAAATCCATATTGTGTGCCTAAAGGGAATACAGATGGTTGCAGATATTAAAATATGCTTTATGACACACCACAGGTAAAGAAACACATCTGCCTTTAGGATTCTGTGGAACATACAAAAGTTGTATGCTAAAAGCAAGCACAGTAAGTCCATTGTAGTTTGCATAATGCAGATGTATTTTCTTAAAAGGGCAGCATGGATTTCACATGAAATCAGTTTTATCTGCTTATTAGCTTTCCTGATAGTGAGACATGGTTTAAAGAAAAGCATTACGGAAAATGAAATAGTATGGAGCTGCATTTTATGATGAATTGAAACATTTTATTTTATCTGATCAACTGAGAAAAATAAAATATATATTTTAACTTGTAGTATTTACATGGAAAATATGTTGATTATTGTTGTGGTTTAACCTGTCTGGAAGCTCAAACAAGCACACAGCCATTCATTCACTACCCCCCTGCAGTAGGATGGGGGAGAGAATAAAAAATTAAACAAACAAACAACAAACAACCCCAAAAACAAAAGCAAAATTTGTGGAATGAGATAAAAATAATTCAATAGGGCAGAAAAGGAAGATTATGAATAATAATAATAATAATAATCCGTCAATGAACAGCATAATTTCTTACCACTCAAAGTAAATGCTAGCAAGAACCTGAGCTGTCTCATCACCTGACCTGTCCCCCAGTGATATACAGAGCAAGACATCACATGGTATGTAATATTTGGCTAGTTTGGGTCATCTGTCTGGGCTGTGTCCCGTACCAGCTTCTTGGATGCCCCTCACCTTCTCATTGACAGGGGAGTATGTTTTTTTGAAAGGTCCTTGACTGATTTACAACAACTAAAATACCAATATGTAAACAAAATGTATGTCATTCTAAATCCAAAACACAGGACTAAGCTGCTAGGAAGAAAGCTAAATATCCTTGCTGAAATACTGAAAATTAGATATTGTAAATTAGAATATGTAACATGGAGGATAATGAAAATACAGTGAACTAGACCAGCATCAAGCTTTTTCTTCTTAGAATACTGAGACACCTTCCAGAGAATTGTAAAATTTTGTGCAGAATATAAAAATAAATGAAATTAAATATTTAATGCAATAGATAAGAAAGCAATTCTGGAGTTAAAATATCATTTACTGACATGAAATACCCTCTGAATAGCCCACAGGCTGCTATTTGTTCATTTAAGAGATATTTTGAAGTCATACTTCATGAGTCCTTCAGGAAACAATTCAAAAGAAGCCTCAAGAAAACTACATTTTGTATTTAAATTAGACATATTTCAGCACTTTACTAGCCCTGAAGCAGTGGTTTACCACTTAAATTTCAAACCCAGAATGCAGGTAGGTTGTCACTATTTCTGTCTTATTTTAATGGTCACTTCACTCATCACGACATAGATATGTAAATAAGCAACTAAAGAATAACATATGTTTTTGCTGTCTGAAATTAAAGAACTTGCCAGAGTGGCTTGTTGCTACTTAATAATACAGGCATTCTAAGTCAACATGATTTATTCTCTTGGAGTGCTGTGTCAAGGTAGTAACTGCTATAAAGAATGATGAATGTGCAGTAGTTTCATATTTTGTGTACCATTAAGTTGGATACAATCATAACATCATATAATAGTACAGGTTGGAAGAGACGTTTATAGATCATCTAGTTGAACTTGATCTAAGCTTGAAAATCTTCAGTTAAACGAGGTTGCTCAAAGCTTTGTCTAACCTGAACCTGAACACTGCCAAGGATGGGGCATTCACAATTTCTCTGGACAACCAGTTCCAGTGTCTCACCACATTCAATATAAACATTTTCTTCCTTAGATCTAATTTAAATCTAATCTTTATATTTGAAACCATTATCCCTTCTCCTATGATTACAGGCCCTGGTTAAAATTTCCCTCTCCATCTTTCTTATAATCTCCTTTTAAGCACTGAAAGGCCTCAATAAGATGTCCACAAATTCTTCTCCAGGCTAAACAACCCCAACTCTTTGTTTTCATAACGGGAGGGTTGCACCCCTGTGATAATGTTCATGACCCTCTGATCACTTTTCTGTTTTATGCATCTGCAATTTTTTTACCTTTTTTCTGTGTGTGGTGTGGGGTTTGGTTGGGGGTTTTTTGGGATTATTTTTGTTGTTGTTGCTGCTCTTGTTTGGTTTGGTTTAGTTTGGTTTAGGAAATATTCTTGCAATGTCTGATGAATCTAAAAACAAGAGTGATGGGCAGAAGAGATTTTTGCAAACTTACAGGAGACAAAGAAACCTGTCTGGTTTGCCATATCTGCCATCTAGAACAGCTTATTGAAACCTCCAGAGGATATACTAGCTGTAAATTTTGGCAAATACTTTTCAGAATATAATGTTCAGTTTAGTTCCTGTTCACTTTCTCATACTGGACACTTGGCCATTGACCATAAATGCTGGAAAAGATAGCTACAAATGCTATACTAGATATATTTTTTATTCTTTTAATGAATCCAGAATGAGTATGAGCTAAAAGTGCCGCTTTTCATTTCAAAGAAGTAAGCTACAGACATCAGATAGTTTTCTTCTTTTAAGGAAAAATGTAAAGGAGACATAGTACTAAAGCATACTTGTATGATGGGAACTTATACACAGAAACAACTTTCACCCATTATGTTTTCATTATCTTTTGAACCCTTTTCTACAGGAAAGCTAGAAAAGATTTGGTGCATTTCCCTTACCCTCAATGTTTCCATTTCCTTAGTGTTGTTTTTTTGAGTCACTGTTGTTTGAATTCAGTACCAACACCTCTGTCTGAGTCTTGAGCACACTTAAGTCACATGGTTATGTACTTAAGTACATGCATACTGAGGCAATGTAACCAGAAGTAAAAAATCTTGCTGCATGTGAACATGATCAGTTTCTGACCACTGTTTTATCGACTTCTCTCAGATATGAGAGAAGGGAGAAGGGGTTTATTTCAGTAATCCTAGACAGCACTCAGAGCTTGCCACATGGTCTCCATATATAGTCAAGTGCAAAAAGCAGTTCATACATAGGATCCCACTTGGTTTGACTGTACAGGTGATAAAATAGATCTCCTGGATCATATTTTGGAATTCCTTCTGTTTCCACTGGTTGTAAAGCTAATTAGTCTTGATGCGTTGTAAACATCTGCATTTTACATGTGTGGTGGTTCCATGCTGGCTGGAGACCAGATCCCCACCAAAGTCACTCTATCAGTGAGCTGGACAGGGGAGAAAATATATATTGAGAGACTCAGGAGTCGAGATAAGGACAGGGACACAACCAGTATCACAGGCAGAACAGACTCAACACAGAATTTAAAAAAAAGTCCTAAACATCTAATTTATTACCCTACAAACACACAGAGAGAAACCTCCCCCCCTTCTTCACTGACATTGGTGTCTGCACAGTTTCTTACACCTCACTCCCTTCTCTGATGGTAAAAAGCAGATGCTACTGTTTCTTCCTTCCTAAATGTGATTCCCAGAGGTGTTGTGACAATCCCTGATGGGCTCAGCCTTGGTGACAACTCCCACCTTGAGGCCAGCTGTTGTTTACTCTGTGGGGCCTGGGGGAAGCTTCTTCCTGTTTCTTTCAGAAGCCACCTCTGCACCCCACCTCCTCTACCATGACCCTGCCATGCAAAACCACAGCACATGTTTAAACTTAAATGAATTCCACGTGGCTAAAATCCTGTGCAGAGCCACATATTGTGTGCTATCAATTCTTAATGTTTTAAATATCCTCGTAAGATCAGCCTAAGAAATTTTCTGAGAGCAACAGTTAATGACTGATAGAGTATCACCTCTATATATTCTGCTTAGCCTTGGAGTCTCTTTGTTGTCTTTCTTCCTCTTTTGTCTGCTTGTTATCCTTGACTATAAATTGTGGAATACTTATGTGATTTTATTTGTTTGTTTTTGTTCAGTCAGGGGTTTGTGCACAACACAGCCCGAATCCTTCCTAGAAATCGCTCTATCCCGGTTTTGGCTAGGATAGACTTAATTTCTTTCTAGCAGTGCATGGAATGTCATTTTGGGAGTTAGGAGGAGAGGAGTACTGGTAACACACTGATGTTTCTAGTTGTTGCCATGCAGTCAGGCACTTTTCAGTTGTTCACATTTCCCCTCTAGCAAGAATGGTGGGGACACAGCCAGGACAAGTGACCCAAACTGGCCAAAGTGGGTATTCCATGCCAATTGCATCATGCTCAGCATAAAAGGGGGGCTGGTGGGGGGCGGAGTATGCAGTTCCAAGAAGTGTGGTTTTGGGGACAGTCCGGTTTTGGGATGGCTCTGGGCTGTACAGCCTGAGCTGTGCAGTTTGGTGAGAAACTGCATTGTGTATCACCAGTTTTGTATATTTTGCTAAAAAGTCCTGACATTATTATTATATCTATCTCTCTGCTACCCCAGTAAACTATCCTTATCTCAACCTGTAAAGTTTTGGTTTCTTGGGTTTTCTTCTCCCTCCCTTTCTCCCTCCCTCAATCCCCGCCCTCACTCCCTTTTGAAGAACAAGCAGCTGCATGGTGCCCAGCTCTCAGCGGGGGCAAAACCATGACACACTTCAATGTAAAATAATTGGCAACAGCTACAATAAAAACAGTGATACTAAGTGAAGGAAAGAACAAGTTTAAGAACAAGAAGAACAGAACCCTGGAATTACAGGTTCAGACCAAACCAGGAAATACTGAAAACAGGATCAAAACAAACTTAACTTTGACGTATTTATTTCAAGCATTATATACTGGACTGCACAAAATCTGAAGGTGTGTGTACTGAAAATCAGAAGCCAGCATTTTCAGGGTGAATCAAGTATTCAAAAAGGTCTTCCCGGTGAACATTTTTTTTTTCTTTTACTGCAACATTTCCATCTAATGTGCACTTATTTCATAGATAATATTATCTTCTTAGCTCCCACTTCTGAATTAAGTAATTTTATTCAGTGTAACATATGAATTAAATAACAAGATGTAATTTCAGAGAGAATACTTGGCACCATATGATCAGATAACACTGCCTCTTGAAGTGGTTATAGGAGATAGGTACATGATCCACAGAGTGATTGCTTTTCCTACTTCAGTTTATTTATGCTCACTTCAATGAGGAAACACATTTCAAAATGAAGTACTCACTGAAATTTCATTTCTAAATGTTATTTTGGTTTTGTTTCTAACATAATCATATTATGGCTGTTTATAAGATTTATTTCATGTGTATGTAACGATTTTCATACTAAAACACCTTCAAATATTAGAGACCGTGATCTACAAACTCACAGGTAAGAAAAAACAAAAATTAGATAATCAAGGCACGTTTGTGTCTTTTGGCCACTTGATCTGATAGTACCCTGGGAGGACCAGAATAACACTATTAGGAAATACCTTCCTGAGTACACAGCTCTCTGCAAATTTGATGATTTGGCTATTCAACATCATCCAGCAGCTTAGCATTTTAACAGAATGGCTGGACTGATGTTTGCTGACAATTCAGGAAACATATGGCAATCTTCTAATGCCATAAGGTAGATGAATCAGGTCACATGCAGAATAGATGTATGTCTGATTGTGTTCATACAGGTACCAGTGATAGCTTTCCTGAGGGCTCTATGAACAGTGTAACGAGATAAGTATTTCTCTCAGCCTGTTAATTTAACAAGTGTGTGTTCATGAATACACATATGCTCTTTACAAAATGTTAATTATAAATAAATATTTTATTTTTTCATGCCAGGAAATAAATAAGATGACTTCTAATCTGAAAGGTGGCTTCTTCAGACTGGACTTTCAAAAACAAAGAGCAAAAATCCTGCTTTCTTCTTCAAGGATCCTATGACTCAAGAATAGGATAACATAGAATAGGACACAGCAGGAACTGAATATTTCTCAGTCTTATCTATCACAGTTCTGGTGTGAATTAGAAGCAATCAGGTCACAAACCTGGTTGTGCAAATTCTGTGCCAGTCTCAACTTTGTCTTTAAGAACATCAGCAATAAATACATGACAAAATATATGACAACATGGCAAGTCTTTTGATGAATATCCTCAATATTTAAAATAGCAATACAAGATGACATATGCCAATGCTGATTCATTTTACCCTCAATCATTACTCTGTCATGATGTAGCACATCATTCAATGGAAAAAAGAAATATAGGACCATTTCACAGGTGATCAGATTGATCCAATCGATTGGCATATATAGAATCATTGACTATGTTATATCTGATGGGTGAGCATTTGTCCATCTGTCAGTTTTATTGTGCATGCTACTCATGCATTTGAATCCAGAGCTATCTGAATTATAGTGAACACAGTGTGCTGCACTTTGAGAAAAACACAAAACTGAAAGACAGAGAAATGAAAAGAAAAATAAAATAAGGAACGATTTTATTTGTGTATTAGCAGCTCAACATATGCAAAGATAGATGGCATGTGTCTTGGATAAGTGCTCAATCTGAAAATATGCCACTCTGGAACTCTCATAACATGTATAAACAGTGAAGTGCAAGAAGTAAATTAAGAAATGAGAGGTGCACAGTCCAAATGCACAGCAGCATTTACAATGGCTACTGTTCCTAATGATTAGCTATATGTTTGGGAAAGGGTTACAAGAGAGAAGGTTGTTGGCTGTTGGGAGGGGCAGGCAGCATCTGCACTGTGCTTATGAATAGCTGAGCTTATCTGTGTGCTGCAAATAGTTGGGATTTCTTCCTTCCCTCTCACCCAAGAATGGATGAATTTCCCCTTTCTGAGTGAAATAAACAAACTCATTACTCTGTGCTTGGAGAGGAACTCTACTCTGTAAGCTGATCTACTTAGCATTTTCTGCTAAGGTTTGTCTCACTGTGCAGTTAGACGTTGTCCCTGTCTTAGAACATTATTAGTCTGGATTAGTGATTCTCCTTCAGTCAGAAGATATCACTTCAGGATTAGTGATATCTCAGAATGAAGAAAATGGTGTGAAAGATTCATGAACCCATGGAAGCAACAACAATTTTACAAAATTATTCCTGTCTGATCCTTCTAGGTTTTGATTTTATTAAAAACTACATGACCATTTTCCTTAAAAGGCAAGTGCTAGGCTGAGTTACACAAACTGAAGATATTTGCAAAGTTGTAGATGGCCAAGTCTTGAAATCATTAAGAGGCAGATTGTCCTGGTCCTGGCTAGGCCATAGTTAACCTCCCCAGGCACCCAGCCCAGGTGAGATGAGTTAGCCCTGGCTGTTTTCCACATCACTTCCCCATAATAGGGGATGGTTGGTGAGGGACGATCCTGGGTGCCTCCAGGGCAGTCCAAGTGTGGATATGGTGTTGGGTCACTCTGTGTGTTGTGCAGCACTCTGTAATTGTCACGTTGGTAAGGCACTCTGTGTTATCACCAGGTATGAGTGTAATTGACTGTTATTGTTCTCCTTTCACAGGGATTCATGTCAGTAGACTGTCTTTATCCCAACCCAAGGAAGCTCTGTCTGTTTCTTCTGTGGGAGTGGGTGGATGTGGTGCTCAGGCACTGCCTGTGGCTGAACCACTATACAGATAGTTCCACTTTAGGATACACATATTATATATAAACATCATAAAATTCCTGAGAAAGGACGGTTTGTAGAAAATAAAGAAATCACTATTTATGACAGTGATTGAAACTGCAGGTTTCAATCTTACTGCAGGTTTTCAACTTACCTGCAATATAAGGGAACTTAAAACTTACACTTATCTTCCAAAATTGAGTCAGCTAAAACAGTTTATATAAGCTACAGTCTGTTTGATTTTGGGTTTTCATGGCAAGGTTTTGGTAGCAGGGCTCAAGGACAGACCCATGAGTGACCAAATTCAACTCAGCAGCAGTAGTGTCTCTGAAGTAGCACAGTTAAGGGGAAAAAAAAAACAACACCAAAAAACAAACAAAACCACCACCAAAAATTCCAAAACAACAAGCAAAAGCCTTGCTACAGTTTTTGTGTCCAGAGAAAGAAGTGAGAAGATGTGAGAAATGTTGCAAACAGCAAGGGCAGTGAAGAAGGCAGAAGGAGGAGGTGCTCCAGGCGTCAGAGCAGGGATTCATCTGCAGCTCATGGAGAAGACCATGGTAAAGCAGACTGTCCCCCTGCAGCCCATGGAAGATGATAAGGAGCAGCGATCCCATGTACAGACTGTGGAGAGACCCCACACTGGAAAAGGTGGAGGTACCCAAAGGAATACTCAGCCCTGCTTTCCCTACCCAGGGTATATTTAGAATTATAAAATCATATAGTTCTGTTTGGAAGAATTTTCAGGAGGAAGCCCAGTACAACATCCTGCTCAAAACAGTAGAATTGCATAATCCATACTCATTTTATAGACAACTGATTACAAATCATGTCATCTATCCCACTAGCATTGCCATTGGGTCTTAGAGATATGCCCCTCTTACAAATATTGTGATTATTTCTATTATATTACTTCTATTATAACAAAATTTGTCTTACACTGAGTTTAGTTATAAAAAGATTCAGAGAAGAAATTACTCTGGAAAGTAAAAACAGCATTTAAATGCTGCCAGTTAAAGAGAGTTACTGCTGCATATTTTTGCTCCAATATAGAAAGTTAATATCTTTCAGAAGAAAAGTGCAATTAAAAAGACATGTGAATAATTCAGGCACCTGAAGACAATAGAAGCTGCATAGGCATTGTTTCAACAGATCAGTATACTGAAAGCACATCACTGAAGTCGTCTGCATTGAACAACAGAGCCTGTAAAGCTGCTTTCAAGTACCAGCAGCTTGCAACTATCAGTGGTTACACTCTGGGTCAAAAGGTCCCAGATACTAGTCTCAAGGTTAATGAGCTCTGTGCCAGTTATCCATGACAGAAGCTAATACATTCCTGTCGGCAAGCTAAATTATCAATGAGAAGACAAAATAACAAGTGAAAAGTGCAATATCACCCTCTTGCCTCCTTCAAGAAAATATTTCCACTTTCATAAGGAAAAATCAAAGTTTTAAAGTTGATCTGATGAAGACATGGTCCAAAGCTTCTGCCACTTTACCAAAATGTTACTGAAAAAGAGAAATGATTTTTAGGAAAGCAAATTGTAAATTTTTTTTACAAGAATCATTTTCTTCTCTGATAAACCTGAACCAGAGGAAGAGGATGCAACCCTGACATGTCTAACTTAGGAAGAAAAGCATGAATAAGTCCTTAAGAAAGGAAATGATTGGTTTTCCTTGGTTTCAAGGGATAGTCACTTACAATTAATGTAGTTTCAGTTCAGCTGTAGGTTTGCCTGTTAATTGGAGATGTGTCTTCTCCTAACTCTCTACGGAGTGGTAAAGAGGATTT
Organism: Laterallus jamaicensis coturniculus; assembly: GCA_022605575.1. Taxonomy (NCBI): domain Eukaryota; kingdom Metazoa; phylum Chordata; class Aves; order Gruiformes; family Rallidae; genus Laterallus; species Laterallus jamaicensis. The sequence continues at coordinate 3,593,304 of JAKCOX010000056.1, forward strand.
TTCTCCGACAGAAGCTTGAAATGATCTGACAGTAACCATTGTTTCTGGCTTACATAGAGCAGATTTATTTTTAACAAAGATAAGCTGGTCCTGAGAGTGCAGTGATAGATATCACAGACCATTTTATTTATATGAAACAAGAATCCATTTTTATAAATTATTACGTATTAAATATATGAGTGTTTGGATAATGTGTCCCTAACCTTGCAACATAAAAACAAAGCATTCGTGTCAAACTCAACTGTCAAATAATCCATACAATACTGTGAAAACCAGATGTAATCAGCTAGCCAAACAAAATGTATCTTGCTTGATTTTATTTCCATTTAAAAAAACCCAAAACAGCCCATACACTCTTCAGAAGAGATAGGTAAGGAAAGAAAGGCAATGGGATGGCCTTGTATGTTAAGGACTGTTTTGATTGTTTAGAGCATAACAGTGGTAATGACACGGTTGAGTGTTTATGAGTAAGAATCAGGGGAAGGCCAACAAAGCAAGTATCATGGTGGGATGTTGTTACAGACCAGTCAATCAAGTTGAATAAGTGAAGTATTTTTAAACCAGCTGATAGAAGTCTCGTGATCTCAAGCACTTGTTCTCATGGGGGACTTCATCTTACCAGCTGTCTGCTGGAAATACAATACAACAGAGAGGAAAAGTCCAGAAGTATCCTAGAGTCTGCAGAAAATAACTTCCTGACACAGCTGGTCTGCAATCCAACTAGGGAAGGCTCCCACTGGGCCTGTTGTTGGTGAACAGGAAAGGAATTGTGGGTGATGTGATAGTTGGAAGCTGTCTTGAACATAGCAATAATGAAAATGAGTTATCAATTCTTGGAGTAGTAAAAAAAGGGGGTGGGGGATGGAGTCAGCAAAACCACCACATTGGATTTCTGAAGGGCAGGCTTTGGCCTGTTTAGGAGAGACTTGGTTGACAGAGGCAATCCTGAGGAAAAAGGAGCCCAGGATGCATCAACATTCTTTAGTTAATTACTATTTTTTCTGTATTAAGACTAGCCCTGGCTGTCCAGGGCTCTGTTCAGACACAAGGATAACCACTGATTTGAGTATAGGACATGGGTCACGTGTTCTCTCCAGAGACAGTACCTACATAGAAGTCTCTTAAGTGACTAGTTCCAGAGAACTGTACGTTGTGCTATTTAAAATCAAAAGAAGGATCTTCTGATGGACTGATGGTAGTAATTACTCCCTCCTCCTTACCCCTTAGTATTACAAGTGAGAGTCTTTGTGAATACTGCATCTTGTATATTTAATCTAATGCTACCTTGAAATTTTAATCAGTCCCACTGTAATCTCTCCATTTTCCACAGCTCCCCTCTTCCCTATCGAGATAAGAAAAACATGGATCTGTGCGAGTAAGTCCAGAGGATGCCACAAAAATGATCAGAGGGCTGGAGCATGTCTTCCATGATGACTGTTGAGAGTTGCTCCTGTTCAGCCTGGAGAAGAGAAGGCTCCAGGGAGACCATATAACAAACTTCCAGTGGTGGAAAGGGCTTACAGGAAAGCTGGAAATGGACTGTTCGCAAGGGCAAGGAGTGACAGGACAACGGATAATGGATATAAACTGCAAGAGGGTAGATTTAGATTAGATATTAGGAAAAAAAAAATCTTCCCTCTTTCACCCTGGCAAAGGCAGAGAAGCTGGGCTGCCCCTGGATCCCTGCTAGGGTCCAAGGCCAGGCTGGAAGGAGCTTTTGGCAACCTGGGATAGCAGTGTGTGTCCCTGTCCATGGCATGGCGTGGGACTAGTTGATCTTTGGGGTCCCTTCCAATCCAAACAGTCTGTGATTCAATAATTCTATTAATATTGTTCACAGGGCTGTTGACATAAATCTTGCAATTACCTTAAACTGGCTGTTTGATGGTACTAACTGCAAGTTTATGTAACAAAAAGAAAATCATCCAAGTGTCTTCTCAGACATTCAGTCAGATTTATCTGGCCACTCAGAGAATATTCAGAAGAGCACAGTCACCTTTTCAATTTATTTTTTAATGTGAAGTGTCATATTATTGATTCTTTAGATTATTGCTTTAAAGGAATTGCTCTCAGTTTGTTTCTTTTTGCCTTCCTTTGAAAGTCTGATATTCTCAAGTGGATAATGATACGACAGGTGCACAGTGTATTTTTATGCATTTTGCAATTACTGAATTGATTTTTGTAAAGAGCTGTTTTTGGAGCAACTGTGCATCAGTTTTGAAATGTATAATATTTATCAGAGATTAGGCTTTAGTTTATTTTTATACATTTCAAGAGACTTGGCAGTAGTAATCTCTACCTCATAAAGGGACCTGCTTGACCCTAATGTTCTCCACATGTTTTGTAGCTCTATCAATCTGCTATTGAACAGGGTTTAGAGAAGGCTTCACCTGCTTTGAGGCCAGAGGCTAGAAAAGGCTAGGTTGTTTGCATTTCTCTTCTCTGGAGCCTTCTGGAAGCCCATATATTTGCTCTGCTTAACAACATGTACAACTTACCTCATGAAGGTGACCTCTTAGCTAAGTAGTTTTACCTGGTGACAAGAGTTAAGCAGAGATGCTGACACCTTTCTAAATGCTACTCCATTTTAGAGGGCAACAGCTTTTTCATGTTCTTTCCTGAGCTCTGGCTGTGAACTGAATTCCAGGATCTAATATTATTGGCCAGAAATAGATATAGAAAACAAATCAGGGAACTTAATACGATTGGACCAGCAGCAGTTTTAGAGCAAGAAATTCATCAAATCACTGTTTAAATCCTTTTGATTTTTATTATTCATTTTTAGGATATGTTCTAGGGAATGAATAGAGATTGAATTCCTGTCACTGTAAGAATACCCCTTTGACTATGATCCCCAATGGGTGAGAGATCTTGTGGAAGGATCTAGACAGATCAGAGCACCAGGCAATCATGAATTTCACAAAATTTTATAAAGGGTCAGATTCTGTACCCAGGATGCAGTGAGGCTGGTCAGAAGTATAAACTGGGAGAGGAGTGGCTGGAGAGCAGCCCTGTAGAAAGGGGTTTGGGAGTGCTGGTGGACCGGAGGCTAAGTGTGAGTCATTAGTGTGCCCCAGTAGCAAGAGGGCAAATTGCATCCTGGGGTTCATCAAACAGAATCAAGAAATTCTTGACAGTGCTGATCTATCTTTAAGAATACAAGTAGAGAAAATATATCTTCAAATACAAGCAGATGTTCAAATATAGGTCATTGCATAGAAATCTGAATATGTATAACCCATTTTACTTGTATTCCTAATATCCCTTTTTGGAAGCTACAATGTGTAAGAAAGAGACAGGGATGACATCATATCATTCTGCTTTTGAAAATCAAGCCACCTGGTGAAGTATCCATTTACATCTAACTAAATACAGTTTCCTGTAAAAATCTGTCAAAGTCTGTGAAATTGCAGTGGGATAATGCTCATGCTCATCATAGCATTGGTCAGCTGGGACTGGAATTGATATGTAGTGTCACTAATGGAACTGTGTAAATTCATGCCAGCTACAGAGCTGCCACATTAAGAACATTGCTTCCTCCTCCCTGAGCACACAGAAGGCACATGTAATGATCAGTTACTTTCCAATAAATTACTCTCATAAGACTTATAGAAACGTTGGTGTTTGTGAATAAAACCCAGAGCAGTTCTGCACAAATATATACGTGAAGAAAGTAAGGAGACAACATTAATTTTTAGAAATCATTAGAGATATAGTATAAGGCAAAAAGTGCAAAGCAAAAGAACGTGACAAGAGGTGTCTTACATTGCAGTGACACAAGCATTGTAATATGATACAGCTTTTGAAGTGTGAAGAGGAAATACCTTTCTTTGCACAATAGAAAAGGTCTGAAAAGATCTATTTACACTGAAAATATTAAGTCAGAAGCATGGACAGTGAGGTGAAGTAATGGGAGCCTAGGAACAAGCAGGTGCATGATTTGGGCTCCCTTACCTCAGTTAGCACCACATGCTCAGCTCCGACACATGTGCACTAGCTATTTACACATATTGCACCAGATGATTCTGCTGCTTGTTTTGAGGAAAGTAATTTGTTCAACTCAATTACTGTAGTCAGCCACTAGATAGTTTAAATTACGTATCATCTGTCTCTTATGCAAAGTTCTCACTTCATTTGTCTCTTTGATTGTTTCAGATGCCACTATGTCTTACAGGAGATAACATAAAAGGCATCAGCCAACTTTTATGAAATTTCACATTTTCTAGTTCTGATGATGTGTAAATTGGACTCCCATTCTGGGAGAGGAAAGGTCATCTTGGGGACAAGATTCTGTCCAATTATTTGGGAGCTCTGTATTAATTTCTTGGGCCTAATAATGGCTGATTACACAGTTTTCATTTCAGATTCTCCAAAGTATCTACAATGATTGCAGTACCCCAGTTCTCTGGTGAAAAAAAAAAAAAAAGGATCTCAACTACGCGTTTAGAAAGAAATGCACATTACAGAACCATTCTGCTTGTGGAAGAATAGATTTTAATGTAGATGAGTAGGTATCCTATTAAATAGAGGTACAGTGGCACCAAGACAGGCTGGAATTTATCCAACTAAGATACGTAGCTTAAAAAGTGAATTTTCCTTAAAAAAAATAAAATGTTGATACAGTTCTATACATCTTTCCAGACATAGTATTAAGTGCTATTTACCATCAGGGCCGAAATACACTCATTTGCACAACCCACTCCCTTAGATGAATTACCTTTTGTCATTATTTAGATAATTAGCCTTGTAATACATAATCTTTATTCTCGCATGAGAGAATGGAGGCACAAAATTGTACTTGCTCTCTCCACAGAAATGCCAGAGTTGCAGTACTTTATATGTTTTCTGCTTTCTGGAGGAATTAATTGGCTTCAATCCAAAGGGAAAGAAATACCATAAACTACAAAGTATTTGTTAGCTTGGGATGAATTTCTCATGCCCTTGGATCACTGACCGTGATGAATCAAGTGGCACAGAACAAGAGATCAATCAAGAACAAGTGCCAGTGAAAGTGAGAGGCATGGCAGACAAAGTGATGTCAATGTCAGAAGATATGTCTGCTGCATGAAACACTAACTCATATTTCACCAAACTCTAAATATGGTGATACCATTTTGAAACTGTTGACTTCACTTGCTTCAGTGAAACTATGAATATCAAGTACCTAACTGGCAAGAATTCTCTGCCTGAATGCAAGCACAGCACCGCAAAGCCAAGCCAAGCCAAGCCTTGCATCCTGTCAGCTGCCTTTAATTGTACATTTCTGGAACACCTAGCTACCATGTGATTTAAAAAAAAATATCTTACAGACATGCAATCTGTGATTATGTTTCTCACTTACCAGATTTGCAATAACATATATTTTGTAAAGTATTCCACAAAAATCTAAGGTACTTATTGCAGACAAAATTAACAATCTCTAAATAATTACTGATTCACAGTTTTGTCATGTGTCAAAGGTAAATTGCTACAGTGGGAAAATGGATAAAAAGAAGATTTCAGAGGGACAGTAATTGCTTACTGTTTGCCTCCCTTAAAAAAAACCAACAAAACAACAAAAGTACACCTAACTTGTTTCAATAAAAGTAAAGTATTACTGGAAGCTTCACTTCTGGCACATTGAGGTACTATATTGGCAAGCAGTGGTATTAGAACAGGGAACTCCAAAGTTAAATTCGTCAGTCTGCATGAGCTAAAGGAAGCTAGCTTTTTAGATTGAGGACTGAAAACATCCCACATAACCAATGGCTGTGGTCTGTGGAAGACATACACAACACTGACATGAAGACATTTTTTTTTTTTAATGTAAATGGGGGAATTGCTATCATTGAAACTAGAGATATTTTTAACAAAGTAAAAAAAATATAATCATCTCATAGATCTTATAAAAAAAGAGGAAACTGAAAAATTCTGCAATACTAGAAACTTGCACCGAATGCAATTGTGGTCAAGAACTTTTCACTTCCATTTCAGCCACCCCTACCAACATTTGAATTTTGGCTATCACACCTATCCTTTAACAACACTGCTTCTCTCCAGTATGGAAGGCATTAAATACCTCCAGGATTCTGCACTTCACCCCAGCAACTATAGAGAAAGTCTGCATATCAAGACCCAGATAATATTTTCAGAAGCTGAAATAATGCAAAAAGGAATTTTAGTCCTATTAACATTATTTCTTCCCATGGAGTTTCCTGCATGATCCTTTCTGGGAAATCCCAGAGTTGCAGGAATCTTGAACACTTAATTAGGTCTTTTACATTAAGGTCTATAATTTTTTAAAAATAAGCAGTTTTTTTTCTTTTGGCATTTCAATTTGGGATGAATTCTCAAAGAGGAAGAATATTGAAGCCCACCCAAAACATGGCCAAGAAGAAGCTGGCTGTACTTCCTCAGCTGCTCAATAATTCAGTAGTTGTAGACAGTAGGCATTCACAGTTTTCTGTTTCAGGAAGTATATGCTGATTTCCCTGATTGCTTAGATTACCAAAAAGTACTACAGACTGTTTTTCCTTGAATCATTATGTCTAGTTGTAACATCTGTACAGAATTTATCTTAGCCTTTATCAGGTCTTAATTTGTTTTTTGAGATGACATGTGCTCTGAAGAAATCCCCAGATAAAGTTCAAAGAATGTGATCACCTTGCTGCACATCATGAATCCTTGTGTCTTAAGTATCTACTAAGATGTATCATTTAATAGCATTAAAACAATATTCTGCATTTGAAGGTCAGAAAGCTTATTATGTACAAATGAAGGCAAGTATTTCCGGTCTCATTTTACAAATGGAAAACAGAAGCAGAGAGCAGTGTACACACACCATATGAAATATGGAAATCAGATAAACGGCTAACACTCTCTGTTCCAGTACAAGTTTTTTGCCATTAGGCAATCAATAGTAACATGTCCCCATTTTCCAGTGCAGGAGAAGAGGAATCTTAGACCAGAACAATATATACATCTACTCTTGCATTATCTGACTTCTACCAGCATATGTATCAACTCCCACAACTACAATACTACTGATTTGCTTTTTACACATCATGCAGCTTAAATTTCTTTTTATTTATAAGTAAATGATACCATCATTAATCACACAGATTTATGTAGTTAAAAACTGAAAATTAAAATACAGCTGCAGATTTATGGCTGTCTGAGGACTTTCAGTTCATTCAAACCTTTTGTGACTTTTCAGTGCCCAAAAGCAAACAAATGGATACACAGTTTTAAAAATATGTATGATCTGAGATGGTGACTATCAAATTAACCAAAAGAAAGACAGACACAACCTCATCTGCCTTTAATAGCTGGCACTTCAGTCAATCTTGTACACTGCATACTTCAATATTGACTACTGGGATTCACAAGAACGTGCTAACAATCTTTGTGAATCAATGTCCATTTCCTGCCAGATTGAAAGACTTGCCAAGTATCCTGATGAGACCAAGAAACTACTATGCTTTGAAAAATACCACCTGGGCACTGAGAACTGTGGCCAGTATCACAGATATTATGAGAGCTTCAGTGTGAAGGCAGCACTGCTGTCCTGCTCTAGTGTGTATCCTGCATGGTACCAAAATTGCCTGGGAGACTGCTGCTGACCCGTTCTACTGTCTCAGCTGCAATGTGCTGTGATTTCTGCATGTGGTTGATATTGGCTCAAAGTTACTGAGCTATAATAGAGCAGCTCAACAGAATCAAAGTTACTGAGATATAATAGAGCAGCTCAACAGAATAGTCTTAGACTTCAAAAGGAGTTTGTCTTTCCAGTGTGACTTCCAAATACTGTATGGAGAAACCTGAGACTGAAAATTAAAGTCCTGGTTTGGAAGATGGCTGCAATAGTGGCTGGCGCTGACCTGCAGTATGGGATTCAACAGATCGCTTCCTGGAAAGATGATTCAAAGTGATTTAAGTATCCTTGGAACGATCGGTATAATAGCAATGGCACCAAACTGTAGGGATACTGACCCCCGTTTTGTCAATGATGAATTAATGATGATGTAAATATTTCACTCCCATTTCAGTGTCCAAAATGCAGCATGCTATAAACTTCCACTTGTGTGAAAAACCTTAGAGAAGTCCCTAAGTACCTTAACACCTCATCATAAGACTCAGCTGGATTCAATGGGAGTGTTCCCCTGGAATATGTGAGGCAGCTGGTCTGCAAAGACTTTCAAACTGCTGCAAAGATGGCCTAAAAGTAAACCATACATGTGTGAGGTGTACAGCAGAAATATCTCTGTGACACCAAGATGCCCACCTGTGGTTAGATTCCAACTACAATGTTAAAAAAAAAAAAAAGTAAACAAATCAACAGATAGAAGGATAAAAAAGAAACATGATGGTTCCAACTGGCTTTCATAGAATTGTAGGAGTTGGGAAGGACCTCAAGAAATCATCAAGTCTACCCCCTGGTAACGGGGTAGTTGGCATGGCAGTGCCAACATATGGTTAAAATGATATAAAAACAATGTCACTGACACAAAGAAAAAATAAATCTCCCTCACTCCTTTTCAGACTATACTTTGCTGTATTGCATTTGGATGGGATGGAGCTAATTGTCTTCAAGGCAGGATGCTGGATCTGCAACTAAACCAGTGTTGATAATGCACCAGTGTTTTGTCTGTTACTGAAGAGAGTTTGCACAGCATCAAGGCTGACTGTTTTTCCCTACTGTGCCCTGCAAGGTAGGCAAAGGGTAGGTGGGAAACTGGGAGGAGACACAGCTGAGACAGTTGATCCAAACTGACCACAGAGATATTCCATATCATATGACATCACACTCAGAAATAAAAGCTCAAGGAGAGCCGGAGGAAGAGCAGACATTCATGGTTATTGCACTTGCAACCTGAGTAACCATTATGTGTGCTGAGGCTTTGTTTTAAGGAAGTGGTAAACAAACTGCTAGAATTCGGGAAGCAGTGAATAAATTCTTAATTTTTATTTATCTGTGAGTGCAGGTTTGCTTCTAGTGTTAAACTGTTACCTTAAGCTACAAGTCTTCTAAACCTGTCCCTTTCTCTCTTTCTTGCAGGAGAGGGGAGTAAGTGGCTCTGTAGGTGTTTAGAAACTTTTGTAACCCAGGCACATTTATCCTGTTAGCTGTTCCTTTCCATAAAGTGTCCGACCCAAAACACACTTCAAATTCTGTTATAATTGTTATAATAATCATTGTAATATTTGCTGGACACAAGATTACTTGATACATACAGAAACAGGAGGAGTTAGAAATCTATGTGCGGTTGAGGTGTTATGACCCTGTGGCAATTACAGAGGCATCTTAGGGCAGTTCACATGACTGGAATGTGGTCATATGGCTATGTCCTTGTTAGGAAAGACAGGCCAACAAGGCAAGGTGGTGGAGTTGCTCTCTATGTAAGAAAAAACTAGAATATATTTAGTTCCAGGAGCAGATAAAATCACATCTGGAATATTATGTCCCGTTCTGGGCCCCTCAGTTCAGAAAGGACAAGGAACTACTTGCAAGAGTCCAGAACAGGGCCACAAAGATGATTATGGGAGTGGAACATCTTCCTTATGATGAAAGACTAAGGGAGCTGCGTCTATGTAGCCTGGAGGAAGCTGAGGGGTGACCTTACCAGTCTATAAGTATGTAAAGGGTGAGTGTCACGAGGACAGAGCCAGGCTCTTATCAGTGATGTCCAATGATAGGACAAGGGCCAAGCTGGAGCACAGGAGGTTCCATAAGGGAAAAAATTGAGAGTGACAGAGCACTGGAACTAATTGTTCAGGGAAGTTGTGGAATTTCATTCTCCAGAGATATTCAGAAGTGGCCTGGACATGTTCTTGTGTGACCTACTCTGGATGAACGTGTTCTGGCAGGGGGGCTGGACTAGATAATCTTTAGAGATCTCTTTCAATCCCTAATGTTCTATGATTCTGTGACCTCTCCAAAACTACAGAACTTACTGGAGTAATTCCTGTATCTTCTCCTCTCTGTGCTTCACCCCACTTAACCATGCATTGTGTTAATTATTTTAGCATATGGATTTGAGTGGGAAGGACAAAAAACGTGAGTCAAAGCATTCCATGCTAATTTCAAAGAGACAGTCAAGAAAAAATACAGATTTCTTTCTTCAACTGCGTAAATTTTCCCTGTTTCCCTACTCTGACCACCTACTCTGATGTTCATGGCCTCCCACACTAAGATGGATTCATTCGGATGGAATTCTCGGTGTAAAAAAAAAAAAAGTCTTGTATTCTTTCTGCTCTACTGCTAAGGTCAGGCAGAGTCTGCATTAAGCTGCCAATTTTCTTTGTGATACGTGAGGCAACACGGAACACAAATTTCATTTCCACTATAACTTCAGCTCTTCTTTTAAATGTTGCAATACTGACAGTAATCACTGAGCTGAAGAGATATGACACAGAAGAAACTGATGGAATAAGTCAGTCCCACCCCATCCTGTTTTCCCATTGCTAAAGTAAACAAATATATATTTGGTTATCAGTTAAGCTAGAGATGGTTCTGAAGATAAGTTTTTAACACTGTGCCAGGGTAGGAAATTAATAAAATGCTACCCCCCTGAAAATAATATAAATATTATAAAATATACAAATTTGTATATAATTTTTATAAATATATAAATTAATATATATATTTAAATTATAGGTATATAAAATAAATTAGAACTATAAATTAGAAATTTAAAATGGGAACAGAATATTATTTCACAATAGATTCTTAATCTAAACTCTTCAACACTGTCATATTCTTGGTAAAATATTTTTAGTAGGAAATACACTTGAAGTATATGAGAAAGATAAAAATAACTTGGAAAGATAGCATGGGTTCCACACACTGTACTAACATAAACACATAGTATTTTACATTTCCCACAATGCTCATAAATTCTACTATATGGTGTAAGGGAGAATCTGCAAGAAAAAATAAGCAAAAGGAAAGAATTAGAACTCAGAAGCAAGTAACTCTATCACCAACCTCTTAATGATTTTTTAGCAGCACATTACACACTAAACCTGAAAAGAATTATTCATGGTATTTGTCTATTGCATTGAACTTGACCCGTGAACCAGAGAAGCCTTTTATTCCCTGACGAATTTTCGTCACAGTCCAAGCTAGTATTCTGTCTACCTAGGTCATTTCCTGAGCAATCATGTCTACTACAGCCTATCTAATCTGTTTCTACTCCACATCCTGCCATATAATGCGACTAAATTAACATCAGTAGTGCCAAAGATATTCCCATGAGTTCCAACCCCGTAAAGTATTCACTGCCTACAATTGTTATCAACTACATTGAAGATACTCAGAGTCAGGAAGGGAACAATTAAAAATTTCTCTGAACAAAAATTTTAATCTCTGCATTTTTTCCTGCTTAAGACAAATACACTTTATTCACAAGGTTATTAATATATTTGAATTACACCACCCTAAAGTATCCCAACATATTAAACTGGTTTGACTAATACTTGAAAGTTAATATACTAGTAGTCATACAGTAGGCACAGTGAAGCTTTAGAAATATATGATGCAGCTTCACAAACTAGTTTGATACATAGTTCTTCTTACAGAAAGACACTGAGGAATAAAGGTTTTCAATCACCAAATAATTTTATTCTTTAAATATACTGTTCCTGTCAATCAGTAGAAACAGTTTTCTCACTGGGTTTTGAAGAGCTTTTTATATTTCTTAGAATAACATGTTGGCACTAAACCCTATTTTCCTTAAAGAGTGAAAATGTGTGTTACTTTAGACTTAAATAAATCTTAGATGACTATGTTTCAACGATACGCATGTTTAAATCTGTTTATAGTCATTGGCATTTTGTTTTGATTTTTCCTCCTACTGCCATTTGTCCACATTTGATTATATGGAGGTGATTGTTTATTGAGAGGCAAGTGTGATAAGCAGCAAAAACAAGGGAATGACAGCAAAGGTATCAGCTGGGTCACAAAAAAAAAAAAAAAGTAGAAATACATATATTTTTGCTTTTCACTTTCGCCTTTTCCCAGATTCTGGAAAAACAGAACTTAATTTTATTTGCTGGTGCTAAATGAAATATATATCTCTACTATCACTGTGATTCACTATTTTATTTGAGATTTTGTTGAGTGAATGGAACTAATTCATTGAAGAGCAGAGAAGAGAGTGACAAATGCTGAGCATCCCATTGATTATCTTAGGTGCTAGGTATTGCTAAGGATGGGGACCACAAACTTCTCTCAGTTCTGTATGATTACAAGAACACCACAGGGGAGAAGCACCTCTTTGCTTTTATATTACTGTTAGATGTGCACAGCCTTGTCCATGGCTGAGGCAAACTTCTACGGCAGCTGAAAAGTTGGGAAAAAAAGGGTGGAGTCAAGGAGTTCTGTCATGTTGATTTTCCAGGTTCCTATTCTGGAACATAGGAAGAGAAACATAGGATAAGAAGTGACAGAGACAGGAGAAAGATCCACTGACTTGACCTCTCTATACTTTTATGGCCACTAGTAGCTGCAGATTTTGGGGTATAACCATGGGCAAGTAGTATCTAGTAGGATAATCACAATTAAAAGGGAACATGACTTTGAAGCATGAACTTTCTGCCTTTTCGTCTCTTTAACCCCTTACCATTGGTTTACTAATTTTTGTCTAGCTTTCAGTTTTCTCTCTCTTTTTCCTATGCCTCTGTTTTTTTCTAATTTCTTCTGCTCTATTTTTAGCTGTTTATTTCCCTGTCACACTGATTGGTTTGTTTCTTTTGTATCTTCTGTTTCACTTTTTTCCTGATGGTTTCTCTACTTGCAAATATCACAACCAATTGTCATTTAGATCATGTTATCTGAAAAAAAAGTGGAAACTTGCATGTAATATCAGACAACTAATAACTTTTAAGTGCATTGGTCAATTTTCACGGAGGACAGATTTTTAAAATCAGTATTTTGACTTCCACTTTTATAAAAACAAATCAGTAAACAGAATACCCACTTAGACTCTGTTATGCAAATTTACAGCTATTAATAGACACCATAAAATCCACTGAAACTACAGTAGGTGAAAGAAAGACATAGGAAACATTTCTGGAGTTCATGGAGGTAACTTGATAACTGTGATAGATTGCTCTTTTTTTCTCCTCTACTCTCATTAGAGAAATAAAGTGTCTCTAGAGCATATCTACAAACATAAGGAGACCTCATGAGGCCTAGGAATACATTCTTTGGCCGTATGCAGCGGCAGATATAGTACAAAGCAGACCTCTGGTGTACAGTGATGAGTGAACAGATGACCCTGTCACCAGGCAGCCCAAGAAAGAATATTCACTGTGTAGAAAATGTCCAATGATTACTTTTCATTTCAAATTGAGAAAGAAATATCATTTTTATTTAAGAAAGTTCCAGAAACTATTTTAGTGGAGGGAAACTTCTGCATGGCGTTCTGCTTGGCTTAGCAAGGTAGAGTTCTGATGATTTGAAAGATTCAAGAATTAAGCAATACTTGCTTTTGAAAGTAAATGTCTGAAACATTGGTACATATTTTGTAAACTGCTAAAGAGGCTTTCCTGTAAAGATGCTGTAGATCCTGTTCAGTAGGCAACAGTTCAGTATAATACTATATGCAGCCATGCAGGTAATAGACTACCAAACTTACTAAAGGAATAATAGGATCTGACAGGTAATATAAATTTTAGCTAGGACTCCTTTATTTTGTGCATATGAAAATGGACAAGAATTACATAACTGATTGATACTTCAATGAGATTTAAAGGAAAGAAAATAGCTCTTCTAATAGCTGTACTCAATGTAAAATAAAGAACCACATGCATCAGTCTCTCAGCTCATTATAGGTTGTTGTTTTTGGGGATTTTTTAAATTAAAAAAAGATAATTAAATTAATTTTTAAAACTTATAATTAACTATATGTGGCTTCAACTTTGGGTCTTCTGAAACAAGTAGTTTAGTTCTTGGGGTTTATCTGAATGCAAAGATAAAACAACTGGGTAACTGAGTTAAAAACATACCTCTTTTGGAGGCCAGAATAACAACAGCCCATGTTCACAGTTCCTGAGATATACACACGCAAAATGCACACATGCTCTTTTGAATACTCTCCACACAACTCGAAACAAAGCCATTTTAGCCAGTGTCTCTAATGGGATCTGGTTAGTGTGAGGGAGATGCCATTAGCAAATCACTGTCATTTGCTCAAAGTGTCTTCCCATGACACCAAGACCTCTGAAACTGGGAATCTGCGCAATGCTATGATAACATTCAATACCAGTCAGCAGGGTTGTGTGAACATCATGAGTCTTCTAGCTTCTAGGGAAAAAAAAAATTAAAGGTTTGCAGGCATAAAAAGAGACTAATTACAGTCAATGAACAAATTAAAAATGGAAGAGGATTACAAGAGAATGGAAGGAAATAAAATGGAAAGTATGGAAGGAAAAATATGAAAGCAGCAACAGAAGGAAAAAAAAAAAAGAGAAAGAGAATCTTTCCTAAATGTGCTTTCAAGAGTGTCCCTAATGGATTTAATCTCATCCAAATTCTAGCAGATAACTTGTGCCAAAAATGCTGCAGATGGCTCAGCTCAGCAGCAGGGATGGTTTGGAAGGGAAACAGTTCCTGTGGCTGCCTCAACAGATTGTTTACAACAAAGATATCGACAGTGCCCACTCATTGTCATGAAACAGTGCTTGTTCCCTTATTTGAGACTTCAATCTGGGCATTTCAAATGGCAGATTTGTGTGTGGTTGAAATCAGGAGGGTCCTTGATGGTTCAGTTCTTGTTGAGGAACAGCCCAGGAGGTTTTCCTTTCTCTTAAAAGCAAGCAGCATGAACGGGACAAGATAAGCAGCATACATTTCACTGAAATCTTCACAGTATAAGTGAACCTGTCTTTCAATAGATTCCACCATGAAACACCACCATTATTTATATAACATTCCATGAGTTCTAATCACTTAACATCAGTGTTCATGCAGAAGAAGTTTAGATGAAGGTCCTCAATCAGTAAAATCTATTTCTATCTGCAGAGCAGAGTGCAAGTGGTGAGTTAGATCTACTTACCTTCCATCTTCACCACTACCCAAAATATACATTAGGGTGGCCATTACTGTTAGGGTGCCACCTCTGTGTGTTTTCAGTTATACAGGAAGTCTTATACTGTAAAGAATACCCTTTAGCTCTGTGTGAGGCAGCATAAATACCTTTTTTTTGTACATGACAAGCAAGTCCAGTCTTGAGAATCTCATAAGCAGTCTGAACATAAAGAAAGATTCAGCAGCAAGTCCTGATGGCTTTTAACACATTTTATAATTTTGAGGATGACAGTATTCCTTCTGCTTAATAATAGGGTTTGAAGACTGTAAATACTTTCCTTGTTCAGATGTATTTGCTCGTTAATGTTCAATACCTATAAGGTATTGTAAATTACTGTAGACCAATTAACCAATGCAACTTTCACCAGCCTGTTGCTTTCAAAGATTATTCCATAATTTGTTCTATCTTGTTTTTAAGCAAATTCTTAAGCATATATACTGGTCTTACTGAGCAAAGGAAGTCAGGCCTGGAAAATCTCATACATCCTCAATTACATATGCTTTAATTCTAAATTTTTGCCACAACTGATTGCCCTAAATTAGGAAATTTTGGTCCCTTTCTTTCTTATTTAAAGAAAAAACAACCAACAGCTAACCAAACAAAAAATATGTATTCTTTTCTTGATATTTATTGTTATAAATATCATAAATTCTCTGTGCCCTATTCCAAAGACAGGGCCCAGCCCACTTCTAGCCTTATCCAAGTGAAAATTTATCTTCTGTAGGAGATGATATGGGAGAAGTTGGATAGATAAACCCATTCACTTTACAGCTGCATTCAGTCCCATTTACATTAAATCACTGTATACATATGCAAGTTTTCCAATAAAGAATCATGGACTACTGCTTAACAGCTGCTGGGGAGAAGGGCTCTGGTTGGGAGACTTCGTCGAGGGACCCTTCCTAAAAGCGGCAGCCTCCGGGCACTGATCTGTGAGAGCAAATAAAGTAACAACATAAAAAAGAGAGACTGCGCGGCACATGCGGTTGCAGCTGTTGCTTCTCGCTGCAACTGCACGCAGCCGCGATTCATCGGGGGCAGCACTAGAGGGTGGCAGCAATAATCCCTTTCCCTACGAGAGGGGCCTCTGGGAGCGCTGCAAACAGGACGGGCAAACAGGGCCCTTCTGATCTGCCACGGCAGTTTGCACAGGCAGGGCAAGCAGGCAGGGTAAGCCCACCCTTCTGGCTCACAGGGTAAACTGAGCAGACCGGCTAGTGCTCACAGGGTATGCAGGTCGAGCCAAGGGATTCCTGTCTGCTCTACGTTCAGACTGTCGAACCATGGTCTCCACCAGGCAGAGAGGTTCCCTTACACATCTGGAGAAACCCGAAACCCCGTTGGATGGCCTAACTAGGGATGCTGCGGTTCAGGTCTCTGGCTGCAGGCCATGCCTGAGTGTGCTGCTGCCAGGGAACAGAGGAAAACACCTCACCTGTGTGAGGTGTGAGCAGGTGGGTGAACTGCTATGCATGGTAGTGGAACTAAAAGAAAAGCTTGAAAGAGTGAAAGCTATCAGGGAATGTGAGCGGGAGATTGACTGGCGGTGTAGCTCCCTGGCATCCCAGAGGGAAGAGTGCCAGGAAGACACCTCAGAACTGAAGACGGTCCCTCTGTCCCGGCCTAGTCAGTTAAATGGGAGTGATCCAAATCCTGATGAGGGTTGGTAGACAGTCCCATCTCGTTGACATAGGCTCTCCCCCTGCCTACCTTCCCCGCTCCCCCAGGTTCCCATAAGCAACAGGTTTGGGGCCCTGGAAGTTAAGGAGGAGGTATGTGAGGGGATGAATGCAGTCTGTCTGCCTCAGAGGAAACAGAAGCCTAGAGTGAAGTGAATGTCTGCACGCCTTGAGACTTCCTCTGTTAAGCGAGAGAGAAGGGTAGTAGTGGTTGGGGGTTCCCTCCTCAGGGGGATGGGGGGCCCCATTTGTAGACCTGACCCTACACGAAGGCAGGTGTGCTGCCTTCCTGGAGCCCAGATCGGTGATAATACCAGAATGCTCCCAGGGCTGATAAGACCCTCTGATTACTATCCACTGTTGATTTTTCAAGCAGGCAGGGATACAATCATGAAGTGTAGCCTGAGTGCTATCAAAAGGGAATTTCATGACCTGGGGCGTTCTGTTGAGGAGCGGGAGCTCAAATAATATTCTCATCTATCCCACTTAGTGGGAAGAGGGGTTCAGAGCTGGTCAGGAGAACCCATGTGTTGAATGAGTTGCTTAAAGACTGGTGTTGGCATAAAAACTTTGGGTTTTTTGACCAAGGGAAGGTGTACTCTGCTCCTGGCATGATTACTGCTGATGGGGTTCACCTGACCCAAACGGGAAAGAGAATCCTTGCCCAGGAGATGGCAGGGCTTATTGATCGGGCTTTAAACTAGTTAGGAACGAGGAAGGGGTTATTAGGGAGTGAGAAGGGGCATTAGGAAGGGGAAAGGGGGCATTAGGAAGGCTGCTGGGGTCAGGCAAGTGCTTCGGGAGACACAACGTGAGTTGACAGTGGAAGAAGGTAAATGCCGGCAGTACAGTGACGGACTTGGGGATGTTGTTCTTTGTGACAGTCGGGAAAATTCTGTGGATTGTCCTGAGGACTCCTAAGTGGAGCCACAATTGCCCTTCCCCTGTAAGAAATCTCGCTGTGATCTGTTGAAGATACCAGCGTCTGCTGCCCCATTAAAATGCCTTTATACAAATGCACGTAGCATGGGAAACAAACAGGAAAATTAGAGATCTTCGTGCAGTTGCGCGGCCACGATCTCATTGCAATCATGGAGACGTGGTGGGACAGCTTGGATGACTGGCACGCTGTCATGGATGGCTATGTGCTTTTCAGGAAAGACAGGCTAGGGACGCGAGGTAGAGGAGTTGCTCTTTATGTCAGAAAGCAGCCGGAATGACTTGAGCTCCACCTGGGGAATGATGAACCATCAATCAAGTGCTTGTGGGTAAGAATCAAGGGTCATGCTAGCATGAGTGACACTGTTGTGGGTGTGTACTCTAGACTCCCTGATCAAGAGGAGCAGGCTGATAGTGCTTTCAATATGCAACTAGAAGTAGCCTCGAGATCCCAGGCGCTTGTCCATATGGGGGACTTCAATTATCCAGATATTTGCTGGGCAAGAAATACAGCCAGTCCTATGCAGTCCAGACAATTTCTGCAATTTCTGCAATGTGTAGAAGACAATTTCCTGCTACAGATGGTACAGGAACCTACAAGGGGAGGGTGGGTGCTGGACCTTGTTCTTACTAACAAGGATGAAATCAGGAAAGAGAGCCAGAAGACCTGCGTGGATGTGCATGGAGCTCATGTTCTTACTAACAAGGATGGGCTTGTTAGGGAGGTGAAGGTTGGGGGCAGCTTAGGACAAAGTGACCATGAAAAGATAGGGTTCAAAATCCTGGGTGGAAGAAGCAAGCTAAAAAGCAGGATAGCTACCCTGAATTTTGGAAGAGCTAACTTTGATCTCCTCTGCAACCTATTAGGAGCTATCCCATGGGCTTTGCTGTTAGAAGGAAAGGGGGCCTGTGAGAGCTGGCTAACATTTAAACAGCACTTCTTCCAAGCACAGGACAGGTGCATCCCTTTAGTAAGAAATCGGGAAAGAGGCAGAAGACATGCATGGATGAGCAGGGAGCTACTGAGTAAACGCAAAGGGAAGCAAAAGGTTTACGAACTGTGGAAACAGGGTCTGAGCACCTGGGAAGAATATAGGGATGTTGTCAGGGCCTGCGGGGATGCGACTAGGGAGGCTAAAGCCAACATGGAAAAGAAACTGGCAAGGGACATAAAGGGCAATAAAAAGAGATTTTTCAGGTATGTGAATAGTAAGAGGATGACCAGGGATAATGTAGGTCCCTTGCTGAATGAGGCGGGTGTCCTGGTAATGGGGGATGATGAGAAAGTGGAGATACTTCTTTGCCTCAGTCTTCACTCCAAAGGCCCCACAGGACCCACAGATCCTGGATGAAAATAGGAGTGTTTGGGGAACGAAGAGCTTTCCTCTAGTTGAGGTAGGGGAGGTCCAGGACCAGCTCAAAAGGACTAACACACACAAATCCATGGGACTGGATGGGATGCATCCACGTGTGCTGAGGGAGCTGGTGGAAGAGATTGCAGAGCCGCTCTCTATCATCTTCAGCAGGTCTTGGAGAACAGGAGAAGTGCCTGAGGATTGGAGGACAGCTAATATCACTCCAGTTTTTAAAAAGGGCAAGAAGGAGGATCCTAGCAACTATAGGCCAGTCAGCTTCACTTCTGTCCCTGGAGAGGTGATGGAAAAGCTTGTTCTGGATGCCATCTCCTAGCAACTGGAAGAGAAGGTCATGAGGAGTAGTCAGCATGGATTCACCAAGGGAAGATCATGCTCGACCAATCTCATAGCCTTCTATGATGTCATCACTGGCTGGGTGGATGGAGGGAGAGCAGTGAATGTCATCTACCTTGACTTCAGCAAGGCTTTCGATACTGTCTCCCATGACATCCTGATAGAAAAGCTGATAGAGTATGGGATAGATGAGTGGACAGTGAGGTGGGTTGAGAACTGGCTGTCGGACCGTGCTCAGAGAGTCGTGATCGGTCGAGCAGAATCTGAATGGAGGCCTGTGACCAGCGGTATTCCCCAGGGCTCAGTGTTGGGTCCAGTCCTGTTTAATATCTTCATTGACGACCTTGATGAGGGAATAGCATCCACCCTCAGCAAGTACGCCGATGATACAAAGCTGGGAGGAGTGGCTGACACGCAGGAACACTGCGCTGCCATCCAGCCAGACCTAGACAGGCTGGAAAGCTGGGCAGGGAGAAACCAGATGAAATTCAACAAAAGCAAGTGTGTAGTCTTGCACCTGGGGAGGAACAACTGCAGGTATCAGTACAGGCTGGGAGTTGACCTGCTGGAGAAGAGCTCTGTGGAGAAGGACCTGGGGGTCCTGGTTGACGACAGGTTGTCTCTGAGCCAGCAGTGTGCCCTGGTGGCTAAGAGAATCAATGGGATCCTGGGGTGTATCTGAAGGGTATCTTGAATATCTCCAGAGAAGGAGACTCCACCACCTCCCTGGGCAGCCTATTCCACTGCTCTGTCACCCTCACTGTGAAAAAGTTCTTGCGCATGTTGGTGCAGAACTTCCTATGCTCCAATTTACAGCCATTATGCAGCCATAATGCATATGGAAATGCAGAATTCAGGTACTATCTAGAGATGTGATAGCTCAGGTGGCAGCATTGAGGGAAAGAACAAGTAACTTGGGGTAACTATGGGTGTTTCTCTGGGTGTAATATCTGTGAACAGTGCCTGAACAAAATAATTCAGAATTCTCAGAGGACTCTCAAGAGAAAACCAGTAAGTAATCTTTTGGTAAGAGCACTAGGAGAGTAGCATATAAGATTTTTGGAATTTGTATTCAGAAAATGATGTGGAAATACTGGGGTGCTCGAATTAAAGATACACATGCTCTGAACAGGAAAATAAGCTTCTACAGGTGAAGTTTCAGATGCTCCATTTATTGAAGAGAAAGAATATCAAGGTGTGAACTGTGTCTATAGGTATTAGAACTATGAGTGTAATTCACTTTACAGCATCCATGGTGTTACAAATTTAGCCAGTGGCTAACAGTGTTCAGTGAGGATTTTTTCTCCATGGATACATAATTGTTGAGAAGTGTTGCTGTGTGCTTTGGACTGTACCACTGTTACTGTTTGGCTGCCTCCTCTACTTTTTTCCCAGCTTTTCACAGACATTTTCACATCAGGTCACAGCTGATCACAGGTCACCAAAAGAATTTTTATGTCATTTTGACGATCAAGATGCTTATGCTTTCACGACTACTGCAAAACAAGAAAGTTTGAGGGTTGGATTGTTTTTTTTTTTCTGGTCAACAAATACATATCCTTTCCTTTTTCTTCATTAACAGTTACTTATTTCCTGCAATTCCCAGGCCTTAAGAATCCAAATTAACTTTTTTCAGAGCATGACTGAATAAAAATTTCTTTTCAGGGGGATGCAGAATTGGGTTTTCATTAATTGTGAATCTGTTTCCTATCCAGCTAAAAAATAAATAAATAAATAAATAAATTAAAAGGCAATAATGTAGTCACAGGAGAAATAGCACCAAAATAAACTCTAAAACCTCTATTTATATTGGGTTTTTGCAGGGGGTACTAGGGGGAGCAGGGGGATGGGACAGTGGGGAAGGAGTTTGGTTTGTTTTAGATACGATCCACAGCATGCACAGGCACTTGAAGACTACTATTTTCAATCTGACTCATACTAAGCAGCAACTTAATCCTCTCCATTCTATTGGTTTGGCTCAGAAGACACTATAAGATTGGACTCTTTCACTTGATCCATTTACGAGGTGTCAAAGAGAAGCACAGCTGTACCTCAGAGTACCCAAACGAGCAAAAAAACACAAACCAAAATCAACCTCCTTAAAAAAACCCAACAAAACAAAAAAAACAAAAAACAAATCTACAGGGAAAGTGTTTGATCAAAGTATGAAGAGTGTTCTACAACACTGAGCTTTGTGGCAGTCCAAAACCAGCATCAACAGTACTTTCCAGCCTCAGTTGCTTTGACCTCAGAGGAATCTCTAGCTTTGCTCTTCACTGTTTTCCAGTTCAGCTTGGACCATATGCTAATTTATCTCCAAGGGATTATCAAAGAGCTGGTGTGGGTTAATTCTCCAGTGTACACTCCATTGTTCTATCTCTGGTTACTGGGGACCCGTTATGAAGATATACTTGAAATTGGTAGGCACAGAATTTTCTTTATCTAGACAGATTAAGAGGTAAAACTAGTCTGAATAAAAAGGCAGATGACCAAATAAATAAAAGAAACTTGGGGGTTTGATCTAATTCCTGGTAGAGAAGTTCCCATGTCACAAAAACTCATTTCTCTTTTCATACATTTTCAAACTTATTTTGTACATGCGATCTTGAAATTAATTTAATGATTCACCTGTAGCTGTAGAAATAAGGCTTGTGCACCACTGACAATAAAAATGAAGGAAATCAATTGGATAAATGCACTTCCCCTAATCAGATCAGACTGAGAAAATCAGACTGAGAAATACATATCTTCTTACTTATCCTCTAATACCCTTACTAGAACCTTTTCTTAATTCCTTATCTTCGATATATATATATACATATATATATATATATATATATATTAAGATCGAATCTTGGGAAGTACTGTATATCTAAATATTATTGAAACCTGTATGATACAACCAAAAAAAAAAAAATTTAAAAATCTTGGGTACATTTGATAATCTCCAATTTTTATTTTTTTTTAAGTTAGCAACATCTGGCAAAGATTTTCTCTAAGATAAAGAAATCCCAACATACTGCAAAAAATATTCATTAGGGTTTTTTTAATTATTTAAAAATTCCTCTTCTTATCTGAAATGAAATTTTAACAGGACAGGGAGCATGAAATTCAATTTGCACTATGATACACCCTTTCTATACATAAGCATGTAGTTCCGTTTAACAGGAATAACAGTAGATCATCTTCACCCTTAAAGAAATGAACTTTAGCTTAGAATAACATTTTCATTTGGCCAAGAAGATGCTTGTAAAGTTAGATCATGGTGCAATTTAATCAGTATTTGAAGGATGTCTACATAATAGTAGATATATACCAGTTGCACAGGCATATCGATCTGTTTGTTCTTTTGTTTGTCACTATGCAACTCCTTAGTTAATTATTACTAATGTTTTTCAGAATGTGCTGAAGTTAATTATCATTATTAGTGCAATGAGTTTGTTAAATATGTCAGTGATGCATGGTCACAGGATTTAAAAGCTCTTTTTTGTATATATTTTGCAACACTGAAAAAATACAGTTAAACCAGGGATCAAAGCTGCGTCAGACCAGGACCATGAGAGTAGTAAGTTCACTGTATGAATGCAGGAGGTAAAATCTGTAAGCAAACCCTGTTCCAAACCCACTACAATTCTTAGGGACTAAACCCTACATCAAGCAATTTGGGATAGGTTTGAGTGGTGCAGAGCTGACCTGATCTGTCATGGAACCAGAGAAAACCAAGTGTCAAAATCCTTTTTTCTTTTTTCATTGAAATTTAACTATCCCTAGAAATGTATAATTTTGGTATGGACTATAATCAAAAGAGAGTCAGTAGAAAAATTACTTTTACTTAACTTCAGTTTAATTCTTGGTACTATCTTAGTTTTAATTTAAACTTGCAGCAGAGTCTATAGCTGTTCTTGACGTCAGACATGACTTACACAAAATAAAAAATTAGCATATCACTCTGAAGACAAAAATAGTTGTTTTCAGAAGTCTTAGAAGGGATAGCTCATTCTAGAGAACCTATACTCCCTAATTACTGAACAGAAATCAATTTCCAAGAAAATTTACGTATAGCTTTATACATTTTAATTAAACATCAATATTATCTGCATGTTCTGAACTCTGGGTTTCGGGATGGTGTTTGTTTGTCCTATGAAACAGTGGCCGAGATTCTTAATTTTTTATTTTTTATTTTTCCCCCGTCATTGATTTTGAAATGTGAGAAGCTTTAATTAACAGTTCTTTAACTACTTACAGTTTACACATCCTTGCTCTGAATTTGGTGGGTGAATTTGGGGGTTTATGTTCTATTACAAATTTTTCTGAATTTTTTACTATACTGATTAGACCAAACAACAGGCTGTCTTCCTGGGTTGTCTACCATTTTGGAGACAGAACAAGAGGCAAGCCTGATAACCCAAAGCAAATACTATGTAAACCCCAAGGTCAAAAGAACATCCATTGCTAGCGTTCTCTTCCTCATTCCTCCCTGTCTAGACATAGAATCACCACACTGAGCAGCTTGTACTGTACATGCAATTTTCAAAGCAAACACCTCAATACATATACTACGAAATGGCACAGTAAGACACAAGGGGGTAGAAAACAGATCAGAATGCCCAAGGGATGTTTATAGGTGAATTACGTCCAGGGCAAAAATAAATCTATCAATTTTGCAGCTTGGTTCTTGAGGAAGAACCAAACTTGGCAAACTTGAATTATTTAATATTGAACAAAATGAGGAATATAAAAGCTTTAATCTTAAAGAGGTTTCTACCCAACAACTTAACTCTAGCTGTTACTGGTTTTATCATGACTTTAAGGGTGGATAAGGGAGAAGGGTAAAGATGACTGGATATTACCAATACAGCATCCCATGTGTTATTTCTCTGTCAAACTCTAAATTGGGAATTGATTTTTCTTGTTTCTTTGGTTTATTTTCTTTTTTTCTGCTTTTTAATCTCTGATCCTTATCCTATCCTAACCTTTTCTTCTACTTGAAGTATGCTTTCCTGGACAGAGTGAATCTAGGTCATGAGGGGAGAACAGTGCTCATCCTGAAGAATGAAAGTAGTCATTCAGGTTTTTATGCTTTTAATCGAGTCTTAATTGATCCTATCTATACAACAGTCAGAAAGAATTAGTAATTTATGGAATGATATAATTTTTTTCGTTTTTTTCTATCAGAATTCTGTATGTTGGACAATAAGAATTCTATTAAAATATTTCATGCCTGTTTCACATTTGAAGGTCATAGCCAGTAAATTATCAACTTCCCATCTCCTTTCTAAGAGTCTAGAGACTCTTAACTCTCAGATGCTGTTTCTTCAATAAAAAGTTTCACTTTTATTTAGACAACAGAAATTTTCATTAATCTCAGATTTATTACTATACACTTCATCCTATTTTTATTTCTCTAGACCACACAGACACTCAAGTCTTCTTCAATAACTATGTGGTAGTCAGCTTTGGAGGTATATCTTGTGTAATCCATAGATTTAAAGGCTTTATTCTTATGAAATAATCAGCTAATAAACTTGTGCTTGTGCTTTAAAACCACTGCCTAATACTCAATAGGAACTGTTACAATTCCTCAGTGTGTATATAAAATTTTATTATGCTATAAATATGACATAGTTTGCAATATTTTTTTGTTTTTCTCATGAATCTTCAAAATGACTCTGCTCTTTTTTTTAAATTTATTTAAATTGTTGGCATCTTTTGGATGCACTCATAGAGAAAAGAAAAAAAATAGTGACATTTTACTGAAAGTTTCAGCTAACATGTCCTGGATTCCTGCTTACCCATGGAAAAGATAATTTGAAATTGCAGAAAGTTACTCTGAGATAACAAAAATTTTCATCTTCTCCATTTTATATACTGATCATAGCATAACATCTGTGCAAGAATTGTTTGCTTGGTTAAGCAATACTAATGGGAAATAGCTTTCACTGGAACATGTACCCCTGAAGTTGAAGCCAAATATAACAAGAAAACAAAGATTATGGATGCAGAATAAAATTATACCTGCTGCCAATATATTTCCATTTTTTTAAAATCTATAACCTTGTCTTGTTGTTTGAAATGGAGATAAAACTTGTTTGATCTATTCAAATACTATAATTTAGTGTAACAGCTTATTTTTCATAAAATTTCTTTGGAATCTAGCCTGGCTGGACATATTATGTTTGTTTTTTGGGTTTTTTTGGGTTTTTTTTATGTTAGGTTTTTTAAGTGTTTGTGGATTTGTTTGTTTGTTTTCTTTTCTTCTTTTGAATTTACACAAGATGTAATCAAATGCTTGGTGTGTGGCCAGCTCAATATACTGCCTTCTGAAAAAAACTCTGCACATTCAAGCAAAGTCTCTTTAAGAATAGAGTATGCTAGTGTTGGTGAGAATAAATCAAAGGTGATAATATCTGGGGAGAAGGAAACATTGTCCAGTGAAAATAATGACTCCCCTGAAGAGATATCATTGTCAGACTCTAGTGTATCTTGCCAGCAGTGGACAGTGATATTAAAATATGCTAGAAATCTACCTTATCGTCTGGGGTGAGACTCAGACGTGCATTCTATAACTGTCCGGGCAGGAGAGGAGACTAACACTGACTGAGCTACAATGGCACTCAGAAAAAAAGTCACAGGATGATGTGAGGAAGAAAACAAAGCAACTGTACACATCCTCCTCACTTTGCACTGTACAGCTGAATTTGTAGTTGGTTTAATTTCTGCTTAAGCACAAGGACCGTCAGGCCAACAAGTTACATCCACACTGTCCAGCAGACCATCACCCCTCACCAAGAGTTAGACTGATGTGACTGCTTGCTGTTAACCTAACAGCAGTAAACAGGCAGCTCTCTCCTCATATACAGTGTAGCTAAGGTTATTTTTATAAAAAAAAAAAAGTCCTATTAAAAGGGCTCATAACATATCATTCTGTAAAAAATTAAGCTGACTCATTGCCCCAGTCACAAATTACAATCTTTTACCAAGCCATGTGCAAGAGGAATTAAATTCCTCATTAAACGATGTTCTTGTTCTGTAAACTTTACATGCCAAATCCACCCCTTCTCCCCAAAAAAGCTGTTCCTCAAACTTACCGCTTTTGCCAACTCCCCCTGCTCCTAGCATCACCACCTTGTACTCTCTGGATCCTGCTGAAGAATTGCTGGAGGAGCTGATAATTTCATTTTCTAGCTCCATCTTGCACAAGGCAGAAGGGAGCAAAAGAGAAGAAAAAGCAACTGGCAGGTGCTCTCTCTGATCTTAAACAACTATAAAAGCTGTGTTTAAAAAAAACCAAAACAACAAAACACAAGCAGAAAGGAAAGGTATAACACAAGAGGTACGATTTATCAGCCTCACACTCGCTGCTGTGCCTGTGTTAGCTGGAGAAGGTCTCATAGCAACCACTTTAACAGCTTCCAATAAAAATCTCTCTCTGCCCCCTCCCAGCTCTGTATCATTCTCTGTGTTTCTCTT
The DNA here is from genome assembly GCA_022605575.1 of Laterallus jamaicensis coturniculus. Classification (NCBI taxonomy): domain Eukaryota; kingdom Metazoa; phylum Chordata; class Aves; order Gruiformes; family Rallidae; genus Laterallus; species Laterallus jamaicensis. Next base: position 3,620,172 of record JAKCOX010000056.1, read on the forward strand.
CCTGGACGGAAGCAGTTTTGTGAGGCTCAAGAGCCATGGTACCTCTGGGTGTTGCTGTGTCGTTGGAATAAAATTGAGCAGAGCCCTCAGAAAAAGAAAATGGATCACATTTATTAATTATGATGCTTGTTATTCCCTGTAGCACTTGCTTGAATCTTAATAGTAAAACAGATCAGGCAGCCTCCTTGACACCTTGGAGTTAAAAATTCGTCCTATGTTCATGAAGTTTGCTAGATTTACAATTAATACTATAAAAAGTGAACTAAGCAACAACTCCTAAGGGTCTCTGTTCCTTGTGAAGCTTACTGAAAGGCAAAGAAGTTTTCTAAGGTGTTTTTGCCCCCAGATCAATTGCCTTTTAGTTCAGTTTGCATCAATTATTTTCAGAAATTAAAAAGGCATTTTGGAAAAAAGGTTTATTTGCCTTTGTGTTGTTTTTTTTTTCCCCATACATAATTTCAGAAAGAGATTGGAACTGAAGGAAGTGGGGAAGATCTATTCATACAGAAAACAGCATCGTAAGCAAAGAAGAAAAACAATTTTTTATAAGTATTTCTTACTAAAATCAAACAATTTATCAAAAAAACATGGTCATCCCAAATAAATAAAGAAGAAAAAAGAAAAAAGTTTGTAACTTATATCCAGTGTGAAAACCTCTCCTTAGAAATATTCAGGAAAAACTTATAGCAAAAGACCACAGAATTTTATTGATTTCTGATTATATCTTTAACAGATCTAGCATATTATATGAATGTGGTACATAATAAGATACCCACCCAACTTTGACTGGCATGCCATATTTTGAGGGACCAAAGAGCATCTACTGAAGAAGGAGTGGAAAGACAAAAAATTTGTTCTCATTTGAAAAGTGCTGAGCTTTCATGACAGCTGGAACTGTTAAGGAGACAGGGAAATGGAAGCAGGAGAGGCAACAAGTAAACTGTCCTGGAAGCCACATACCTTCATCTGTCCATTCTTCTAATTATTTCCAAAAGAGCGAGCGTGGCATCACACATGATTACAGAATTAAAAATTGAAAGGCAAAGAAAGAAAAATCATAGCCTGATTAATGACATGATTTAAGGAAAGTTAGTAAGAAGGGGAAAAGGTATAAAAGATCACATGTATGAAAGACAGTTTAAAAGACTAACAAAATACATGATTAAAGAGATATATAGGTATGATACTGGAATTATAATGAGAATAGAAAAGGTGAACAAAATATGAATACCCATTTTCTCTCCAAATAGAAAAGTTAGGAAACATCAAATGGAACACAGTACCAAAACAATTACACTTAAAGAACTTATAACCACTTTATGTTTTCGCCAGTAGAAATGAACTTCTAATGAAGAATTAAAAAACGAAAAATAGTGAGAAATACAAAATACATTGTAGACTATTAATGTCACCACCACTTGCTGTAGAAGTACTCAAGACTCACACCAACAGATCCTGTGAAAACACTGAAGAAGCATATTATGACTGTCTATTTTAGGTCACACAGAAAAAGAGAGCAGAGGGAAAAACGCTGTCTTCTGAGAACTCCTCCAGAGTTGCGATTTGCTACTGTTGTCCTACAAGATTCCGGTAACAGTTGTGCTGCAAGCAGCTTTGTACTGTCAGGGTTAGTCAGCTGTGTTGATGCCTGAATGTAAACCTCAAAATTCCGAAGGATTTGGTCATCAGTGCATGAAAAATATGACTTAAACAGGAAATTCTGAAAGCAATAATGTGATGTCTAAATATTGGATTTCAGCAGAAAGAGACAGGTAGGTCAGTAAATCCCTGTTGTGACTAGAATTCTGTTTTCATTTAAATAATTCTCAAGTGCTCAGCAGTGACATATTAGGTAAAACTAGTAATGATACCCAAACGACTCCTTAGCACATCTGGGTTTTCCTGATAATCTCCCATTAACACAGCAAACTCCTCCTCAGGAGCATTTAACCCCATAACTGGCAGTAGCATTGGCTGATATTGAAACATCAGAAAAATTAGTCATTTTTGTTGTGACCCAAAAGACAAGCTAAGAAAAAAATTCAAAATATATTATTGAAAATGATAGATAAGAATTAGTCAGATATTTTCCAGACACTGGTGTTTGCCAGAGAAATGTGCAAGTTATTTTTTTCTTTCTTTTAGAGATGGAGAGTGAAGAAGAAATATAAGAAACATAAGAGGCTATGAGAGGGAATGATGTTAGACCAGGAAGCAAAATAAGACAGAATTAAATGGAAAGATACTTCTTCATCATTCAATAAATCTAAAAAAAATGAAGACTGTTTCTTGGGGTTTTTTCACATGTGAAAGACTAGAATTCAAGATTTTTATCTGTTGATTAAGGTTTAACACTTTAAAATAGTTGTTCTGAAGACAGATTAATGCTTAGTAATTCAACATTTTAATAAGAATTATTATATTATGTAAACACTTGGACAAACATAACTTTCACAAAGACTTGTTCAGAGTTTGGAAAGGTGATACTATATTCCCCTTTATAACACAGGGCTTGCTCTAACTCGTTTTTGTCATAACTTCCTACTGACAAACAGCCTACTCCTCCCTAATTTCATTCAAGCTAGCAGTGGATGAAAAGTATTTAGCTTTATTCCCATATTGGATAACATCACTTAGTCTTCCTTTTCCCACATGAGCAGAAAAGTATGAGTTTTAACTTCCAGTCTGGTGTCCACAAAATTAATACTGAGAAGATTATAAATCAGTCAGGTTGAAACACTGAATAACTTACATTATCAGTAAAAATCATCACTGTAAATTCTTTATGGATGACAGGGAGAAACAATACAAAATACAACTATTGAACCTGAGATATTAAAGGTTTTACAATGAGTAACACAACAAATTCTGACCCTTCTTTTGTCTATTTTTTTTACTGCTTTAAGGACACAATAATCATGATGCAAATTCATGGAAAATGGTCCTTGGGAAAACAAGAGCAACAGCAAAGGTGGATGAAAAGCTTGGGGTTACTAGCCTATAATGAATCATTTATTTGAGAATTTCTTACTCTATTGTTGATTACATATTGCTTATGACCATAGAGTAAATCTGCTGATTTTTTGGGAGTATTTTTTTTTAATTTGCTATCCAATTTCAATCTAAAATACAGCAGTCAACAAAAAGCACTCAGTATACCAAACCTACTAACTTCTTTGCTTGAATTCATATTTTGACAGTTAATATTGGGATATCTCTGTGCTTGAATCTTTAAGGATGCTTAGGTCTTAAGCAAAAGAACATATATAGAGGTATGTTGGAAGTAAATGAACTTTTTCTAGAGAAAAAAATATCATTATAAAACATTCTGTATTCATCCTACATGCCCACTTGCTCTGGGGTTGTTGAATAAAATAATGAGATGTTAATACAACATGTAAATGTTCTGAAATTGTTTCCTAGAGCACTTTATGTTGAGGAGATTTTATCAATTAACCTGGATGAATATTCTTGTCATTAAGCAGGGAGCTCATGAGTTTAAAAACTTGAATTGCAAGCAAAATGCAAATCTTGACTGATTTGTGCTCCAGTAAGTGATGAGTTTAAAGGCATGTGAACCTTTTAATAATAATGGAATATGGATGAAGCTATGCTATTATGGAAACACTGGCCACTCTTTTGTCCCTCATGTTTACATATTAGGCACAGCAGAGAGAGGAAACGTAAAATCATTCTTCATAAAAAGGCCCATAAGACCACCTTGCTGGATTGCTGAAGTGCCGCTATGACAAGAAAAGAGTGTTGGTACAGAAATCACTTCACAGTGTTGGAGAAGTGATCCAATCTTCTTGCAAGAAAAAATGCATTTGGCACGCTAGCTTAACTTGATAAATTGTGAGTAAAGCTAGTATAATGAAATAACTGTTAGGGGACTTAAACATTTTTAAATTTTACATTAATACATTTAACTTATTCATTCTTAAATAAGATAAGCACCTCAATCATACTACAGAAGCATCTTCACATTTTTTGGAATTCAGATTCCTACTGCAAGTACCAAGTGGTTCCATCACCTAGGTGCCACTTGCACCCCATCCTTTTTCTATTCTCCAAATTACTCATCAGCAGGATGATTCAGTGTGTCACACATAGTATAAGTGATGGGATACATGACCACCTCCAGCCTTAAGATGGCTTTTCAGGTCAAGCTAATGACATGTATGTTCTTTGTTTATTTCTGTCTCTAGTGTCAGACAGCATACTGTCTCCTGCAGTATGCCGCAATGAATTTTAATCTAAGCTTTATTAGTACATTGAGTGTCAAAAGCAAATTAAAGAAAAAAAAAGATGCAAGAATTACTTTTAACATAAAATGTGAAACAACTTCAGAGTCCATAGGGTAAAAAACCATTGTGGTCTTGTCAAAGAAGGGAGATTTGCAGTGAGCAACATCTTCCCTTTGCTTATTCCAGGTCAAGTAACACAACAAATAATGTACCTACTGCACAAGGGTTTGAGGAATAGAGGCAGCTTATCATATTCATGAGAATACTGAAATAGCGTTAATTTAAAAATTCTTAGAAGTGACTACTCTAACTTCTTATACAATAGAAACACTGAAGGTCATGTCCTAGGCTCTGTCAATGGGAAAAGCTATTTTCTCTGGGTTTCCAATAAGGTTTCAAAAATGATTTATGGTCTTACTGTCAAGAAGTACTAATGGTTGCAGGTCATTTATGGATTTCTGTTGAATTTTAATTACATTTATAGATAAGACTTTTATACTTTCAAATGCAACACTGATATTCAGAATGTGCAAATCTTAAAGATCTCAATGTCTTAACTCCACATAGACATTCTCTGTGAGCATGAATATATGTTTATTCTAAAGTCATTCACCTTCCTGTGGTTTTGCCAAGAAGGAAAATTATAAGCAAAAATATATGAAATACTGTAAAAAGAGAGTTAGAAGAGCTCTGAAGGTGTTGTCTTTGTCATCCCTACCCAACTCCATAAATAGTTGCTTAATCTTACTTTAAAATCTTTCTGATAGAGAGATTATCCTTTTTTTCAAGCACTGAAAAAAATCACCTCATTTTCCTATTAAAATCATCTTTGAAACAAAAATATCCTTTATTACACAATAATATCACTCCTTATCCAACCAGCTACAACTATTATGAAATACTGAACATAAATCTTGGTTGATGTGTTTGCCAAGCCACTCTCCATGAAATTTGAAAAGTCATGGTGGTCAGGCATAGTCCCTAGTGACTGGAAGAGAGGAAACATCATGGCCATCTTTAAAAAGTGCAGGAAGGAGGACCGTGGGAATTACTGACCTGGCAGTTTCACGTCTGGGCCTGGGAAGATCGAGGAAGCCTCTAAGAAGTTATACTGAGGCTCATGGAATACCGAGAGGTGATTTGAGACAGCCAGTAAGAGCAAGTCCTTGCTGACTAGTCTAGTGGCTTTCTACAGTGGAGTAGCTGCAACAGCGGGCAAGGGAAGAGCTACAGATGTCATCCATCTGGATTTCTGCAAGGCCTTTGTCACGGTCCCCAGCAAAATCCTTCTCTCAAAGTTGCAAAGATATGGATTTGGCGGGTGGACTGTTCAGTGGATGAGGAAATGTCTGGATGGTCGCATCCAAAGGGTGGTGGTCAAGGCTTGAAGTCCAGATGGAAGACAGTGACAAGCAGAGTTCCTCAAGGGTCGTTTCTGGGACTGGCACTGTTTCATATCTTTATTAATAATATTGACAGCAGGATTGAGTGCACTCTCGGCAAGTTTACTGATGACACCAAGCTGAGTGGTAAGGTTAATGCGACAGAGGGACAGGATGCTATCCAGAGGGACCTGGAGATGTTGGAGAAGTCCACGAGGTTCAACAAAGCTAAGTGCAGAGTCCTGCACTTGGGTTGGAACAATCCCTGTTATCCATACAGTTTAGGAGATGATGTGCTAGAAAACAGCCCTGAGGAAAAGGACTTGGGAGTACACATAGATAAGCTGGACATGAGCCAACAATGTTCATCTGCAGCTCAGAAGGCCAACTACATCCTGGGGTGCATCAAAGGAGCATTGAGGAAATTGATTCTGCTCCTCTACTATGCTCTCATGAGACCTCACCTGGATTACTGTGTCCAGCTTTGGAGCCCTCAACACAAGAAGGGCATGGACCTGTTGGTCCACCACCAGAGGAGGGCCACAGAAATGATGAAAGAGCTGGAGCATCTCTCCTATGAAAACAGGCTGGGACAGTTGGGCTTGTTCAGCTTGGAGAAAAGAAAACTCTGAGGGGGACCATATAGCAGCCTTCCAATACCTGAAAGGTACCTATAAGAAAGTTGAGGAAGGACTGTTCATAATTATATCACAAGGGGTGATGGTTTTAAACTAGAAAAGGGGAGATTTAGGTTGGATATTAGGGGAAAAAAATCTTCAATATGAGGGTGATAGATCACTGTAACAGGTTTCTCAGTGAGGTGTTGGAGACCCCATCCCTGGACCCATTCAAGGTCAGGCTTGATGGGGCTCTGAAGCTACCTGATCTAGGAAAGATGTCTGTGCTCAGTGCAGGGGGATTGGACTAGATGACCTCTAAAGGTCCTTTCTCTAACACCTATTTAAATTGTGATTTAGAGAATCACATGAACATGATCAATATAGACATTTTTTGTTCTCAGCCTTTCTGTGTCTTCTTATTCTTTCATGTTTCCTTCTTTCCACCAGAAAGATAATTCTATTGATCCTCTTACACAGATAAATTTTAATTTTCTTTGCTTCTTGCATTCCCAAGGAGGGTTTCCCCATTGCCTGTTTTGAAGTGTACGTCCAAAATCTGGCCACATTGTTTCAAAGCTTGATAGAATACGTATTTATACCTACTGCCAGTGCATTTCAAGCCTGGAAGAGTTATAATAAATACAGGCAATCAACAATAACACATGTAAAATTTTAAAAATTTCTAATCTTTATTTGAATTCTCTAAGTGATAAATAATAATAATCTACTGGGATCATGCCACATTCTGACTTGGAGTATTTTGCTACCCTTTTTAAAGTCACCCTTGTCATATTGATTTATTGAAAATGAAGACTATTTCAATTTTGATTGATACAAAAAAGAAGATTCTTTTATTCTGACTGTGACCTTAAAGATGTTTATATATGATAGTGCATGCATCCCGAAAGTCCTGGCATTTGAAAACAGCTGATCTTCATTTGAAGCATGTGAATTTTAACACTGACCTGTGTCAAATGGTATATTAGTAAAAAAAATCAAAAAAACCAACCAACCAAACAAAAAAGTCACATTGTCAAAAATAAGAAAATAAACAAACCCAGAAAAATCACCAAAATGTGGTAGACAGACTCTTGAATTTGATCTGCTATCAGACAGGAAATGGGTCTGAAAATGAAAATACTGAACTCTTTCAGGAGTTAAACTCACAAAGTGATGATTTTCTTACACCTCTCAGAAGCATAATGAGATCACGAAAAGTATTCTCTTCAAATGTCTACCCACAGACATCCCTCTGTCTGCTTAGCAAAGTATTCACTGTATTCCTATAAACATAGTAAAAATAGACCCTGAAGTGAGGCAAAACCCCCTAAAACCTGCACTTTTTCAGTGACATAGCATCCTTACCAAATCTTTGGGTGATTACAAAGAAAAGTCTAAATCTGTTATTTACCACACTACATTATTAAAGAAAATAAATAGAACAATAAAGCATGTAGCTCAATCAAACATTTCAGGTTTCCATGAAGGGTTTTCAACAATGACTTTATAGTCAAATATCTTCTTCTCTAAGGAAGGCAGATTTCTCTTCAGAAGGAGAACACAACTTTCAAAATTCTGGTTCATGGGTCATCTGTACAGGCCACAGTCAATAAAGTTTGTAGAAAGGACTTAGAGGGTTTAAGGAAAGCTTAATCCCCTTATGTTTGTTTAACTTAGAAAACTCATAAATGGGACAAGCCCTGTGAAGTTTGAAAGTTAGGTAAACTGCTTCCTGAACCATATAATCAACAAATTTCCATGTAGGCACACTGCTGACATGCTCATTTTACACTCGAATGATCTTCCACGATTTCTCTCTGTTTACAAAAGTTATTTTGCATTTCTATTCCCGTTAACCTGGTCTGACTCTAAACAGTCTGGACCTGAACAGAAGGTGTTAGTGCTTTCAGCTATAGCTATCTGGAAATGGAATCACTTCATGAAAGAAAAAAAAACCAACTTGCTGGTAGTGCTTTACCTGGTTCATCTTTACTTGATGTCGAAGTGTCTCAAATAGGTAGGTTTATTTGAAAACAATCCAAACGTATTTTTTCCAGTAGAAATATCTTTCAGCTTCTCAAGTTTGTACTTTCATTCTCACCTTAATAAATAAAGACTTGCATACTCTAACGGTACTAGAATGAACTGCCTCCTCTCTTCTATCAGACCTGGAAAAGATAATTTTCTTTCTGTGTTGTAACAGGCCTTTCATTTTTCTGTAAGTTCCTGAAAAACATACTGATACTTTCTTTTTCCTTGTGAAAAACATCTTTTATGATTACATTATTTAAAGTATTAGTAAAACATATACCTCTCAATAACAGTATGGTAACTTGTGCTCTTAACGGAAGGCCCACGTTTTGATCAGTATTTCCAAAAAATCTCTCTCAGCATCTTAATCATCAGATGAGTATGGCTTCAGCTGAAATAGAGTTAATTTTCTTCCTAGAAGCAACTATAGGGTTGTGTTTTGGATTTAATATGAGCATTAAGTTGGTTGGTAATACACCAGAAGTTTTTAGTTGTTGCTGGGTGGTTTTAGTGTCTACAGTAAGTCAAGAACTCTTCCGCTTCTCACACCATGCCAGATGCACAAGAAGCTAGGAAGGCCCAGCCAGAACAGTTGACCAGGACAGGCCAGAGAGATATGCCGTACCATGTAATGTCATGCTCCGCATGTAACTGAGGAAGCCAGACAGAAGGCAGGATCGTTGCTAAGAAGCAGACTGGGAATCACTTGCACATGAGCAAATTCTCATGTGAGCATTTGCATGTCACCACTACTACCACCACCACCACCCACCCCACCCCACCCTTATTACTGTGTCTGTTGTTATTCTGGTTTTAGCCTATTAAACTGTCTTTATTTCAACCCACAAGGGGTTTTTTTCCATTCTCCTCCCTGTCCCCTTGGCTGGAGAGGGGTGAGTGAGCATCTTTCTTTGGGTTGCTCAGTTATGGGCTGGAGTTAAACCATGACACCATGGCTTTAATAAAATGTTTCCTGTCAGCTGTCAATAGTCACTACAGCATTTAAACCCCTTATATGCTCCACAATCTTGGTGACAATCATTGGCTCTAACAGGAAAATCTGTTAAAATATGTAAGTTTAAAATTGAAGGTTTACTTCTCTATCCTTTTGTGGGTTTTGTTTGTTTGTTTTTTGCTGTTTTGTAGTGGGGTTATTTTTGTTTTTTTAAACAACAGTGGAAGAAGAAAGCTCTTTCATGACAATCACTCCTTTTGATTACACCAAAACCAGATTATCCTCTACCCTGAAGAGAACATTCTCACTTTATTAAATCAGCTTCTCTCTTACAATAAAGACCATAGCTATGTTTTATTTCTTTACTTCTTCTTTTTTGTTTTTTTTACATAAAAGAACAGATATTATGGTTTGTAGAAAGAAGTCTAGTTCCAAGTTTGCCTGAAGCAAATAGTGTCTAGATTTATCATGCAGCTCATTAAATACAGTTCAATTCTTTATGAATTAAGTGAGATTTCTTTGTGAAATACTGCCTCAGAAAACAAGGTAGCAAAAAAAGAAATAGAATAATACCATGATAAGAATTAATTCACTGTAAAGATGGAGATACGGTACCAACACTTAAAATACACTTATTGGTAAGTAAGAAAGATATTATTCCTTTGCAGTTATTGTAATTGCTTCATAACTAGTGACATGACTTAACAATTTCTTAATTATTTTTGACAACTTTTTCATTTGCTATTAAGAACATAAATTTATCTGATTGTGTAGAAAGTGTCACTGGCAATAGCTGTCTTACATAATCACATCAGTGAGTTAAAGTAAGTTTGATTACAATTTTTATATTGTATTCATCTCCACTCACAGTTACACAGGCATCATTGAATTTTTTTCAACATAAACTTTGCCTTTTACTTTGAAAAACAGAATGACCGCAATTTTGGTCTTATTTTTTAACAGTCTTCCTTCTCCCAGCTCCTCTGACTCATTTCTCTAGTGTCTTTAGCTACCTCCAGCGGATTTTTGTCTAACATGACACCTGTAGCATGTCCCTTACACCTGCTGAATGCTGAATACTCACCTTTCCATAGTTTTTCAGGTGTTTTTTCTTCTAGTTGTGCTCTATGCCAGCATTCATTTCTATGATAAAATGACAGGATTATCTCATTTAAAACTTGAAATAAAGCCTATTCACACAATGAGGTACTACACAATTTTATTCTAAATAAAGGAAGTTTTAATGGCCAAACTCACACATGGATTTGAGAAAGCCCTCCGGAGAAAGTTCTGTCCCTGACTCCTCAAAATCCTGAAGAAAACATTCCCAAAGTAAATCTGGAATACTGAATTTGCCTGCCTGCATTTCTTTTTCTTCTCATGTATATGTAATAGCGATTCATCTGGCAGGTATCAGCCATGAACCATGCAAAAGAATCTTCCAATTGCAGCAGAAATGCACTATAATGAGTCTCATAAAAATCACTAAGTCTGACATTGGAAGGACATTGGGAATATTAAAATTGAGATTCAGGTGTCTGGAGAGCATGGGTGCACATTACCATACATTTCCCTAAGCCTGTAAACTATTCTTGTCCTACTGCAATTTGCACAGTATAGCAATTAATTGTGGATTATCTTTATAGGATAACGGTGAGTGTAATCAGTCAAATTTAATTGACAACCCACTGGAACTTAAGGAGATTTGATATTCTAGAGTTCTGAATCTTTGGAAACCTCAAATTAAAGGCAGGCAATTAAGACTGATACTGTCAAAGACTGTCCAATTAATCACAATTTGTTTACCAATGCATTTTACAAGATAACAATTCCCTTGCATCCTGTTGCACCTAAGACAACAATGTCAGATAGATGTTTTCTTACCCCTTTTTATTTTTTAGATGAGCTTTAATTTTCTTTCCTAAGCCACTGGCAACATGAATAGTTCCTTATGACTTGCAGGTTTTTTTCATTTGTGTGTAAATTTTCAACTATTGATATTTTCTTTTTTAACATACTATTATTTTAGACAGATATCATATATGGTCATTATAAAATTTCTTTCACAAAACTTTCTAGTGTTCTATCCACAGAATCTTATCCAGTTCATGACTGAAAATGCATCTTTATTTCATTTAGTATCCTGTCATTTGTTTGCACAGAATTCACTGAAGCATGAAGTAAAAAGACATTCAATTTGCCTTCTCTGTGTTACTTTCCTCAGTCTTTGGGCAGGATTAGTCAGCAACCGAGATTTCAGAAGCAAAAATCAAGATTTTCTTTCGTTTTCATGATCTTTGGATGTGGTTTATGTGAAGTACGAATAATTGTAATCCAGGAAAACTGGAAGTGAAGTCTGAGTTGCACAGTCCTTCAAATTGCCTGGGCTTCTCCCATATACTTACTTTTGTTCAAATTGATGAATAGTGACAGAGATCATTCTGATGAATTAATATCTTCAAGAAAAAAAAATTTTGCTTCTTCTAAATCATTCATAATCACAGGAGATTTTTGCACCGATGTCTCAATGTACACTTCAAATTATTTTGTGAGATGAGCGTGTTCTAGTGTGTGTTTGCATGTACGTAGTTCTAGTGTGGGAAAAGATGATTGTGGATCCTCAAATATTTATTGAAACTAGGAGGTTTTCTCAGAAGGTATTGTACAGCTGACAATTATAATTTTCAGAATGTTTATTTTAATTTTTTCTCTTTAATTTTTATTCAAACTAAAGCAAGTCTGTACTTGCAATGGTGAAATTTGAATATTATTATGAGAATAGTACTTCTTTGGATTTCTACTATTTTTCCCTTTGGTATTCAGAGAGTAGCCTTCCTGAGAAGGACCTGGGGGTTCTGGAAGATGAGAAACCTAATATGAGCCAGCAGTGTGCTCTTGCAGCTTGCAAGGCCAATGGGATCTTGGGCTCCATCAGAAGAGGGATGGCCAGCCGGGACAGGGAGGTGATTGTTCCTCTCTACTCTGCCCTCGTGAAGACCCATCTGGAGTCCTATGTCCAGATCTGGGGCTCCCAATACAAGAAACATGTAGAACTGTTGGAGAGGTTTCAGAGGAGGGCCACGAAGATGATTAGAAGGCTGGAGCACCTGCCCTACAAATAGAGGCTGAGGGAGCTGGGCTTGGGAGAAGAGAAGGCTGCGGGGTACCTCATTGCAGCCTGCCAGTACCTGAAGGGAGCATATAAACAGGAGGAGATTCAACTTTTTGAAAGGATAGACAATGGTAGGACAAGGGGGAATGGATGAAAGGTAAAGGACGGAAGGTTTAGGTTAGATATTAGGGGGAAGTTTTTTACGGAAAGAGTGGTGAGGTCCTGGAACAGGCTGCCCAGAGAAGTAGTGAATGTCCCATCCCTGAAGTGTTCAAGGCCATGTTGGATTGGGCCCTGGGCAACCTTGTGTAGATCCAGGCCTGAGGTTGGTGGCCCTGCCTGTGGCAGGGGGGTTGGAGCTCTATGATCCTTGCGGTCCCTTCCCACCCATGCCATTCTGTGATTCTATGAATGAGTTAAAAGGTAAAGTGAGTCAAAGACTGAATCAGCACCCCCCTCCTCTGGCACCCCCCCAAACAACTACAAAAAACCAGAAACCCATCCTCAACCCCCCCCCAAACCAAAAAACCCAAAACTTTTTAAAGCTAGAGAAGTATTTTATAGGTCCAGGACCTGTTGTACTTGTGTCACACCTCTATTTTCCCATTTTGCTGTCAAGTGGGGCACAGGTTTTGTTCACTTTGAAGTTTTACATTATTCTGAACCCTTGCAGGCTCAGTGTCTCACTACACTTTCAGAACCACAGTCTTAAAGATGATATGCTCATAACAACTTTCAGATCTTCATTAATCTGAGGCAAATGCATTTCCTGATCTCACATTCCAGCAAAATGCTTAGAGAGGACTTTGCAGGAGACCAAGAATGAACTGTTTTACTTGCTAAATTGAGATGTTTGGGGAAATGAAGTAAGATACCTGCAGTTGGTACACTTCTGCATACCTTCATGGTTCATTAATTAACAATGAGATAGAATCCAAGTTGCACGTGTATTTCTAGGATGAGGGCCTTACAATATTCCCCGTTAAGATAGTATTCTTTTCGTAAGTCATCCTAAGTGATAGAAGAGTGAAGAGAGAGAGGCAGGCTGATCACCTGTAGGCCTGCGACATCATGGGTCTGCACAATTGATTGTGTAGAACCAGCAACTGCCAAGACCTAGACGAGAGACAAATTTTTGATGAAAGCCAATTCCTAATCTGCAGATATTATGCTTTTGTAAACATGACATAATCCAGTTTTGACAACAAAATGCCATGAAGCTTACAGTTTTCCCGTTGGTAAATGGTTAAAAAAATGGACATGACATTTATCTGAATTTACCAGGGATCACTTACATGATTTTTCTACTTCAGCTTATTTATTTTAGCAATGTGAAGTGCCTGTCTTGTGCTTTTATGCTTCTTCTACATTCTGTCCCTCTGTATTTAATAATAATTTTGTCTTTTGCTCTTGTTTTCCATGTCACCGAATGTACTTGTTTCTCTTATCGTACTACCAAACTAGCACACAAAGAAGAAATATTTGGGGTTTTTGTAGGTTGAAATTACCTTACTTATCCTGAAGTTCATAGGAAGAATGACATTGCATTGATTTTTGATCCTATCTGAATTGAATAAGTGTTTTCCTTTGTTTAATATAATAGACTAAATGGGGTTCAATAATGAATGCCTTTAAAAAAAGTCTTTAAAGGTAAATTCAGACTTACATGCCAGTTTGGACTAGGAGTGTGCTTTTGAAGAAAATTAGTTGACTGCCCTGAGTAATATGTTTAGTAAGGATGTTTGGTTCATAGCATTGGCTGATTCACTCCAGATCACTCTTTTGGACTGCATACTCATGAGTGACGTTGCTGTCACTTCAAAGAGCTAAGAAGGAAAGAAAGCAGGGAAAGACAGTGAAGTGTAATGAGTTTTTTGGAGGTAATTAATAATCAGATGTGTGTTTTGTTTGTTTTTTTTTTCTTCTGACCACAGCCTTTGGATTTTCATGAATTGCAAAGGATTAGCAGACAAAGCTGGGAAAAGAGATAACATAAAAATGGATCTGTGTGTAGAGATGGCAGTTTTGGGTACAACAGCTCCAGCTCCAGCAGTTCCGTATGAAGTGTTGATAGGGGTACAATTCCAGAAAAAGTTTTTAATATTCTTCAGAAAAAGGAAAATTACAATATGTGAATTGTATTATTGGTTTAAATAATAGTTGTGCTTCAGAGGTCTTTTTTAAGTCTTTTGAAAGAAGAATGGCAAAGAGCTTCAAGGTGTCAGATGTTATCAAATACCAAAAAAACCCCAACCCAGAACCTAAGACTTTTTTTTTACAATATGCATCCAGTTAAAGCTTTATCACCAGGTTTCCCATACTCCTCACTAGAGTGCAATGGGAAAGACCCTTTCCACTTCAGAAAAATGTCGCTTGGCCTGTTTTAGTAGCAGAATGTGTGACTGTGCTTTAAGATTTATGCTGATTTGAGATCTAAATTGCTCATCCAAAGCTGCCCAAACCCCAGTAAAAAATCAACCCAGTGAAAGCCTTTTACCCAAGGGAAGAAATCTGTAGTGAGTCCCACAGTAATACTTACAGCATTTTGATCTTTAGGAGAGAAAACTCATATTATTTGTTTCTTAACTCTCTCAATGCATGGCTGCATGACATTGTGTCAGGAGATGTTAAGATTTATTGTTTTTTAATATGACCCTCAAACTGAAGATACGTACTTCAGGAAGCCAGTCAGGAACACTCTGAGAAATCCGGATGGCTTTTAAACTTGTGGGGAACCGCATTTTGCCCTCAGTTTCCTTTCATCTTGTTCTTGGATGAGACCAGCCAAACCAATGTATGCCACTTATTATTGCAAGAGCAAAGTATTAACACCTCAAAATCATGTCTTTCTTAAAATGCATCTTGGTGTCCACAGTTAGTTCAAAATTTACAGCATGTTTAGTTCAAGCACTTAAAAACTAATAAAGACAGGAGTCAGACATGTCCATAAATCATGTCTATATAGTATGTTCAAAGTCTGAAACTGTTTTTAAGGATTTCTTCCAAACAGGTGTCTCTGGAATTACCTGAAGTGCTCGGGGACCCCAAAACGTGAGAACATGACAGGTATAGATTTCAAACTGGAGCTTCATTTTACATTTGACACTGGAGGCTATGCGCCAGTGCTGAGAAGTATCCACACAGCAGTCAGAGCATATGGCCTCACATAATGTATGACAAGCCCTGATTTTAAATAACATCCCTCAAGGGCTGAAAAGAGTGCCCTGTAGCAATACTGTTGCAATATTTCACTGCCACTCTGGTTGGGCATACATGTCTCTGTTTATGTCTATTAATCAACACAACAGAAGCAATAAACTAAAATTTGCAAAGGAATTTGGTAGCTACTTGCAGAAGAAACATCATGGTAAAGGGATTCTAGAGTTAGAGCTGTGTTTCTTAGCTTGCTGCAGTATGAATGGTGGCAATGCCTCCAAAGAATATCTCAGAAATACCACAATTCCAACTTTAGTGGAAATAATCAGCAGTTTGACTTGTGAAGGGAAAGACAGAAGGAGAACGAACAAAGTGAGAGACAGAGGGACTAAAGGGGAAAGGAAGGGGATACTGGGAACTTCACCTTAAGGTGCCAGCACTCCACACTGTCGACCACACTACTCAGCTTGGTGTCATCTGCAAACTTGCTGAGGGTAATATATTCATCTTAATTTCAGCAAACCTCCAAAACTTCACTCAGCAATTGTACTTCATTTACACAGGCTATATCATTAACGTCTGTAAAAATAATCACCACTCCTGACACTATATTCTACTAGGTTTGTATAGCTCTAACTTAAGTGTCACACCTTTCCACTGCATTGCATCAAATAGCACATTTAAACTCACTATAACCATTTCAGATAATCATAACGATACCGCACTTCTTAAATGCTCTGAGCATCTTGCTCCTGCTCCTTATTCCCTATTTACCTGAGATAGCATAGAGTTGTCAAGAAGCCTAGATTTTTATTATCACTGGTGACATGGATATGAATGATACTGATGTGATAAGCTGGACATCATGTTCAGCATCATTTCCTTGTGGAGAGAACATGCATTAAATAACATGATGATAGAAGGTGCAAAGTGTGATATATACTTACAGCAAAAATCCTTTAGTGATTGGCATTCAAGGAGAAAAAATGGATTGCACTTAGCCAACTGAAAACAAGTATCCCACCCACCCACAACCCCACTCCCACCCCCCAACCCCCCATCATGAAGAAAAAAAGCAACTCTTCAATCTCTGTAGTAACATAAGGAAATGTGTTCCTTCTTTTCATTAAGCATAATAACAAACATAAAGTGTCTAACTATTCCAGAAAGATCTTCAGAAACTTGGGTCTCAGCTCAGGCTAAAGCCATCAAAAATTATGACACACCAAATTATTAGTTGCCACTGAAGTCCAGGTCAGCATTCATCCTTGTCACTTCCAGTTCTCTCCATGTATCATTTTTAGTAGTGGGAAGCAAAAAACAAGACAAGACAACATTGCAGTTCAGCAAATACTTGGGCAGTAAATTCTTACTACAGCTCTGAAAAAATCAGTAACACGATGTACTACTCTCCCATCTCCTTCTCAGATGCAAATTGGCATTTCAGTATATTAGATTCTTGCCTGGGTGTCTACACAACACAGTCATCACAATCCAAACAGAAACACGTAGAAATGCTTACAGGAGGAATACCTCCCATCTTTGCCACCCAATTTCCACTTGCATGATTTTACCATGCTCATTTATGCTTATTCCATGCATGTTCATTCTACTGTGTCTTAAATTAAGATGCACATAGCCTTTAAAACTCTATTAAGGTTGCAGGCATATATATTCTCCCCCATTCTTCAGAGTGCAAATATCATTTTACCTGTTTCATTATGTTTAAAGAATTTCAATTGAGTTGCACACACAGGGAAATGATCACTACAAAATACTTGCTTAATGACATACTGTTAGATGTTCAAGCATCTTGTGATTATCCACAAAAAAAGCAAACAGCAGAAAGGGAAGGCAAAATGCTTTGCAGGACCAGTAAGAAGGTATTCACTATTATTGTCACTTCTAATACACACTTATTTCCTTGGAGAAGCACATCTACAGGAAATGCACAATGTATAAGGAATAATACAGCTTTAAAACAGAATAAAATACTGATCCTTCTTTAGGGGGAAAGCTGAGCGTTTACTATGGGAACTGTAGAAAGAATTAGATTCAAAATGTACAAATGAAGAAAGATGTTACATAACAAAGCAGAACAGTATGTACATAAAGCGAGTAATGACTGTTATTGCCCAAGAGAGGTGACAGGTACTAAATGTTAGTGGAAACAGATCTTTACTTTCTCCTGTAAATCTGTATCCCTAATAAATACAAACTAAAAGCCTAGCAGAGTCTTGAGTCTGCACTTGTAAGCTATCATGGTAACATCCTTCACTCCTTGACAAACAAGCTTATTTTCTTTATGGCAGCCTCCATTATAAACAATAACCACACAGATTTAGAGACCTAATTTCATTTGGAGGTGAGACAGTTTCATGGCCTTTTCTTCCAAAAGAGATGAAGAAAATGAAGCAAGGGGGAGAAATATCAGAGGACATTACAAATACTTAAATTTTCATACTAGACTTTACAACAGAATCTGGAGTTACAGAATCCATTATAGAATAGTCGAGAAGAGTTGGGAAGAAGGTAATCCCTTTGTCATAGAATCATAGAATTATAGAATACCCTGAGCTGAAAAGGACCTGTATGGATCATTAAATCCAACTCCTGGCTCCACACAGGGCCAGACAAGTCAGAGCATGGGACTGAGAGCATCATCCAGACACTTCTTGAACTCAGTCCAGCTCGGTGCTGTGACTGCCTCCCTGGGGAGCCTGTTACAGTACCTGACCACTCTCTCAGTACAGAACCTCTTCCTAATATCCAGCCTAAACCTCTCCTGTCACAGCTTCATGCCATTCAGGTGCTATCCCTCGTCACCAAAGATTGGCACCTACCCCTTCACTCCCCATCATAAGGAAGCAAGCTGAACAAACCAAGGGACTTCAGCCTCTCCTCCTAAATCTTGTCCTTCAGACCCTTCACAATCCTTGTTGCCCTCCTCTGGAAACTCCAATACTTTTATGTCCTGTATACTACTGCAGTTTTGCAGTATACATGGTCAGTGGAGAGAAAAAGCAGTTGCTTGCCTGTGGTTAAGAAACAGTCCCAGAGCTTGTTTTAAGGTAGTGTCTTGTGTTTGCACATGTGACATGGTTAATTGCCACCTGCATTGGAGTGTTCTAAACACACTTTCAGAAACAGCAACATAAGGTAGGGTTCCTGTTACCTAATTTTGGATTAAAATGGAGATCATGAGATGAACTCTTGTGCAAATATTTATAGTTAAACAAAGAAAACATGTACTTATGTCTTAAGATTCTCGGTTATTTTTGCTTTTCCAGTGACTGTGAATGCACCTTTTCCAGATAGAGCCTGATACATCTCTAGTGGTTAATTCTTAATTTTATATGGAAATTCACGCAATATTAACCACAGGCACTCACTGGGAATGTATTTAACTTTCAAACTGTTTTTTCAGTTTTATTTGAACCGGTAGCTGTTTTAGTTATAGGAATAAATCTGCATGGGTCACAAAACCTGGGGGAGAAAGTTATAAACTGCATAGTGTTGATCTTATATCTAATTTGTCAAACAAACTTGATGGCATTTAGTAGAGCAACAATTTATGAATGAAAAATGTATCAGACAGATGTGCTAAATTACGTGTTAAGGTGTTTAATGATGGGGCAGACTGGTGTTTTTTTACCCTCTTTTTAACCCTGACTTACAAATTGAGAAGCTAGAGAATCTTAGTTGAGCACAGTCATGTACATAGGATAAACACAGAATCATAAAAAGTCTTTTTGCTATGTGAGCATATCTGAACAATGTTTACAGGCATCCTTCCCACTATCTACTTATAAACTTTTCCAATTAATCTTTCCATAAACTGTGAAAGAACTGATATACCGTAATAAGAATTGAAACCCATTCAATTTCTAAAATAATAGAGTATTTCCATGTAAATTTTTAGGGTGATTTTTTTTCAGAGAATCATAGAATGGCATGGGTTGGAAGGGACCGCAAGGATCATAGAGCTCCAACCCCCCTGCCACAGGCAGGGCCACCAACCTCAGGCCTGGATCTACACAAGGTTGCCCAGGGCCCAATCCAACCTGACCTTGAACACTTCAGGGATGGGACATTCACTACTTCTCTGTGCAGCCTGTTCCAGGAGTCACCACTCTTTCCGTAAAAAACTTCCCCCTAATATCTAATCTAAACCTTCCCTCCTTTAGCTTTCATCCATTCCCCCTTGTCCTACCATTGTCTATCCTTTCAAAAAGTTGAATCTCCTCCTGTTTATATGCTCCCTTCAGGTACTGGCAGGCTGCAATGAGGTACCCCGCAGCCTTCACTTCTCCAGGCTGAACAAGCCCAGCTCCCTCAGCCTCTCCTTGTAGGGCAGGTGCTCCAGCCTTCTAATCATCTTCGTGGCCCTCCTCTGAACCCTCTCCAACAGTTCTACATGTTTCTTGTATTGGGGGCCCCAGATCTGGACATAGGACTCCAGATGGGTCTTCACGAGGGCAGAGCAGAGAGGGACAATCACCTCCCTGTCCCGGCTTGCCATCCCTCTTCTGATGGAGCCCAGGATACCATTGGCCTTGCAAGCTGCAAGAGCACACTGCTGGGTCATGTTAAGTTTCTCATCCACCAGAATCCCCAGGTCCTTCTCAGCAGGGCTATTCTTAAGGAGCTCTTCTCCCAGTCTGTATCTATGTCTGGGATTCATCGGGCCCAAGTGCAAGACCTTACACTTGTCACCGGCCTCCAACTGGGCATAGACCCATTGATCCTTTGGCTATGGTCTGTTAACCAGTTTCGTATCCACTGGATGGTCCACCCATCAAATACACATCTGTCCAATTTAAAGATAAGGATGTAGTGGGGGGACTGTGTCAAAGGCCTTGCACAATGATGATGACATCAGTTGCCTTCCCTTTATCTACCGAATTCAAGTTTAAAACAAAACAAAAAACCAAACAAAAACTCCCCACAAACATTTGGACTTCCCCCTTGCCCCACAGAATAACAGCAGTAATAAATAAAAACTGTTAGAAAACATATGGTCAGAACAGAGAACTGAATTACTTCCTTTCATAAAGGAATTTTGCATCCTCACAATTGGGTATCCTTAGTGCCCATTCTTGTCTGACGGAAAACAAAAATTTTCTTATAATTTCGCAATTAATCTATTTGATTTAGTTGCTTTATGTACTGCATTTGTTACTCTTAAACACTCATTATAACTTTTGCATTGGCATAGCAAACATCCTTTTAACTAACAAAACACTTCCCCTCATGTCAAGGAAAAGCATTGTCCACATTCACTTTTAAACCCTCTAATCTTTCTTTCCCTGGCAAAATATCTGTGTGGCTGTCCTGTAATGGATTTTTTAGGGTTGTTGTCTGGAAAAGATATGCTTTTCTTAAGTGGCCTATTCACTGCATAGTGAAATCAGGAGGGATTTTTTTTTTCTTTTTCTTTTTTTTTCCTTCCACCAGCTTTAGACAGCTCTGGATAAGAAGTGCATTTTCAAAGCATGGTTTGGGGATATATGGAAATCCTATTGACTGTTAAGAATCATATGACTAAGACCCAAATATACTGATTTGAACACTTACGGCTAAGTCATTGATTTATGTTTTTTTCAGGCTTGGTTTATAAACTGCTGTAGGGTTTCAACATCCAGTGTCAAGCCATATGCCTTAATACTAGCATATTTTTCTGTCCTTTGCTGAATCAAATAGATTTTTTAGGCTACCCCACTGCTTCAAATTAAAGCTATGATTCCCTTGTGGACTTTGGGTTGCCATAGATTTTCTTTTAAAATTTGACGTCCTCCTTTGCTCTGAAGAGATGAGCTTCGGCAAGATAACCTTTGTAGAGACAAAGCACCTGTATTTGCTGAACCTCAGTCCAGACTGATCTGTAAACATCACTTACAGAGCCCCAGGTGTTTTTAGTTTGCTCTGGACAGTAAACACAAAATTCAAATTCCTCTCAACTTTGTAAGAATTATTAGAAATGAACAGCCTTATTTTTATTTCATTTTTTAAACAATTTTTTAGATAATCTATGGTAGGACAACAAGCCCAAACTTCACTTATGTCCATTTCATTAAAACTCCAAAATCTGGGAGATTTTGAATTAAGAATGATTGGCATACTTGAATTTGATATTCTGGGGAAGGATCCTTATTGCACCAGTACCTTTTTCACAGAGATGCTAATAATGATGCAGGCTGCAAGGAGAGTAATCCCATATACAAGTAACAAAGAAGCAGCTAGGTCTAGCAGCAATGAATGTTGCAAAGGAAACATAGTCCATTCATTCCAAATATTACAACACTGTGACACCAAGGGAAAGTTGTGTTTAATCACAGATAAATTTATGTCAAATACAAAGCTACTGGCAACTGAAAGACAAATTTTGAAACTACTACACGGGTTTTCAGGGCTTCCTTAGGTTTACACATCTACTTCTGAACTATGCCAAAAATTATGTTTGTTTGAGTAATTGATTTTTCGTTCTGGTGACCAAATCTACATATCACATGAAAGGTACCTTGTAAAAAAAGCTACTCAAGTAGAATAGCAGAATATTGTTTAAAATTGTAAATATCTTCAGGCTGGATGAAACTAATTTTTTCTACGATAAATGACACAACCATGAAAATTATTAGCCAATCAGAAGCAAAAAATGCCCCATAGCCATATATTTGATCCAAGTTAACACATTTATGATAACCTTATATAACTTCATCCCACAAGCAGTACATATGCTATTACAGAATTTTTTCTTTTTTTTCTTTTTTTCTTTTTTTAAACTTTCTGTTACAAAGCCCATCATTTAGCTTTGCTTTAAAACACACTTTTGGTAAAACTAAAACATGACTTGCTTTTAGTATCTGCTGGAGATGGACGCAAAATCCTTACAAAATTCTTAAGTGCATAACTGATAACACTGACAAGCACATCTCTATATAAAGATATCCTAAACATAACATGATAAATCACCTGGAAAAATCACAGGTCATGAAGTGTTTCCAGCTTCTTAAAAAAGGATACTAAAATAAAAAAATAAAAAGAGGAAGATTATTAATGAATAAGTGCCACAAGCACTGATTTTAGGCTTTTATTGACTTACTTTTTTTGCATCATTCATTTTATATCAAGTCAGTATAAAGAATATGTACTCTAAAGAGGAATATATACTCTAAGGAGCGTATGTTTATTGCAAAGTTTTGTGGGATTTATAAAGATTCAGTGAGAGTTGAAAAAAAAAAAAAGCCTTAAAGCATAAATTCCAAATGAACTGGGTAACATAACCTGAACAATACAACTGGTGTAGAGTGCATAAAAATTGTCCTATTTTACTTTAGGGGATAACTGATGAAAATGGTAACTCTATTATAACATTGGCACAAGCATTTAGCATTTCTGTGCAATACTTTACAATTAGAAAACACATTATATTGATTGAACACAGTTAATCAAACTTCTTTCCCCTTAAAAAAAATAACTAGTTCAGAATCCAGCTACTATTCACAATCTGTTCTTAAGACTTGTATAGAAAGATATCATTTTGACAAGTGGAACATTTAAAGAACATAATAAGTGAGGGTGACAGAGCACTAGAATAGGCTGCCCAGGGAGGTTGTGGAGGTGGTGGAGTCTCCTTCCCTGGAGATATTCAAGACCTGTCTGGACGCCTATCTGAGTGATATGTCCTAGGGAGCCTGCTTTGGCTGGGGGATTGGACCCGATGATCTCTCGAGGTCCCTTCCAACCTCTACAATTCTATGATTCTATGATAATTTTTTAATATCTATTATGAAATTACTACTTTAGGAGCTTTTTAATGACAACACTACTTAAAATTGGAGATAACAAGCAATCATTAGATCTAAATGTTGTAAATTAGAGCCCTACCCATAAAGTAATCTTGTCCTAGTCTCAAAAATCCACTCATAATGACATGTACAAAAGCCACAGTTACTACTTGAACCCAAAATAAATTGTTATCATTTGGCTAAAAATAAAATTGATTAAGTAACTTGCATGCTGAATTAATTTACAGTATTTCCCACTGCAGTTGGAGAACTGAGTGAAGGGCTCTAGCATAGCAACACTGGAAAACAATCAAAAAATAAAAAAATTCTGTGGAAAACAAGTCTAGCTATAGCGCATAATGTTTGAGTTTGACAAGTCATGAAAACAGTCGATTCCACTCTTAAAAGCCCTTGATCTTTTGTGTGCTATGTAAAGTTGACCCCAGAGAAAGGCAATCATAAACTGACCAATATTGCTATCCAGATATTTTGTTCCAATGATCTTATAATCCCACTCCCTGGAAACATAGATGAGGCAAATGAACCTTTTTTTTTTTTTTAATTACTTCAGTGGCTCACGATCATGCATCTGTCAAAAACTTGTTTACCTACATAATGTAGCCAGATAACAACAAAAAGAATCAATATATTGTTACAACAGGCTGAACACAATAATAATATTAATAAATACGGCTTCATTTTTAATGGGTGTGTTTTCTTTTCTTTTTTTTTTTCTATTTAACCTCTGCAACCATTTAGAAATTGTTTCTCTGATAGGCATTTTTTTCACATTTCTGTTTGCCAGCTAGGTGAGTCCACTGCTACCAAATTAACAAATAAAGTTTGACTTTGGAAGAACCCCCTGCTTCCAGTCCATTTCTATGAATTAGAAGTATCCCCAGTAGATCCTGGTAGATATCAATTTGTAATTTTAGGGTAGAATGACCATTACTTCAAGTAAGAGAAGTAGAATTGGCAAATTATTATCTATCATAGAATAACCTTGGAAAGTTGTAGAGCCATAAAATGCACATCACAAAGACAACTCTCTGGATGAAAAAGAATCAGGTATTAACGAGCAGCAGAGTATCATCAGTCTTCCTGATAGATGGGCATAGATTAATCTGCTGTTCAGTGGTTCATAGCAAATCATGGAAGGTCTACCCTTCTTTACACTGGAGATGCTACTCCCTTTACTTGTCAGGTTTTTCACTTAAACATAGATTAATTCGTTCCTTCCTGTGGTGGTAAACTCAGTCTATCTTTGTGGAACTCTAATAACTACCTCCTAATTTTATTCTATTGTATTTTGTCCTAAAAAATGACACCAGATAAGATGTTGGTGGATTTTCCTACAATTTATTTTAAATAGATATTTAAGAAAGTTGACGTCTTACTGTATTTTGATAGGAAGTAATAACAGTTGTATTTTTGGACTAATAACTATACAGTTATTAAAAGAAATTCTTCTGTTTATTTCATAATTCAACTTAAATCCTCAATGTATTGTGTCAATCCGGTCCTGAACTCAAGTTTTAAAAGTAACCACAAAATACCTTATACCTTACATCTAATTCCTGAAAGATTAACTGAATCTTCCAAACTGCCTATTAACAGATTTATCTTGTGTTCTGTGCAATCCTGCCAATTTGGAATTGAATATGAATATGAATTTCACCAGAGCACTGATTGATTTTGCACTGGCAAGATATGTCTGGAACCATTAGATTCTTCCATATTGTTTCAATATCATTTACCTTTTCTGAAAATTAAGTTCCAATTAGTCATATTTGATTTGGCTTATTTTAGCCTTAAGTTTATTTTTACCCTCTTAGCCATCCACTTTTACTAGCCATTCTAATTTGAATGCATGCATATAACTATTATGAATAGCTTTTACATAAAAATGTGCAAACACTAACAAATTGCCCTTCCCTAGGTACAAGATTAGATGAAACTCATATTTTACTGCAACAGCTTTTGTTGTCAATTGACACTCAGCTATTTATTTTTTTTCATAGTTCCTTTATTACAACAAACTTAATGCTGAGAATTTTCCATATATTTCTTAGGCAAATTTCACATATCTATTTAATGAAATTGATCAGTCAGTATCATAAAATAATTTCTGCTTTAACAATACAATCATTGTATATTTTTGTACATTAAAAATGTCCAACACCTTATAAATTACATTTATTAAAACTTACAACCCAGATATGAAAACACATGGTCCAAACTGATGATTAACCTTCCTTCAGAACTTTATTCATTGTTTGGATTTTGTTGGGTTTTTGGTTTTGGTTTGGTTTGGTTTGGTTTGGTTTTTTTGAAGGGGAAAGACATGTCTCTCTGAAATAGATTTTAATATTTAAAGAAAGTAGTTCAGAAACAGTCCTAACTCAGGGGTGACAAATCAGAATCATAGAAGGATTTGGCTTGGAAGTGTCATGATTCAGCCCCACCAACAGCTAAGCACCATGTGGCTGCTCATTCGCCCTTCCAGACAATGAAGTGGAGAGAACAGGAAGACAAAGACAAACCTCATAGGTTCAGATAAGGACAGTTTATTTAGACTACAAAGGGAGAGGAATGGAACAACAACAGGACTTAGAGTTTACAAAACTAATGAAACACAATGCAGTTTCTCACTGAACAGCACGAATCAGACCAAACAGCTCATACCTATCCTGAACCTGGACAGTCCTCTACACATAAATCATGATGCTGAGTCACTGCTCCCAGATTAGCCCCCTTTTATACTGAGCATTAAGTCATATAGTATGGAATACCCTATTTAGTTAGTTTAGGAAACCTGTACTGGCTCTGCCCCCACCCAGCATCTGGGCAAAAGTAACCCTCTCCTAGCTGAATCTAGAACAGAATGGACTTCAAACTTCATATAGGCTCAATCCTTTTTCAATGACCCCTCCACTATCCCAGGTTACCCAAAGCCCCACCCACTTGGCCTTGAATACTGCCACAGATCCAAGGACATCCACAATTATGACAACTTGTGCCAGAGCCTCACCACTCTCACAGTAAAAAATTTCTTTGTAGTATCTCATCTAAATCTACCTTCTTTTAGTTTTAAATCATTATCCCTTGTCCAGTTACCATATGTCCTTGTAAACAGACTCTTATAGGCCTCTTTAGGTACTTGAAGGGTGCTATACATTTCTCCTGGCTAACAAGCCCAACTTTCTCAGACTGTCTCCATACCAGAAGTGCTCCAGCCTTCTGATCATCTGTACACCTACTCTGTAGTCGCTCAAACAGCTACATGTCTTTCTTGTCCTGAGGACCCCAAAGCTGGACACAGTACTACAGGTGGGGTCTCACCAGAGTAGAGGAGCACACTTGCCTCCCGTGACCTGTTGGCTTTAATAGTATGCACTGCCAGTTCATGTTGAGCTTTTCATCATACACCTCCAAGTCCTTCTCAGGGCTTCTTTGCATCCATTCTTTTCCCAGACTGTAGCTGTGCTTGGGATTGCCTTACCCATGCGTAAGACCTTGCACTCAGCCTCACTGAATTTCATGCAGTTTGCATGGGATCACCTTTCAAGACTGTCCAGGTTCCTCTTATGGCATCCCCCTCCCTTCAGCATGCCTACCATTGTTGACAGGAGGAACTGTTTATCCAGGAGTACCTGCTCCATAATCTGTCTGGGCACAGAGGTGAGTCTGAACAGCCTGTAGTTCCATGTGTCTTCTTTTTTTCCCTTTTTCAAAAAAGGGGTTATGTTTCCCCTTGTCAAGTCAGTTTGTTTCCCTTTTTTTTCACCAGACTGACATGTTCACAAATATGATGAAAATTTGCCACTTCTCTCAGGACCTGAGGATATAACTCATCAGGTTCCATGGGCCTGTGAGCCTTCAGGTTTCTTTAGATGGTCTCAAACCTAATCTTATCCTTCAGAGTGGTTCTTCATTCTCTCAGTCCCTGCCTTTGCGACTGAGGCTGACTGATACTTGACCAATGTTTCCCTGTTGTCTCCAAATATCTCAGGACCCCCTGTCTCATGTCCACTAGACTTCAAGTGTGCTGAAGTCCATCCAGAACACTGCATCCATCCAAAAAAAGGGGAAAAAGTTGGAGAAGATATTATTAAAATATTGCAGAAATGTATTTTCTTTTATACTGTCTTGCCAGTTAGTTAGTTAACAGACTGAAAGGTTTACTACTTCCTATTTTGCCCATTACTTGCAAAGGTAGTTTCTATGGTAATATGGTTGTTGGGTAATCCTGTCATTGCTCTTCCACTATTTTTTTTCTCTGACTTTGCCTGCTTTAGGAATTTCTGAGAAAGATCATCTTCTCTCTATAGCCTGATACTTCAACTGTTTTTATTAATAATTTTTACTCTTCCATTTTATATCATCCTAAGATAAAACTATGATAACATTAATGCTGTTAAGTGTAAAACAGAATAGAATTACATTAAAAGGAAATAAAATATTTCATATTTTAATAGTTCTTAGAAGTGTTTACAATCAGAAATTTCCAAGTAAAGTTGAGACACCTGTGAATCTTCAATATAAACACAATTGAATAATATCTATGGCACTCAAGAACATTGAAAATACTGATCTGACACTCAGAATCTGTTGTTCTGTCAGACCTCCTGCACAGCATCTCAATATCACCATCTCTTCTTTCCAACAGTAACTGTAACACATTATATGTCACATTCACAAAATTGAAATTATGGCCTTTTAAAAAAATGTTTATTTAAACAAGCCCAGAATAATTTGATATTTGTTGTATGACTAAATGAGCTGTTAAGTCACAGTTTCACTCTTATATATTGACATCTAATCTCATTTCAGTCACTTAATGCTATTGAATTATAAAAATGAAGACCTTAAAAGCACTTATATGGAATTCTGTTTGTACAGTAAAGTTAACTTGGACAAAAGAAACAGAAGTGTTATAGAGGCTTTTTGAAGACCTTCTGGGAGAAGCAGGGAGAAGGATGGAATCACAGAAAACCAAGAGATAATGTTTACCTGTTCTATGTAATCATAACAGTTACCTATTGTATAAATTGTACAATGAACTATTTGTAAATTTGAAATCACATGGTAAAAAACTACAAAGGTTAATAAGCCTTAATGCTTTCTGCTTTGCTTTATGTTTAAAGATTGAAGATGTCAGTTTGTAGGCTTTTTTTTTACCTAGCAAATACTAAAACTTAAGAAAATACCTTAAGAAGGGGTTGCTAAATAAAAATAAGATTAAAAATATTTAATTAAAAAGGGAAAATATGTCAAAAACATTCTGCATGAAAATAATCTCCTACGTCAAATTATATTATAGTGAATTTAATTCTGTGATGCTAGGAATTTTCCATACTGTTCCCATAAAACAGAGCTTTCTAACACCTTTCACATTTATAGTCTTATGCATAAAATTCTGATAAACATTTCTTTGCTGAGTAAATCTCAGCAAGCCAGTGTGAAAAACTGTTTAAATCTGTATTGCCACCTCACAGAAAAGCTATACCAAACTTTTATTGTTTTGTGTTCTTGTGATTCAAACCACTATGCATTACCTTTAGTTTGATGGAGTCCCTGCATGTTCAGTTTAAGCATTTCAATGAGTAATTCCTCCCAGCACCACAACAGAAATACCTGTTAAAATATTTATATAACTTTACTGCCTTAGTGATAGAGGCAAGATTCTTACTGTAACTGTTAATACAAGAGCAGATTTAACAGACCAGGTTTTCACTTCCACAGAGTCTTGTAAAGCTTTCTTACAATGGGTTAGAATGACTTTCTGGTTTATTTATAATGTGAAGTAAAAGATGCTTCACACTGATAGCACAATTAGAGTTCTAACAGTTAAAGGTTCTTGTCAGTAATTTAAACTCTAGAAACAATCCTTTTCTAGGCTTTATTGCCAGAGCTCATGAATGGACTATTCTTTGCTCGCATGGGTAACAATCTTGCTAAGGATCACAAAATTCTGACTGTAGTACTAAAGCACTCCTGACATCAAGCACTGGAGCAGCAAATAACCTCAAATTTGCCAAACCCTCTAGACATGCAAACATCTTCAGGAATTGCTTTGTCATCTATATTCTTGTGGATGACAAATAATAATTTGGAAACACACCGTATTTTTTGCTTAGAATAGCAGCAGCTAAGGGTCAAGAATTTCAGAAGTCCCTGCTGTAAAATAGTCTTCAGCCTTATGAACATCAGTGGACAGAAATCGGTTTATTTCTTGAAAAAAAACAAACCACCAAACTCTCGAATACTGATCCTTTGTGTTTTGTTGTTTTTTTTTTAATATTACAGAAGCATGAACTGTCTCTTCTTTCCTCCTCCTCACCTCTCTTAATGAGAACCTCTTGTCAAAACCTGCATGAAGATCTAAGGACATATGAAGTTACTGTCTAACAAATCAGTACCTAGTATATCTTAAGGCAGAGTGTTATTTCTGTTCCGGGCACAGGGCTTCACATTTGACTTTGAAATTCCTAAGCTTCCTATCAGTCCCATCCTCCAGTCTGTTGAACTCTCTCTGACCAGCAGCCCTGAGGAATGTTTCTCACACCTAGCAGTCAGTAAAGCTTATCATCAGTGACACCTGCCCATTAAGACCAACAGCCCTGCCAGTTTTTCACCCATGTCCTAATTCATCAATGTAGTGCATATCTCCTCCCTCCAACTGGAAAGAGACTGTGTCCGAACATAGGAAACCTTGCTCATGTCAAGGTAAGTCATGTTCTCTGCCTTCCTCTTGTCCATAGAGCTCGGCACTTCAAAATAAAAAGGCAATCTGGTTGTTCCAGCATAATTTAACCTTGGTAGATCCATGATGGCTGTTCTCAGTCACTTTCCCATCCTTCACGTACCTGGAAATTTTTTTCTCAGGGACAGACATGAGACTGACCGACTGCTAGTTCCCTGAACCATTATTTGCCTATTTGGGATACGGGCAAATTGTTTGCCTTTTTTCTATCACTAGGGTTACCTTACCTCTTCAAATGACACAGAAGAGCCTCACACTGCAGCTCCTTCAACCCCATCTGATCGACGGCAGCTCCATCAACCCATTCTATCTAGTCTCAAGGACTTCTCTATATCCAGGTTAACTAAGTCGATCTTTAATTGAGTCTCCTCTACTTGTGGGTGATATGTCTTTCCCCCAAATTTGCAAATCTATACAGACATCAGTGAGGCCCAGCAGCAG
Source organism: Laterallus jamaicensis coturniculus (assembly GCA_022605575.1). Classification (NCBI taxonomy): domain Eukaryota; kingdom Metazoa; phylum Chordata; class Aves; order Gruiformes; family Rallidae; genus Laterallus; species Laterallus jamaicensis. The sequence continues at coordinate 3,650,669 of JAKCOX010000056.1, forward strand.
CCTCAGTCTAATGAAGACTTGGGCAAAGAAGTTAATGATTATCTCTACCATGTAATTTACATGTCAAATCACTTTGGGTTTTTGTCTTCCTTACCCTACTGCCATGTCAAATCCCACATAGCTTTATCTTCCTTATTTCCATCCCAACATGTCTGGGTGACACAAGCATGAGACAGGCTTCTAAAGGAGAATGTGATAGGTGTCCTGTTGCTTAGCCAATAAATGTTTCTGCCCTATCCTTTATACTTCCACTTTTCTGTGTGTTTTGGTCTCTATCCTCCAATGAACCTGTTTTCAAACCTTCCTTACTAAATTAAGAAACCTATTAGAAAATGTGGTCTCACTCTCACATAATCACAGAATACTTTGGATTAGAAGAGACCTTTAAAGGTCACCTACTCCAAACTCCCTGTGATAAGTACATCCTCAACTACATCAGGTTACTCAGAGCCTCATACAGCTTAACCTTGAATTTTTCCAGGAATTAATGTGTTTAAAAAAATGGGTAGATCAGGTACTTAGGGTTATGGTTTAGCATAGGACAGAAATGGTTGGACTTGATAATCTTAAAGGTCTTTTTCCAACCCTGTGATTCTGTGATTCTATGAAGCATCTATTACCACTCAGGACCACCTATTCCTGCGTTCTACCATTGTCATTGCAAAAAAATCTCTTCCTTATATCTAGTTTAAATTTATCATCTTTTAGTTAAAAGCCATTATCACTTAGCCTATTGCAACACCACCAACTAAAAGGTCTGCCTCCACCTTTCTTACAAACCCTCCTTAAGTACTGCAATAATATCTCCCCAGAAACTTCTCCAGGCTAAACAACACCAAGTCTCTCAGCTTCTCCTTACAGGGAGGTACTTTAGTCCTCTGATAATTTTTGTATTCCTCCTCTGGACTCATCTAACAGGTCCATTTTATTCCTGCACTGAAGACTCCAGAGCTGGATACAGTACTGGGGTCTCATCAGTACAGAGGTAGACAGTCCTTCCTCAACATGCTGGCCATGCTTTTTTTGATGCAGCCCAGGATGTAGTTGGCTTTCTGGACTGGAAGTGCACATGGTTCTGCTCAGGTATAGAAGTTTTCGTAATGATTATTTTTTACCTGTTTCATTGTCATGTCCTATTCCATCATTTAAATTGCACCAATGAACTTTCAGCACAGAAACTCAATAAATTTAATCCCTCTTTGATTGCTTTGTTCTGTGTTATGTTTAAGTTCTCTGTCCAAAGAAGCATTTTGAAAATTCTAACCTGACTGGTAAGTTTTACGGAAGCTTAATTTCTTAGCTTGTGACAACCTGAATGCTTTACTTTGTACAGCAAATTCTCATGTTTCCCAACCTGAGGCAGTTACTTTTCAGTAGAAGACATAGATATGAATCCTGTCAGTATCATTGCTGCACTAGAATCCAGATGTCAAAACATAACTATCCCATAGATTCTTGATAGGAGGACCTTATTAGCCTGTGGTAACAAACAAAAAAATCTCTTGGGATTTTCTCATACTAACTAATGCAAAATTAAAAATTCTGAAAATACAGGTTGTCCTCTAAACTGTTGCAAGGCAAAGGCTAGATTAAAGATTTTTGGAAATATATCTTGTTTCTTCTGACACATCGTGTTATGACATTACACATCTTTTAGCATTAGTAACATCATTTCTCACATGGAGAAGTATGTTCAACACAACACAATGTGACATGTCCAAAGTAATATATCACCTGTAAAATAAGACTTGTAGATGTTTTCTTATCTCAGATGCACAACTTGTTCCCTGTGATTTAAAAGATAACTATTTTTCTGGATGTTTTCCTCTCTGACACTCCTTAAATGAAATACAGTTCCCCATAAATTTCCCAGATTACCTGTAATATTTCCCAGATTACCTGTAATTGAGCAAGGTAGGATGAAAATATTCACTGCATCAGTGACAACAGGGAAGATAATTTTCTGAGACAGGAAGTGTGGGTTGTTTTCTTACTTATTTTGTGTTGCAGCTGCACTTTTTTAGGTTTTGGATGATCTCAGTATGAACACTTCCTCCCTCTTCAGTCTTAAAGAAACTTCCACATTTTGTAGTATTATTTGTTTTCTCCACTGAATGAAAAGGGCTAAAAATTATATTTTCAGCCCTTAGATCTTGTAGGGATGAAGTTAGGACTTATCCTGGTGGTTGTTATGCTTCCTGCAATGACAGATGCAAAAGGAAAAAAGATTTTATTATATCTGCTGAGCAATGACTGATGTTATACTGAAAGTCTGTGGCTTGGTTTTTTGTATGTATTTTTAGAAGGGCAACTGAGCTTCATAATCCAGTCAGTATAGAAAGGTAAAGTCCTGTCCAAAAATCTTAGTTCTAAGACACATTAAGTATCCAGAATCAGACGTACATAGACTGAGTGTTTTCCTGAAGAATGTTGTGGGTTTGTTTTGGGATTTTTTTCAGACAGATAGGAATATGATGTACAATGTGATAATTTACCTCAGCCAAAGGCATGACAGGACTCTACAATGTACTCTAAAGAATGGCTAATAATTTCCTACTAAGAATAGCACATACACAAGTTATCAAAACTAGAAAACAGTTCCTGGTGTGATACCATTTCTGTGAAGATGGAAGAGCAAATGTACCCTTTGATACTAACACAAAGTGAATACAATTTTCATCTGTGAATTTGTATCTTCATTACAATAATGAAGGTCCAATTTATCTAGGAAAGAAAAATCCCTAACTTCAGAATACATCTAAGAAAACTCCATCCTAGTGCAGTATGTGAAAACTTGACTATTATTATTTTCAGATGTATTTTAAATGGGCATTATTAAAAAAACTGTAGGAATAACATTTGCTGTCACAGCCTTCTGGAATATAATGCAGCAAGCTAGTATTTCCATAAGTGTCTAAACTTCAAGAGAAAACAATGCTGAATTGAAGAAAGCCAAGAGAGAAAAAAATATTAGGTAAAAAGGAAGGTGTACAATTTGGGAAACAAAAGCTTAAATTCTAGAAGGGGATGAGAGTCCGTACTCATTTTGCTCCAGCTTTATTCTGGACTTACTCCAGTTTTACAGTAATATTAAGGGGAATCATAACCAAGAGCTTGATTTTAAAGTGGAATCTTAAAACAGCCTCATCCACACCTCTGTGCCCTGAGGCTTATAGGTGTCTGTGAGGGTATAAGTGGACATATGAGGCAAAGAGATTTCAGAAAACATGTTTCTGTATTGCAAAGGGTGATTAATTCTTATTGAGTAGAGACTACTTCGCTTTGTCTGATAATACTCTGTTCCCTGGTTGCTAGGAAGAGGGAGAAAAAAAAGCTATCATAAACAAGCAAACATCCAGCTTAGTACCTCAAGATATCATCCCACTTTATGAAATTACATCGACATCCTCTTCAGCAATAAAGAAAAAAACTATGTCTTTTCCAATCCTTGTAATAATATTGATTTCCCCCCCCACACACTTTTTACTGGGAGATGGCTCTTCAAAAACATAGCAACATAGAATATCACTCATCTCCACCAACTACAAAGCTTAATCATTTGGAATAGACCGAATTCATATGAAACAAATCCACTTCATTCACCTAAACCAATGTGGTGGTTTAGCCCTGGCTGAAGGCCAGATGCCCACCAAATTCAGTCTATTACTCCCCTTTGTAGTTGAACAGGGGAGAAAACACATATTGAGAGGCTTAGGAGTCAAGATAAGGACAGAGAAAGATCATCCTGTCATCAATGACATGGGCAAAACAGACTCAACACAGAGTGAAGGAAAGAAAACTATCTAATTTATTACACTACACTACAAAGAACAGTGGAACCGGAGTCGGGAGCACGACCAGATCTTAAAACAACGTGACCGAATCTTAAAACACATTCCCCCCGCTGCTCCCTTCTTAGCAGACATTAGTCAGAGTTTCACTCCCTTTTTCCCCTCCTGTTGTGGCACAGGGAGGGGCAGGGACTGGGGAAAATGGGGTTCTCAGTAGCACCCTTCCCCCACCCATCCATTCTAAGAAGACTTCCCTTTAGTCATGAGTTTGCTCCCTTTTTCCCCCTGATCATGGCACAGGGGGGCAGGCACTGGGAAAATGGGGTTCTCAGTCACTTCTTCATGAGCTGTTTTCCTTTTCCAGATCTTAAAACACCTCCACCTCCCCAACCCCACCCCACCCCTGCTCCCTCCTTAGCAGACTTTACTGTAGTCATGATTTCACTCCCTTCTTCCCCCTCATCGTGGCATGAGGGAGAGGGGCAGGGACTAGGAGGAATGGGGGCTTTTGGTCAGTTCCTTGCAAGTTGTTTTCCTTCTCGGCTGGGTGGGGTATTAATTTCACACACCCTCCCGCTGCTGCACCGTGGGGTCCCACCCATGGGAGACAGTCCCCCATGAACTTCAACGTGAGTCTTCAGGGTTTTATCTATTCATTGGCTGCCCTGCAGTGGATCACTGCTACAGCAGGCAGTGATACATCACAATGTCTCTCCAGTCCTCCATGAGGTTACAAGCCTCCCCCCGGCAAACCTGTTCCAGCGCAAATCCCTCTCTTGCTCATCTCTGTGTCTCTGCTTCTCTTCATGGGCTGCAAGTACTGGCAGGGGCTAACTCCAAAGTGGGTCACAGCATCTTCTCTATGTCTCCACCTGCTCCACCCAGCAGGAAGCCTTTCCACTGGCTAAAGTTGGGGTGTTGGCCTTTTCCATGGACTGCAGCGGGGAACACCCACTCTACTATGGGTTTCTCCACTGCCTTCAGGGCATTTTTCTCTCCAGCACCTGGGGTGCCTCCTCCCCCATCCTCCCCGGCCGTGGTGTCTGCACAGCTCATTACATCTTCTTACTCCCTTTTCCAGTGGCAAAATGCAGCTGCTTCTGTGTTTTATTTTCTCATATATGTGATTCACAGAGGTGTTTTGACCATCACTGATTGGCTCAGCCCTGGTCAGATGCAACTTTGGCCTTGAATGTATCATCTGCCTTGTACTGGTGTTGTGGTTTCACCCCAGCCAGCAGCTGAGCACCACACTACTTGCTAATTCACACACAGACACACATAGAATGAGGGCTAGGGGTGGGGGTGGGGGCAGAGAGTAGGGGAATGAAGAAAAATAAAAAGGAAAGACAAAGGCAAACCTCATGGGTTTATATAAGGACAGATTACTGGGACAGCAAAGGGAGAGAGAAATAGCTATGACAGGACTGATGGCAAAAAAAAGCAACCTGGTGATAGAGCAGTTTCTCACCTAACTGCACAACTCAGACCATATAGCTCAGAGCCACCCCAAAGCCGAATCATGCCTGAACTACACTTCCTGGAATTTTGGGATGCTCCCCCACTAGCCCCTCATTATGCTGAGTGTGATGTCATTGTTATGGAATACCCTCTTTGGCTAGTTTCGGTCACTTATCCTGGCTATGTCCCCTCCCAACTTCCTGGATGCCATCCCGCTTTCTTGTTAACAGGGCAACATGAACAACTGCAAAGCTCTTGACTGCTTGGCAACAGCTAAAACGTCAATGTGTTATCAACACTGCTCCCATCCTGAATCCCAAGCACAGCGCTACACCACACAGCTACTAGAAGAAAATTAACTCTACTGGAGCAGAACCAAGGACAAGTGGGCAGCTCTCAATTGTATCCCTGTTCCTAAATCTTGGTTCAACATTTAGCAGCCAAGGGTCACAACTGTCAAGACCAGCACGTACACAATCATTCAGCATTGAATAGGACCAAACTAGCCAGCTCTTACCCATACCCTTGCTTTGCAATTGCAGTCAAATATTTATCAGCCAAGGATCACAGCTATCAGGACTAGTAGTTGCAGAGTCATTCAGCAGGGAATAGTACCACATAGCACTGACCAACAAGAGTGGCTGACTTTTTGACTCTCCACTTAGCTGGCAAACTGTATAGAGTGAAAGTTGAAAGTGTGAATGAGAAAGCTTGTTCACTGCAGTGAGAAGAGAAAATATGTCTTGGGGAGGAAGGAATAATATATAATGAAAGAGAAGAGGTGATTTGAAAGTTTGCCATACAGCATAGATAGTACTGAATAGGAAGAAGTCGGACAAATATTGATGTGAAGAAAAATTTAAGAGGGAGATATTAAACAGGAGTCTTTTGACTAATTGTCACCATTTTCCCACTGAAGTTATTGTACAAGAGCCCTGAAATAACAGGTGGGTGAGGCATAGATGTATGCCAAACAAGTCACTTCCAATCAGCTTTGTTGTTGCTGTATTAGTTATAGGAGGTTGAGTTACCTCTAAGGGGTATCTCTGCCTTATGCAACTTCATGGGCATCTCAAAACTCAGTGACAGTCAGGAGCTGGTACACTGCAAATGTGCAACAGGCTGTGATTTTTGTATAAGATAGTGGCCATTTCAACAGTACACTGAGGAGTACTTCCATGTTCCAAAAACTGGGTACACATCTCTGTATCTCTGTGAACTATGACTATGCCAATCCTTTCCCCTGCTCCTCCCTCCCTCTCCCCCGTCTCATTTTTCTTCTTCACAGACCACAGTGTGTCATGACCTTAACAGGAGATTGCCTAGATGATTAAGGTGCCAGAATCTTGCCCAAGGTAGTACCCTGCACTTTGCACTGTAATGCTAAAAGAAATGCCGATCAAGACTTTAACAGAAGCTACTCCACATGTTAGGAAAATACTTCCACATGGAGCAAAGATACAGAGATACAGAGCAATATTCTGTATTAGTGCTTTAGTATTCTTTGCTCTTAATAAGTGAAAAGAGAACGAAAGCTGAAATTATCAGTGACTCTTGCCTTTATGTGAAACAAAAGCTTCATTGATACAGTATACAGCAATTGATTAACTCTTCCAATAAAGTTTATGTGTGATAATGTCTGAAAGAGAATAAGCTTCCAATCAATCACAACCAATCGACCACAAAAACAGTAGCTGACACAAAACTCACCAATAATTTCTCTGTTTCACGGCAGAAAAGAAAGAAATAAACAGATTAAGAAAACCAAAACAAACAACAAACAAACCCAACAACTGACCTTTCAGGTTCTCTGTAACTCATTTTCTTTCCCAAGATATTTCTACCAGTTGGGCAGTAATATCTGTTAACCATCTGTATGTTGTCCTCTGACTTTTTTATTCTCACTCAGTGAGGGATGGCTATTTCAAACCAAGAAATCCCGCAAGGTGAGTTGGCAGCATGCAGCGGTGTCTAATGCAATTGCCGCTGCTTAGCAGGTCACATACATTTTGCTCACCAACGGTTGTTTACTTACTTAGTTTCATGGAGAAGCTAAGAAAGGTTATCTGTTCTTCTTCAAAGAAAATGACACAAATTTTCTCATTGTGATAATATATTTTAATATACAGAACATAACAGGACACTCAAAAATCAAATCTCCCTCACAGTCCAGAAGACCTCCACCAATCCATTTGATTCTTTAAGATATTTATCCAGTATTGATAAATGAAGCATGTTGAAGCTGTAATTACAGCCTACTTAAAATCTTGAGATCATTTAAGATGATATTCAAATATTTATCTTTTCCCCTCACTGGGTGTTAATCATGAGACAGTGAATTTACGATGCCTTTCAAGTTTTTCTTTACAAGTTTAGAGAATGCTCATTTTCCTTGAAATAATAATACAAAAACCACCGCTGTTGTGATGCACAAGAAAACTTATTCTCAAGCAGTGGAATTTGAGGAAGAACATACCAAACAGCACAATGTTCTTGTATTTTTTTTAATAACTTCCTAAAATTAATTCATTCGAGATGGTGAAGCACTTGTTACACCCGAAAACAGATTTCTTGTCATTTCTTTGACCCTTTACAGGCAGAACTTGTGCATAATAACCAGCGAAACATAAACAAAGACCCAAAGAAACCCCCAAACACAAACTTCAATTGAAATCATTCACGGTTAATGAATTTCTCCTCTCTGATTTTAATAGATTTCGATTTGGGCCTCAGAAGACTATCATAATCTAATAAAGCACTGTGATGCACATGTATCAAACAATATGAGCTCTTATTCTGGACATGCAGGTAAATTTGGGGTGTAGTCTTTTTTTAATTTGCTCTTACTTTTGCAAAAGATTTCATCTTCCTTAGCATATCAGATTTAACACTTGCCATTAATGCTTTGAATTGAATTTTATGAAAATCAAACTAATTTTAAATTTCAGTATCACTTTGTGTTACATTTATATCAAAATCTTTCACTTAGGTGAAAAGAATTGTCATCAATGCATAAGGGTGTTATAATTTTGCATCTTAAGAACTCCTTTGAAACTTCAGTGACAATAATTTGATGGGGGTTCGTGTAAGATAGCTGCAAGGCAAAGGAAATATAGGCAACATAGAGGTGAAGTGTAATGTTTATCTGATTTGCCATGTATTTTTGCAAGCCATAAAAAATAGTGACAAATTCACGAAGAGTCTAAATGTATTATTCAGCATCTGTTTTCAGTTACATTTTTATCTAGCACCAAGGTTTAGAAAATAAGATTTCTTTGTTCAAATCCTGTCAGACAAATTATTTTTAATTATTTTAAAATAACTCAAAACCTAATAAAACAATCTCTCCAGCTAGGGAAAAATCAGAGATCTTTTGCAAGAATGTCCTTCTTTCCCTTCAGTTTCCTGACATAAGTTTCAATATATTGGATCAGTTTCCTACATTTTGAGGACAGTTTCAATGAGAGTTCCATATAATACTGCAATTCAAAGCAAACCACCTCTCAGAGAAGGCAGATTTAAGGCACACTCCTCTCCCCATAGTTTCCTCAGTAGATAGCACCCAGTATTGTCTGTTCCAATCCAATTAACAGAACTTTCCCCTAAACCCTAAAGGGTTTAAATATTAGTTTAGGTCTGTAATTCAACTTTACAAATATTAATCGACTTGTACACTAAAACATTTCTATGGCTCAAATGCAATCAGAAAACATCACTTTCTGCTCGTTCTGGGGCCAAGAAAAACAAGTTCTTTACTTCCAGCAAGACCTTACCCTGTTCCTTTGCCCCAGCATTTCACACTTTCTATTCCCAAGGGTACAGCAATTCAGAAGTAATAGGTTATTAGAAGCACGTACCTGATTCTGAGTATTCAAATTTACTAGTAATATCAGAACTAAATAAGGGTCCAATGGATCTTTATCACTTTTTAGTACAGACAAATCTCTCTAAGCACTATGAATGGACATGGAGCAGTTTTAACACCAGAGTGCCAGGTAAGTGAACAACTGAAAATCTACACATGGAAATGACTTGAAATACAGGTATCTCAAACTGGGGAAAGCTCTTGTCATGATCTCAGTCCTTTGAGAATCTGTTACTCATTCCCTCTGACTTCAGAGATACCTATAAGCTCAGGCACAAAGTCACTGATGACTTCAACAGATGGTCCTGCTTTTAGACCATTGAGAACTTTATGAGCCATTTATCCTCCTTTAGGCAACTCATCATGTGAAATAAGGAACAGAATGGTGTACTAATGTGTTTTGTAACCAAATGCTCTGGGACATGTCTTTCCTGAGCGGCATCCAAATACCTTCCACTTGAACAAAACTGCTACAGGCAAAAAATTAGCTGTTATTTTTTTCTTACAAACTGTAAAAAACCCAAAAAAACCCAAAACCAGTAAGAAAAAAATAATCAGTGAAGTAATTTGAACAACACTGAGGACTCAGTAACAGTACTTGTGTTCTCATCTGAAATAAAGCTGTGTTTGGATATTGTTTATGGAATGGATTGTGTAGAGGTTGAGAGGGAGCCAGCTCTCTTTTTCCACAGTCTTTTTTTTAAATTATTATTATTTTCTAGTCACAGCTTAGTTATTCAGTAAACATCATCTTACTTGAAAAGCAGCCCCTGAGTTTTACCACAACTACAGTTCTTCCTCTCTGGAGTTAAGTGAACAGACAACATCATGACAAAATCTTCCTATGCAAGTCTTCATAACAAAGTTACTTTGCTGACAAACGACAATGCTAATGAGACAGTGAATAAACTCTTAAATAGCATGTGCTGTAATAAATGCTCCGTTGTGAAGAATTTTCCTTCTTTCTGAAAAAAACCCAAAACAAATGAATCAAAAACAACCAAAGCACCGTATGTTTAGTGGAAGAATATTTGAATACATACTCATATGCATGTCATACTGTTGTCTGAAAAGTGTATTTGTTACCTAGTGCACAGTAAGCCAACCCCTAGGCACACAGGAGAGATACTGCTAGTAATTTACATGTAATTATAATACTTGCTGCAACATCTTCAATGACTGTGCTTGCATGGGAGAAGTGTCTTCACCTGGGCAAGGGCCTCCTTGACCTATGGATGTGGGGGAGGTTAATTTTATAATGAAGACAGTTAGGTAAGGGATATCCGATCTTTGATTTTCAATGCCAAGTTAAGTGTGTGTCAAGACATCTTGATTAGGCATTCTTAGTATTCCAGGACAGCTGGTTTACAGGTGTTCCTTTAAACAATTCCCTTTGATCCTTTTCTTAGCAACCACCTCGTGACTATATATAATCATTCCTAATTATGGAGCTATTCTAACACAGAGACGTGGTTAACTTTTAAAACTGCTGATTGGCTATGGGCAACCTGGTCTAGTGGAGTGTCCCTGCCCATGACAACACAGTCGGAACTAGATGATCTTTGAAGGTTTTTTCTATGATTATATGAATATATAATATGTTCCAGAAAAATCTGTTGGATCACATCTAGTCTCAGTTCTTACAAAGAGTTCAGTGAAGTTCCTGGGCAAGACATTTCAACCAATACTTTTTTTTTACAAAATGTATCTTATTGTTTAGGAGTGGTAAGTCTCTTCAGTGCACAGAAAAGAGGTCTCTATGTGTTCAGGAACCATAATAATTATGGATCAGGATCTAAATTAACACTTCTAAATGCTTATTCAAGGAGAGCTGAAAGGCAGTGGGGAAAAATCTTATTTTTAATAATTGATTATTTTCCACTGCTGTTAACCCAATCATGGTATGAAATAGTAATAAAGAAGGCAATCTGTTTATTTCGTCCAAAGGTATAAAGATTCTCCACATTCTTGCTGTGTTAGCTATTTGGGCAAATGGACAATAAAAGATACTCTGCATCCCATACAAAATGCTAATTTTAGTACCTCTTTTTCAGGCACATAAAATTTATTATTATGATTATTATTTTAGTTTAGGGTGACTATCCTGTAATCCTATTGCAAAACTATGTTTTGCAAATGTCCAGTTCTACATCATCAGTTATATCCGTGCGCTTATTATTATGGCCTCTGTTGAACCCATTGCAGTAACTGACGGTTGATATAGTAGCGAAACTGTGACTTTCAGTAAAAACACAAGAGCTTGTTACTTGTGTGTGGTAAAATTGCCGATTTTTAATGTTACATTCAAGTTTCAGGTCAGCATTTAAGGTCTGTATGTTCATAAATAATTCATTTCCTATTATTGAGCATTTATGAAAAGAGAAAATAAAATCAACAGGGATGAAAATGTGTTCCAGTCTTGGATGAAAAAGTCCCAGAGACCATTCTCAGTCTCTAGAGTATGTTTGTAATAGTGTAACCCTAATCAAACTTGCTATGGGGTTTGACAAGCTATTTATTGCTTAATTCTTTTTCCTTTCTTCAGCAATAAAATTTTTATTCTAAACATTTGCTATTGAATAATAGAAGCCTGCTGTGAGATCATTCACACTGACTGAAGGCTGATTATTTTCATATAGCAGCTGTCACTAGATATTCTACATTCTTAAGCTCTATCATTAGAGAGGAATCACAAATCCATTTCTGATTGTGGATCATGGAATTTTGGTTGCTGTGAGCCTGCTGAGCTAATTTTCTGCAGAAGGGAAGTGGAGCTCAGCTTAACAAATAAAAAGAAATAAAGAAAATAAAGTTCAAACAGTATTAAGTGAATACATTGTAGGGAAGTTGCAATTAACACTTCCTTGTGGAATCAGAGACTTAAAAAGAGAGGGATAGAGCTATCAAGATATTGTTTAAATGAAAGCCCAGTGTCATTCCGTTCAGATAATTTACTTGGATATTTTGTAGGTCTTGCAGTCTGTACTTACACTTTCTTTGCTTGGATTACCCTTCCTGTAGTTACTTAGCTTGTAAATATTTTGGTATTAAAATTACCATTGATAATGACCTCGTAATAAAATTATTTCTAACCACTGTTCATAAATACACTATATATATATCTTAACAGGCTACAAGGTGCGGCAGTAGATTCCAGTTTGTTACAGTTTCTGATTCAGTATAAGTATACACCTTACAAAACCTCATGTAGGTGGGAAAAAAGTGCATCTATGAAATTATTCTTTTTCAGTTTGGTAGGAAACTGTCAATATACCTCTTTGAAGTGATAACAACCTCCCATAGCCCATTTCAACAATGATAAATAGACATATACTCACTATGGAAAAAATCTGACAAGCTACTAACTGGATAATAAGTTGCTTCTGAGCCAAAGGTTTGGTGGGTTATAGGTATAAGCTAATTTAAATTTTCATTTGCGGTTACTTGTTCAAAACTTATGACAATAAAATTTTATCAGAGAGAAAATTATTTCCAAGCCTCAAATGAGCAAGAAAAGAAATACTTTTTTTTTTTAAAGACATGGATTCGCTTTATTTTGTCAGGGACAATTAAGTTTATACTGTCAGTTTCCTCAGATCCTGAACAGAAATATTCAAAGAATCACGGACTTGCAAGGTTGGAGAAGACCTTTAAGATCATCAATTCCAATTGTTCCTTCCCTATGCTAAACCATATCCCTAAGTACGTCATCTACCTTTTTTTTATATACATCCAGGGATGGTGACTCAACCCCCACCCTGGGCAGCCTGTTCCAGGCCCTGACAACTCTTTCAGTACTTTTTTTTTTTTTTTAATAACATCTGAAACTGCGCTGGTGCAGCTTCAGGCCATTTACCCTTGTCTCATCTCCTGTCGCCTGGCTGAAGAGACCATCTCCCACCTCTCTACAACCTCCTTTCAGGTGGTTGTAGGCAGTGATAAGATTTCCTCTCAGCCTCCTCTTCTCCAGACTGAACACCTCCAGCTCCCTCAGACGCTCCTCATAGGATTTGCACTCCAGCACCTTCCCCAGCCTGGTTGCCTTTCTCTGGACTTCCTCAAGGGCCTCAATGTCCTTCTTACAGTAAGGATCTGGGAACTGGACCCAGCACTCGAGGTGCGGCCTCACCAATGCCCAGTACTGGGGCACAATCCCCTCCCCAGACCTACTGGCCACACTGTATTTGATAGAAGCCAGGATACCATTGGTCTTCCTGGCCACCTGAGCACACTACTGGCTCACGTTCAACCCGCAGTCAACCAACACCCCCAGGTCCTTCTCTGCCTGACAGGTCTCCAGCCAGTCTGACACAAGCCTGTAGCACTACATGGGCTTGTTATGTCCCATGTGTAGCACCCCACACTTTGCATTGTCAAACTTTATCCCATTGGTCTCAGCACATTGGTCCAGCCTGTCCAGATCCCTCTGAAGAGCCTTCTTACCCTCAGGCAGATCAACATTTCCTCCTAATTTAGTGTCGTCTGCAAATTTACTGAGGGAGCAATCAATCCCTTCATCGAGGTCATTGATAAAGATACTGAACAAAACTGGACCCAGAACTGAGCCCTGGGGGATGCCACTCGTGACCGGCCTCCAACTGGATTTTGTTCCATTTCCCACCACCCTTCGGGCCTGGCCATCCAGCCAGATTTTCATCCAGCTGAGGGTCCACCTGTCCAAGCTTCTGGCAGACAGTTTCTGAGTCAGAATGCTGTGAGAAATTGTGTCAAAGGCTTTACTGAAGTCCAGGTAGACCACATCCACAGCCTTCCCCTCATCCATTAAGTGGGTCACCTTGTCATAGAAGGTGATCAGGTTAGTTTGACAGGATCTACCTTTTGTAAATCCATGTTGACTGGGCCTGATCCCCTGGCCATCACACATGTGCTGCATGATAGCTCCCAGGATGACCCTCTCCATGATCTTCCCTGGGACTGAGGTCAGACTGACAGCCCTGTATTTCCCTGGATCCTCCCTCTGACCTTTCTTGTCTAATCATGTAAAATCTGCCAGCCCCCAGTTGAGGGAACTTCCTCAGTCTGCCAGGATTGCTGGTAGATCATGGAAAGGGATTTGGCTAGCACATCTGTCAGCAATCTAATACTGTCAGGTAAATTCCATCTGGCCCCATTGACTTGTGGGTATCTAATTGGCCAAGTAGGTCATTAATCATTTCCACCTGAATTATGGGAGCTTTGTTCTGCTTCCCCGCCCCCGTCAGCCAGCCCATGAGGATGAATACCCAAGGAACATCTTACTTTATTATTGACACTATGTGGATTGTAACAACAGACAAAATAATGCACAAGAAGTCTCTATATTTGCTTCTTTAATCAATCAATCAAGATCCACTGTGTGTAGAACAAAAGAATCTAATCTTGGTGCTTCATGCTACTCTCTGTGGATGTATCTGACATGAAATATCGTGTACAAGTGTAACAGTGGATCCCTGTTGTTGGAGGACACATGGGATTCAGATCACTTAGGTGATCTGTTATTGTAACTCTCTTTCTAAAGATGAATGTGTTCAAAATTCCGGGGTTCTGCTTAATATTGAAGTACTGAAAGTGGGAAAAGTCCTTCTATTTTTAGCTATAGAGGAAAAAAAAATCAGTTTCAGGTCAAGAATCTAAAATTGTAAAGTTTCAGAAAGTTATGAACAACTGAGTAGACAAGGTACAATGGGAATATCTGCATAATGTCTTTGATCTTCCTAACTCTCCAGCTCCAATGCTATCATGGTTTAACCAGAACTGGCAACTAAGTACCACACAGTAGCTTGGTTACTCCCATTGTGGAATGGAGGAGAGAAGGCCTTGTAAAAGTGAGAAAATTAATGGGTTGATATAAAGACAGTTTAATACATAAAACAAAAGCTGCACATACAAACAAAGCAAGAGCAGGAATTCATTCACCACTTCCCATGATGGGCAGGCAGGTATTCAACCATCCTCAGGAAAGCAGGGCTCCATCACATGTAACAGTGACTAGGGAAGACAAACATCATCACTCCAAACATCCTCCTCTGTCTTTCTGCCAGCTTAATATGCAGATTATGACATCACATGGTCTGGAATATCTATTTCACCATTGGGATCCACTGTCTTAGCTGTGTGCCCTCCCAAGTCCTTCTGCATCCCCAGCCCACTCGCTAGTGGTATGGTGGGAGAAGCTGCTCAGAAGTAAAATGTCTCTACATTATCAACACTGTTTTGAGCATAAATCCAAAACACACTAGCTACTATGAAAAATTAACTCTATCCCAGCCAAAACCAGCATAAATGCTTGTGTGAAACAATATGATTGGTATTTCTTCCTTTTTAAGTTACCACAGATACAGACATCAGAATCTAAAAGATTTAGAAATCCACACAGAATAACAACTTCAGAATCCAAAATGAAGATGATAATAGACTTAAGTTATAAAAAAGCTATGTAATTACCAAAAGTATATTTGCAATGTATACAGCTACATAATAATGTTAGTACCAAATTAATTTTATGACAGGATACTACTGATTTATTCTTTATTCAGAAAATATGGAAGGCTGGGTGTGGGATTCCTTCCCCACAAAAGTCACGAAGACTATCCTGAAGACCTGTCTGAGAAACCAAATCTTTTTCCCACATATGTATGTAAATCATTCTTTTTCTTATGAAAAAAGCCCTAACAATCCCAAAACCAACAAAACAGCACTCTGGGATTTATCTCACTTGAATCTCTCTGCTATGTGTGTGGTAGTGGGTTTTGCTTCCTTTAGTTAAAAGTAAGCAAGATGTCAAAGGGGTCTTCAGCTATCTCAAAGTACATTTCTAAGACAAACGCCACATTTCTTTATAGTTTAAGAAGGGAGATTGTCTGGATAATTTCAACTAGACAACTGCATCAAACCTTTCCTAGTGTTAGGTGTTTTGACAGATGAAATCACAGAAAGTGTGAAGGTCAATACAATAGCAAGAAAACCCAAGGTAAATTAAATTGAAAAATTACATGTGAAATATCATAAGACCCAGCACTATAACCTAGCTTAGACCCAGACTATCCAGTACTATCATCTCCACAGTCCTCCAAAGCTATTTCAGCTCATTCTGAAGCAACTCTTACAACCAAGAAACCCTCTAGCTTTACAAGCTTAACTAACCACTCTCAGCGGATAACATGAGAATTTAGTCCCTTGGAATACATAAACCCTAAACAGACTTTGAGGAGCCATTATTCATGATGGATTCCTTCTTTCTGAAGGTGGTGTAACACCTGCCTGTCGAGGGGAAGTGGTAGATTAGTTGCTTGGTTTGATTTGTTTGCGCAAAAGGTCTTATTTTTTCTACTGAACTTTTATCTCAACCCATGAGTTTTTTTCACCATCACTCTTCTGATTCTCTCCCCATCCTGCCAGGGGTGAGTGAGCAGATGCACAGTGATTAGTTGCCAGCTGGGGATAAACCATGAAAATGGTAAATAGAAATTATTATTGCAGTGAGGTAGGCAATGCTGCAGTGGGATTCCCCTAAAGAGAGCTTCACAATGAATACTCAGCCTTCTTTTGTTGTCTCAAAATAAAATTTAAAAAAAAAAAAGGGGGTGGGCGAGGGGAGGGAGAAAAAATCAGACTACACTTAGAGAAAGGATGAGTTAAAGGGGATAGGGAGACACTAAGAAATAATCAGATGTACTTTCTTTCTTGTGAAAGATTGTTTGATTAAATTGAATGAATGTGGAATATTGATCAATTTTTTAGGGAAGACAAGGATTTGCCTAGGAAACTGATAAAACCTCTCTAATTCACTGATTTTAAGGATGTGTATACTGTGCAATTAAACTCACAATCTAACACATCAAAGACTTTAATGAAACTGCACTTAATCAGGAAATAATAGTGCCTTACTTAGTCAGTATCTGAGACAGTGCATTGAGAACTTTAGGACTTTTCTACCATCTTTGTTGGATCTGCAAGAAGCCTACCTGAGAAGAGCAACAAAGAGAGAACATTTCAATCATTGAATTTGTGGCTGTTTACTTATTCAGATAGTTACAGTTGATGGTTGAAAACTCATATGATAACAGCACATTGTCTATCTAACTACAAGGGACCCATATTTTTATTCTTTTTCCCCAATCAGTTACGTAGGACCGTAGCTTTCATAGGGTTTTTTTATTTACAAAAATTAAAACCATTCAAAAAAATAATTTACTGAAACTTTCTGTGTTTGTTCATCTATCCAAGTAGAGAGGATGGCATTAGGCCAAGCACATTATCCATAATGTGTTTGTTTAATGCCAGGCACAATTTAAGCCATTTTACAGTTTAGTTCAATTTGAATTTAGCACAAACATAGCTGCTCTTTGCCGTTCCAATGATTTGCTTGGCTGTTATGCAGAGAAACATTACAGCTCCATGAATGTTAAACCCAAAAACATTAATAGAGTTAATTAAGAGAAAAAATACTTCTCTTTATACCACTTGAAACTTTGAGATTCACCTCAGTCCTTGAGGTGCAAAATTACTATATATGTTTCAGCTGGAAAAACAGAACAGACTTCCTTTTTTTTTATAGTGGTCGGGCTTAATAAACTTGGAATGTCATCAAATGGGAAACTATTAGAATTACTAAAATTTTAGGTCTGATGTATAGAGCTATGGAAGTGGGTTTTTTCTCTGCCAGTTAGATGAGCATTTGAACAATTCAGGCTTTTCCTTTTGTATACAGCCATTTTTTTCATTTTTACAAATAATACTCAGTATTTGCATGGATTAATAAATCAGATCATTACATGAACACCTGCCTGAGTGTCTGATCGTGCAGTAAAGTCTGACAATCAGATTATAAAACGTTCAGTATTTCACTTTAAAGATCATCTTAGTACCAATTATGTTTCTCTCTAGAGACAACGGTGCTTTTTTTCAGTTTACCATCATGTCTTTTTCTCAGTCTTATAATTACAAGAGATGACCTTTTTTTGGGAGGGGCAGGTGGAAGTAAATTAGGCCCATAAATAAAGTCAAGACTTAGAATCCTGATTTAGTTACGGATGTTCATCTTAGCTATCATCTTTTCTAATAAGTTTCTTGTATACAAAAATACTGCTACAATAGAGTCACTACAAACCTATTGTTTTTAATGAATTTATATAAGCTCAGCAAATTACCATTTAATGTTTTGATTACCCATATATCTTTTTAGTGCCAATGTATTGGTAAAGTAACAGAAATTTCAACATTAACAATTTTTCTCTGTATAATTTCTCCAGCCAAGTTATAGTTTAATTCAATCTCCTTTGATCTCTGGAACTAAGGTCTGGAAGGCCCTTTTGGAGTCACTGAGTGTCACTTCCCATCAAAGGTTTCCCATATTGGATACAGCTTCTCCTGCTTCATCAGCCTGTTATCATTTATTTTGTCTTTTATAACTAAATGCAGAGGGCAAACTGAAAGTTCAATGACTGTTCGTAAAAGGAAAGTCTAACATAATTTCATACTAGGTTATCACATTTGCATGATTTATTGTTTCTATCTGAATCCTAATTGACTGTCAAACACTAGGAGAACACTTTAGAAAACTTTTCTCTGTTTTTTTTATTTTCTAAACAGCCCTCCTTATAAGCTTGGAAACATTCAATATCTGCCAGATTCTTCACTGTTATTTCATCTAACATAGACAACATGGCAGAAGAGCAACATGAGGGTAGGGGTAGAGAACTGGCTTGCCCAGTGGAAATATGATATTTGTTTCAGAGGAAGATTTGAATTAGATCTTGTCCTTTGTGATCGCAATTATAGTCACAGAAAGAGGATCTACTTATCCTAAGGACAGTGCAGCCTGTTATATGTTAGCTTGCTTTATAATTAATAAAATCTAGACAGCTTCATACTTCTCAACTGTCCTTGCTGCAGTACCTTGTTTCCTTGTGGGTACAAGAGCTCAAAACAAGGAGCTTTTTAATGTTGTTTATCTCAGTTCACCCAAGCAATGGCACAACTTTTGGAGATAACTGACTTGAAAAAGCTGTATCTTAAAACTAAGTTGAGATAAAAACAGAGATACATGTTCTCAAAAGATTTCTTTGTACCATTCCAATAGAAGTTTTCTTTATTACATTATCTTTGATATTTTTATCTTCTAGGACTAGATATTAATTTGTTCCACAACACCACTGAAAGATAAAGCCCAAGGAAATTAGCCTCTACTTCACACATGATCGTAACATCACTTCCTCCCTTATGAGGAAGCTGTTTAAGCATGACCTAGTAAATCTGTATATCTTTTCTAGTAAAAGAGAATCTAGATAAAGGGGATCCCTAACGAGAATCCAGATCAAATGGTCATTAAAAGGAGTCGAAAAACCTCTATATAGGGTCTTTAATATTATTGTGCAAAAGCTTTGATGAAAATAGGTTTCCATCTGAATACAGCAGTTGCAATGAAATATTTAATCCACTATATTAATTTTAAGATTCAAACTATGTTATTCTTTAATCACTCTATAATATTGCTGTAATGTACTTGTTATCTCTTTTCCATGCTGTGGTACAATTTTTTTTTTCACTCAATTAACAGTTATGTGGTTTGGTCATCCTTTTGATGGATTTACATAGCCATGATGACAATAATTTCAAGAGGGTTTTTTTTAATATTTTCAGTGATCTCTTCAGTCAGACACCCACTCTAAATTGAGCTATTTTTTCTGTTCTTAATTTATAGGGTGAAAAACTTTATGCTGTTCTTAAAAGTAATAACTTGCAGCATCATTCTTTTACTGCTTTTTGAAGTTCGTTTTTTAATGCTGTTTCTGATTTCTTTTCAAATACATAATCCTGGGAAATAAACGTAACATTCTATTAAATATTATAAATAGATGTTTTGTAAAGCCAGGAAAATGTGGGTTTCTATGTGATTAAAATATCAAGTATTATTTCTCATACTCAATGACACTCAGTGTATCTGTTCTCTGTCTAGCAAATGAAAAGGAAGATACATCCAAGATGCAAAAGCAAAAATATTTTGTCTTACTTTCCAATGCATTATCTAGACAATTACCTTACTATTCGGTCTGATGTTGGTGACTGGGTTATAGCTGAATTCCTTCTCTGAACAGGGGTAAAGAATGAATGAGCTTATAAAGAGAACTTCTTTTCCAAATTGGCATTGGCTTAGTCCCCTGTGATTACTGGGAACACTTCAAACGTACCGAGACTTGTATAAATTCAGGCAGAAAGCCAGCAGAGGATGTTGAGAGGTTTGCAAGTTAATTTTACTGTTGTGTTTAAGTGATAATAAGCTACAGAAAGTAAGTGTATTAGGATCATGAAAGCTTCCCTTTTTAAAAGTTCATAAAAACAGATTTCCTACACTCTTTTTTTCTAATTTCCAATAACTTTCAGCACCGTTTCCTGTGCACTGTTCTTTCTAAGGGTCTGTTTTGATGATATTAAGGTAGAAAAGTGTCCGTGTATTTGCAGTAAACTTCAGCAATGCTGTCTTTTAAAACACAAAGGCTAATAATGTTTTAAATTGTCAGCGAGAAAGGCCAAGAGATACTATTGCTTATGATGATTATTTTGGTCTGAAGTGCACTTCCTTTCTTTTATTCATCTCATGTTATCAAATCAATAATGCTGGCAATCAAGAACCTCTGCTTTTCTCTCCTTGTAGAAAGTCTTGTGTAATCTATCAAAATCAAAAACATTGATGCAGCAATTTAAGAATCCGGTGTTTTATCAGAAGTAACAGTATAACCTCATGTAAGTAATGTTTCTTTCTGGCAATGTGTTGGTAGCACATACTGCATTATTAAAGTGCAATACCTGAGAAAACAAGCGGTAGTCCTTCATTTTGAACTCTACAAGGTAGAACATGCCTAACAATCTAAAAGCATCACTAGAATAGTTTTCAGTTATGTTTGCAGATATTTATCTAGTATAGTTCTATTCATCTGCCTCATAATATAGTGCTAGAAATGTATGTGCAGTACCGCTGTGGTCTACTCTATGGAGGAAAGTTGTGCAGCAATTTCATGTCAACACCTGTTGACTGCCCTGAGGCTTTGAGTCCTATTTCATCACTGTGTTGCAGGGATGAACACAGGAACACCCTAACATTTCTTTGCGAAACCACTGAGTTTCAAATAATTCCAGGAGTTGGACTCTATGATCTTTATGGGTCCCTTCCAACTCAGGACATTATATGGTTCTATGATTATCAACAGTGTATGCAAATTTGCCCTTAAGAGAACAGTTAGGTTTCTTAATCACAATAGTAAAAAAAGCTTGAGTTCAAAGACACAAATAAATCAAGATCTCTGTGTTGTCCCTAGGGAACAACCCATCAAGAGAATGGTCTATAAAGATTCCCTTCGCTAGCCTCACTCTGAGCTGTTCAGCAAATCTCTGAGTACAGATCACAACCAAAACACTGTGGAAGGTATGGACTGTCCATTACAGGACCTCCTCTGTCACATGGACATGTTCTCTGTTACTTGTAGTAGTGCACTGTCTCAGTTATCGGAGAAGATGCTTAAACTTCATCCTTATAACGACAACCTGGTTTATACTTTCTAGTTCTTACTGGTGAAGTCATGTAGTCATCTGATTCATATGTAAGTGATCATAATGTACGATAATTTTCTTAAAGAAAAAATCCTTGTAATAGGAAGTGCATCCACTTCATCAACAGCATCTGTATGTTTATACTGCTGAAAGTGTTTGCTCTCAAAACCCATAGCCCTTTTTTCCCCTAAACACCCACTTCCTTCTACCATTTATTAAACTAGCTAACTAGGTGGTCTGAACATCTGAGCATATTCAGGAAAGTAACCCAGGTAGCCCGATATCTCCTGAATCAAGCAAGATGCCAGATCAGATGTTGTAATAGGCTGGTTGTAATGGGCAGAATTTAACCGCCCCACTCACAGTCCAATAGCTACATGGCTGCTTTAAGGGAAATTACCTTCCTCCAAGTTTTCATGGGTTTGGAGCAATTCTGTATCCTGATGCAGTGAGTAATTAGAAATTCAGGCTGATCAATGTGGTTCCAGAAGAGGCTGTGCAAGATGCCATTTTTAGATGTTTTTAATCAAAGGGAGTAAACTATGACAAATATGAAGAACAATTGTGGACATATAGCATAAAGATTATTGGAGAACATATTTGTTTTCAGCTCAGATAGCAGATACTGATTCAGATAATGAGTACTTAATTTAAATTTATTACTCAGAATAAAAGTGACATGAATGCTATGTACCGTATCATAATTCTCTGTTTCATTCACTCTAGGCTAGTTTTGGCACTTAACATAGAAGTGCAAGGAAAAAAGTATTAGGAAAATGGTGTTATAGGCCTAAATGACCATAAATATTTCAGTGGCATTGATATTTTTTCTTGTTTTGTGTCAATTTTATGCACCATATTTCAAAGAGGATTCGTATGAGGCATTGTCTTTATATGAGTACTATATATTGTAGCTTTTGGCAAAGGGCAAATTCAGTTAAGTGCCTGTGTATGAATGATATTTTGAAATGCCATGTATACATAATAAATATAATGGCCAGGGGATTCTAGGCATTATTTTTTGCATCAGGTTTTAATTGCAAAAATTGATGCTGTCTGACAGTATAATCCTTATGCAGATATTTCTTTGCTCTGGCTATCGTAGCTCTCTATTATGTCTACATTGCAAATTACTATAGGGAAGGAAAAAAATACCAAGCAAGATCAAGTTCAAACCTGATCATTTAATAGAATCATAGAAATTCATAACAATTGTTAGAGATGCTCATCTACATATGCTTTACAAGTTTTCTTTCACTGAGCTTTACAGTGACTCTGAGAACATTGACACCTTCTTCCCACTAAGAGCAGATAGACACATCATCCCTTCTGAAAACAGTAAGTTATTGTCAAAATAAAACAGACACTGTCAGATACGTGCATTCTGCACATGTATGAATGCTGGGATTAAGACAGCACAATTTCCTTGTGCTCTTTCCCCTCAGAATTCTGCACACTCAAAGGTATAGCCAAGAATAAAGTATCACAATATTTGTAGGTCAATGTTGTTCTCAAGTCTGGTGTCATATCACCTGTTAATTTACACAGACATTTATAACAACCCTTTTATTGCACATCCAACGTTAGAAGGTCAGGAATTCAGTTTTATAAAGTAGAAACGTGAGGACCAGACTGTTATTTTTTATTATTCCCATTTTGAAATACTTTAATATAATATAATCTGAACCTTTACGAAAGGTCTAGCTTTGGTGGATTTTTGCTTTTGTTTTGGGTCTTTACTTGTGTAAATCGAACTGTTTTCTTAGCCCACAGCATCTTCAGATTGTTACTTTTCTGCATCAGGTCTTCTTCTAGTTCTTATTAATTACTCTTAGGTTAAAAGAAGGAGTAAGACAATCTTGTATCATGTATTTAGGCACTTTTCTGAACTCTGGGTGGTGTAAGTCCAACCCCCTACTCCATGGTAAACTTCTAGGCAAATTTTGAGTAGTTCCAAAGCAGACTGCCTTACAAAGCACCAGTAGGAAGGTGATGCCTCTTGAAGTACTCAATGATCTCATAGATAGGATACTTACCTGAAACTGAGGCAGCCAGACTAACAAATTGAAGCAGCATGCTTCAACTCAAATGTCTCAACCACTCATGTAGTGTAACAGACACTAAAAAAAAAAAAAAGTTCCCTGTTCAATTTATGTCTAAATAATTCTACATCTGAAAGGTCTATGGTAGCTACTGGTTCCTCTACTGTCTACAACATATACTGGTCTTCTTAAAAAAAAAAAAAAAAGAAAAAAAAGAAACATCACAGTGACATTTCCACTCCTTTAACACCTTTTCTGATCTTCATATAATCTGGGAACAACCATTTTCCCTTCTGAAGATAATCTCCATTGGTGAGGAGGAAAGCAACCCAGCAAGACAAAGACAGGTCCAGCAGTCAGGCATATTGTGTGACAAAATTTTTCTATCCTGCATGAATGTGAATATTAAAAATGTTATACATCTTGTTCACAAAGAAACTAGTGGACAAGTTACACCTCTAAAGCATATTCTTACATCATTAGTCAAGAGGCAGTCATTTATTCACTTCAAGTGACCTTACTCTGAGATTAGGCATGTTTACTTTAACATTATATGCATTTTTATAGTTTTAATTATAGATGATGGACTTCCATTTGTGAAATTCCAGAGATGCTCCAGCTTTCTTGGACAAGCATTTTCCACTGATTATTGAAGGATCATCTGTTTCTTGATTTCTGGGTTTGTAATGTTGGCTTTAGAGACACAGGGAGAAAACTGAAGTTTGCTGTTCAATGTGTTACAGTGAGTATGGTGTTTGCTGAGGTTCTTTTTTTCTCATCAGAGTTTATACATTAACTGCGATGAAACAGAGTTCACCCAATTAAAAATAAAGTAATAAATATTATTCAAGGACAGGCTTAGTAAAGATTCAAGACAGATAGAATTTGAGCCACTTAAAAGAAGTGTTAAGAGAGAACATAGATTTATATAAATGCCTCTCAAGGCACCTCTCAGGGCCCTAAGGGCACTAATAGGCCTTAATGGCCCTGACCAGTGCCCACTAGGACCCTCACACACAGACTGCTGCTCAACCCTGGCCGACATTTGCAGGCTTGATTTGCACAGTATTGCAGGGTCATGAGCCTGTCCCATTGACCATATTACTGTGCTCTGACACCCATACCAATAGACACAGATGCTTCTTTTTCTTTCCAGACAGTACTTGTGGACTAAACAGAGGGCCATCGTGTTTCAGATCTAAATGATTTAGATCAGAATTAAAATACCATGTGATGGTGCCTGAACTTCTCCTTTTACTGAAAGGCAAGACAAACTGGCTAGTCATATAACACAGATACATTGAACTTGATAAATCCAGGTCTAATTCTTGAACTTTAGTTTCTATCCCACAAAAGTGTATGAACACATGATGAGCATACTATTTTATGTTGGGATGACAAAGTCTTGGCCTGAGGTTTAGCCAAAGTACTGAACATGATATAAGGATGGTTGAATACAACTAACAACTCTACAACTACTAGAAAAGAAGTTGCTTTGATCAGGGGCTCAGCCTCTTCTCACAGTTAATTATCATTAGGACAAGAAGAAATTGCTGCAAGATGAGCCAGGGGAGGTACAGTTTAGAAATTAGAAGAAATGTCTTCTCTTAAAGAGTGATTAGGCATTAGAATGGGTTGCACAGTGAGACGGTGGAGTCACCGTCCATCAGGGTGTTTAAGGAAAGGTTGGATGAGGAACTTAAGAACATGGTTTAGTAAGTAATATAGGTGGTAAGGGGACGGTTGGACTAGGCAATCTTGGAGGTCTTTTCCAACCTTAAGGATTCTATGATTCTATGAACGGTAATGTAAGAAGAGGTGAAAAGTTGCTGATAGCATTATGGAGAGAGTTGGCTACCACAAGTGAGTAGGCAGGAGTTACAGTCAGAAAGAGCTAAATTTCATATAGTCAAAGGAAAACACTGGATAATTTCAGGAGTCAATTTTTGCAGAGACAGTCATGTCCAAGTAAAGGATCTAAAAGTGTATGAGGATGATGTAAATGTTTGAAATTTGGTTATGGATGTAGCCAAACTAGGACTTTTGGAAATGGGGGTGGAAAGACCGAGGTAGATTGACTATTAAGTGGAGACTTAGTCACTTAGAAGAAAAGGATGTACCAGAGCAGCAAAAATGACAGTTGAAAAAGAGGGAATAAGAATAATAAGGTATGCTTTTAGTTATTCACAAAGTCTGGAGCAGAGCAAAAAACTCTTGTTCTGACCATATCCAGGTCAAAACTTTCCTCTTTCATAGTCCTGACGAGGACTGAAAGCAAAGAACTTTTCCTGGATAAGAGAGGAAGACCTGAGACAAACAGAGCTTCCTGGTATCCTCATATCAGCCCAGACCTGTCAGCATCCACCGTGTCCAAGATGTTCCTAATAGCAAAGCTTTGGCAGTTCTTTAAGGCAATTTTTGTGCCTATGAAAAAATGTAATACTCAATCCTTGCAGGCCTTGTTCAAAGCAAATTCAAAACCAAAGATATCATAAAGTTAAAACAAATGTCCACCAACTGATGTGAACCAAAGCAAGCTTTTAAAGTTAAGGGTTTATTGCTTTCACTGAGGGAATAAGGGGGAAAATAAGCAACATAAATGCATATCAGAGGCTAAGTACAATTGGTTTTCACTTGCTCTAAAAAAGTGTCAGACTTCTACCTCCTTTCATTTCCTAACAATATTTTACTCCTGTGCACTCACTTTCTTCACACTGATTTACTTATCTGTAACTTTTACTGCTGTTTAATATCACCTCTGATTTTAGCCTGGGATAATTCTCTATTTTTATATGCTTATTTGTGATTCACAGCTATTTTCTTTGCCTTTGCAGCATGCAGGTCTGAGGGATATATCTTAAGAAAATGCAGTCCCCAGAGCATCATTACAACCCTGGAGAACACTGAAAATAATAATTCATAACAAAAGTTAGTAGCTACTATTGATGTTATTAAGCTTTATCCCATGCTACTGAATGGAAAATTGAGGCTCGAATACTGTTTATTTGCCACACAAATCAATGTATGCAGGCATCTAAGGTGTAGATGTACAGAGGTTTTCCTGTCCATCTGTTAGTGTCCAAATAGAAACTTCCAAATATACATGAGGCAATCTCATTTGGAGGGTGTTACTGAAATGTAATAAATATTGCTAGTGATACTATGAAATACTTCTAGTTTCTGTAAAACTAGTTGTGTTTTCAGAGCTACCCAAAATATTTACAGCATCTGTCAGAAAAAAATCATGGTTATCCCTGTGATTATCTTCAAGAATAAATTAAATCTTGAAGACACCATGCAGCACTGTTGGCTGGTTAGAAAACAGAACTGTAGGAGCAAAACTATTGATTTAAAATGACGCTTCTTCTCTAGTGATTTCAAAAGAAAATTATCTTAACAGGCATTTTGACTTTCCACATCTTGGATGTTGTGGATTTGGTTGGTTTGTTTTTTTTTCTGTATTCTACTTCTTGTTATAACTAGAGCCTTTCATAATGCAGTATTTCTTAGCTGGAGGAAAGACAAGGATGGTTTTGCAACATTAATTTATATTGCAAACACTCTATTCTAATTTATATTTGCCGATTAACTCATAATCCAGAACACCATTACTCAGAACTGCTGCACATGACTACTACCTCAGCCCTATGTGCATCCACTGACCCAGTGAAGCTGCTTGAAATAACATGCCACTTACCTGTTACCCAGTGGGACTTTAAATTCCTGCATGTTTCACCTAAAACCAAACACCATACTACATCAACCACTTACAAAAATGCAAAATCACATGTCTTCTTACAGCTCCTTCACCTTAAAAAAACCCCAACCTTGAGAGACTCCCCACACATGCAGAATAAGAGGAATGAAATGTCCTTCTTAGGGCAAGAGGAAGTTGAGTGCTTTCCAATCAGGCCCACCCTGTTCTTTAATAGCCTAAGAGCATCTTACTGTCATAGATATTCACAGTGAGAGATCCCACTTGTTCTCTAAAGAGAATTTAGGTGAACAGTTCCAGATACATTACAATTCCTGGGAGGTTCATGGCTGGGGCTGCTGCACCTTAAGGCACAGCAAGGCTGGGTGGTGGCACCTGAAAGCACTTGGCCACATCTCGAGATGGAATGCATCTGGGATAAGGGGGCAGGAAGCCTCACGCTGGAGCAATGGCTCTTGCAAGTGACTGTGGAGAGGCAGTTGTGAAGAGGCACCCCACAGCTCTTGGACTGTGATAAGAGGTGCAGCCACTAGTGGTGAGGTTCAAAGAGGCGTATGGCTGCCAACATCCAGTGATCTCTGAACATGCAGCAGTTTAGCTCTATGCTCCCAGTGCTGGAAGTTCACTTTTGGTGATGTTGCTGATTTGAAGAAGTTTGGTGACATACAGGGGAGGGACAAACACACAGGAGCAGAGGGGACACTTGAGTCACAGGAGGAGTTAGCCTAGCACAGTGTGTTGAAGCCTGTCCTTTACCCCCAAGACTGGGTAGGGCTGCTGGGAGGTTGAGCAGAAATGGTCTTGGCATGATAAAGAGCGTGCTTTCCAGCATCAAATATTAGTAATTACCTTAGCCTGTATCTAGGCAGAGCAGAGTATGGACAGGATGGGGTCTTGAATTCATTGGAGGATGACTTTCAGAGTAGGATAAGATGGAAGCTTGTCATGGCTCCACCTGTAAAATCAGAACAAGTACCTTGTCCTGGTCACTGAGAAGAAGGAATCAGAGTTTTGCAGAGCTAACTGAGTTCATACCTCATTTCTGCACAGAGGAGAAAAAGAGTGTGATAATTATTCAAAATGTCCTCCACCTGAGGATGGAGGCCCAATCTACTGACCTTCCCTAATGCGTTGGGAGATTCAGTTCTTCACATGAGGCCACAATCCATGAAGTTCCTAAGGCCTGCTCAGCCTTCAGACTACTACAGCTCTTCCATGAGGACTGCTGGGCAACCCAGAGCATGCCGAGTGCCTACAGAATTCTGGGGTCAGAATAAAGGTATGGGGGCTTAAGTGACATCTCATCAGTCCTGCTACTGAGGTTTGAGGAGAAGTAATCTCATCTGGTGGCACAAAACCTGATTTTCTTGATGATGATATAATCAGAGTATCCACTTCTGTGACTGACATTCTCCGGTCATGCAGAAAGTACTTCAGACACACAACAGGAAAGCAAGCAGAACAATACACCATAACAATAACAGATTAAAAAAAATCAAACAAAACCCAACTAAACAAACAAAAAACCAAACCCAAAACCACCTCCTCGCATTTCTCTTCTTTCTGGCTTCAATTCTTCCTTCTGAAAAGTACAGTACTACCATGCTATAACTGTAATCTGTGCTCCAAAGCTACCTTAAAGCCTCTAGACCCAAAGTCATGTTACAATAGCCTTTTAGTGACTGAAGATAAAATACATTGTGGAAAAATATGTAAGTACTGAATAGAAATTTTTGAATGAGGGCTATCAGTCAGGAGTCATCAACAGACCAAGGCAAGTGCTAGTACAGTCATAGCAGCTGTAAATGTACCATGAGTTGTTCAGCAGCTTCATGAGACCTCATGAAGGAGAGAGAGCACAGATAAGAAAGCAGAAGCTTATATGGGACATATTTGAATCCTGTTTGAATAAGGAGCATTGTTCACAATCATATGAGGTGCTGGAGTGGGTCCAGAAAATTGGCAATGAAACAGATAAGGGGTTTGGAGCACCAGTGTGATGAGTGTCTGAGAGACTTGGGGCTGTTTAGCCTGGAGAAGAGAAGGCTGAGTGGAGACTTTACTGCTCTCTACAACTACCTGAAAGGGGGTTGGCTTCTTCTCCCAATAAATAGCAATATAATGAGGAGAAATGGTCTCAGTTTGCATCAGGGAAAGTTTAGATTGGATATTAGGAAAAATTTCTTCACTGAGTGGTAAGGCATTAGAACAGGCTGCACAGAGAAATGGTGGAGTTACCATCCCTGGGGGTGTTCAAGAAACATGTAGGCATAGCACTCCAGGGCATGGCTTAACTGACACAGTGGTATTGTACAGACATTTGGACTTGATGTTCTTAGTGGTGTTTTCTAACCTTAAAGATTCTATGACTCTATGATCTGTGTTATAGGTATTATTACAGTGTATGCAGCGTGCTGGTATCAATGATGCTGTAGGAATACAAGGGACTTACAGGATAGTGTTAGACCTCAGGAAGTGCATCACCTGTGAAAAGTAGGACAATTGCAAAGGCTTTCTTGAAACCTCACAGAACTTGCCTGTTGCAATTTGAGGTAGGAATAGCAATCAGGACAGTTGCCTTGACACTTCCCTGAGGTCCAGCTGCAGTGTAGTTTGAAAATCTATGATATTCCTGAGTTCTGCCATGAAGAAGGTCTGAAATCTGCCTCGTGTGAATTACCATTGATTGATAAGAATCATACAGTGCATGGAAGAAAAATAAGTGCTTGTGTAAAAAGGAAAAGAGCAGACTTTCAGATTTTATATCTGTCTCTTGATGACAGGAGGTTTGCCAAGGAGAATATAGTAGCTTATACCCATGTTCCATTTCTTGCATTTGCTAGTGGATCCAGTCATTGATTTCTCTGATGCAGATCAGGGATCCGTTCCAGGTAATCAGTTGTAGGGTCACAATGGGAGTTATTAAATGTCAAAGTGTATGCCAGCTGCAACTGCCTTCTTCCTTCTCTAGCTTTAGATTTTGTGCCAGAAAAATACTCTAACCTTAGAGACCACAGCAGAAAAATCTGCATTGTGTATAACATTTGAAGGAATAACTTCTTTACCTTAACTTGCAGACTCACTTGAAAAACTGGTGCCTAACATGACTTCCTTACATCAAAGGAAGTAAGACAGGTACAATGTGATTGTCCAAATAATATTTTTTGCTTCTGGAAAACCAGCATAATGTCACCAGGATACCAATATCAATGTAACATGTATTTTACTTCTTCCACCTAAAATGCTGGAATTCATTCTTATTTACATCTGTATATCTGTCCCTGTGGAGCATGTAAGGCTCAGAATTTTTGTCATGGGTCATATCTCAGGTTCTAGCCTGAGAGTACAGTACAGTTCAAGACAAATGCAAGTATGCAGCAAGAAGCTACAAGTAAAGAACATGTGATATGCCTGGGTAGTATTTGGAAGAACAAAATCTACCTCGATGAGTAGTGAAAGACTTTGTAAGGCAAATGTTAGATAGAAGCGTGGGAGAGTAGACCATGAATACAAACAATAGCAGAAATCTCTGGAAAAGATACATTGGTGGGATAACTGGTTTGGGATGGGATGAACGAAAGCAGCAGTTTATTCTTGTCTTACACACATGGCACAACATACAGAACCAGCACAAATAACTTACAAAATCTCATACACCATGCTTCCTCTCGAATAGCTTCTATTAAGTTACAACACCATAACAAATCAGGTATTTAGTTACGACAAGTCTCCAGACATGGATAGTCTCCCATTTAAGGAGTTACTATTTTGTAAGCTACTTAGACAAACATATTTTTTTACATGTTTAATACAGTACGGTATCCTTAACATAGTTCAAGATATTCACAATGAAAATTGAATACTTTATAAAACAGAAGAATTTCTCATCTCAGTACAGGTCTACATTCGCTCCTGTCTTGTCTGGTTTACAGATGTGTTACAACTCGTTTTTACTCAACTTTCAAAGTTAAACTTTGCTTTAAATGAAAAACAAAATTCTATTTACAGTGGATTTTTAGATTTAATAAAAATGTCTTTGCTTGCCTTTCCTATTCCTACCTTTTATCCCCAACATCAAATGATATATAGCTGGTAGAAATATTAACCCTCAAGCTTCTATAGTAACTCAAAACCAAATTGATGATGACTTGCTGGATGCAATATGAAAGATGGTCACAGTCCATCATTAATCCAAAAAGGTGGATTTTTTTTTTTTCTCCAAATGTCAGAATTTGTGTCCATTGGAGACCAACGACTCCTGTCATCTAATTTTTAGAGATAATGTACTACTTATGGACCAACAAACAAAACCTCAATATTTTTTTCATTACAAGCTGTCTCACTCTATCATGCAATCACTTAGAGAAGAAAGTTCTTTTCTTACTAGAAATTCTAGAAGTTTGGTTATGTGGTATTGATTTAAACTCTCCCAGTGTCCATTAGATCAAACTGTGTATCCCCTTATTCATGGTACCACCAATATTGCTGGGTTGACTCACAGGAAGAGTTTTGCTTTGTGATTGCATTTCAATCCCCATTGAAGCCTGTGGGCATCTTTCTTTCAACATGGTGGCTTTGGATTAGCTCTGCTTGAATGAGGCTGGCAAACTCTAGCCCTTAAGCAGTTAATCAGCTTTCTAAAGAAAGAAGCAAAAAAGATTCTTTTCCTTTATACATACAATACGCAGGATTTTACATTGAGCATTATCATAAAAAGCATGTTTATGTTATTTGGAATATGTATTTTTACAGAACTTTATAAACACTGTTATATCAAACACATTCTCAAAAACTGGAGAAAATACTGACACAAAACCTGGAAGAACCTCAATAGAATTCTTCCAGTACTATTTGTCTACTTGCATATTTCATATTTCAGTGTCCTTTACTGCAAACGTAATTTGGCCATATGAGAACAAGTAAAGTCAACAACGAATCTCCAACAGTTTTGAGTAAGACCTGGGTCTGTTGTTTAACAAAAATAATTTTACATCCAATGTATGGGTTTTTTTGTTGTGTTTGCTTGGGTTTTTTTACCTGACATAACCATTCTGTTACTTTTACTTGCACTGAGCTTTATTCCCAAATAGTATTTTCATTTCAATGGGATTACACATGACAAAGTGACATAAGCAAAAATATTGAAAACAGTTCCCCAATTTTAAATCCTTCTTATATCAAGAACTAACATTATTATGTTCTTCTTTAATTATATTGTAATTGAAAATTATGTAGGAGTAGCATTTGCAAACAGTTGTGTATCAGAAATCAGTGTACAAACTTCAGGAAATATTCTGTTTATAGTTGTGCTATAGTTCTGACTACCTAAAAATCTATCTGTTGTGACCAAGAGTAAATTTCACAGGTCTAAAGGCTTTATTTATATACTTGTTTATGTTACACTTGATACTCCTCCAGCCTGACACAGTTTAAGTTTAAACATACATATGTCACACTAACATGAAATCAAGATCTTGTTTTCCCTTACCAACACCGATTTTCAGCAATATATAATGGAGATTAATGCATATAATCTAACTGAAATGCACTTTTCAAATATTTTTGTTTAACACAATATTGTATAAATTGTTTCATGAGCTTGGTTTCCTACCCTACAAAAGTTTAAAAATGCATTAAGCTTTGTATGCTGGGAGTAGTCCTACTGACTGTAATGGAACTACTCACAGTTCAGGAAGCTGAACAGCAGCATAAGGTTTTGTTCTCCGTGTTACCTGTTTTGTTTGTGTATTAATGAAACAAAAGATAAACAACTTTTCTGTAAGTATTACTGGATGGCTTAAAACATAATTGGTGAAAGTTCATTGACTGTAATATCCTGTATGCTACATAAACTCAACAGAAATACTTTCCCATGGCTTGAAATGCTTAAAGTTTAATCCTTGGTACAGGAAAAAAAACCAAACAACCGTAAACCATATCTAATCCAAATTTCTAGCTATACTGTAACATTTGGTCACCCATAAAGGAGCCCTTTTAACAAAACGATGTATGTCAACTTCCTCAACAATTTGTAGAATGTATCTACTTCAATGTCACTGTAATAAAACAACTTATATATACACATTTAAAAAATCCAAATGTAAATAATTAGATAGTATTTCCACACATAAAACAACTAGTTGCACATGATGTGATATGTAAAGCAAGTTGCTGAAAATCTCTTCAGTCTTTGGGATGATAAAAGTATATGTAACCAAAATTTCAAATAACGATTGAATTTTCATAAAAGAAGGTTTCTGATGGAGAGGCAGAGGAATTCCCCTCCTACTCACCCTCATTTCCCATGGCTTTTATAGAATCATCCCCTTCCCTCAATAAGCCACAGGTGGGTATTTTTGATATAGTGATATGTTTTAATGAAGTTATCTTCATCTGTATAACAGTACTAATAAGGTTTCCACAGACATTTTTTTCATAAAACATAGTCTGTTCTTATTGAAGTTTATACTGCTTCAGAGGTTTCAGGCTACTTAAACTCCAGAAGACTATGAATCTGATCCAATTATGCTAAAATCTAATAAAATAAAAGTTCCTTTATTTACTGTGAAAATTTAGTTACCTTCTGTTCTGATAATTCAATCCAGTTTTATTCCCCCACCCCCCAAATAAAGTCCTGTAGTTGCAAGCCTGTTGTTAAACATAGCAAAGAAAGAAAACTGCTCCTTGTCTATGGAAATATATATAATTTTTCAAGTTCCAACTTCTCTCTAAGGTACTAACCATCACACAACATGTGCCATTTGGCAATCTGTCTCCTGGGATATTCACAAATTTCTTTCCAGTGCTCTCCACCTGTTCCTTCTGCCAAAGACCCCAAAGTTAACCGGCCAATGACCTCATTCCTTGACCCCCTATCTGAATCTAAAACCAAAAATTCAATGCTGATATCATCAAGCCCCTCACAAGGAATGTCAAAGACAAACAATTCATTGAACACTGCATTGGGGGTGCATTTCTTCACATGAGTTTTCTTTTTAGAAATTCTCTTCTTAGCATGGTACAGGTTCACTTTGACGTAAGGGTCTGCAATGAAAAGAAGGAGAACAGATCAGCTATTGAACAGTATCATTTAGAATTTCCTTGATCTAGTTAAGACTAAAATTCAAAACTTGCCATATTACATCACATTGAGATGACTCAAATTATTCAAGATGATTCATCTCATCCAATTTTTGTGGTAACCCCTGAATTAGTCCCTTTCTGCTCCTTTTATGGTTACAAAACCTGTAATCATGGAAGGCAGTGAAGTTTAGGGCATCAAGGACCTGACCAAATACAGGTGTCTCTTTTGAGACATAAATCTTGCCCTCTTAAAACAACTTTCCTATATGAAAAGGTGGTCTGAGAGTACAAAAAATTTTAATGGACTCTGTCAAATATATGTCATTACATATTTATATGTAACAGAAATCTGCTTTTCACTCGTTCTACCAGTAGGGAATAATCATTAATGTTAATAAGACTCATACAAAGAAAAGCTTCAGAAAGGCGATACTAAGCTCTTGCTGAGGAAATGGCTGAATGGATCAAATTCATTCCTCTTGTGGTTCTACCAAAGTCAATTAGCTTGATTAAATTACTTCCACTGACTTTTATTGAACACATTTTCTCTAAACTTCAAACATAAGGCCACATTTGTTGTTATGTACCTGACTTTATGTCAGTGCTGTACTACTATTGAAGAAAGGAAGATAAAATGACCGTATATATTTAACTGTTGGAAGATTCCTTTGCTAATACCTTTAGCAATTGCTAGATTCCTCCTATAGAGGAATTCTAAGAGTGCTTCTAAAATTACTCTTTCAAGTACCATGGGATTTACTTCAGTGCAAATGTGGGACAGTTTCCAAATTCTCATGGTGCAAAGATGCAATACAAAATCCTTTCTGCTGAACAGAGTCAAATAAAGGTAGTCGATGTAGACAATAAGTTAATAAAAATCAAGAGTTATTGAACACTTTTTTAAAAAGGTAAAAATAAAATGGAACCGTATTTAGAAACGTTACACTAAAAGTAATCAGGCTGAAATAGTTGGATGGTGAAAGGCTTCTGCTTCCTTTAACTGACAATGGTTAAACAGCCACAAGGTACAACAAAATACCTTGACTTTCATACTCTATCACTATAATATATATTTTTAAAATAGGGTTTAATGTAATTAAAATGTTCATTGTCCTGGCAAGATATATACGCTACACTAGCATTAAAATATCAAAATCAATATCCAGTAATGAAGGAAACCAAAGAGATTGTGGGAATGGAAAAGCTTCTCAATGAAAATGTGCCCATCTTCCTAAGTATATTGAGTTACGCACTTGTTTAGCTGCCCCCATAGAAACACTATTTCAAGCTCCTTGTCCAAGATTTATGTTGACTATGGGGAGAGTCGCAGAGAAAATAAGGACTATTGTGAGTTCAATACATTACTAACACTCAAACATCTATTGAACCTGATCTTTCTGATGAATAGCAAATAATGAAGACCTGTCCAAATGAACTGTGGGTCCAGGTGTAGCATGGATGCCTGTATCTCTTAGAAATATAATATCCCTATTATAGTTAGCAAGCTTGTACAGATGGAAGCAGAAAGAGCAACAGAAGTTATAGCTTTACTCAAAAGTAAACAAATGTGTAGTTTGGATGTGCTATAGGGTTCAGGTGGATGCTGAGACTGGAGGAGGGCTTTTGTTTTCAGGTTATTTTTCCACCTGAGAGACCTCAGCCAGACAGTCTGTTGAGATCAGCTTCCTGTCACGCTGTCTTTATGAAACCTCCACTATCTGCTGGGACTTTGGAGATCTTCATCAAAAACTCCACTGTCTTTCAGTGGCGTAAACTGTTGGGCTCCATTTATATTTTTTCTCATTTTGATATGTAAGTAAAACTGAGATCAGACGGAAGATTTCAACGAAACACCATCATGTAAATAGGAGCTATCTATAGCTTAGTTGGGTGGGTTTGCTTTCTAGGTAAATTGCAGCATTTCTTGGTATGAGAAGGAGGAAGACTGTATTATTTGCTATAGCAATTATGATTCAGCTAATCAAAGCTACATCCTCCTCTGCTTTTTCAAAAAACTCCTGCAAATTAGAAGACTCACAGTCCTGTACAAAATCAACAGCAGATGTGCTACTCTTTGTATAGTCTTTTGTTCTGTACTGTTCTATTTGTATAGTGGTTTTATCTGTACTGTATTGTACATTAAATATTATTCAGTTATGTTATCCAGTATTAATGTGCATCTCCATGCAGTTCTAGTCTTGGCTTCAAAGGAGGTAACACCGAATACAAAATGTCACAAGATCAGAAGAAGGGAGTGCAAAAACTGTTCTGTCTTAGCACACCCCAAGTGCAGGCTATGATAAGGCATGGGTATTATGTTACAATCTGCTTCCAGCACTGGCATAGTTCATCTTTACATTTTGCCAAATAAATGGTAGTTCTCAGTGGGCTAAATTCCACACAGATTTAACTGGTTTCATTTTTTAGTGTTAAGCTAAAATAAACCATACAATGATCTCACTCAATATTGATCTTAAAAATAAGAACTATTTTTGTTGCTATAAATAAATGGTTTTTTATCTGCAAACAACGTCTCATACTTATGGCAAGTAGGTTCTGTTCAAGACAATCACAGAACTCATTGGTTTCCACAACTAATAGATGTTTGTCTTTGGTATTTTGTTTGTTATTTTAACTTATTGAAGAGCAAATTTGTGAAATACATACCATGGAAAATAAAAGATTGACCTATATACAAATAAAATAAATAGGCTGCAAATAATAGAGACACCATTTCTGCATTTATGGGATATTTTTAGTCTTTGAAATACCACATTTCAGCTGCCTTCTGTCTGTTTTATATTCTTAGGCCATATTCATTAGTAAAACCATTACCTGATAATCCTGACACATCAGATTTAGGTAGATGCCTGGCTTTTAAAACAACCACAGTGAGCGTGTTTGTTGTAGACTGATAACAGAGAGAGATCAGTAATTCTCCACGCCCAGATGATTTCTGAGGAAATGAAAGAAGAAAAGAAATAAGACTATTTATGAGCAATTATATTGATCAAGCTTTAAAACAGAATCAAAAGATTTATGAAATGTCACAAAATGTTCTGAAATTGTTCAAATGCAGCTATACTGCTTTACATAGCAAATAAAATATCCCTTTACTGTAGTTATATAACTCTTCTTATGGTTGGTTTTTAGATTAGACAAAAAAAAATAATTAGTTCAAATACAGGTTGATGTGTCATCATTAGCTTCAGGGATTACAAATGAAATCCTACATCCCAAGAAAAATAATCTCAGTGAACCAAAAAGTTCTTAAGTAAAACAAAATAAAAACCCAATAAAATAATATATATATTTTTTAATCTATAGAATGTATTTAAACAGTATGGATTCAAACAGTTAGTAAAATCTTATCCCTGAAACTTTCTAAAGTAGTATAGTATCCATGAACAAGATCAAAGACTTCCACTATGCTTTTTAGATTGTAATTTGCACTAGTTGTTTATTTCTTAGAAAGGAGGAATTCAAGGGAAGCAAGCAAAAATTATAGCAAATATACCAGAAAATCCAATTTACAAAACATCAGTGGCCTAGTTAAAACGGTAATACACAGATAGAATTGCGAAGTAACAGTATTCATTATAGGTATGCTGTCATGTAGACCCTTATTTGATTTGGCAGTGTGATTGCCAAAAAACAATCAACTTGAAAGTCAATGCACATTCCACTTCCTTAGCTGAGATTAGGACACGTGCATTTCTATGGTTCAGCTGTGATGGCGTTGTGGATTAACCCTGACTGGCAATTTAGATCATCTGAATGATCTTTACGTTCTGAAATGAGACAAAATGGTGTGAAATGTTTTTAGCCCAGTGAAGTCAGTGCATTTTGCCATTGACTTTAGTAAGGCTTTGGCTTCTCCCTCATGTCTTACTATTTTCAGTAGAGCTTCAGCCTCTGTCACAGTTCTTGAAATAGAAGGTAGTAACAGCACTGAAGTGCAAGGACATACTACTGCATCAATACTACAGACTCTAACAGGTTCCAATTCCTTAACTAAAGACTACCTGCATTCTTTAATGTTATAAAACCCATGTAGGTGAAGTAAAAGATTTACATTTACTTTAATTACCTTTAAAAAGAATGATTTCAAACAGAAAAGGGGAGGGAGGAGAAGGGGAATAATACATAAATCTTTTAATTCCTTCCTTTTGAAGCAACTTAATATGAATGAGGCCTTTGACCTAATATACATGGATCCACTCAAAACTGCTGGACCAGCTGAATAAGCAAGTAGAGATTAGGACATTAGTAATTTCTTGCAACATGCTAATTGTAATTTTTTTTTAATTACATTTGTATAATTTCTTCCTCATACTGCCATTAGAGAATATCTCAGTGGCTTGTATGATGAGCTTGTTCCCTTTTCTTTCCAAGATAATTGAGCATTACACAGGAATGATAGCTAAGACTAGCACAACACTTTTAAAATTTAAATAAAAAATATGTTACCCTAACATTTCTTTTGATGATCTCTCTGTCCATTAGCAGCCTTCCTTCTGACAGTTCAATTCCTGCGAGGGGAATGAGGACTTCACCAATTACATCATCTCTAGAAAACCTGTCAAAGCTCAAGATCATAAAGTGAAGTGTTAAGTCTTGAATTTGGCTATAGGGGATTCCATAAAATGTGAAAGTCTCATCAAAAGCTGGATCTAAGGTTTTCCTCAGCACTCTGGTTTTCACCTTGTGCTTTTTCTCAGGCAGGATTGTCATTTTGATGTAGGGATCAGAAGTCATTGACTGTTCATCCATTGCTGGCAGCCCACGTGCTTCTTTGATGTTCACTACAAATGCCTTTTTCTCAAAGTTGTACTCTAATGAGAAAAAGAGAGTTCCTAGCTTGTCTTGTTTGTCTTCAGATGATAGGGAAGTGATGGATTTTAAACTATCAGGGGATACTGAATCTTTCTTCCTTTCTTCAAAGTGCTTAGGAGATGAATTTTCTGGATCTGGAGAGCTCTGGATTTTAGGGGTTGTTTTGGGAAAGTTGCCATTTAGATCTCTCTTCTCCAGGTCAAGATGGAGAGAATTCTTTGGCATGGCTGATTTATTCTTTGCTTCACTTTTATCATCTGCTCCAAACTTCTTCTTACTGTTGAGATTCTCGGGATAAATATCAACCCCCTTCAGGACATGGACAAACTTATATGGAGGGGTCTTATTGGATTTAGAAGATTTACGTTGACAGCAGATCCAAGCAAAAAGGGAGACAGAGAAGACAAGGCCAAATGCACTAAAGATCCCAACCACTGTAGGAATTTCATCTGCAAATCAAATAAATAGTAACAAGTACATAAGCATCAACACCTTGGACCCTGTATGTTATTTAATACAGTAACAGTTTAGCAGAACAAACTGATATGAGACCATAATAGCAGCAGAATGAACAGACAGGATGAACTTTGCATTGTACATATTGCTCGCCACCTGCAGGCACGAACGTGTAGTCTCATGCTAAGGCACGCTTTTTATGTTAGTATTTTTCCATACACAGGAAGCTCGGGAGGAAAATACTGTTCCCATCCTAATAGTAATAATGATTAGTAATTGCTCAAC
This sequence comes from Laterallus jamaicensis coturniculus, assembly GCA_022605575.1. Classification (NCBI taxonomy): domain Eukaryota; kingdom Metazoa; phylum Chordata; class Aves; order Gruiformes; family Rallidae; genus Laterallus; species Laterallus jamaicensis. The sequence continues at coordinate 3,690,749 of JAKCOX010000056.1, forward strand.
TGTCTCATCCCTCTGTATGTAGTTTCAGAGTTTATATGTCTCTGAGTAATACCAGCTCTCAGAAGATTTCAGCTTTGAGTTTATGGAGCTTTATTGGTTAGATAAAACAGATTCTGAAATATGCATTACTTATAGATACATCATCTGCTTTTCACACTGCTTCCTAGAATACTTTGTACACTCAATTAACTCATTTTTTATGGTCTGATCCCATAATTGCCTGGAGGTATCTCTTGAAAGAACTGAGTTTAATTGGAGGTTATAACACTCAACAGTTTCAATGGGATTTTCGATACTTTGCAGAAGGAAGTCTATCAAGAACATTTGGAATAATTATATACCAAGTCTTTTCCAGATGGAAGTTACATTGAATTGTTATATTTGAGTCTATAGTGCAAAAAAAAAAAAAAGTGTGTCATTGATAACCACTAAGCTTTGCATTTAATATGCTATGAATCAAAGCTATGGGGAGTTTACAGGAAAGGTCACCACTTTTTATGAGTGCGTAAGAAAAACATTAAAACATAATTGTCTAATACAAATCTTATACTTGAAACCAAATAAAGAGAAAAATGAGCAAATGTTGCAACCTCAATAGTCCTGTGGATACATTAGTTACATATAGAGCATCATTAGCCCTTCAAAGCATGCATCAAAGGAGCAAATGAGCACCACTAATTGGAAATCCAATTTTGCCCATAAGTAACATTACTAAGTGAGTTTAAAACTCCCACAATGTAACAATCAGAGCTTAATCTTTATTCCCTGCACCAATGGAAGACAAGTAGAATGTTAATGTCATGACATTGTTTATGCATAAAGGTAATTGTGTAACAGTTCTGTTTCTTTCTCAAATGATTAGCAGATCGTTCTGGATGAGAAAAGCAAAACTATCTCTATCTATGAATCATTAAGTCAGCTTCATCTAGGTGAAAGCTGGGCAGATAGATGTGCTGCCACTGTGCTTTTGCTTTTTAAGTGGGATGATTCAGAAAAATCCACAATACTCTCAGAGCAAAGTAGGACATAATGTTCCAGCACAGAAAGGGTCAGGCCTGGCAATTAATTTCTTCTGACAATATTTGTGTCACTTTCCTTTGCCTACAAGCTGTGTCAGTCTATGCACTTAATTGTAAGAACTTAATGAAATTACTGAAAATTATATACATAACCAAAAAGTATTTTTTCTAAGTTAAGCACGTGGCTCTGAGTTTCAAGAATTCCCTGTGCTGAAGAAATTTAAGTATATATACAGTGTAAAGGTAGAGAGCAAATAGGAACTGAAATCAGCATACTTTAATAGCTTTTAAGATTTATCTGCACATTTACTATACTTTTTCATGTGATCAAAGACTTTTTATAATAATGGAAATTCTGCTATATTTTCATTCTACAACTACTGAAAGCAGTCATAAAATCAATTTTGTGTTGAAAATATTCATTACCTTCCTTAAATAAATAATTAGATGAGAATGATGTCACAAGTGTGGTTAGAAACATCAAATGGGTGGGGTAGGAATGAAGAAATGGTAACTAACAAGATATTGTATCTACAACTAATTATGTTCCAACCTGAATTTCTTGTTGTTGTTGTCATGTAAATCAATTGATTAACATTCAAAGCAGTGCATTAGTAAGAAATATCACCTATTGATCCTCAGAGAAGTTATTATTTCAGTTATGTGATATCAATCCAGAGTCACTTCACTTAAGTCAATTGAATGATCCTTGAATAAAACCACTCCCCAAGCAAATAAAATCTAGACTGAAGATTCATAGAGTTCAAAAACATTTCTACTTAGTGTTTTTCTGAGTAAAGCCATTTATTTAACTATTCTGTAAGTGCACATATATGACTGTTTCTGAAACTTCTGGCATCACAGTAAATCACCCTACATCCAATGTATGGAAATGACATAACTGAAAAGTTCGTTGTTATCACTGCTATTTACAATGAACCCAGGTTGATGAAGATGCAGCTGTTTAGCTAAAACCACTGAGATTATGTATTTTCATCTTTCTAGCAATGTCCTTTACAAGACTAGTTTTCACTTTAATGAATGGCTGAACAGTCTTTCTCTAGAAGAATAAAAATACCCCCAAACAACCCAAATTATTCCAAGAATGGCTTGAACAAAGATTTTCTCTGTGGCAAGGGATGCATTTACATCATTTAATTCCGAAGCCATGCTATTTTAACCAGGGCTGAGGAGACAAGCCTTAACCTCTCTCATCTGAAAGCGCATCTACACCAACAAACCTCTCCCGCTGCTTTATCGGGGGGAGGGATGGGGGTGAAGGGAATGGGTAAGGGGGGTAACGGGATAGGGAGGGAAGAAAAGAGAGAGAAGGGAAAGAAAACAAATTTACAGAACTTCTGGTACCGAAGAGAACTGGTGAAAATCAGGTTACTCCCAACAAGCTGTGTGCTGGGAGGCGCTGGATGCCTCGGCAGAAGCTGCCTGCGTGCACTTCGCCTGGGGAGGGGATCAGCCCGCAGCCCCGCGGGCGGGGAGTTGGGGCCGGGACGTGCTTACCGAACTGCTGGCGACTGGCCGCGATCGGAGCCATGTTGGTGGCGTGCGCTGTCCGCGGTGCTGGAGCCGCCGTCCGGGGTACGGGAGCCGCCTTCCCCGGTACCGAGCAACCTGCCCGGCGCTCTGAACGCTCTGCGCTGCTGTCCCCCTGCTCTCCGCTCTCACAGCACCAGGGCAGTCGTCTTTTCCTGCGCGGTTTGTGTTTGTTTGGGGTTCCCCCCCTCCCCTTTTTTTTTAAAAAAAAGAAAACAACAACAACAAAAAAACCAACCTAAAGCCCGGAGACACGAGCAGTGGGGAAGGTGGAGGAGGAGGCTGAGAGGGGGCTGGAGGAGAGGGGGGAGGGGAAGCTTCGGTCCTCCCCTTTGCACACTGATTTGCAACCCCCTTCCTGTTTTGGCTCTTCTGAGTAGCTCCGCTCTGAGTCTGAAGACGTGGTTGAAACCCAAATTGACGCAATCCTGACGCTACAGGGCTGAAATCAGCACCTTTCCCACCTCCCATCCCCCCTCCCAACCACCACACCCTCCCTCCCTCTCTCTCCCTCCCTTCCTCCCTCTCCCTCTCCTTCCCTCTCTATTTCCCTTTCTGCTCAAAAACCCACCCCACCACCCCACCCCTATCCCTCCCCCACCCCCATCTTCTTTCTGGGGATTGATTATTTTAACTGCCCTGCTGTAGGATAAGAGCTCCCACCTTCCATCCGACACAAAACAGTGAAATGTTAACATCTTTGATTCAGTGCACCTTGTGTAATACACGGGTGTTTCTGTTTTGATGGGGTGAAATTTATTTATTTGCTTACTTATCTATCAGCTGGACAGGCTACAAGAATTTGAAGGAGATGCCAACTCAGATGGTCCAGACACCTTGGCTCCAACTGCAAGGCACACATTTCTCTTATAGCTGACGTGATACATTTACTGGATTTAAATAATGAAAACTCCTAATGTACCGTCTCCCTGCTCCTCTTCCCTGCTTCTTCCCACCATCCGTGTTCACAAAACACTCAGCTCCCACTTTGGAAAAACAATTTTCTTCTCCTTTTGACCTTCCTGTAGGTGTAGGAAAGAGCTGGACCTACCCAGATACTTCTGGATTTCGCCAGGTTTAGATGTCTGTCTCCTAGTCTGAACTGAGAGTAGAGAGGGGGAAGGCTGGCAGGGAGGAGGAAAGGAGAGAAACAGAACAAGAAAGCAGGGCTGCCTGTAACTAGAACTGCTACAGCATATAATAACCCAGGCTAAATCCTGGTGCAACAGAACTACAAAAGCCAGCACCTGGCATCTGACTCCTCCTGGATTCAGAAGGAAACATGGCAGCCAAGTTTGGGGCCCAACTGTTAATTCTGCTGCATAAATGGGAAACAGGTGCTGTTGCTTTTCTAAATAACAAAATACAGATGCAAGCATAGTCTGGCATGACCATGTCCCACAATGCGCCACTTGGAAACTAGCATGTCTTGGCCCATTTTAAAGCATGTTCTTGCATCACAGCAAAGCCAGTGAAGCTCCTTGGTTTTCACAAAAATTAAAATAGGAATCATGGCAATCTAGTATCAAAACACAGATGAATGAAGTGCTTGGCTTACCCTGAGAGCTGAAAACCGATTGGTTAATAATATTTATGCTTATCTGCTTCTGTTACATCTTCAGCAACTTGGCCTTGATATGCACCTGCACAATTCTTCCAGGAACAGTCATATCCACTACCTCAATCTTCATTATATTCCATTCTATTCAATAAAACACAAAAAGTAGCTTACCACCACTGTTACTTTTGCAAGCACCTGGACTAGAATGAACTCAGGTACTAGAAGATTGCAGAAACTGTTGTTTAGATGTTGTTTGTGTTTTGGCAGTGCAATTTGATTTAGGATGTTAGGGTTCACATGTACCAATCCAAGCAAATCTGGCTCAATTTCGCTCTTCTTTCTGGCAGTGCTCCCACTGGTATCCACTTCCCTTTCCCTGTCCAAAATACATCTTTGCTCAAAATGTACATGCATGGAAAGCAATTACTTTTATTTTTAAACCACATTCCAGGTATATATTCCTCCAGAAATGACTGAAATAAACAAGAGCTTAAAAAAAAATTAAATACTCACACCCCCCTCCCAACCAAACAACAACAACAAAAAACAAAAACCAAATCAAACCAAACCAAACCAAACCAAACCAACAAAAAAATCCACACAGAATTTAACATGTTTAATTGGGTTGTTTGACTATTAGAATTGGACTTTAAAAAAAATGGACCAAGAGTCAGTGTATGTTATAACTTGGTAGTGTGTTTATCTTATATGAGCTGGGATATGGTGAGCATGTATAATATGTTGACACTTGAATTATTGTCAATAATTTGTAAAACTTTTTATTTTTATTTCTGAACTAAATCCAGGATATCCTTTGTTGATATATATTTATAGATCACACAGAAATATAATAATGGTTGATTGTTTTCTCCCCTTCAGTTTCTCAGGTGTCCCAAGGATATATAAAAAGCTTTTACACAATTTATGTTTTTTTATATAGTGTGCAGAGATAAACTCCTTCAGCATTCAGGGTTTTCTTTATGTCTTTTTTTTTTTTCTGTGACAACGCTGCAGATCTGTGCATGTGCATCTTTTTTAACTGATATAGAAAAGGTTTCACAATACCAGATCTGTCTTTAGAAACTTGGAGCAGCCAAGATTGTGTATATAAATAAGCATGTGTAAACATATATACAGATATGTAAATGAATTATTTTATCTCTTTATTGCATTGGTCGCTGAAATAGCTAATAACTGTAGTTTACATCACTAGTGAACCTTCTAAATTCAATTGTGTGAGTCCACTTAATGGAACAAAGTGCATATCACAGAAAATACTAGAGGAGGAGGTGGAGCATTGACTTGCTGACACATCTTGAGACAGACGCACTTTGTGCTCCTTGTGTTGTGCAAGCACCATCTAGTGTACGTCTTAGACCCATCATCACCAAATGACTAGTGTTTATCCGTATAGGTAGTACAAACACAGAGCTATGTAACCAGCTCATTTCTGCTTCATTACACTTCTGACAAGTAGCCAGAGGGAAAAATCATCCTGTGAGCTCTGTGTGTCTTTTAACCAATTAAGAGGCTACCTTCCAATTCAGACCCACATAACAGTAACAACTCTCAATTTTTATGGCTGTAGGTTCTTCATATTTCCCTCTGTTGAAAGAAAGCATCCTGGATATTTCAGCAAAACCTCAAAAAGATTGGAACAGATTCTTCAGTTAAAAAAAACTTGAACTAGGAACTCACTGAGCAGGTAATATTCTTTTAATTTTCCCAGCAAAGAAAATAGATTGATCTCAAATAATTGCAGCTCAAAGATTGAATATTGAAAGAGGCTGTTTCAGATTCTGCCTGCATTGAGCAGAAATGGATCGATCATATGCAAAATCTTTCTTTATATGATCAGGCTGACTGTATCACAACAAGGCCTTCTGTGCTCTGAAAACAAGATTACCACTGCACATGCATGCGCAGAGCATCATCCTGCTATTCCAAGAAGAGGGAGGGTGGTTGCTAAGTGACAGAGTCCATACACTTCTTAAAGCAGATAGTCCTCAAATAAGTATATGGGACTGGAAAAGGTGCTTCCCCACCTGAGAATGAACCTTTCTTCATATCCGAAAGTCTGTGTATGAGGAAAACCTAATCCTCTCCCTTTAAAAAAGAAAAAAAAAAAAGCCAAACAAAACAAAACCCAAAAAAACCCCCACCCCCCAAAAAAACCACACTAAGTTATTCTAAACTAGATCCCCTCTTTCCACCTCACCTTCCAAAAAGAAGTCAATGAACATTTAAAAATAAAATTTGGTCATTTATATGTATGAGGTGAAGCTGGTAAAACAGCCCCTTTGCATCTCTGTGAAATGTTTCCCTGGAGCTTAAAGACAGAGTTTCACATTCTCAAAAATAGCATCTAATTTTGAGTTCTGCAGTTGCCAGGTGCCAAGCTGCAGACATTAATTAATACCATTCAACACCTATGAAAATGAAGCCCTCCAACTTTGCTTACAAAATAAAACCTCAGCAAGAACTTGTGTATCAGTCCTTGGTTTTAGGAAGTGCAGAGCTTCTGGAAGTCAAACAGCTTTAAAGGGTTCTACAAAGGATTTAGGTAGTTACTCTCTGCTTAATTTCCACTTCAGTTACCTCTGCAATTAGGCAGTGAAAAATGCCTATCATTCCTCCCTGCCTCATCTCTCAGCCTTCAACATTCCTTAAATGTCTAAAGGCATGTCTTTGGGTGCCATGCATACCCATAAGTCTAGACTTGTCACCTGAAGACTCAGCCTGCTGCCTAATTGGCCTTACACGTACTGTTCTTCCCTGGTTGTGATTGAATTCATCTACACACTTCAATGTCCAGTGCTACATTAAATACTTTAGCATGACCTCCAGTTTCTGCTGCAAAATGTTGTACATATTCGTATGTATCTGAATACATCAGATACTTCAGAGTTCCTAAAGTGGCACAAAAGATATGGGTTTATATAACCGAGTAATCTTTTAATACAACACATATAGGCATCCATTTTCTAGATCTAGAATCATCTCGGTATTACTTTTTTTTCGCTTGTGGTTTGGTTGAATTTCTGCTTGTGTGTCTGGAATCTCTGAAAAATCCTAAATTTTTAAACAGAACTAGTGCATATAAGACAGTATGATCAGGAGACCTGTACAAACCTGGAGCACCAGCTGGACGTGAGGTAGTACTGCCTGCCAGAGTTGTTCATATAGGTAACCTACCTCAACGTCATACAACATTATTTAAACAACAGAATAATTTTCCTAAATTATTTACGAATGTGTAGAAGTCTAAATTAATGTTTTAGGCATGAAATTGAGTCATGAACCAGGGATCAGCTTTAGTCTGAGCAGAACTTTTCTCTTGACTCAGCTATCTGTATTCACCAGACAGCAGGAATTTAGAACATCTATTGCACATACAGACATGAAGTTTGGTATGCTACTTTTAGTGCTGACTTCCATTTCCAGGGTGGAGGCTTTTTAAGTTACTGTTTCATTTACTTATTTTAAAAGAAAACTTTAAACCAAGTTATTCTCTTCTCTATAATGACTCTGTGTTGGTCAGTTTCTTGATGATGTTGTAAGACTGGGTGAAAAAAACCATTTCAGTTGTTCAGCAGTGATGCATATATTAATGATGCATCATTGATTGTTTGACTGATGACAAGGTTCTTCCAAGAATCACTGTCCCATCAGAATTTGGGGCACAGCTTGCACAGTGTTTTGTTAACTACACAATGTCATATATTTTATTTTATTTTTAGGTTGGTTTTATTTTTAATTCTGTATCTTCCTGCAATTTCACATGTTGGATGAAGAGAGTGAAATAAAAAAAGCACTCTTGCAATTGAATTTTTGGTGCAAAGGCTTCAGTGTGATTTTTGTCTGTATGTACTGGCATGCATGGTCTTTCCAAACTGTCTGTATATCAGCTATTTGAGGGTTACAGGTGTATATATAATACTTGTATTATGCAATATACTTTTTTATTAAGATATCAAGAAGCAGATATGGGGTTTGAAGGCAGTAGCTACTAATTCCTATGATATTTCTAATCATTTTTCTTTATTTTAAAGGGTTTTTTTCCCAGTTTATATATTGCTTTCAGATGACCGTTTCATTTCAATGACAACTATATTCTACTGCTTTTTCACATGATAAGGTTCAGGAATGGTAATGTGTGAGCACATAAAATTACTGTATCTGTATATATATTTTACCAGGGTCTGAAATCCAGGTGTACCAGTACAACCCTTACCATTTTAGTCAAGGATGCCTATAGATATTGCAGGAGGAGAAAAACCTTTCATCTTGGTAGCAAGTGCCTGATAAGAAAACAAAATTTTATTCACTCTTCAAGTATCATAGAATCATAGAATCATAGAATGGCATGGGTTGGAAGGGACCCCAAAAAACATAGAGTTCCAACCCCCCTGCCACAGGCAGGGCCAATGACCTCAGGCCTGGATCTACACAAGGTTTCCCAGGGCCCCATCCAGCCTGGCCTTGAACACCTCCAAGGACAAGGCAGCCACCACCTCTCTGGGCAGCCTGTTCCTGCACTTCATCACTCTTTCTGTAAAAAACTTCCCCCTAATATCTAATCTAAACCTTCCTTCAGTTTTAATCCGTTCCCCCTTGTGATACCATTGTCTATCCTTTTAAAAAGCTGAATCCTCTCCTGCTTATAAGCTTCCTTCAGGGACTGGAAAGCTCAATGAGGTCCCCCCAGGCTGAACAAGCCCAGCTCCCCCAGCCTTTCTTCTTTATAGGGAGGTGCTCCAGCCCTCTTATCATCTTTGTGGCCCTCCTCTGAACCCTCTCTAACAGTTCTACATCTTTCTTGTATTGATGGCCCCAGATCTGGACACAGTACTCCAGATGGGGCCTCGCAAGGGCAGAGCAGAGAGGGACAATCACCTCCCTGTCCCTGCTGGCCACTCCTCTTCTGATGGAGCCCAGGATACCATTGGCCTTCTGAGTTGCATGAGCACACTGCTGGCTCATGTTAAGTTTCTCATCTACCAGAACCCCCAGGTCCTTCTCAGCAGGACTACTCTCAAGGAGATCTTCTCCCAGTCTGTATATATGTATGGGATTCTTCAGGCCCAAGTATTGAACCTCATTAAGTTCACCCGGGCCCAGCTTTTCAGCTTGTCAAGATCCCTCTGGATAGCTTCCTTTCCTTCTATTGTGTCAAAGTATAGGTGTTCATACTAACAATGCTGAAAATAGGAAATAGAATTGGAACCATATTTATATCAGGAATCTCCTTTGCCTTTTAGTTAGAATCATTGAGTGGTTTGTGTTGGAAAAGATGTCAAAAATCCTCTAGTTCCCACCCTCTGCCACAGGCAGGGGCACCCTCCACTAGACCAGGCGTCTCAAAGCTCCATCCAACCTGGCCTTGAACACTGCCAGTAATCCAGAGTCATTCACAGTTTCTCTTGGCAAGCTGTTTCAGGGCCTCACCACCCTCACAGGAAATATGCCCTCTTTTATTTTAAACCCATTTCCCCTTGTCCTATCAGCACACTACATTGAAAAAAATTGGTCCCTCTCCATGTTTCCTGCAGCCCCTTTAGGCACTGGAAGGATGCAATAAGGTGTACCTGAAGCCTTCTCTTCTCAAGGATGAAGAACTCTAAGTCTGTAAGTCTATCTTCATAGGAGAGGTTCTCCAGCTCTCTGACCATCTTTGTGGCCTCCTCTGGACTAACTCCAACAGTTACATGTTATTCTTATCCTGAGTACCCCAGAGCAGTATGCAGTACTGCATGGGGGTCTTACCAGAGTGGAGGGGCAAAATCTCCTCCCCTGACCTGATGGTCATGCTGGTTTTGATGCAGCTAAGTATACTTAGCACTAGTCTTTAAAGTATTCTTCAAATAAAGAATTAGGAATTAGGGTAAGATTTTAGAGAAGTATTATTATATTAGAAGGTCCTAATTAATTTGAATTTCTTACCTATTCATTCAGACTTCTTTAAACAGGCTTTTGGCATCCAGTGACAAGTGACATTTCTCAGCGTTGGTACTGGGAGCAGCACTGTTTAACGTCTTTGTCAGTGACAATGGGATGGAGTACATCCTCAGCAATTTTTACAGTGACACCAAGCTGCGTTGTATGGGTGTAATGCTAGAGGGAAAAGATGCCACCCAGAGGGACTTTGACATGTTTGAGAGGTGGACCCATGCAAATTACAGAAATTTCAACAAGGTCAGGTGCCAGGTCCTGAACATGGGAGGGGGAAATCCCAAGCACAGCTACAGGCTGGGTGGGGAATCTATGGAGAGCAGCTCTGGGGAGGACTTTGGAGTGTTAGTAGACCAGAAGCTCAGCATAAGTCAGCAATGTATACTTGCAGGCCAAAAGCCACCTTTATTCTAGGCTACAACAAAGCAGGAGTATGAACATTTGTTTAAGACTGGGAGAATCTGGGAGACATTCTGTTATTTATGACTGCACCCCATAGAAGTGACCCACGCTGGGACAGGAGGGGAAGAGCTGAAGCCCTGTGGGAAAGGACTTATATTGGAAAAGTTGGTGGAGGACTGTCTGCCATGGCTGGGACCCCACAGTGCAGCAGGGGAAGGGTGTGAGGAACACCCATACCCTTGGCTAAGAAGGAAATCTCCTGAGGAACTGACCCAGAACCCCGTTCCACAAGTCCCTGCCCCTCCCTATGCCACAATATTGGGAGAAGAAGGGAGAGAAATCCTGGCTAAAGTGAAGTCTGCTAAGAACAGAGGGATGGGGAAAGGTGCTTTAAGATCTGGTCACACTTCTCATTACCTGACTCTGGTGTCACTTGGGGTGCAGGGCAATGCCACCAAATAGAGTTTTCTCTCCTTTATAATGTGCTGAGTCTGTTCTGCCCATGACGCTGATTGCAGAATGATGTCTCCCTGTCCTTACCTCAAATCCTAAGCTTCTCAATATCTATTTTCTCCCCTGTGCAGCTGAAACGAGAAGTAATAGAGCAGCTTCGGTGAGCGTCTGGTCTCCAGCCAGCACCAAACCACCACACCACCATAGAAGCAAATGGAGACTGAAGATGAGATACAAGAACTGCATTCAGATAAAAGCATTTATGCGAAGTGCTTTAATTTAACTAAATGTAACATTAAGAATTTTATGCCAAATTATTTCTACGTCAGTATTATAAAGAGTGAAGTAGATGACTGGTCTGGAGCCCTTTGTTTTTATTCAGTATGAATCTGCCAAATGGTGAAGAATTCGATTCTTCTGTCCTGCCAGATACAAGGTAATTCTCCCACACTCCCTTATTTTTATGACTAATTCTTCCTATTGTAATATTTTAATGACCTTCCTGTACATTGATGCATCCAAATGATTCACATATTAATCAGCCATTAGTGGAAATGAAGATTTACTCGTCATTGCATCTATAAAATTTACTGAAATGTTGTTTGGATGAAATGAAGACAGAATTTGGACAAATTTTATTGCAATCTAATTCAAAACCACAGTATGAGGAAGGTGAGAGAATGAAAGAAGGGATGAAAAGAGGTAAGGGCAAAAAAAACATAACATAGCAATGCATGAAGTGTCTGACAAGCCAAAAAGGGAACCTGCAACTACAATTCTGCTCCACTGAATTTCTGCTTAATATGATATGCATCACTTCTCAGGAATTGGTTTTGTTAAGAGTCTTCAGTCAGCATATGAAGAATACTTGATTCAGTTTTTACGTCATGCAGATAAGTTTAAAGGAACTGACTGCTGTAATATTAAAAAAAACCAAACAAAAAACCCCACCAAAAACAGTCTAGACCTTTTTATGTTGAAGTCAAGACAATATTTGAATTGATGGAAAGGATAAACAAAGGGTTTTTTCTGTGTTCTCTCACAAGATTGTTAAATAAGAAGGTAATAATCTCACAGAGACATACTGTTAGAAAAGGGGAACAATACATTTTATTTAATTCAAAAGAAGTAGCAGAAAATAAGTTTGCTCATTTTTTTCCATTTTCATAAACCACAGTCAGAAAATATCATCCACTATCTTGTTTTCAAATTATGCCAAATACTTGACTCTGTCATCTATATTACAATTCTAATAGTTGCTAATCTCCTGAATAGGAACATTTCAGTTATCCTAAACTTTTAATGGTAGATACCAGTCCAAACAATACTTCTGAATTTTCTCATTAGATTGCAAGAATTGGAAATACCTATTACTTTACCCAAGTTCCCTGCATAATTTTCCACCAGATTCTTAAAATGAGATCCTATGCTCATGGAAGCTAATGAGAAAACCTCTTAATGTCCATCTTGGAATTTAAACAATATCTAGGCAAAAGACTCCTGGAAAAGTTTGCCCACTCAGAACTCAATATTCAGGCATGCTAGAGCTCAGGTTATTTGTGTACCTGATTTTACTTGTCTTGTGTGTGTTTATACACCTTAAAATACTATATAAATTTACATCAATCCATAGGATGAGCAGTAGTTCCTGGATAATCCTCACTGTTCAATGGTCCATCACCTACATAGGTGTTAATCATACCTTAAGCTCTGAAAAGAGAATCCAGATCTGAGTTTATATATATGGATCATTTGAATTTTAGCTGGTGGGAAGAGGCTTGCCTGGTTGAATCAAGGCCAGCTGGTCAAACTAAAGGGCAGGAAGTAAAGAACAGACAGGGGAAGCAAGGACAGGTGTCCTGGGAGTAGTACAGGAACATTGCCTGGTTGTGTAGGGATGGAGTCAGAAAGACCAAGGAGCAGTTGGATCTGAACTCCAACTGTCAAAGGACACAAAGAATAATAATATTTCTATAGGTATGTCAGACAGAAATGGAAGGTCAAATCACCTCGCTGCCTTCCATGTGCCTTAGTATAACTTCTGTGTTTTGTTCCTGTAGACAGCTTTCAACCCTTTTTAAAAATCGGTGTAATGTTTCACTATTTCTAGTCACTGGTGACTTCACCTGACTGCCATGACTTTTCAAATAGCATGGTGAGTGGCTTAGTAACTGCATAAGTCAATTCCCTCAGGATTCTAGGATGCATAGACTTATGTATGTTCAAATTCCCCTGGTGGTCACAAACCTGATCTTGTCATACAAGGGGAAGCGCCACATAATCATGGATGACTGTGCTCCCCCAGGCCCTGCCTTGCAGTCCAATCCACTTGAGAGATGTGGGAATAGAGGTTGTCTCAGAAGAGAGCACCTCAGTCTTCTCCTTGTCTGTTTTTACCAAATGCCAGTATTGTCACCATAGCGGGTACTTTTTCTTTGACCTTCCTTTTCTGTCTGACATGCCTATAGAAATCCAGGACAAGATCAGTCCAATAGAATTGGGACTGTGTCTTTCTTTCTGGAAAACAAGGTGACACAAAACATGTACTTCTTGCTACTAATAAGGGATGTATTTCCTTTATCTATCTTCTTTCATCCTTCAAATGGCGATCAAGAAAAGTTAAATGAATTTTAAAAGGCAGCATGAATACAGTAAGGTTCTAAGTGCCTATACTTTAATGTACAGTCTGCTTTCAAAGAGGAATCCAACAATGGCATGTACTGTAAGTACATCTACAGGAAACTTGTAAAAATATTCTTAGAATAATTTCACTGTTATCATGTGCACTGGGATGGTTATCTCTAGTCACCTGAAGAATAGTAACAAGACAGAATTAACTCTACATAAGTCATGAGAGGGAAAAGTATGACAGGAGTATGAAGAAGACAGAGAACTGGACTGTGTTTATCATATGATCAGCTGTAGTCTGTAGTAAGAACTCTAAGGATATAATTATGAGTTTAAACCAGCAGATAGACACAATATCCTGCTGCTACCATGGTGAGTGACATTGACACTTCTGCCACCAGTTCCAGTCCCATCACCAAACTGGGTTGGAGAGCCCTTGTTCTAGAGAATGGTCTTCTTCATGTATTTTTGTCTTTGGAAATCTCTGGAAATAGAAAATAAAAATGGGTATCAGAATTGCCACATTCTTAATATTCTACTGAAGACTGGTTTCACTCAAATAGAAAACAATAAAAAGTAAGCACAGTTTTTCAGAACTGTCCTCCTAATTTCACCCAAATGTCACTTCAAGAACCCAAATGTTTTTTAATTGCCTGCCAGAAAAATTCAGGCCATGAATCTTCCCTAATTCATTGTCCCTCATCAGTCCCACAGGACCTATGTTTTCAGAATTCTTAACATTATATAGCTGTTTATGTGTTTTTAAAGCACAACCCCAAGTTTCTGCAGCTCTAGTTGCCGTAGCTCAGTTACAGTGTAGTTCACATTTGAAATCATATTTAGATGATTGAAGTGACATATCTACCACCACGGAAGAAAGCTATGGCAACATTGGTGAGAAATTCTTCACGGCAGAATATAATTTCTTAATGCTGAAAGTGGCCCATATTTTAGTTTGATTTCCTAAGGGAATAAACCTGTTGTGATGGTGTCACTGTTACTGAGTCTTTTTGTCAGTCCTCTTTCTCACAATAACTTCTGATCCCTTTGGCTAATATCAACCAAACTGGACAAGGGAGTGGAAATCTTACAGATATTTAAGTACTCATAACTGAGCTGTACAAAAATACAACCTAAGGGTTGCATGTGGCTGCTGAAAACTAACATGTTCTGCCTGGCCCATTCAGCTGCTGAGATGCAGATGAATAGTCACTGCATTCATTGCATTACCTTTGGTGCCTCTTGCCTAATAGGCAGGTCAAAAGGAAATAGAAACATGGAAAATGGTAGGGAAATGTGTGGAAATGAAGTAGATGTTCATTGGGAAGTAGGAAGCATGGGGCATGAAGAAGTCTGGTCTTGCAGGGAAGAAGATGAGAGTTCAACCTCACCTAGGTAATAAGGCTTTGGTAGCAGATCATACCTTTCAACTCATAAGAACTTACTTCTAGAATGAGTGACCAAAGGTGATAAGACAGGTGGAAGATCTCAGTGAGGAGAAAAGCTAGATGGCAAACTAATCTTCTTTTGGTAACTCACCTCCTCTACTACCACTAGTGAATTCCTAAGCATGGAAGGAGAAAGGGAACAGATCTTGTGGCTCGTTACACATCAGGGAACCTACACTTCAAACAGGATTTGTCTCTAAATGGATTTTTTGTTTAATCACTAAGAGTATGTCCAAACTACTTAAAATCTGTTGATTGAAACCATCACGGTATCTCTTCCTTCTGCCATTTTTTGGTGGTCTGCAAAGGTGTGAACTCACTTTCCAACCTTCACTTAATTCTGGTTCAAAGATCACTAATCACCAGTACACTGCAAACAGGAATTCATTAAGTTCTCAATTTATATTGTTTCTCTTTCTAGTCTCAAACTTTGTTATTCACCTTTCAACTTTTGAAATGCAGTCAAACAGCACTCTGCATTATTCATTCCATAAGCCTGATCCCTAGGCTACATCAGTTTTCAGAGACAGATAGGGAAAACATGATACGTAATCCCATCATTAACTAATTCCCAGAGAGGGACTGATTTAAGGTGGCTCAGGCAGTTTGCTAAAGCTATATCCCTATCAGTGCAGTCTATATTAGAACATACAGCTGTGAAAAAAAAAGTTTGCATTTTTATGGTTTAAACTACTAGGTTTCTGGGAACAAAACAGCATATCTGTTCCTCTAGCTTGCCTAATGTAAGGGGTATTTTAGCTTTTTTGACCAGAATGTTTCAACAATATTTTAGTAAGGTCTGACTATGTGTACTGTCCATGCAGAAGGCACTGTATGTACAGGAAGATTTCAGATCACAGAAATGTGGGCTTGTAAAATTGAGAGCAGCTCTAAGCAAGGTCTATAAAATTTGTAATGTCAGATGAACTTTATAACAGGTAGCTAAACTGTTCTCACCAATGATATCATAAAGCCCTGGGTTTTTCTGTTTTGTTTTGGGTTGTGGTTTTTTTTTGGGGGTGGGGGCGGTTGGCAGTATTTTTTGTAGAGCAGAACTGTTGCAAAATAATAAAGTACTAAACTGAGTTCTTCGTTAAGATACACTCCAACATATAACACATCTTATTTTTATGACAAATTATATTGCTTTGAGTTCACATCCTTAAAGCCATTCAGAAAAGTTCTTGCAGCATTGCTAGTATTTTAGCCATAATTTAACATACCTCTTAAAGTGTCTAACAAAAGAAGCGTCTAATTAGAATTAAAAAAATGCACAACAGTTAATTGAGAATTTCTAGCTTTATTAACTGTATCACGACACATACAACACTGGATTAATTATCTTTCCAAACATTTCATAAACATTAGCACTTACGGTGCTCTATAATCAACAGATAAACCAGAAGTGACATGCACCAATGAGTCAGCTTGCTTAAACATAAATTCATTTGAAACATCCTAGAAAACTGAGACATACAGTTGTGCTTCTCAGTACGACACAAGACCAAGGAGAGACCTATACCCTTTTGGAGTGCAGCTGGAGGCATGTACATAAAACCTCAGTGCAGCTAAAATTACAAATGACATTAGAAAATTATGTTTAGGTATCCATATCATGTTAAACAATAAAGTTAAATTATTTCATATCCTAAGCAACAGCAGCTCTGTTCACAAATGAAGTTAACTGGAGAAACATCTACTGATTTGTACTGGTCATCTTAGATTCTCAACTCTGCTTTCAGCAGAAGGGATTTTCTCTTCTGATAACAAAAACTATGCAACAAAGCCTAAATAATTCACTGTATAAGTTAAAGAGACAAATTTAAATGTCAACTTTTTAATTAAAGTTTTGTGAAAGTCTCAGAATGAAAGTTGCCTGCCAATCTCTACTCTACAATGTACAATGGCAAAGACTCTATAAAATGTTATGACATCTGCCACACTTTGGGCACATTATTGTTTCAAATATTTAATGAATGTTAACACTTAGGGTCTCACCTAGCAATATATAAATTCCTTTTGCAAACTGTTTTGCAAAAAGAATGGGGCCTTTCAGAATCCAACTCCTCATTTTCCTTCAGTAACCTTTGTCCAAGAGACTCTCTCTCTTCCCCTGATTCATGTCTTCCCAGAGTTGTTCAGAAGCAGCCTATTGAAGGAAACAAAGGGAATTAATACAAAATTGAAAAAGACTCATTTTTAGCTGCAGATTTAAAATGACAATTTTCCTTGGATAGTAACTTGTATCTCAAATAAACCCTGGCCAATGGGTATCTGAGTGTATTGAACCTTTCTTATACTGAGCAGAAGTCACAGAAAGCAATTCACAAGATTCTGGAAGAAGAGGACAACAGTCCCAGAGGTCTGGGACAAGCAGATGAAGAATGTCTGAACAGTAGCATCAGACTCAGAGAATATGTGCTTTGTAAACCTGATATTAGGAGTCATACTGCGCTGACCTCTCAGCTGAAGTGGAAAGAGTGAATCACCAGAGATGGCTCATCATCATAACTCTGCTTGAAAGTCTGCCAAACCTTTGTGCAGGACAGTAGTATGACTAACAGAAATCATCATAAGAAAGTATGTCATCAAATTGTACAGCCTGCCAAAGGGTAAACATGAGCAGTTTCAAAAGTGTAAATTTTTTTTCTCCAGACATGCCAGAGACTCCGTTCTATTAAAGTGAGTGACAATCACATTGGGGACATAGTTTTTGAAAAGATCATTCCTGTCACAGACTGATTAACATGTGCAAGTTTCACCTGCATTCAAACTCGACTTTTCAAGTGTCTGTCACACTGACTTGGGTATAACACATTGTCTGTGTTTGTTGTTTTCTGTACTTTGTGTTTTTTGCAAGTCAGCTGGGATATGCCATCTCTTTGCACAATGTGCCACATAATGTAACGTATATAAATAAATATAAGCCACATTCTGTTAGTCATCTGAAATTAAAATGTTCCTTCTATTTACCAGGAATCTTCTTATTTGTTCTGGGTATCCGTTGATATTTATGGAATCAATATGTAATTAAGTATCAGTATATTTAATCATAATCAGCCTGAGTGGAGTGTTTAGCTGAACATATAAAATGTACTATAATGACTCTAAAATGTTTAATTTAAGAATCTCTGCCTCTGTGCATATGAATCAGAGACCTGTGTTTAATTATTGATAGCAATTAGAGCACAGAAGCAGACAAACAGCATCTGGTGGCAGGAATAATTTCATAGCCTAGGCCTTATTCAGAGTCTCCTTTGGAACCAAAGCAATGCTTCACTGATTGATTCCTTGCAATGTATGAATTCTGGTTTTGGTTTCTAAACAACCCTTTGGAAGCTGTCTGCCATTTTATAAGTCCTGCTAGGTTTATATATCTATGTGTGGAACAGATGCTGCATAGGGGTATGGTTGGTCATCTGTTTCCTTAATGTAATCAGAATTAGAAAATTATTCCTAAGTACTCCTCTGTTTTCATTTATGTTCTGTCTTGTGAATACTAAAATTTGAATTATATATTGGTATTCAAGTCTCAGAGTCAGGGAATTGAAGTAGAACGCTATTCTGGTAAATGCAAATATTAATTTTCAAGTGAAAGTTTCCAAATACTACAAAATAAGTTACTAATGTGTTTAAGAGACAAGATATTAATTCCATAGACACTGAAGCCAAAGAGAACCTCTCAAATTAAGCATTTGCATCATAGTTAAATTTTCCATGATTCACAGGGCTACATTGCCTGCGAATAAGCTGAAAAAAGGGTCACATTTTTTTGAAAATGTCATGGAAACAGAAAGTTTCATATCATTTAATATAGCTATAATTCACCTATATTGGCTAGAAACTAATAAATTAAAGAAGTGGCTGTCAAACTTTTGTGAGGTTTATCAATCCTCACAATATTCTTCGGAAGGCACTGACCCCTTACAGTGAATACCTTCTTAACAAACAGTTG
Organism: Laterallus jamaicensis coturniculus; assembly: GCA_022605575.1. Lineage (NCBI taxonomy): Eukaryota > Metazoa > Chordata > Aves > Gruiformes > Rallidae > Laterallus > Laterallus jamaicensis. The sequence continues at coordinate 3,709,718 of JAKCOX010000056.1, forward strand.
TCTGTCCTTGCAATCTTTTGAGAAGGCTTTAGAATTAGGCCTCAAGGATTCATGGATCTCAGGTCAAAACCACATTTGAACCAAGCAAATATATGATTTTTTTTCTACAAATTTCACATAAACAAATAAGGATGGATGTAGGGACAAAAGTGCTAATATATCTGAGTTGAGAGGAGAGAAATAAAAATGTTATACCTGACCACATATGAAAGATGGAGAAATGCACAGCAGGAAATAAAGTTTGCATGACTCATCCTTTGTATTAATGGTGTAGGAAAATTGAGTTTCCCATATTCTTTACATGTTACAGCTTATGCCATTTTAAGGAACATGTATCAAAGTCTAACACATTAAAATAAAAACAAATCCTCTCAGTCCACAAGTTAGTACAGCTGTAGGTTCCTTCTTGCAAGATACCATTAGTGAATGATCTCCTATTGTTCTATTTCCTACAGTGGTATGAATAAGCTATTGGATCCCTCATGTAATATTCCCTGAACAAAACTTAGTTATTTTTTTAAGAAGTGAATTAAAATTTGAATCGGTACTCATGCTGATTCCACATACAAAGCTTTTGATTTTCTGAATGCTGCTGAATGCCTTGATTTGGAAAAAGTGCTTTATTAAAGTAGTCTGTGATAAAATGATGTATGTAATCACTATAACATACTTTATTGGAAGCGTTTTTTTATTAAATAATCCTTATGGGTCAGATAGTAACTTTTACTGTGGCCAGTTTACACTGCTCTAAATAATTAAAACTATTACCTCCTGCTATTAGGATATAAGTAGTATATCTTAGGTTAAAATATTCCCAGCCATCAGCTTCTGTATCACCAGACCTCTCTTTTTAACTTGAGCTGTGACAGAACAGAGGTAAATTAGGTGTACTTAAGTATTTCTTCTCTGGTTTTGATTTTTCAAAATATATTCAATTTGTTCACCAAAAACTTACCCCTTTGCTTTTCAAGTTCATTAAGATGATACTTTCTGTATCTGCATGCTCAACATTTCTATTTCTTTTGAACCTCACCCCCTCTTGAAAGTCAGCCTTGCTGTATTCCTTGTTCTCTATTGCTTGAAGAGTTTAAAGATCTGTGATGTACCTTTGGAGTTTTTGAACTCCCTTATGAAGTTCTAGATACTTTTCCTATATAGCTATACTTCATTCTTAATTATTGAAGATCCCAAAAAATGCAAGGGAAGTGGTGTTCAAAACCCTTCCTGTCTTTCTATGATCTATGATATTTATTCAGTTATCTCTCTTCCATGATTAACTAGTCTTTCCCATTCCACTTTCTCCTACTACACACCTTTACAGTCTTCTGTCCTCCCACATCCATTTCTACTCAGTGTCATTCCAAGAAACCACAAAAATATTAGTGTAGCCTTAATTACCTCTCTTCTATTTTGTCACATCAATCCTTTGTACAATTTTTGGGGGGTTCTCTCCTTAATGCTACATTTCTCTCCAGCTGTATTTTGCAGAAATAAAATGCAGAACGTTTTTAGCAAGGCTAAAACAATAATGTATTTTCCTTTTCCTCAAATATCTGTGAAACGTGGAGTTGAAACATGGTCTGCCTTCATGCAGTAAAGACCAAATTGCATGTCTTGCTAAACTGCCTGGAACACAGCAGAACTGACTGATTAGACTCTCTTCATCCCACCCAAAGTAATAATAAGACATTGGCCAGGACAGTTTTTAAAATGTGATTCCAAACCATCTCTCTGAAGATCTCTATGAAATGGGATGCATTGCAAAGGAGGCAGACAGAGCGACTGGTCTGTTAAAAAGAGTAAAAACCTAAGAATTATTAAGCGTTTTATATACACACAGACACACATATTACAATTCTACAATCGTGTATATTCATGTATATGCATATACACTCATCTGTATACATATACAGAAAACAAATATGTGTTTACAACACCATATATATCTTTGACCTTGAGAGGACTTTGGTCCAGGGGTTTTTATCCTAAGTTCTTAATTCTGCTTGCATCACTACCAAAGGAAACAAGTTTTAAGACAGTCATCCAATCTGAAAAATACTTCCAAAGGTTCCTGGAAGACAGAGATTCTTCAGCCTAACTATAGGAAGTCTAGTTCTCCTCTGTACTACTATATAAAATTAATCTCAAAACACTGTTTTTGTCATAGTGACATTGCCAGTATTGAAAAAGGAAGGATGAAAGCAAAGGGCTCTCCATATCCATCTATAGTTTAGGAGGTTCACAGAAGTGTGAAGTGGCCGATTCGTCCCCATGAAATGTTCCCAGCTGAATGAGGAAATGGCATGGAGATTAATTTAGTCTACAGTAGCTGCTTTTAAATGTTTAAACTGCTTCAGACACCTGAGCTCATTCTATTATTGCTGCTTCAGAAACATCAATGCTTCTGTTCCTATGATGTACTCCTTGCACATGTCCCATTATGAACATGGGATCCATGGTGGGTGAAGCTTCAGTCCAGAGGAGTGTGTTTTAAATTCTACTTCAATGCAATATATAGAGAGAACAGGAGGGCTCAGACTGCTTCCAGAGGTGTAAAATGCCCCAAAGCCAGATGGAATTTGGTACTGTAGGGGAGTGGTGAAACTAAGGAAATATAAAAGAAGGAGAAATTTCAAAATCTGTGATTCATACAAGAGTTGAAACAAATACGGATCACACATACAGTGACAGATTCATATTAAGGCACCTAAAGTGCTTAATTTAGAGTTCACTGTTGTAGTTTTTGTCCTGGTTTCAGCGGGCCATGTTTGGCCAATGAGAATATTCCATACCAATTACCTCATGTTCTGTATAAAGGAGAAAAAGCGTGCCAAAAGCGGGTCTCGGGGGTGTGGCCTGAGGCAGGCACGGCTTCTCGGTGGCGGCCAGGTCCCGGGCCAGCTTGGTGCGGCGCGGCCTAGTCGTGGGTTGCGGTGAGAGGTTGCATTGTGTGTCACCGGTTTCGTGTGTCCTGTGTTCCAAAATAGTGTTATCACTGTTGTTCTTTGTATCTTTTCCTGTTGTTTTAGTAAACTATCCTTATTCCAACCCACGGAGTTTTTGGGTTTTCTTTCTGTCCCCCATGGCTTTTCCGCTCGCCCCCCCTCTCTCTTAAAGGGACAGGTAACTGTGTGTGACCCAGCTCTCAGCTGAGGTTCAACCACCACATTTTACATGGTGGGGTTCTGGTGGAGGGAGAAGATGCTGCAGGGGTCATTCCTGCAAGAAGCAGCGAGAAGCTTCCCCTAAGCCCCACAGAGCGAACACCAGCCGGCTCAAGACCGGAGTGTTGCTGACCAAGGCCGAGCCCATCAGTGATGGTCACAGCGCTTCAGGGAACCACAGTTGGGAGAAAAAAAAAAGTAGCCTCGTTTTGCCCCGAGAGAAGGGAGTGAGAAGTAAGAAACTGTGCAGACAACAAGGTCAGTGAAGAAGGAGGGAGGAAGTACTGTGGGACCCAGATAGGTGCTCACACTGCAGTTGGTGGGGACATATGGAAGACTTTGTGACCTTTCTTGGTGCAAATTCCTGGCAGGACCTGCAGCCCATGAAGAGAGAGAATCCCATGCTGGAGCAAGATTGTTGTGGGTACTTGTGACCCCATGGGAGACCAGGCTGGAGCATCTGGGACTGAGAGGCTGATAGACATTCTGTGATTTATGACTGCACCCCATAGAAATGACCCACCCTGGGGCAGCTGGGGAAGAGCTGAAGCCCCATGGGAAAGGACTCACACTGGAGAAGCTCATGGAGGACTGCCTGCTGTGGGTAGGACCACAAGCTGGAGCCAGAGAAGATTGTGAGGAATGCCCCGCCGACCAAGAAGGAAAACAACTCGTGAGGAACCGACCAAAACCCCCACTCCTCCCTCCCTGTGCCACAATGCAGTTGAAGAAGGAAGAGAAATCATGACAAAAGCCAAGCCCAGAAAAAAGGATGGGGTGGGGGAAGGTGTTCTCAGATCTGTCTGTACTTCTCTATCCAATTCTGGTTTCTCTGTGTGTGTATTGCAGTTCATAAATTAAAGTTTTCTTTTTTTGTTCCATGTTCAGTCTGTTTTGCCCATGACACTGATTGCAGAATGATCTCTCCCTATCCTTATCTTGACTCCTAAGCCTCTCAGCTCCTAAGCTCTTCAATATATATTTTCTCCCTTGTCCAGCTGAAAAGGGGAGTGACTTCTGTGGGCATCTGGCCTCCAGTCAGGGTCAAGTCAACACAGACTTATGTGTCTTTTTAATTTCTCTATCCCCACTCCTTCCTCTAATCTAGCTCCTTTTCTTTCTCCAGACTCTTCTTTCTTTTATACTTCTGCTTACATGGCACACTTCCATAGACATATGCTGAGTTTTTGCAGAACTATCTGCAATACTCCTACTACATTCTTACCATAGACATACACAGTACTTAGAAGCAGTCACCCAGATAAGTAATTCTTTTAACATCTATGTTGGAAGTAGACATCGAAATTATCACCTGTGAGCATACAGTAAGAATAAATGTCCAAACCAGGTCCCCTTCAGCCAGAAATGTCAAATCAAAATTGAGTGACTCTTAGTCAGAAATTTTACTTTTGGGAACTTCATTCTGTTCAATATATTGAAAGTCCGAGACAACCTACCAAAAAAACAGATTTTCTTTTAAATAGCATTTCCAGGGCTCTGTCTAGAATTCAATTATTATTTCTGCACTCTAGCCTGTTTAAAAAATGAGTATATAAAACAATCAATGCATTGTTTTATGCTCAAAGGTAATTAGAAAAAAAAATACCATTTGCTAAAATAAGATGAAATCCTATATTGATAGAAGGGAGAGCTATTTTAGGAAATTCTTTCTCCTGTAAGTGTGTTCAGGTTTAGCCCCAGCAAGCAACTAAGCACCATTCAGCTGCTCTCTCACTGCTCCCTGGCAGAATGGGGGAGAGAATCAGAAAAGTGAAAGCAAGAAAGCTTGTGGGTTGAGATAAAAACTGTTTAATAATCGAAGCAAACGCACCACGTGCAAGAAAGGCAAGACCAGGCATTCATTCCAAACTTCCCTTTGTCAGGCAGGGGTTTAGTCATTTTCAGGAAAGCAAGACTCCACCATGCATAATGGTGACTTGGAAAGGAAAACACCATCACTCCAAATGCCACTGGACCCCATCCTTCCTCTTCCCCCAGTCCTTTATAATGTGAATATGATTCATATGATGTGGAATATCCCTTTGACCAGTTGGGTTCACCTGTCCTTTCTGTGTCTTCTCACAGCTTCTTGTACACTCTCAGCCATCCCACTAGCAGAGCAGTGTGAGAATCATAGTATCAAAGAATGGTTTTGTTGGGAAGGGACCTTAGAGATCATCTGGTTTCACCCCTCTTGCCATGAGCAAGGACACCCTCCATTAGCTCAGGCTGCTCAAAGCCATATCCAACCTGGGCTTGAACCTTTCCTGGGATGGGGCTTCCACAATCTCTCTGGGTAAACTGTGTCAAGGCCTCACCACCCTCATAATGAAGAATTTGTTCTTAATATTTAATCCAAATACCCCCTCCTTCATCTTAAGACCAGTAAGTACCTCTTGTCCTGTCACTCCCTGTCCTTGTAAGCAGTCCCTCTACAGCTTTTTTATAGACTCCTATACTAAACTGCTATAGGTCTCTCAGACACTTCTCAAGACTGAACAAGCCCCAACTCTTTCAGTCTGTCTTCACAGGAGGTGCTAAACACCATTGACCTTGCTCCAACAACTCCATGTCTTTCTTGTACAGGGAACACCAAAACTGTATGCAGTGCTGCAGGTGGGGGTCTCACAAAAGCAAAATAGAGAGGCTTAATCCCTTCCCTTGATCTGCTGGTCACACTGGTTTTGATGCAGTCCAGGACATAGACTGTCTGGGCTACAAGTACACATTGCCAGCTCATGTTGAGCTTTTCACTAACCAACACCCTTAAATCCTTATCCTCAGGGCTGCTCTCAATCCATTCTCTGCCCAGACTGTAGTTGTGTGTGGTGGTTTAGCCCTGGTTGGAGGCTAGACACCCACGAAAGATGGTCTATCACTCCCCTTTTCAGTTGGATGGGGAAAAAATATATATTAAAGAGGCCTAGGAGTCAAGATAAGGACAGGGAGAGGTCATTCTGCAGTTAGTGTCATGAGCAAAACAGACTCAACACAGAGTAATAGAAAAAAAAAATCTATTTTATTACGCTACATCACACACCCAGTGACACCAGAGTTGGATAATGAGAAACACGACCAGCTCTTAGACCACCTCCCCCACCCCTCCATTCTTGGCAGACTTCACATTAGTCATGATTTCTCTCCCTTCTTCCTCCCACACTGTGGCATGAAGAGGGGCAGGGACTGGGGAAATGGGGGTTACAGTCAGTTCCTCACAAGCTCTTTTCCTTTTTGGCCAGGGAGCATTCCTCACACTCTTCCCTGGATCCAGCATGGGGTCCTACTCATGGCAAACAGTCCTCCACAAACTTCTCCAACATGAGTCTTTTCCCACAGGGCTTCAGCTCTTCCCCAGCTGCTAGGTCACTGCTGTGGTGGTGTAAGGTACTGGATTTATGCCTTACCAATTGCCAACAGAACAGTCCTGTGTCGTGTTACCCTGTCCCCCCCTTGTCCTTTCACCCAACCAAACCTCATTTACATCACAACCGGTCAGGCCCAGGCTTCCGAGAACCTAATGACTATTCAACAAGACACCTAGAAGATATACATCAGGAGAGACATCAGGATCCATTGTTCCACTATCAGGAACACACATGGGGGGGGTAGGGGGTGTGCCATTCACACACTGGACATTCCATCATCCACCCTGAAGCTCTCCCACAGGCCAGGTGGAAGCTTGCAGCAAGACAAAGGAGCTGTATCCCTACAAAAAGGAATGCAACAAGAGGGAAATCATCTGCTTCTTCATCTTCATCTTCGAGGGACAAAGAAGGGAACGCTCTCCCATCACATCGGATCCAGAGAATACTCTGCCATCAGACGGAATGCCGTAGCCTAGTGGTGGTAGATACAGCCTGCCCTCACCCCTCTTCTTTTTCCCATTCTCTCTCTCTTTCTATCTCCATCTCTCTTTTTCACCCCGTTTCCTCTTTCTTCCCCCCTTTCCCTGCACGTTTCTTTCCAAATAAAACAACCTTCACCTTGACTCCGTTTCGAGTCTCAATTCTGTTCTCTGAGAATTTAATTAAGAACTTATCATGATAAAACACCTAGCAATTGGACATCACTCAAGGGTTAAGTCCAGCCTCCCCCAGCCACCCAGAGTGATCTGAGGTTCAGTTGGAATGCAAGGGGGTTTAACCTCTGCCAAACTAAGTCTCATCTAGCTTATGGATGGTGACAGGTGGTCAGTAATAAATCACTGAATGTCTCTCAGTCCTAGTTCTCTATGGGGTCACAAGCCCCCCAGCAAACCTGTTCTGGTGTGGATCTCTCCCTCGCTCATTTCTGTGCCTCTTTCTCTCTCCATGGGCTGCATGTGCTGGAAGAGGCTTGCTCCAACGTGGGTCACAGCATGTCCTGTACATCTCCACCTGCTCCAGCATGGGACCTCTCCACAGGCTGCAGGGGCAGCTTTCCATCCGGCACATGGGGAACCTCCTCCTACCCTTCCCTGCCCCTGTTGCCTGCGCAGTTCTGTACATCTTCTCACTCCGTTCTCTGGGGGAAAAATGTGGCTGCTTGTGTTTATTATTTCTCCTCACTGTGACTCCCAGAGGTGCTGTGATCATTGCTGATGATCTCGGCCTTGGTCAGTAACAACTCTGGCCTTGAATCAACTGATGTTTTCTTTCTGGGGCATGCAGAGAGCCTCTAGCTACTTCGTGCAGAAGCCAGCCTTGCAGCCCCTTTCCTCTCCCCACTGGAGCACAGCCACGCAAAACTACGACATTGCTCTATGGAAGCAAAAGCAGAAGCAGAAGCAGAAGCAGTAGAAGCAGAAAAGTCCTTGACTCTGTCTAAGCACTGCTTAGCAGTACTGAAAATATCCCTATGTTATCAACACTGCTTTCAGCAGAAATACAAAAGATAGTCCTGTGCAAGTGGAGTTACAGAGAAACTTTGGCGAGCATCTGGCCTCTAGCCTTGGTCAAACTACCACAACACTGAATTTCAAAAGAAATGCCAAACAGTTGAAGGGAAAAAAGAAGAAAAAAAACGTAATTTCAGCAAATCTGCTAGGAACAAAGAATGAACAAATTACAGCTGTTTTGCTGGAAGAGTAAAAGCAGAAAGAGCTAGTAACAACCTTCAATTACATGGAGTATAGAAAAAATAAAATAAAATATTTATTCATGGTATCAGAGATCATAATAAGGTAGTATTCTTGGAAATTTGGGAAAGATTACCTAGGAATCAGTGATACCTTCCTCACTAGAGACCTCTGAAAATAGATTATAAAAAAAGCAATAAAGAAAAATATATATACTGGTAATCTTGCTTGTGTAGAAAAATGATGAACTAGATAACAAATTATGATCTGTTCCTCCTTTAAGTACATAGGGCAAAGATAGAAAAGCAAACATCACAGGTAAGTGAAAGGCTGCATAGAAGAAAGGAAAAGGATGTGCAAAATATGTACAGTACATCCATTTCCAAATTTTAAGTCACAAATTAAAAATAGAAATAATGTCAGGAATTTGAAAGGTGGTGAGAGGGGAAAAACTACTGTTTCATTCACTGGTGTTTGTGTCCTGAAAAAGTTAAGAAGCATATACTGCATGCAGCTATTGGAAATGCAAAGGAATGATAGATGCAGCACAATCTTGCTAGATCCAGGGGTTCTCCATATGCACCTCTTTCAAAAGAAAGCTGCCAGTCATGTGGCAATATTCACGTGCTCAATGCAGCCAGCATTCCTTTCCACTTCACTTGAATTGTGTTGCCAACTGCAGTACAGTACCCGCAACAGTGTCAAGCAGTGATATTAGAATGGCAAAATGTAAAAAACATTGTACTGTTCCTCAGATACCTTTTCTTCTTCTTGTGCTTTGAATCACATTCCTGTATGTCAGTGCAAGATCTTCTGCTGCTGAGTTTTCTGACAGTAGCTGAACATCCTTAACAGGAGAGGGGAGAAAAAAGTATTTGTGGATGCTTCAGCATTCAGGCAGGATATGAGAACATATTTCACGATCAACCTCAGAGAGAAAGGTGAATGTAGGAGTAGACTTAACTTTCAAACAAGGATAATGGGGAACAGCTACTATAGACAAAAAGCATACTGGTGCTGGTCCCCTGGTGATTAGATGGAGGATGCAGTGACATTGTCTGCATTTGGGCCAAACATAAGTTTGACATGGGTTTATGTATTCATTGAAAGAGAACTTGCCAAGTGCAAGGCAAAAAAGTGCAACTACAATCAGCAAAGATAGCTCAGCGATATTCATAGGAATAAAACAAATATCCTGTATCCAATATAAAAAAAAACAAACAACAAACTAACCTGAGGTAGATGGATATATCTCTCAGTATGGTAGAAGTGTTATCTTATATTTTAGGATCTTTCCCCTAATAATTATAGCATACTTTCCTATGTTTTATGCCTCTTGTGAAAAAGCTTTGTTTGAAAACATTTGATTGGGAGTTCTGACATCAGGGTCCTGGTTCAACCTTATACCTACAGAGACCAGACTCAAAACTTCATTAAAAGAAACTTGAGCCATCCATTTAACTGTTGTGGAAGTGTTGGAAGAACTCTGAGAACTCTTTGCGGTTTCTTGGCTGGCTAGCTGGTCACCCAATTTTAACCTCAGAAATACTTTTTAAAAAAAAAAAAAAAACAACAAAAATGTCTGACAGAGTCTAAATTAAATTACTTGGCTACTTAAACAATGTGCAGGCTTTAAAAGTCTGACCGTGATAGAAAAATAGGAAGTCAATGAAAGGTTTAATATGGAGATCCCAGTGATAAATTACCTCCTCTGTAACATGAAACATCTTTTACTGTAAAAGAAAGACAGAAGGATTTTCATTGGAGGACAATACTTCAAAACTATGTAATGTTTTGTTGTTTGGTTTTTTTTTTCCTGAGGAGCTGTGTCAAGAATTAGTCATGATGCAGTTTGATTATACTCTTGTATAAGTGATAATCACGGCTGAAAAAGGATTGTTTCATATCCCAACCCCCTACAGGAAAAAAAACCACAACCAAACAGCAAAAAACCAAACCAAAACAAGTCCCTCAAATTTTAAAGATTAAGTTAATATAAACTACCAACAATCATTACAGTTGGTATATCTGTGCTCAACAGTGAATAGCTAAGGGACCAACGGCTGAGGGGCATCACAAAACTAATTGCCAAAATGAACATCCACAGAGTTATACCCGTCGGTACTCTGGGATTTCAACCAAACATAAGTTTAATAAGGTCATTTTTATATTTAGACATCTAAAATGTAGCTAAAGTATTAACTCTTTTGTAGATATGCTTTTATAGCTTAAACAGGCAACACACACAGACTTTGGATCTCATTTTGTGCCTGTACTGAACAAGAAAATTTTATGTAGCCAATTTTCAGAAAAGGCACGTAACTTTGGGTGATGGCATAGACACTCAGCGTCAAAAGAACTCAGCCTCCATGTAGTTTTCTGAGTGCTGCACAGATCATAGATACAACTAAATTTTTTTTTTAAATTGAAGTAATTTTCTCAAAAAGGGAGGAAACAAAACTCCACATAACTCCTAAATTATGAAAGACACACCACCACCACCCCCCCGCCGGCATGCACACACTGGTGCAAGCATACCTTTAATATATGTATAAAATATACCTCTTATACTACTCAGGTATTTAGAAAATCCTCAGTCCAAAACAGCAGGTGCTAAATCAGGCAGCTCTGCAAGGAAAGCAGGAATAAGTCGTTTACAAGGGACACAGACTATCACCTTTTGCAACACTGGCATTACCATTTAAATGGTCCTTGACAAGGATCTTATTTTGCTCCATTTTACATTCATGCTTAGCAAACAAATGCTGAACATTCATTAAGCAAACCTGCTATAACAAATGGAAAATCGAATTCAGGAATGTTATCACACTCTATGTTTTGAATGTGATAAATAATTAAAAACCTGTTGCCTCACTGGTGTATGGTTTTATGTTTTATGTATGTATAAGACTCCATATCTGCAGCAGACAAGGAAACTATCTTTTCCTACAAAGGCCAATCACTCTTGGATTTAGAAACCAAATGCTGGAGTCTTTGCAGTTAATGAGCATTGTTCTATTGAAATCAGTGAAGCTCCACCAATTTCACCAGAACAATGCTGATTTGTACCACTGGAATAAATGTTTCCAAGTATTTAATTTCAAAGACAGGAAGTGACATCTGACTTTCAATTGAACTGAACATTTTGACATATGATTGAGAGATAGAAACCTTTTTATTTTAATTTATGTCTTTGTACAGACATACTAGAAGGCAAAAATAAAATGTGCAGTAAGCTTCAAAACAAAAACTTTTATCACATTTTGCATTAGATAAGATTAAAATGACATTTGTTTTACTATATATAGTTCATATAAATGCCATGAAAAGGAAATAAAACATCTAGAATAAAATTAACAGGCAAATACTTTTCCCACAGTCCTCAGTTAGAGAATGCAAGTGCACAAACCCAAACATATAGAATGGGAAAATTATTAGAAGAAATACACTAAAAATCTTTAAGTATGAATTTCATTAGTAATTTTACAGTATTGGAAGGTAAAAATTATTATTGTTTTCCCATTGGGAAATGGCAGTATGGAACCTTTTTTTTCTTCCATTTTCTCTGATTCAGACAATTAGCTGAAATTGCCTTGAACTCACAAATTGTTTCAGTTAATCTGAACGTATAGGTTGATAAAACACATTTCAACTGATAAAGGAGACACGTCTTTACTTAGAAATTAAATCTTATTTGAAGCCTATAGGAGCTTCAGGTCCTAAAGAATTTGTGCTCTTCTGAAATGTGTATCTTGTCAAACTAATAATGTATTCTCATTTTGATTATGCACAGAAGATAAGATTTCCCAAGTACTATTAACCACATACTCCCTGGGATTGTATGGTTTATAGGACTTTGCACTTTTTTTCTCTGGGTTTCAGATAAAGAAGAAATGACACTTAATAAATTTTACACACTGCAGTTATTAGAAGCCAGAAGGCAAGTTGCTCACGGCGGAACAATCCACGGAAGAGTTGGGTTGGTTGGATTTGCCATTCATTTGGCTGCTTTGTTCATTCCTTTTACTCAGTCGAGGGTTGTATAGCCTTTTCTTTACCTGTATAAACTTGTTTATTTCCATTTAAGATTTTTAAGGACAGAATCACAACTGCCTTTTTTAACTACAAGTCATATGAAGGTAAGTTCTCTTGTGCTTAAAACACATGATATATACCATGCACATGTATTAGTCAAGTGTGTACATACTGTACACTTCAGGCAAAATACGTCTTTGCTTGCTTTTCCACCTTAATAGTCAGGGGATTTGAGTTTCAGGAAAAATTAAAGCTTATGTGGAGGAGTTTAAATTTAAACTGAACTGGACTAAATTTACATCTCTGTGTCAGGCAGGGAGAGGCATGCATTCTACTTGCAAGTGTTATGTTTTAACTCCATTCTGGTAGATTATCCTGGGGAACCAGCCAGACGTCCACACAGATGTGCACTCCCTCCCTCTCCTTAACAGGGCAGGGGAGGCAGGGTGTGGAGTGTGCATCAAATAAGAAAACTCATGGGCTGAGATAAACACAGGGAGGCTACTTGCCACTTTACAGGCAAAACATAGTCTACTTGGGGAAAATTAATTTATAGTCAATTAAATGAGATTTTGATAGGGAGGAACCTTAGCCTCTTCTCATAGAGGTGACCCCTGCAGCCCCCCACTACTTCCAAAGCCTGAACATGGACTCTTGATACATTCACTCTAAATAGAAACAGGCAAAAAAAAATAATCTGAGACAGCACAGGCTGTTGTATTATTCAAAGTCACCAGAAGGCACCATTACAGTTAATCTGACAGTCTGTTGAACTGTATGAATAGGCAGTTAGATCTGGAATAAATGCCTGTTTATTGTGTAATTCTTTTTTACAGGCAATGAATATTGCCAGAAAAGTCTGTTTTGTCCAAGTCTTTCTTTGACAGAATCATTTATTAGATGCAAAGCTGCTGCCTGCAGGATATTATGCATAAAAACATATAAAATAATTGCATGTTGTCAAATCATGGCACTGTGAAACATTCAGGAAATGTAAAGACAGGCTAAGAAGAATGGGTAAGTGACCAAACCTATGGGATTTGCTGGAGTTCAGCTGTTTAGGAAACCTGGAAAATACTAACTCTCCACAACACTGAAGGTATTCAAACAGGTTTTCAATTTAGCTTTCAAGGATGCTCAAATTAATCAGGGAGAAAGAAAAACACCCTCTGTGTCAGATATAGGGTATTTAAATGTATAACTCTCAGAATGCCAACCTCTGTTAAGACTGGGAAGAAGTGGGATGAGGGGCTTACCCCAGTCTGGCTAGCATTATGTGAAAACACCAAACATTTTTAAAAGCTGTGAAGCCCTGCTGGTACCAAGTAAGGGCAGTGCCCCAACTGAGGTTGGAGTGACAGATTCACAGAAGTCACAGGGGACCTCCAGAGATCATCGAGTCCAACACTCCCAGCAAAGCAAGCTAGATAACATACTTGATTATTTTTCCCAGAAAAATCTCTATATATGTGTTTTTTTCCAAATGAACATTTCTGTCCCCATGGATCTACTGGTGAAAATCCCTCTGTTTATGCTTTAGTGATGTAAACTGAAAATTGCAATCACACCAGCATGGTTTTAGTCTGTCCCAGTTAGCACTTTTACAGCCAGTGCTCAAATGCAGTTTGCAAAATAAAAAGGGGCAGGGAATTTTTCCAGCAGTTATCATGGGCAAGTATTTACTTTTTGGAGATAGGGCATTTTAAAATAGAGAGTTTAGCCATAGCAACACAATATGCATTATATCATAAAGTCCTTGGCTTATTTTATTTCCCAGTATTGATGCAACTGATGGACAAGGGCATCAAAACAAGTGCCAGTACCAGCAGAAATGGCTGTGGGGAAGAATTTAACCCATTCCTCACCACAGCCCCATGCTTAAATGCATAACTGACGCAACTCAGGAACTTTATGTGTTATGTATGTTCTTATATATATATATATTTATATGTGCTTACATATAAGATATGCTAACACCATGAAGAGTTAAACAATTCACCATTTATACCAGCCTGAAGTGAGCAATTAAGGTGACGCTTGCCATTCTGATTGCACTCTACAACATTAGAATACTGTATGAATGTTGGTTAGTGCTCTAATCCATATTATAAAAGCTTCAGATTTATTATTTCTTTTAAATGATAAGTAGTTGTCTGATTTTTGACCTGTACTGAAATAATTCCTACCCTCAGGGTCATCACACTGACTAGCAAGACAGTTCTTACTTTTAACTACAGTCAGGACTGATGGTCTCATTCTACTAAATACTCCAAAATCAAAATGTCTGTTAAAATTTTCACAGAAAGGGGAATGGATTATGGATAATATTCCAGATCCCAAGATTTTATCTTCACCTAGAAAGCGTGTCTAAAAAAGTTCACAAATCCTAACTGCTTATGTTTGCCCATCTCTGAATTATATTTCCATTTGATTTACTGCTTACTATTATTATAACACTTCACCTGTCTATTTCCTATCATTTGGAAAGTAAACATAAAAATTTTAAAATGTAGTTGGGTTGTATGCAACGAATGCGTAGGTAGAGGCTTTCTGAGGATATGAGTTTCTATCCAAGGCAGACAGGAGATGGCTTATACAAGCAACTCTCAGCTTTTGATGCTTAGCTGAAGTCAGATCCTATTTAATTCTTGAAAGGCTGTATCATTTGTGGCACACTACAGTTCACCTCTGTCAGAGGACTCTCCCTCGGGCAGCTGTAATCTGAGCACACCAACAAATCAACACCAATGGAGAATTAAAACACAAAAATAAATACATCTAAGAATACTTCAGAAAAGGATGGGAGTCTGAATACCGGAAAATGAGAGGGTGGACTGTGAAGAGCAAACAGTGTATCAGAGGGGAAAGACCATCATAGTATGTGGGAGAGTATATGTACAAGGAACTGAGAAACAAGGTTGGACCCTGGGAACAGCATTTGGGAAGAGATGACAGATTGAGTGAAAACAGATTTTTGGCAGGGTTTTCTGGACCACATTATTTTATCTGCTCACTGTGATTGGAACTACTATGACTAGTATTACTCTTTGGAGCATCAGAGTTAGTGCATTTACCACAGTGGTGAGCCAAAGATACTTTTGATTATGGAAGAAGATGAATGTTTTCTCCATTTCTCACACTCATATAAAAATAAAATCTTCAAAAGCAAGAGCTTCCTAAAAACATCTTTTAGATGAGATGAGAAAACAAAATAAGTAAATATTACCATATTTTCATCTGATTCCGATTTTAAGATATCTCACAAGAAGTCTTGTCTCAAACACTTGGCTCCCCTGCACTCCAGGGAAACCTCTCTATGCAGTAGGTGCGGCTGCTGAGCCTGGCTTCTCATCAGTGAAGACTAGCTCTAGGGCAGAGTCACAGAAGGCAAGAAAGGCCAGAGCTGATACTCATAGAATCACAGCACTGTACTGTGCAGATCATGTATTCCAACCTTCCAGCTAAAGAAGGATCAACCTAGACCACATTGCACAGGATTCTGTCACAGAATCACAGACTTGTAGAGGTTGGAAGGGACCTTGAGAGATCATCGGGTCCAAACCCCTGCCAAAGCAGGCTCCCTAGCTCAGCAGTTTTTTCATCTCTTGGGAGAAGGAGATTCCACAGCCACTAAGAGGTAAAAATGGAGACAGCAGCAACATGAAGGGTACAACATGCAGCAAGATGAGGGGCACATTTAGAATGGTCTGGGTAAAACAAGTCCCTAGAGCCCAGATGTGCAGACAGGAAAGAAATACAGCATTGGGGAATGGATTAAAGCTAAAGGAGGGCAGGTTTAAATTAGATATTAAGGGGAAGTTTTTTACAGAAAGAGTGGTAAGGTGCTAGGACAGACTGCTCAGAGAGGTGACAGTTGCCCTGTCCCTGGAGGTGTTCAAGGCCAGGTTGGATGGGGCCTTGGGCAACCTTGTGTAGATCCAGGCCTGAGGTTGGTGGTCCTGCCTGTGGCAGAGGGTTTGGAATGATGCTTGGGAGTCCCTTCCAACACAGACCATTCTATGATTCTATGACTGTTGCAGATGGTCCATACAGAAAACCCATGCAACCAGCTAAAGGAAGTGGTATATGAATGCAAAGAAATCTGTCACACACCGTGGAAAGCAAAACGTTAATGGATTCCAACATGGAAAGTAACTAATGACGTGAAAAAGGGAGGACAGTGAGTCAGGAAGCTCTTTTTTGCAATCAACAGTGAAAGAGAGAGGAAAAAGGCTCCTGCTTATTATCTTTCTTATGCTGAAATGGTGTCCTTGCACAGCCTCTTGCATGGTCTTTGAGGGGGTGCACATTCCAGGCATTTGAAAACACAGCCAAAATGCTTGGTCTACCATAACAAAAGGTGGTTAATAAGCACTTTACTGGGGTAAATCAGAGTATGAATATGTGATGCACTTGTTGTAGTAGTAACTGTATGTTTACGTAATGTTTCCATTTAAAAAACAAACATGAGATAAATTATCCTTCTTTCAAGAGGAGGAGGATACAATTACAAGTGCTTTCAGAGATGAACTTTGCATTTATAGTTTTGGAGTTCAGATGTGACAAAATTTTGCATCTATATTTCCTTATCATATTTGTACTAAAAATTATACTGAAATGAGATAAATATTTCCAAGTCATAGAGCATGCCCTTCCTAGGTCTGATAATGTCAGAGCATCTCTTGATACTGCCTGGTTACTCCTAAAAGAGTTTATTTCCCCATGAAGAAGAAACACAGACCAGTGATGGCAGGAAAAAGTAGTGACCTCAAGTTGTTCACAAAAATTTACTCCCCACTTAAGCATTTGCGAGGTTCAGCAAAAACATTCAGAAATCAGACTATCTATTCCACTGGTCCATGTCATTATCATATTATTTATCATTGCATGAAAGTATAGAAATAGAGGGGAAAAAAAAGAATTAAAGTGACATTTAGTAAACATGGGAGTTCACTATCAAGAAAAATTATAAGCCGGGTTACACAACCATGATGATTTCAAGCATGAAATAAAAGTATAAAACATACTAATGTATGTCATAATAATGACAAAATATATATTATTTTTTTCGACATCACCACTACAGATAATGAGATCACATTAGGCTGATGATTAGGTTCATAATCTATCTGAAAAAAAAAACCAAATGAAAAAACAAACATCTGAATTCTAAGATTCTTTGTATCCAGGAATCCTTAAATATGTGACTGAAGTAAATATTAAAGGAATAAACAATCACCTTTAAGAAAATTCTAGGAAAATCTAGAGTCCCGAAAGAATGTTACAGTGGTACTGATATTCATAAAGGATGAGCTGAATAGTCCTAGTAATTACTGGCCAGTTACCCCGACATCAAACTCAGACAATATAATGGAAAAGTCAATATGATTTTCCATTAATAGAGAATCATAAAGGGGGAACTGTAATTCATGCCAGTCAATGTACATTTATGGAAAATAGGCCTTGTAAAATAGTTTAGATTTCATTATTTGATAAGATTTACAAATTCAGTTGATAAAGGTAGCTGTGTGTATGCAATACATGTATACTTTAGTGTGTGATTTGACTTGTATCAGATGAGGTGGTAATTTTAAAAGAAATTGCAAGTATCTATAGGTCACATGTTAAATGGGCTGTGAGTTTGCTAATCAAAAACTTTTGAGTGTTTGTTAATGGGAAATCATCACTGGATTAGCAAACATTCAATATCCTCTTTTCATGTTCATTGCTTGAAAATTAAATTGCTGCAGAAAAACACTCCTAATAAGGGAGAGCTGGCACATAAGAAGGGGAGACCTTATCACTCTCTATGTCTACCAGAAAGGAGTTTGTAGCCAACTGGGAGTTGGTCTCTTCTTTCAAGAAAAAAGTGAAAGAATGAGAGGAAACAAGTTGTGCCCGGGGAAGTTTAAGTTAGATACTAGGAAAAAAATCTTCACCAAAAGCATTGTCAAACCCTGAAACAGGCTACCCCTCTTTGGAGGTATTTAGATGACATGCTGCTTAGTAACATGTTTTAGTGTTGGTCTTGGCCTTGATCTTAAAGTTCTTGTCTAATATAAATGATTCTATGATCCTGTGGTTCTCTAAGTATTAGGCTAACTAGCAGACTAATCAGAGTTAATTAATTAATGAGGTTCATTAGAGCTATTTACTACTAGGACCAGTCAAAAGCAAACTTCTGTCTCTGGCTCCATCTGGCAGATTTTGACAAAATTTGTTAAACAGTAATGGAGTGGAGCATTCCTCTGGGGCATGCTGGGAATGCTGCAGTACAGTTAATGTCCTGTAGACATGATCTTGTAGTGATAGAAACCAACAAGGAAAATTTCATGAAACATCTTAAGGGGAGTAAGAAGTTCCCTACTAAGAAGGTAACACAGCCAATAGCCCAGATCAAGTACCTCGACACGAACACATGCAGCTTGGGCAACAAACAGAAGTTGGAAGCTACTGTGCTACTAGAAAGCTCTGATCTCATTGCTATTAATGAAACTTGGTGGGACAAATCCCATGACTGAAGTGTGGCTGCCCATAGCTACAGACTGTTCAGAGGGGCAGGCTGGGAAGAAGGGGTGGTAGCATTGTCCTCTATATCAGGAAAAGGATAGAGTGTGAAGAGCTGTCCCTGAAGAATAGCCACAAGCAAGTCGAGAGCCTATGATTGAAAATAAGACACTGAGGCAACAAAGAGAACATGATCTCCACAGGTATCTACTGTGGGTCACCTGATCAAAGAGAGCCATCATATGAAGCCTTCCTCTACCCACAGGAGGCTTCACGTTCACAAGCTCTTGTCGTAATGGGGGACTTCAACCATTCTTAAATCTGTTGGAAAAGGAGCAAGGAAAGCTGTAGGCAGTCCAAGAGACTCCTAGAATCCATAGAAGAGGACTTCTTAACCCAGGTGATAGACACCCCTACACAAGGAGATACAATATTAGGCCTGACAGTCACCAATGCATGTGACCTTGATGGTGACGTCAAGACTGGAGACAGCCTGGAGTGCAGCAATCACACATTGGTAGAGTTCATGGGCTGAAGGGGTATGGGACAGGCAAGGAGTGTCATTAGGACACTCAATTTTTGGAAAGCAAACTTCCATCTCTTCAGGACACTTGGGGAAATGGTATGAAGGAGTGGAACAGTGCTGGCAGATCTTTAGGGATGCTTTCCATAGGCCATGAGAGGTCTCAATTCACAGATGTAGGAAATAATGCAGGAAGGGGAAGAAAACAGTGTGGTTGACACCTGCTGATAAAACGAAACAAGAGGAGACTGCACAAGCAGTGCAAACAGGGACAAGTAGCCTGGGGATAATATAGGGATTCTGCCCATTTGTGTAGAGATGGGGTCAGGAAGGCCAAGACATATTTGGAGCTGAACTTGGCAAGGGATGTAAAGAGTAACAAGAAGGCCTTCTACATGTCAACCAGAAGAGGAAAGTGAAAGCATCCCCACCCAGAAGAACGAAAATTGAGACCTCATATTAATGGATGAGGAAAAGGTTGAGGTGCTGAACAACTTCTTTCCTTCAGTCTTCACTAGCAACAGCTCTCCTCACCCCTTCTGCATCAGTGTGCAGCAAGATGGGACACAAGGGGGTAAAGGACCTCCCACTGTCGAGAAAGATCAGGTGTTCGTGACCACCTGAAGGACCTGAAAATATCTAAGTCTATGGTACCACATGAGATGCATCCTGGAGTCCTCAAGGAATTGTCTGATGTGATTGCAAACCCACTCTCTATCATATATGAAAAGTCAAGGCGGTAAGGGTAAGTCCCTGGTCACTGGGAAAGGACAAAGTTGTTCACATTTTTAAAAAGGGTAAAAAGTACAACCCAGGAAACTACTGATCTGTCAGCCTTATCTCTGTGCCTGGGAAGATAATAGAACAACTTCTCCTAGAAGCTATGCTAAGGTTCATAGAAGGTGATTCATGACAGCCAGCATGGCTTCACCTGGGACAAATCCTGCCTGATCTAGTGGCTTTTTACGATGGTGTGACCCCTTCAGTGGACAGAGGAAAAACAGAAGATGACATCTATCTGGACTTCTGTAAAGCCTTTGAGACAGTCCACAATATTGTTCTTTCTAAACCAGAGAGATACGGATTTGATGAGTGGACTATTTGGTGGATAAGGAATTGGTTGAGTGGCCACACCCAGAAGTCCTGATGGAGAGATGTGATGACACTGGTGTCCCTCAGAAACCTGTACTGGAACTGGTATTATTTTATACCTTCATTAATGACATCAACAATGAGGTTGAATGCACCCTCAGCAAGTTTGTGGATGACACCAAGCTGAGTGGTGCAGTGGACGACATGCTGTAAGGATGGGAGGACAGGATATTATCCAGAGGGACCTGGGCAAGCTAGAGAAGTGGGCCCATGTAAATCTCATGAGGTTCAACAAGGGCCTGCAGATGGGTCAGGGCAATCCTCATCATTAATACAGGTTGGGAGATGAAGCCCTGCAAAGCACTTTAGGGTGATGGTGGACAAGAAGCTCAACATGAGCCAACAATGTTTGCTCGCAGCCCAGAAGGCCAATTGTATCCTGGGCTGCATCTAAAGGAGTGTACCCAGCAGGTCAAGGAAGGTGATTCTGCCCTTCTACACTGCTCTCATGAGACCCCACCTGGAGTACTGCGTCCAGTTCTGGAGTCTCCAACCTAAGAAGGACATGGAATTCTTGGAATGGGTCCAGAGGAGGCCACAAAGACGATTGGAGGGCTAGAGTACCTCTCCTATGAAGACAGGATGAGACAGTTGGGGTTGTTCAGCCTGGAGAAGAGAAGGCTCCAGGGAGGTACTTCCAGTACCTGAAGGAGAACTACAGGGAAGCTGGGAAGGAACTTTTTAGAAGGGGTAGGGCATGTAGTCATAGAATGAGGGGGAATGGTTTTAAATTGGAAGAGGGTAGATTTATATTGAATATTAGGAAAAAAGTCTTCACTACAAGGGTGATGAGACAATGGAATATGTTGCCAAGGGAACTGCTGGATGCCCCTCCCTTGGAAATGTTCAAGGCCAGGTTGGATGGAGCCTTGAGCAGGATGGTCTATTGGGAGGTGTCCCTGCCCATGGCAGGGACGTAGGAACTTGATGATCTTCAAGGTCCCTTCCAACCCTAATCATTCTATGATAAGCAGATAACTGGTAATTATACTACATTTGTGTGAATCACACTATTGAAACAGACAATGGAATTCTGCATGGAATTTTTGTGTTAATACCTTATAAAGGTAGTGATATTTCGGTCATGAAATAAAAAAAGGAGCAACCTATGAGATCTACCAAAAGTGCCTTACAATGGAAAGTGTAGATGAACCCCTTTATCAAAATGAGATTGATAGGAGTGACATACATAATGTGTAAGCCTGTCAAGAGGGCATAGTGCATAACAAGAGATTCTTCTTCTTAGTCAGAGACATAGCAGGAAACAGCAGCTAGAAAATAAAAATGGGGAATTTAACTTTAAAAATTGTGACTAATTTCTGTCTTGAAGGGTAATGATGATCAATGATCATCAGTGATCAGTGCTGAAGGTTAATGTGATTGACACAGAATGAATAGGTTAGAGTTATATAGAAAGCTGGATGAAATGATCCATATTTAAACATTGAGGGATTTGGCTTGATTTGAACTAGAATTTGTCATGGCATTCCATTATTGGAACATCACAGAAATAGAATGCTATAAAATGCTTTAAATCAGCGTGTCTCTAGTAATTGCATTTTATTTTCAACACTGACCCTTTTCTGAATAGAGCAGAAGAATATAGCAAGAAAATTGTATTTTATTGTATTTTGCAGGTGTCTGCTTGTCTATAGCTACATCATATCCATTAATCTCCTTGTGAGATTTATCAAATATGACATAAAAGGAAAAATATAGAATCAAAGGTTAATTTAGTGTTACGGAGATTTTTAATGGTGATTTAATACTAATGATGGCAGTTTATGAACCATGTTTAATTAAATGAATGTGGGAGATAAAAATCACCCTTGTATTTAGCTTTGCTTAAGATTATAACCTCTCAAACTCAAAAGAAGTTATAAATAAACTTTCTTCTGCTCTTTAGTTAAGGGCTGTATTTAAGAAACATTGAAGGCAGATTCTTTGGATTCTATCAGTAGATTAAACCTGGTCTTCAGACAGCTTAAAAGTGGTAAGGTTTTACTGAATTTTTTTTAATTTTTTTTTGCAATCACTACAGCAAATTATGTCAGTTTCAGATCCAGTCCATTTGATTCTGCGCAGGGTTTGGAGAACAGGTGACTTTTATTGATCTGTGCCAAACATTGCTCACAAAGATGATGCTCAGTCAATTGGAACAACATGGTCCCTTTGTTCCATGAGAGGAATTGCTAAAGATTGCAACTCCTATTGCTCCAGTAATGCTAGTGGTGGCTTATAAAAAGTTGCATTTGATCTCACTGGGGTAGTGATGCAAATGTTCCATTTTATCAGTGTATAACTCATCTTTCTTGAACTGCACCATTCCAAATTCAAAATAGAGAAAAAATACTGCAATAAAAATGGTATGAAACTTATGCACTGAAGCAGTAATTAACCAAAATAAAAAAGGTTGAAGTGAAAAGAAAGCTTAAGGCTATTTCTTTGGCTTTTTCCTGCTTGGTTAGCCAGGGAGAAATCATTTTGAGAGGTGTTCTGTGAATATGCATCACCTTTTTCTACTTCCTCTTTTTAATTTTATCTCACTGATACCATACAGAGTTTCTTAAATCTGCTCTAATTTCAGTGGCATTTAACTATACAAATACATAAGATATACATTAAACCATACATACACATAAGGGTATTCAGCTGTTACCACAGCCCTGTACTGCTGTTTCTCTGTTCTGAACAAATGTAATGTCACAGTCTCTGTTTCTGTACAATTCCATTAAAGTAAAGGTCCACTGTAAGGAATACACACACTTGTCATGTATACAAAGATGTCTCCTTAATGACATCAGATGCTTGGGCTGCACTGGTCTCCAGACTCCCATTTATTCCAGAGCTCCAGACAGTCTGTGTCATCTTGCACCTCTATTTGCAGCTGGGTACATACGTACATCTCCATATGGCTATTTAAAGGCTCTACTCTGACACTTTCTCTCCAGATCTCATTTTAAGAATGATATAAAATTTAAATAGAATATGAAGTATACAGAAAACTTGGAAATGAATCACTAGAAATAGGTATTGCAGTGAAAACTAGAAGGTAACATATCACAAAATCACAGAATCAGAGAATCACAGAGTTGTAGGGGTTGGAAGGGACCTCGAGAGATCATTGGGTCCAACCCCCTCTGCCAAAGCAGCTCCCCAGCTCATACTACACAGATAGGCGTCCAGATGGGTCTTGGGTATCTCAAGGGAAGGACACTCCACCACCTCCCTGGGCAGCCTATTCCAGTGCTCTGTCACCCTCACTGTGAAAAAGCTTTTCCATAAATTGGTGTGGAACTTCCTGTGTTCTAACTTGCAGACATTGCCCCTTGGCCTGTCTCCACTAGCCACTGAAAAGGGGCTGGCCAATTCCCCCTGCATTCCATACTTAAGATATTTATAAACATTGATTAGGTCCCCCCTCAGTCTTCTTTTCTCCAGGCTGAACAGCCCCAGCTCTCTCAGCCTCTCCTCATAGGATAGATGTTCCCGGCCCTTAATCACCTTCGTAGCCCTTCTGTGGACTCTCTCCAGGAGATCCCTGTCTTTTTTATACCAGGGAGCCCAGAACTGGACACAATACTCCAGGTGGGGCCTGACCAGGGCAGAGTAGAGGGGGAGGATCACCTCATTAGACCTGCTGGCCGCACTCTTCCTGATGCACCCCAGGATCCCATTGGTTCTCTTAGCCACCACGGCACACTGCTGACTCATAGCCAACCTGTCGTCAACCAGGACCCGCAGGTCCTTCTCCACTGAGCTCTTCTCCAGCAGGTCATCCTCCAGCCTGTACTGATACATGCGGTTGTTCCTCCCCAGATGCAAGACTTTACACTTGCTTTTGTTGAATTTCACCTGGTTTCTCCCTGCCCAGCTCTCCAGCCTGTCCAGGTCTCGCTGGATGGCAGAGCAGTGTTCCTGCGTGTCAGCCACTCCTATCAGCTTTGTATCATCAGCATACTTGCTGAGGGTGGATGCTATTCCCTCATCAAGGTCATCAATGAAGATTTTGAACAGGACTGGACCCAACACCAAACCCTGGGGAACACCATTAGTCACAGGCCTCCAGTCTGACTCTGCTCCACCGATCATAACCCTCTGGACTAGTTCCAATGGTCAATTCTCAACCCACCTCACTGTCCATTCATCTATCCCATGCTCTCTCAGCTTTATCAGGATCAGTATCGAAAGCCTTGCTGAAGTCAAGGTAGATGACATCCACTGCTCTCCTTCCATCTACCCAGCTGGTGATGATGTCATAGAAGACTATGAGATTGGTCGAGTATGATCTCCCCTTCGTGAATCCATGCTGACTACTTCTCATGACCTTCTTCTCTTCCAGTTGCTTGGAGATGGCATCCAGAAAAAGCTGTTCCATCACCTTTCCAGGGACTGAAATGAGGCTGACTAGCCTATAGTTGCTGGGATCCTCCTTCTTGCCCTTTTTAAAGACCGAAATATATATTGTGAGATTAATTCTGTTTCACTCCAAAATAAGAAACTTGGAGCATTTATTCCACAGTTTGTCCGAATTTTGAATTCTGTATTTTAAATTATTCTTATATATTAAACCAAATGCATTAAATTATCCATTATATATAGGTGCATATTCATACAAAGAAAAACATCTGTAGGATTCTACAATGTAGTATGAGGCTGGTAGATACTTAAAAAGTGTTACGAGTTAGAGATCACACAATTCTACCTGCACCATCCTCATATACCTTTTGTTTCAGACTGTTGGATAAAGTGGTGTTGTGGATTTTTCAAGTGATAATTCTTAATTTAGTAAGAATGTCAGTAATTTAGTGGCAGACCTGGGAGAATTCCTTTGAAGGCTCTGCTTCTACTTGCCTTGTGGCTGATACTTTCCTGCACATAGAGGTGTTGTGATCTTACGTTTATGCTTTGGGTCCCTAATATGAAAAGAATCAAATATAATTTATAATCTGAGGGGGAGAAAATACCACCAATAAAGAAACAAAAGGAATATTGAAATTAACAGATGAAAGCATAGCAATCATACGTGATCTAATCACAACAGAGTCTTTACATACTGTTTTGTTTATTTAAATCCATTTACTGAATATTGATAGTTTGTTTTTAAACAACTAAGATTTCTCTCTCTGTTTCCACTGTTTGGTCTGCTATCTCTACAGAGGGATTAATAAAGAAGAAGGCTTTGTTGGTATTATATTTCCTGGTGCAAACCTGTAATCTGTGAGACAATATAATCCCTTCTGGAAATAAAACTTTCATATATTTTAAAGAATGCAGGTGATTCGCTGTGTCTCATAGTTGATTTCCACCCTGCTTACACTGCAGTACATGTGGCA
The DNA here is from genome assembly GCA_022605575.1 of Laterallus jamaicensis coturniculus. Classification (NCBI taxonomy): domain Eukaryota; kingdom Metazoa; phylum Chordata; class Aves; order Gruiformes; family Rallidae; genus Laterallus; species Laterallus jamaicensis. The sequence goes on from JAKCOX010000056.1 coordinate 3,735,491, forward strand.
CCATGGGAAGTTTCTCCTTCAGCAAGGCATGCCCAAGAACTCCATCTGCAAGAGAACATCCATCTGTCCTGTCAGACTGAGGATGTCACTGCTTGATAGTGCCGAAATGAGAACGGTAGTTAGTACTCAAGGACAGTAATCAGAGTATAATCACATAGCTCTCAATACCAGTCTTATTAACTTTGGAGGGGGTCTTTCTAGCAAAAGGTCTGCCTGTTTCAGGGCTGATGGATAGGTGCTTGTTAGCTCAACAGCAGAAAAACTAATGCTTACTGACATTCCAGCCTTGAGGAACCCATGCATTCTGCTGGCTTCAGGGCTGGATTTGGAAATATTTCATACATGAGAGGACCATATAACAGACTGTTCTATTTTCCCCTTCAACAATAATTGTTCTCTTTTTCATTTCCAAATATAAATATATAGTGTAATGTGATTAGCTCCTTCAATCTGGTATCTTTTTGACAGAAGAACAGTGAAATAAGAAGAAAATGTTAAAGCCACAAATCACAATTTCACCACAATGTATGAACACAAACAGGAACTCTTTGCAACTCAACTCGAGCTCTCAACTCAGTCACTGGTCTAATTGTCACTAGCCTCCATGGATAGATGTTTAAAGAAATATATTTTCTTATCAAACAAGAAAAGAATCAGCAGAGAGATATTTTAGGACTGGGATTAAAATAATTTGTTCACACAGTTTATTTTTTTTTCTCATAACAAGATTCATCCTTACACAAATAACTACATTAGTACAAAATGAAACCGTTTAAACAAATGGGAAAGGTAGTACAACTTGCACCATCTTTTAGATTGTCAGCCTAGCATCAACTGATATCTGTAAACTCTGACTCAGATACTCACCAATACCACGGGATATTGAAAATAAGCTTTCTTATGAGTCACATCACTGTTACCTTTTCCAGTGCTGGTTGTACTCTGCATAAGAGTTTGTAAAGCCCTAAAGACCTTCAATTCAATTGAATCTATTCAAGATGTGAATTTAAGAGGGTGAGAGAAGACTCAACAGAAAATAGGTGCTGCCTTCGCAAAGGTGTGGAGGCCTGTTTCAGGAATGGCACATCAACCAGATCCAGGTCGCACGGACCACCTGCTCACAGATATCAATTTGATAGATGGCAAAAGGCGTTGATTAACAAGTAACACGACCTTATATAACTGAGGTTCAGAACGTCACTTCTGCCTGTTTGCTATTGGCTATTAGGGGAGGGGCCTTACCTACCCGTATATCACGTGATCTTCTGACCGCCAGGCCTTAGATAGCAACAAATAGGTTATGAGATATATGATAATGTACTGTCTAATTTCTTGTCTTGTTTATTTTACATTTTTCTACCACGTCTGCTTTATAAATATCTCTCCTTTCATGTAGCTAAATGTCTGTTCTTTTTTTTTCCTTTATCTGAAACAATCTTTGTAGTTTTTCTGAAGGGTGACTATAATTGAAGATAATTGTTCAAGGAAGGGAGCATTATTGCATTTATTTAGGCAGTAGCCTTGGAGGATTGCAACAACCACAAATCAATAGAGCATTGATGAAAGTTAGGCAAATTTCCAAAACTTTTTATCTTTGGCCATTTTTAAAGAGGGACTAGAAACTCAGTGCACATGACAATTCTTCTCATATCTGCAAGATCAAAATAATTCAGTCTGGTGGTCACTGAAAGCAGTGGTGGGTACATTGCTCCAGTGTCATAGTACTCCCTCCTGAGACAAGAGTAAGAAGCAGAGGCATATCCCTCTGGGAAGACAGTATTGCAGTATTGCTTTTGCCTCTTTCTTCACTCCAGCTCTTCTCTGGATTAAACTGAAAGCTTCTTGTTTCCAGGACTGTCAGTCTGACACCTCTCATGAGTGTTAAGTTCCCTTCTTTGTAATAAAAAAATCATTTTAGCAGTTGAAAAATATAATTAAATGGAAACATTTTCTGAAGTTTATTTTGCTGCAGAATCAGCTGGAGGACTTTAAACACTGTATCTCTTCTCTAGACATTGTGCTTATTAGTTAACTAATAAATGTGGTCAGTTTGTAATACAGCTCTTGACAGAACTTGGGTATCATCTGGAAGTTATTTACCTGCTACTAAGCTTGTTGGTCTCCTATCAAATGAAATTTCTCTGTATTCTGTAGGAAAAAGGATGGGAAGTAAGAGAGGGGGGCAGGGGGGTTGTTAGAAAATTAGTAATAATCCCTGAAAATCTTTGGGTGCTTTGGTCAGATGACTGTGACAGATCACAAGTCTTCAGAGGTGGACTACTTCTTAATCAGGCTGCTAGAAGAACTCATGTCGTGACAGCAGAAATATTTCAGCCTGCAATTCATGCTTCCACAAAACCATAAAAATAGCTCTTTTATACGGGAAATATGCACAAATGTAATCTAGGGTCTGATTATAAACCAATATAACTATAGTGACGCAAACACTTCCATTTATTTTGGATGAACCAGGTTTTTTATTTGCTTCTCTGTACCAATTAGAAACAGATTAACAAAAGAAATCACTTCCAGATTCAAATGACAAGACTAAACACAGGTTGATGCCAATTTAACAGTATTACTATAAACATTAACTAAAGAAATTAGATTTTTTCATATTCCCCAGCTCTACTGAGTTTACATCATTCTCCTCTCCCCCTTTATTTGTTAAGTGAATTTGTTAAAAAAAAAAAAATATATTTTCAACAGTGGAAAGCTGATTAAAGAAAATAATTACTAGAATATTTTATATAAAATTATTGTTATTTCAACAACTGCTTCATTGAATCATTGTTATTTATTTTACAAATGCAAAACCACTTCTCTTCATATTTCCTAGTAAATAAATAATAATTGCTTTATTTTGCAACTGATTTTGCCCAAAAGGTAATTGGCAGTTCAATTTCCAAAGTAAATTGCAAAGAGATTACTGAGTTAAGAATGAAACTTGTTTTTCTACACATTAGTTTTGATGTTTAGCCATGCATCCATGCTTGCTAGGCAGAGACACATGCCTCTGCTAGATCAAACCTGGTGCTTATCTTTGAAGGTAATCCATGTGACTTGGTTGAAGTTCTAAATATTCTTCTCTACTGAACCACTTCTCAGTTGATAAAATTTTGAAATCTCTCAGGGTCACCTCCAGTGGAACTAAAACGTAGGGAACTTCCCAGAGGGATGATAAGTGTGATCTTAAAAGTACTGACATATCAGTTTTGAACTACATAGAAAGATCAACATTTTTTTAAAAACTCTTGTTTTTGCATAATGAAATGGTGTCTACACACTCCAGTGTGTATTACTAACCTATGAAATATGATATATTATGATTCCTTTCTTACTTAGTAAGTCCCAGTGGTATGATTAGACCTTACAAATATTAATTTTCTGTATGCATTTTGGAATTTAACATTTTGGCTACTGCTGTACCACCTGTTTAGATAATGGTGGCATATAGCTTCCAGCATATGCTTTTGATAGTACAGGGAGAAGAATCAGAAAAAAATTAAAACTTCATGGGTTGGAGTAAGGACAGTATATTGGGACAGCAAAGGAAGAGAAAAATGACAGCAGTAGTTGTAACAGAAGAAAGATAACTGATTATGCACAGTGCAATTTCTCACCCAGTGACCAGACCTGACACTCAGCTCACACTCATCCTGGAGCTGCTGCTCCTCCCCAGCTAGCCCACTTTGGAGAGTTTGGGTCACCTGTCCTGTCTGTGTCCCATCCCAGGTTCTTGCAAAAATTAACTATCCTAACCAAAAAGCAGGATATTATACACATTGCATTCTGTACCATCTTCATCAAGCCCAGAGCTTACACTTCCAATTAATTTCCACCACTTTCCTTATCGCCTATATATAAATGATGTGTGTGTGTGTGTGCGTGCATGCACATATAATCATTCACTTAGTCTATAGACCACCCCTTAAAAATGGCTCTTGAGTACATTTAGTCCATGACTTTGAGCTACATTTGTCATCACAGTCTCTCAGGGCAGTAATACTACTCGATTGTTGCATGTTGCTTCCGGAGCTTATGCCTGTTAGATGTGAATTAACCCATGCCCACAGTCTGTGGGTTAAAAATGTCCTGAGTGTGGCTTGCTGAAGTCTGTTCTCATTTCATCATCACAGCAATTTTCTCAGTTTCACCAAAGTTCATCCTTCAATAATTTAGGTGATTCTTATTACCACTGATAAATAACAATTGTAGCAGTGATGACATATAATGGCAGGGTTATTTAGCAATTAACATCAAACTCACAATTAGATCTCCTTGGGATAGACATCAGACTTCCATATCTTTCTGCATCACCCACCATGTGCACTCAGGTCTTTGTGCAAAAACAATCCCACAGATGACTTTGCCTTTGCCAGAAGCATTGCTAACCCAGATTGTCTTTCCCAACATATTTTTCATACAAACTATGAGGACTTTATCCCCTTCTACAGTGCATGAACGTTTGGATTGGTCTGGGCCAGGTCAATTGATAGACCCCCTTGTGTTGACTAACTAGGTGGCCTTTGCTAAATGTGTTATCCAGTGATTGAAAGCCTCAACACCCATTGGTCTTAGTGCAGTCTTTATCAGTCCACTGTATTGTTTGATTCTCCTGGAAAATTGTTCATGACAGGCATGTGCTACACCCACACTCTGGCCCATGTTTTCACTAAGGAAAGTGTTCCAGGCAGTGGCATGGGATATGGGATGTGTTTCCAGCCATCGGGGGTTGCCTCCACCAATGTAAATGCAATCTTAATAATCTGATCCACCTGCTAGTTGTTTTGATATTTCTCATTGATCTGACTATTGGGTACACTGGTATCCATGTGATGTATTTTTACAACCAGCTTCTCCAGGCATGCAGCAATATGCTGTCATAATTCAGCAGCCCAGATGGGCTTGCCTGTCAACTGCCAGTTGCTCTGTTTCCATTGTTGCAACTACCACTCATGAGTCAGTATAGAGGTAGAACATCAGCCACTTTTCTCTTTCAACAATGTCTAAAGCCAGCTGAACAGTTTTCACCTCTGCCAGCTGACTTGATTCACCTTGTCCGTCAGCAGCTTCTGCAACTCATTGTGCAGGACTCCACACCGCAGCCTTCTACTTTTGATGTTTTTTCACAATGGAACAGGACCCATCAGTGAATGTTTATTGTATAGAGGGGTCTCTTCAGCATGAGTCATGTCCTCCTCTAGCCACATTTCAAAACCTTTACCTTCTGTCTTGTTCATGGTTACTTCTAGAACTCCTGGGGAACTGGGGTTTCCCATTTGAGCCCACTGTGTAATCAGTGTCACCCACTTACTACATAGGGGAACAGTTGCTTGGTGTGTAGAGGGGACCCACCCTTTGAACATCCATTCTAGCATCAGCAGTTGGGGTGCCAGTAAGAGCTGGGCATAGGTTCCAATCACTTCTGAAGCAGATCTAACCCCTTCATATGATGCCAAATTTCTTTTTCATTTGAAGTACCTTGGACCTCTATATCTCTGACCCCAAAATCCTAGCGGTTGTCCTTGAGTCTTTCTGGTGCTTTCTGCCAGAGACTCCAGGTAGGGCTATTCTCTCCTTCTGCGGGGTAAAGAAGATTTTTTACATCTGGACCTGCCCAGACTGGACCAAGGGTTACTTCATGAACAGATTTTCTTTAATTTGTTTAAAGACTTGTTGTTTCTCAGGGCCGCATTTGAAATTGCGCATCTTCCAGGTCACCAGATAGAGAAGATTTACAATTTGACTGTAATTTGGACTGTAATTTGGAATATGCATCCTCCAAAAAGCCACAATGCCTCAGGAAGTTTGTATTTCATTTTTGTTGGTCAGTAGAGACATAGCTGCTATTTTATTGATTGCATCCATTGGTATCTGATGACATCTATCTTACCATGTAATTTCCAAAAACAAGATCTCCTATCACACCAGAAATACATATGACTTCTGCCCCTTCATAGCTACATGGCATTAGAATACACTGTACACAGGTATCCACTAGAGCCTTGAAATCTTGAGAGTCTGATGTGCCAGGCCATCGGATCCACACAGTCCAAGAAATCCAGTTGTCCCTTTCCTCCACCTGGCTGGAGGCAAGGGCCCTCTAATCCTGCTCATCACATTACCTACTCACTTCTTGCAAAAATGACTTAGCGGTTCCTTCAAAAGCACAGTAAGTATGATTAGGCTTTCCGATCTTACTGGGGAACTGCCTGCAGGAAACTGGAATGTTGTTTTGTCTTCTTCTGTGATTGTTTTCCTTTGCAGCTCATGTACTAGTATGTCCAGTGTTGAGGTAGGCTTTCCATCCCACTTCCTCATGCCCAATTTTTCCAGCATTGGAGCAGCTGGGTAATGACATGCTTACCTGGAAAGTGGCTGAAATCTTTTTGTATATCTCACAGCTCACTCCAAGACAGGTATCAGGTGATTAACTCTGGTTCTGACTCTTCCTCCTAATCTCATGATAGTCCAGGTTCATCACCATCCCTTACTAAGTGAACTGAATTTTATGTGTATTTCTTTCTGCGTGTAGGAGTAAAACACACCGGAACAGGTTTCTTTTTTTTGTTTCAGCTTCACTGCTGGGGGTTTGGTAACCACAGTGTCTGTCTCTCTGTTTTGCTCCTCTTCCCCCAAAGATACAGCCTACTATTGTACAGCATTTTGTAGGTAGTGGCCAGGGCCCAGCACAGTGAAGTGATCTGTGTCTCCTATCAATAATTACAGCATTTTCCTTTCAATTATTTTATCACTTTATCAGGGTCCTGCAGCTGTTTGGTAGTTAAGTTCCAGATGATTGGAGGTGAGAAATTCTCTAAATACCTGTCCGTATTGTCCCACATGTCATTGTACCCATGACTATCCAGACTCGGTGCAGATATCAGGGTGACATTCTTAATTTTTTTTTTTAAACCCTAACCCTAAACACATTTAGGAGACTGAATAGCAATAGGAACATGCTTGCTTGAACGTCAAGACCCATCTGGACACCTATCTGTGTGATTTGTCCTAAGGAACCTTCTTTGGCAGGGGAGTTGAACTCGATGATCTCCTGAGGTCCCTTCCAATCCCTACAATTCTGTGATTCTATGATCCCCAAGGTACTCAGAATTCCTAAATCCTGCAGTAACCAGCCTGAAGGGAAAAGGGAAGTGAAAGACCAGGAGAAAGTATGCCCCGCAGTCATCCTCATAGTTTGGGAGCAATTGCTAATTAATTCTCATAGATGCCATCTACAGCCATGAGAGCAATACCAAATAGAAATAATAATTTAACCTCATACCATACTATGACTGGATATTACACAGTACAGATATGTGAATCCTGACTCCTCTCCCAGAGGTGATAAACAGCATAGCAGGGATCTCCTGGAGAGAGTCCAGAGAAGGGCTACGAAGATTATTAAGGGCCTGGAACATCTATCCTATGAGGAAAGTCTGAGAGAGCTGGGGTTGTTCAGCCTAGAGAAAAGAAGACTGAGGTGGGACCTAATGAATATTTATAGATATCTTAAGTATGGGGTGCAGGGGAAATTGCCCAGCCCCTTTTCTGTGGTCTGTGGAGACAGGACAAGGGTCAATGGCTGCAAGTTAGAGTACAGGAAGTTCCGCACCAACATGTGGAGGAACTTTTTCACAGTGAGGGTGACGGAGCAGTGGAATAGGCTGCCCAGGGAGGTGGTGGAGTCACCTTCCCTGGAGATATTCAAGACTCGTCTGGATGCCTATCTGTGTGGTATGAGCTAGGGAGCCTGCTTTGGCAGGGGGTTTGACCCAATGATCTCTCGAGGTCCCTTCCAACCCCTACAATTCTATGATTCTGTGATTTACATACCACATCCATGTGAACAAACAAAACGCCTTGTGACCAGGGACTGTTTACCTAATGTAGTAACTGCTTATAACAGCTTTGTTTTAACATGCTTCTATCAGATACCAACTGTTTGTGCTGCACTTTGGGCACAAAAATGGACTATCATGATTCAGCACCGCTCATCAGCTAAGCACCATGTAACCACTCACTCAACTGGCAGGGTGGGAGGAGAATGGGCGAAGACAAAGCTTGTGGATTTGGATAAGGACAATTTACTGACACAGCAAAGAGAGAGGAAAATAATCACAGGACTTAGAATGTAGAAAATGTTGGATATAAAACACAATTTCTCACCCAACATCTGACCAGATAGATACTCACTTCATACTCAGCTTGGCCTGAAGCTGCCTCTCCTCCCTCACTAGCCATCTTTTCACTTCGAGTTGTCTGACTTGGCTGTGTCCTGTCCCATCTTCTTGTGAAAATTAACTATATCCTAACTCAAACCCAGGGCAGTAACATAGCATCTTCTGTGGGGTTTTTTGGTTTAGTTTGGTTTGGTTTGATTTGGTTTGGGGATTTTTGTTTGGTTAGGATTTTCTGGGGATTTTTTGGTTGGTTGGGGATTTTTTAAGAGAAAAATAATTTTATGTTGAAGCAGGTGATTTAATGAACTATACATTATAAGGGTCATACTATTATCTTTTTTTTTCAATTCTCTTCATCGGTGGATATAGTTGATGCAGAAACTAGTAAGCAAATTGTTCTTTCCACATTATCTTGTCCGATCATGTGTGTATTGATGATTATACAAGCAATATTATAATTGCCTTTGAATTTTGTCCTTATTAACTTCACAAGAACATGATTTTGTGGAGAAGAAAAAATGAAAAACTCCTTTCCTTTAAATGCTTGGTTATTAGTGTATTTCAGTGATTTAACCACTAACACGGAGTATCAGATTGCCTATGAAGAAACCTATTACATCTTTCTTAAGATTAGGCTTTCTGACAACAATGGGTTTCGTACACACAGAAGAAAACGAAAACCATATTACCATTGTAACATGATAATTATTGTCCACTAATCTGTACTTTTGGGTCATCTTGCATCAATAGCTAAAGAGGATGACCGGGTATATTGTCCAATTATTAATTGTAGTAGTTAGGGTGTACTGAAGAGTTTCACTGGTTCATGCCTTGTTACTCTTAGCATATCTATATGAGCAGGCATGTGAAACATCTTAGACGGCTGCTGCATGTGTATCCAAAGAGCAGTAGCAATTAATGACAGCAAAGTTTTGATGATTTATTTTTGATGATTTTGGTGATTTAATGCATTTAATTCTTATCTGCCTGCATGTTCACCAAAGATTCAGCTGCCATCTTTGATTTTATGTATGCTAGTAAATAAAATTAATCAGGATTTGTTCTCTGTCCTAAAACCGAGGTATATGTTTGTCTTCCATTCATATATGTAGTTAGGCTCTCTAGCCTGCTACCTTCTGGACAGAGTGGTTTGGTCCAGAGTGCATTGAATGACTCCAGTAATAACGGAGCTAATGATTCTACACAGAGGGAGTTGGTCTGAGCATCTTTTAATGATAATATTCCATCCTTAAAGGCAGGCTTTGAGAACGAAATTCACCAGTTATCCTGGTTGCCTGTAAATATCCAATACATGTAAGAGAGAGAAAAGATACCATTTTAGAGTCACAACCAAATGTAATGATCGTCTGGCTCAGAGTTCCACAAACATGTTCCGGTGATGTCCCATGCACCAGATAACTCATTGCAGGTTGTAAAAGCAACTCAGCCTTGGGTTACCTTGAGGCCTTATCTCATGGAGACTCCCATAGAGACAACTCATGGGGAGCTGTGTAGATAGCTCAAACTTGAGCTGTCCTGTAAGCCCAGACTAAACAGGGCAGTGCTGCATAATTAAGGAACTGAAACCTAGGATAAGCCTTGAATTCCTTCAACAAACAACATGACCTGAGTCCCAATTAAGCCACTACTCAGCTGCCCAGTAGTAAGATATAGGCAAGCCAGAGGGTCCCATTTAGTTTCAACAGGCCCAGACAATACAAAGATATGCAAAAGAGAGGGCATAAAGTAAAGGGGAAGACTACTAATAACGAACATGGAAGGTGACATTGTCCACTTGGGCACAGTTCTGCCCACTGTCATTTAGATCAAACAAAAAAAAAACAACCCTCATATTCCACTGAGAATTTGGAGCCACTTCTTCAACTCTGTGAGGAGACCCATTCCCTTTGGCTAGGATGTTGGCTAAGGGAATGTACTGAAAGCCCTTGTCTGGAGATGACTAAGTGAATATTTGATATGTTTTAAGTTTGTAGTCTTGGGTGATTGACTTACATGTGTAATATTCTGTGTGCCTGTGGGCTGCAATTGTGTGTTCCATGGATCTGTGTGGGTGTAGTATTGAATCTTGGGAATTGCCTGTGGGAGGTAACAGTGAGTAACAACAACTCTGTTGTGGGGCGTAACACTGCATTTTGTGACTGTTCTGTGCTGGCAGTAGCACATTTTGTGAATTTCTTGTGGTTGAGACAAGTCTAGTCATACTTCTAAACAGCAATAGTGCATTTCTCCATTGTATCCATAAAACCTGCAAAAGTGACATATTGCATCTTCATGTGGGTTTTCATTATTTTGGGGTTTGGTGGGTTGTTGTTTTTTTCTAAACCCCTTCAGTCAAGTGTCTTTCCATCACAACAACTTGTACAGAAACCTGCAGATACCCGAAAAGCAGTTAAAGAGACAACAGAGCAAAGCTCTTCTGTTTTGGTGCAGATGGTAAAACAAAATCAGAGAGTCACAACACGTGGCTTAGCTTGTTCAGGTTGGACATGAGAAAAATCATCCTCACTGGTAGTGTGTAGTGCATCATTAAAACTCTTTTCCCAGAGAACCTGTAGAATTTCCATCCCTGAGAGTTTTTGAGACTTAACTCAAACTGGCCATATCTAGTGTTGGTGATAATCCAGCTTCAAGTCAGAGGTTGGCATCCTGTGAAATCAGCCTTTCTGTGATTCAGTGACAATATTAGGAATAACCTTATGCAGCTCAAAAGTCACAATGAATCTCTAGAAGTGAGACTAACAGAATCAAGAGTTTAACTAATGTCATGGGTTCATCTTTGCTGGCACGTTTTGCATATGCAGTTTTGATAGGACTGTGAAATTTTACCTTAGCCTTCACTGTTGCATTTTGTGATTGGATAGGTCTCTTTGGAAGGAAATAAAATGTTCCTGTTTCCTGAGATCAGCTGAGGCTGGACAGACAGATATTCCTCACACTGGAATCAACTTCTAGAAAATATGGACCATCTGTGAGAGATCAATGCCTCTAAAATGCTGCATGTACAGGAAAAGCTCTAACTTCTTGTAAATCTGAACATTATTGCAAATTGGTGAACTGAATGTAGTGACAGGAAGTGATCTGTCCAGCAAGAGGGATATTGGTAAATTTTATTTTGCATTACACAGCATATCTGTTTTTTCCTATTTCAAGTTTGTCTTTCTGAATTACCACACTAAAGCTTAGCTTTAGACATTCAGAAGCTTTTTTGTGTGCTCATCTTAAGAGGGTGGACCCACAGGAGCTATCTAATTCCATCATGTCATGAAACGTGTTATTCTACCTATAGGTAACAGATATCTTTTTGCCAAGGTTCATCTTACAGACAGAGATAGATTGGAGAGAAAAAACAGATGTTCTCATGATGAACCCCATTGGATTAGAAACTAAGGACAATCCACAGGGTGTTTTGGTAAGCAAATGGCATGGATATCCAAAAACTTGGCAATAGAAGGTTTAAAACCTTTAGACATACTGAGAAAGATTATGACTGGATACAAGGTAAGACTGGAAAGATAAATTGCAGGAAATTTTTTTTTTCTTAAAGACAGACATTAATATACTTAATAGATAGGATTATGGAGAGGAGGAGAAAATGAGGAAAATGTCTTAAATTATTGGGTAATTGAGGACTAATTCAGAAAAAAAAAGGTACATTTTGTTCATAAGTAATTTTAAACATAAGAGTAAACAAAATATGTGTAACATGGAAACTAGGTCAAGACAAATATATAACTATTTCATGGCTATGTGGAGATAAACACAAACAACGCACAAACAAGCAAAGATCATTAAAGTACAACACATTCATTTATTACTGAGTAAAAAAGAAAATACTAAGACTTCTGTCAGAGAGGGAAAGAAATTATTGACAGATATAGACAGCCAGGATGCATAATGCCATTTTTTAAAAAAGTATCACCAAAAAATACGTCACTGAAAAAGTCAGTCAGTTGATTGAATGATGGGAAGCTGTTACATTTCAGAGGATCATTGATGGAATAATGTCTAAAGGATAGAAAAAGTAAGATTACTCAATTAAATCAAATGCATCTAGCCAGTATGTAAGAAATCTTTCTGCCATTAGGTTTAAGAATGTCTGGAAATATAAACACAAGTCTCTATTTCAGAAAATATTTTTCTTATATGAATAAGAAAAAATGGGTAAGCTGGGCATTGTGGATCAGTCACTGTAACTTCGGTTCTGAGAAAAATGATGGAACACATAACCAGTGACATATGAATACATAAAGAAATAAGGAGATGATCAACATCCATCATGAATTTTTCAAAACCAAGCAAGTCAAAACAGCATACATTACTTCTGAGAACTTTTCAAGACTCCCTTGGGTCCAGAAAGCCTAAATACTTGATGAATCTGAGAGAGTTAAAAGTTAGTATGTCAGAAGAGAATACAGAATTTAGCTATCAAACTGACAAAAAAACCCCACCCCAGTATGATGTTCAATAAAGAGTGGTGGGAAGAAAACACTACATGCAGTAGGCAGATAAATCATGATTGACTAAGACAGCAATCTGTAAAAAATACTCTATGGTTTAGTGTATCTCTAGTGGAGGTAAGTAAAAGCAGACTTAAATTGTAGCAAGAATGGATTTGATTCAATAATAGGTAAAACTTTCAAAAATAGAGAGATCATGAGGTATTGAAACAGATCACACAAGGTGGCTACAGTTCCTCCAACATCAGAGGTCTTTAAGATCAAGTTAGACAAACACTCATCAGAAATTGCACAGAAATATCTGATCCTGCCTTAGGAAAGAGGAATGCATAAAAGATAACTATAGTAAAAATTAATTTTGTACTTTAAGTGCTGGTACCTGCATGTATATCTGATATATTGGCTTCCACTCCTGATGGACCAGAAACATAAATGTGTTGAATTATTGGTGTTGTGGTTAATGTTTTAAGATACAGCCACTTAAAATTTCATTTTTTCAAGATTTAAAAAAATACATATATAACTGGACACAAATGGTCTAGTATAAACTCTTTACATAATTTTACATAGATAAATGATGTAAGGCAAATACGATGGTAATGGTACTTTTGCCCATATAAAATAGGTGTAGGTAAGAACTCTTTTTCATTATCTGGGATGCTGAGTCCTTTTTTCTTTCAGTCAAGTAAGGGAATGTAGCTGCTATTTTACTCAACACAAAAGGTTTCATAACAATATGTAACATAATGTTTCACCAGCCCTTTCATTGTCTATCTCTGGACTCATCATGAACTGCAAGAGCAAAAGCTGAGTTAACTTGCTTATATAGACCTTGATATCGAAACACAATTTGGCATACATGCCTTTAATGGGTGTGTTGATGTGATGATAATAATAGTAATAATAAGAATACCACTTTGCAGTTCTGTAATTGCACTCTGATTATACCAACATGATTTATAAACACTAATTATGGGAGCCTTTCAAGGCTCTTGTAACAAACGTAATAGCCCCAGATACAGCAATTGCAATCATACTTCTCTTTCAGGAAGAATTTCCTTAAGACTTGTACATAATCTATAACAAATAAAATACAGGAATATGAACATTTTGGAAAAAAAACTAGTCTGCTGAAGGTATAGATATTATTTTTATTCTTATTAAGCTACTTCTTTTTCTTACGTGTCATTGTGTCACCACACAATGAACACTTTAAATTTTTCTTTCCTCATTTGCAAAACAAAACTTAGTTTTCAAATCACAAACTTTGCAACTCATTCATAATCAATGTAAGTAGCTTATTAAATATTAATTTTTTTGAAAAAGCTCATTGTCTTAACTGTCCTCTTCACTCTGTGTTCACTGTTTTATGTAACATATATGCTATTGTTTCCCTCACTTGGCAGTTTGATTTCTATAGTATACTAATGTTTTTCAAGTAGTCATTATGCAAATATTAAAGCTGGAATTTATTTCATATGGGTGTTTTACCTCAAAGCTTGGTATACTTTTCACACAGGTTCTCAAATATAAAATAATAAGAAAAAAATTCTCAAAACTGTAGTTGAATATGCATGAAATAAACTTATGTTTTAATATAAAACTTTGACCTACAATTTCCTCCAGGACCACATTGTCTTATGACATTCCGTCATCCAAGTTTCTTCACAAAAGTGTTATTCTTTTACAGAAATATTTTCTCTCTCCTTGGTGCACTTTACTTTGCCTTTCTGGTGTTAGAACTGTAGATTTTGAGGAGATAAGACATCACTTCAAAGCAAAAATTTTGCAGTTCCATGTTGGTTTTGTATATTTTTAGTATTATTTTTATCCTCAAGAAAACTGTATGCAATCTAAGTCAGGATGTCTGTATTAATATCAGAACAGAACTCTTTTTCATGTCTTGGTCCAATGTGCAGACTTTGGGGTAAGACATCATATGGCACAGCTCTTCAGCTTCTGCTCTTCATGGGAAAGCAGAATCTGATTTGTCACAGTTACAGGCATAATTCTACATTCCTTTAGTGTTATCAATGGTAATTGAAGGAAAAGGTAGTATTATAGGAAATCTTGCAAGGTATTAAGTTCGGTTGATATAGTCCATTCTACTTTTTTCTATGCCTTTATATCACTTCGGTATAAACTTCAGCAGGTGTTGAAGTTAAAAAAAGAGTATGTTAAACATCTATTTCCTCCAAAAAAAGAATAACTTAAGGGTTTTTTTTCCTCTATTACCTTTATTTTAACAAGGAAAACAAGGCAGATGTATTTTATTTTACTTTTATGTAACTTTATTGTATAATTATAAAAATATCTTCCTGCAACTATAATATTCCTCAGAATATTAGAAATTATATATAACTTTAAATAAACATATAGATACAAACACAGAAGTCATAGTCACTTGCTGATCTTAAAACGTCTATATTTTTTTTCTGATCTGTTTAAATCAACCCCATGGATAAACAATAGTACAAAATGTATTTAGCTTTATAAAAAGCTTCCACTCCCTACCACTGTATTAATTTCTCACTTGTTTCATGTGTGTCTTTATGTAGTCTGCATTAGAGCAGAAATACTGCTAATAAATATTGACTTCAAGTAATGTAGAATAGAGAGATATCCAACTTAACATTTTGCAAAACAGCAGGTTTAAACTCAGTGTAAGAAATGTCCTCTGATGGAAAAAACAAAACAAACCAAGCAAGAATGTTTTTCTGCATTGTGATAAATCCTCTATACTTCTACAGTAGACAAGTTATTTAACTACCTTAATATGGTTTTGAAAATAATTCACTAAACTTAGTCAAGTCTTTCATCCTGGTTTACCACAATTCACCAAACCTCTTCCATTATTCATATGGACAAAACACAGTCATTTAAACTTTGGTATTGCATAGTAATTATCAGTATAATTTGAAGTGACTGAAGGTCTTGGACTAACTGTTTATCTTCCATAAATGGACATAAAACTACATGGTATTTCAAGTGATTCTCATTTCTACAATACTGATTTCATTATAAAATTACAAAAATAGTGAAGACTGCTTTGATGAAGAGGAATCAGTTTCCATGGCAAGTAGGGGTGCTGTGACTAGAAAATATAAAGGAAGAACTTCATCACTTATAAATTTGGGAAGGGTGGGTGTCTAGAGAAAGGGGCCAGACTCTTCTCAGCGGTGTCAGTGACAGAACAAGGGGTAACAGGCACAAACTGGAAGACAGAAAGTTTCATATCCATATGAGAAAAAAATTATTTTCTGTGAGGGTGACCAAACACTGAAACAGTTTGCCCAGAGAGGTCTTGGAATCTCCTTCCCTGGAGAGATTAAAAAACCTGTCTGGATGTGATTCTGTCCTACCTGCTCTAGGTGATCTTGGTCTAGCTGGTGGCATGGACTAGATGATCTCTAGAGGTCCCTTTCCAAGCCAAACAAATCTGTGAATCTGTAAACCTGTAATGGGTCAAGTATTTATCATTTTATTAGGGCAACCTTAAAAAAAAAAAAAATCTAGAAAATAAAACTTCTGAAAGTGGCAGCTGGAAGAGAAGTTAAATCACATTTTTCTATCCAACTCTGTCACAGTAGATCAGGACAACATCCTTGCTGCTATAACAATTTGCTAGACTCATGGGGTCACCTGTGGTTTTGGAATTGACAGCAAACATGAGTCCAGACTTCTCTCTCCATTCCTGAAGAGCAGAACTACTACAGAACTTGCCAGAAAGAATAAAACACTTCCCTGTGAGGATGGTGAGGCATTGGAACAGGTTGCCCAGAGAAGCTGTGGCTGCCCCTTTATCTCCAGCAGTGTTCAAGGCCAGGTTGGATGGGGCTTCGGGCCACCTGAGCTAGTGGAGGGTGTCCCTGCTCATGGCATGATGAATGGAACCACATGATCTTTAAAGTCCTTTCCAAACCAAACTGAATCAAACATGATTCTATGTTCCCATGACTTTTGCAGTGTGCTAAGTCTGTAATGTGATATTTTCTGAGTGTTCTTACCATGTGGAATTAATAATAAAGAATAAAATTTATTACTCCTCTTTTGTACTTGTATTCAATAGTCCCTAAAGCTGATGAGAAGATTACCTTTGATTTACAGAGATAAAGTGTGAACCTTGATGCAGAGTCCATAAATGAATAGAAGTGAATCAAAAAGCTTTACATGATCCTTATTGTAAACCATGGCACTCCCTAGCAAATACTCCTGTGATATTTTCTCTCAGTCCTGAATACATTTTACTTTTTCCTAAAAGACTACTTCTATTACTTTGTCCCCTTTCAGTCACCAAAATTCAGTGAAGGTTTTACTCAGCAAGAAACAAAATATAAGCCTGGGAGGGTAAAGACACAGCAAAGTAATGTATCTTCTTATAAATCATTTATAGTATTTCATTTTTGTTGGGTAAAAGCAATAGTTTCTTGTATTGGAAACACATTATCTAGACTTTCACCTCAAAACATCTGAAATGCTACAGTTCTACAGTATTTAGTTCCAGTTTCAATCTAGTGACAGAGCCTGGTGATTTCAGTTTACATATATTTAAGGAGAAGAAAATCCTTTCTGCTTTCTAAGATGCAGTCAGTTAAAGTTTTTGCTCCATTCTTTTAAATGTTTTGCTGTCCCTTCTTTATTTGCCAGAGGAAGAAAGTGAAGAAGAAATTTACATGCCCCTGTGTTTCCTGCAGCATAATCCACAACACTGCTGGTAGGATATTGAGCTAAATCCTTCACCCTGTGATTACACAACTATCATGCCCTCCGAAAAGACACTTCATTTTTAGAGGGACACAGCAAGTTGGGATGATGTATAATTTCTTCCTTGTGTACTGGTTTAAATTCTATACTATATTGCAAAGCCAAAATACTTCTTTAAAAAAATCAAACCAAACCAAACCAAAACTAAACCAGCAAAGAAGTAAAAAACAAACACTATGGCAATCTTCCAAATAACATCAACACCTTTTGCTTAAATCTATCACATTTGTTTTGGAGACTTCAAATTTGTATAATCAATTGAATAGCTTATTTTGTGATCATCTCTCCCTCTTGTGGCCAATTTCAGAGAGGAAAAGGACCATTCTTGAAAATTAAATTTAAATCCGGCAATTCCTTGGATATTATTTGTGTCTAACATTAAGACATTGCTAGGTATGTTTAAGCTAAAGTGTGCTATGAATTGTTAGGGACATAATTTGATGTCTCACACTTATAAGTGTACATTTACACCTACATAGCACAGAAATATTATCATCTCATTAGACCTTAACCATCTTCATTTTCACCTCTTAAATGAGTGAGAGACTCTGCTGCTAAATGGATGTGTGTGGGTTTTTTTTTTTAAGGAAGCTTTTAAAAGTGGGGATATTATTGTTGTTGTTGTTGTTGTTATTATTATTGTTATTGTTGTTGTTGTTGTCAAATTAATACCAGTTTCTCTCTAGGGGAAAGAAAGTATACTAAATATCAGTGCATGGTAAATCTTACTATAACACAAAGCTGTGTAGAACCACGCACTGCCTCATTGTTTAAAGAGCTGCAAGTGTTACAGATTTCTCCCAAGAAGCAGAACATATTTACAAAAAGCTATTTCTTCAGGTTGTTCCCTTCACATATTTCACATCCTTATATACAGGATGACTTACACTGTTTTCCTGTCAGTCTAATTCGTTATTGAATCTTTCACATGGCATTCTGAAAAATAAAACATGCAGGGAAACAAACAGCTGCCCTAAAAACAAACAAACAAACAAGCAAACAAACAAAAACAACAAACAACAACCCCCCCAAAAAAACCCCAAACAACCCATCACCCCACAAAATAAACCCAACCAAACAAAAAAAAAAAGCAAACCAAGAAAAAATCACCCCCCAAAAACCCCACAACAACAAATAAACCAAAATTTGATAATATAACCATAAAACTTGTCAAAGAGAGGACTGTATAGTAAAAATACACATGCTTAGGTTTGGGGGGGCATGCAGGAGAGGTGAAAAAATAAAGATCTGCATCAACAGTTTTGGTTTGGTCTTTATGTAGGCTGACAAGTAGTTATTTATACAGGTTTACAGAGAAGTACTGACAAAACAGTTAAGCTTCTGATTATTTGGATTGAATCCTCTTCCTGTACCCTGACCAACAGTAGATTTCTGTTGATCCAATATTAGTGAACAGTAAGCACCACAGAGTCACTCACTAACTTCTTCCCACTTCTGGGACAGGGAAGAGAATCAGAAAAGTGAGAATGAGAAAACTTGTGGGTTGAGATAAACACAGTTTAATATATAAAGCAAAAGCTGTGCACACAAGTAAAAGAAAACAAGGAACTTATTCACTACTTCCCATTGGCAGGGAGGTGTTCAGCCATCTCCAGGAAAACAGGGCTCGATCATGAGTAACAGTGTCTTGGGAAGACAAATGCCATCACTGCAAATGTCTTCCCCTTCCTTCATCTTCCTCCAGCTTTATATGCTGAGCATGATGTCATATGTTATGGAATATCCCTTCGGTCAGTTGATGTCAGCTGTCCTGGTTGTGTCCCCTCCCAACTCCTTGTGCATCCCTCAGATTGTTCACTGATGTGGTGAGAACCAGAAGAGCTCTTGGCTCTGTGTAAGCACTTCTCAGCATGAACCGGAACATCCCCGTGTCACCAATACGTTTCTAGCACAAATCCAAAACGCAGAACCATACTAGACACTATGAAGACAAGAAATTCCACGCGATACAAAACCAGCGCAACTCTCAAGAAAATGAGCACTTCACCTCCTTTTCTTGGTCTGAATCCTACTCTGAAATAGCTTAAAATTTAGCTTAATGAGCAGTTCAAGTTTGCAAAAACTATGGACAGATGTTGGATTATAACAACTTTGAAAAAAAAGTTCAAATGGCAAACAAATCATCAAAAAAAAAATGTTTGTCAATTCTTTAAAGAAATCAGAATTTCCAGTGAAATTGTCTGTATTTCAGTGATGAACACTGGAACACAAACAATGCTGATAATGTTATTCTCATCCTTTTAGCAATCATAAACTTTTTTACTTCAGAGTAAATTCTGGTCATCGTTTGTTCATCTGCTTAGGTCATCTGTCTCTCACCGTGGCAACTGGGAAATTACTGTACTAAGTGGTCTGAAGTATAAATGCATTTATTGACACTTTTTGTGTTCTCCTAGGTGAGAAAATGAGGAAACAGTGAGGTCTTTAACCAATTTTATTTCTGTGTGACTAGAAGTTTCCCAGTCATATTCCATCATCATTCAAAATAGCATTTGTGTCTGTTTCCTCATAGTGTCTCTCTTGCCACTGGTTTCATCATTTTTAAAAGGTAATAGTCTGAGCCAGAGGGAAAGATTTCCTGCTTTGTTGGGAGATTAAAAGACTAAAATCTTGACCTTCTTGGTTTTGATCCGTATTAGTGTAGGAGAAAGAAAATTTTGTCTCAGGGTTTGTGGTTTCATTCCTACAAGGAATAAAGTAACCCTTTTAGAGATTACAGCATACATGTTTGCGTCGCCAAATCAACCCATGGTGTAATATAGTAAGTGTTTGCAGTTGTTTAAGTTAAGAAGATCTAAGCTAACTGAAATAAATTGCTCACTTGGAATTGCTCAAGTGGTTTGACACCCACATTTATCTGCCGTGATGCTATAGCTCAGAGACTGGTGGAGATTTAAAGGCTGCAGAGAATTGAGTTAATTTTATGGACCTTGTATTGATTTAGAGAGCCAATACAAATATTATTGTACGTTCTTTATGCTTACTATAAGCTCTTTTAAAAATGTATGAAAGTAAAGCTCCATTCTGCCGTAACGAGACATAACACACTCTGGCTACATAAAAATGATACATTGAAATACTTTTTTTCAGAAAATAACTCCTGAAAAATGTAGACTTTAGGACCATTGTTATCATGTACTTCTCAAATAAATTCCAATTAAACATTAAATAACACATATATGTGTGTATATTTATCTGTTGGAAGCATATAGATCTTTCAAACTTTGTTTTATACTTTGAGACTTTCTAACAGCTGGCATAAGCCTATTTTATCAGAGCTTATATTACAATGAGCTCTTTATCAGATCTGCAGCTAGCTTGTAAACCCTGGGGCTTCAAATAGAAGTGGACAAATTTCTTCAAGGATTGCTTGAAATATCTTAAAAGCTTACTATTATTTTCCTGTTAGATTCAGTCAGAACTAATTTTGAAGAGACCTTTTAAATCTCTGATACTATAACACCACAGGTAAGAAATGAAGAGGAAATGGAGAAAATACGATAATTTGACTTGAGGGAGGCAAGTTACAAATATAATTCTTTGAGCAAAGGAAGGAAAAAAAAAACCCACTCAAACCAAAAAGCCTGTAAAAAATCTCTTTCTGGCAAAATTTTCAGTACAACTTTATGTTCTTTAACAAAAACTTCTAGTGCTTTGGACATATTTTTCTAATCTTATTATTAACAATTATTTCATTCTGCAGGCAGAAGAGAAGATGTCAGGAATCTTTTGAATGCCTTTGGGCTAATACATTTGGCAGGCTGATTCTGAATTAATAATTACATGGGTCTCTCTTGCTTTGGGAATAGGATTGACAACTGGACAAGACCTGATTTCCTGTTTTACCAAGTCTCATGTAACATTGCCTACACATTCCTGCCTTGTCTGCCAAATAACATAGTAAAGGTCAGCTGAATCAGTTCCCAACTGAAAGTGCTAGCCTTGAGCTCAGCATCAAGACCAGTGGCATCTCAGCAGTGTGAAATTGATACAGACCAGGGCATTTGGGGTTGATTCATGTCATTAGAATGCTGCTGCCATCCAAAGACACAAGCTGGTATTGCTGTACTGCTATATACACAGGAATCTGCTGCCAGTAGTTTTGGAAAGAAAGAGGAAGGCACATGTCATCATTCCTTGAATTCAACTTTTTCTGCTAAAAGATTAAAACAAGCCCCTCTTTTTTCTATTTCTTTTCTTTCTTTCTTTCTTTTTTTTTTTAACAATTACCATATTTTCATGAGAAATAACTGGTTTCAAAATTATGAAAATATAGCATTCCTTCCCATGTAATGAAAACAACTATTTTCTGTGATGTGAATATCAGACTGTGCTGCAGAACAGAGTCTTTGTTCCTTGGCTTTCCCATGTCTTCCTGTAAAGGATCGCACTAATTTTTCTTGTCAAACACCTCAGCAAATTCTTCCGTGTTTGGAGTACTTAAACGGCAATCAGGTATTTTTGTAAAACAATCTCCTCTAGATCAGCAGATTAGATAGGGCCCAATTAACACTTCTTACCTCTCTTGGCATGCTTATTCACACTGAAAAGATAAATTCCTAGGCTTCACTAAGGAGGAATCAAGAGGCAAAGTTATACTGCTGTGATAATAACAACCCATACTATACAATAGACTTGAAGAAGCATGATGAGTCATTATCCAAACAGGAGAAAAATCCTATAAACATAGATGTCTTATTTAATCTACTTCACATGTTAATTTTCTAAGTAACCTCAGTCAATGTATTAAAATTCGGTTTTCCTGACTGACTAAAATCCCTTTTTTCATCCTTCTAGCACTTAATATAGAACCACAGTTAAATAACTGTTAAAATTTCACTGTATATTTCACAGTTAAACAAAATCAGGTCTTATGAGCAATTACAGTGAATTACAAAAATGACATGCCTTTGCGGTTTTGTTCTGTTCTTTTACCAGCAACACAGTCCTCACTACAGTAAATTCTATATCTCAACATATCTATGGTATAGTCTCATTACTTCCAAGAAAGTTCCTAGGATAAAAATTGCCTTGCTTTTCTACAAAGCCTAACCATTTCAGTGAGGTCCACAAAACTATCTATAAGCAGTTTATTTTGCTGTAAGAATGGTTGTATTAATTTATTTGTCTTTGTTAAGTTCTTGTCTCTTTTCCCTTAACATGTAGCCAGTTGTTTTGCAATATTAAAAGAGAAATTCTTTCATTATCCCATTTGGTGGATACTGAGTACATCAACCTGTTTGTGATTTTCATCTACGTGTTTGTTCTTCTGTGAAATTATGCAAGCTATTACTGTTAGGACATAATTAATCCTACTGTTCGGTAGTGACTTCCATAGGTTAATTGTGCTATGCAATTATGGTTCAATACTTGTGAAATACTTTTTGTTTCAACTGTAATTTGGCTTATGTTACCACCCCTCTTTTGATATTAACTTTCCTGTCACCACCTCCACTTTTCTATGGCTTAAAATTCACTCTTCTGTGTGAACTGTCAATACTTTAATGTGGGAGCTTTTCCAACACTGAACAGCCAACTCCAAGGTGGTCCTCTGCTCTTTAATCCTCAATCATCAGTACCAAACTGGTGCGGAAAGGCCAACACAGAGACTTGCTCAGTTTCTTTATCTTCAGTTTCATAACCCAAACACTTCAATTTACTGTATTAACAATAAATTATGTCAGTAGTTTACACTGGGTTTTGCTATTGTTGAGGGGGTTTGGAATTTAATATAGCATATACGATGCTTATTTTGGTTATCAGACTAGGAATAAAACTTACTCTACACCAAAGTTATATTAGCTTCCAGTGTTGAGAAGTAAATGGAGCTCTATGTTCACCTATTCAGAGAGGAGAGAAGAGGGGAGGAGAGGAGAGGGGAGGAGAGGAGAGGAGTTGGAATACACTGAGTTATGAGGGTCCCATGCATATAATCAAGTCCAACTCCTGGCTCCACACAGGGCCAACCAAGTCAGAGCAGGTGACTGAGCGCATCATCCAGACATTTCTTAACCTAAGCCAACCTTGGTGTTATGACCACTTCCTTGGGGAGTGCTCAACCACACTCTCAGTAAAAAATCATAGAATCATAAAATCATAGAATGGCAAGGGTGGGAAGGGACCCCAAGGATCATAAAGCTCCAACCCCCCTGCCACAGGCAGGGCCATCAACCTCAGGCCTGGATCTACACAAGGTTGCCCAGGGCCCCATCCAACCTGGCCTTGAACACTTCCAGGGATGGGCCATCCACCACCTCTCTGGGCAGCCTGTTCCAGGACCTCACCACTCTTTCTGTAAAAAACTTCCCCCTAATATCCAATCTAAACCTTCTCTCCTTCAGCTTTCAACCATTCCCCCTTGTCCTGCCATTATCTGCCCTTTTAAAAAGTTGAATCCCCTCCTGTTTGTGTGCTCCCTTCAGGTACTGGAAGGCTGCAATGAGGTCCCCCTGCAGCCTTCTCTTCTCCAGGCTGAACAAGCCCAGATCCCTCTAATCATCTTCGTGGCCTTCCTCTGAACCCTCTCCAAGAGTTCTACATCTTTCATGTATTGGGGGCCCCAGATCTGGACACAGTACTCCAGATGGGGCCTCACGAGGGCAGAGTAGAGAGGGACAATCATCTCCCTGTCCCTGCTGGACACGCCTCTTCTGATGGAGCCCAGGATACCATTGGCCTTGCGAGCTGCAAGAGCACACTGCTGGCTCATGTTAATTTTCTCATCCACTGTGACACCCAGGTCCTTCTCATCCGGGCTACTCTCAAGAAGCTCTTCTCCCAGTCTGTATCTATGTCTGGGATTCTTCCGGCCCAAGTGCCAAGTTCAACACTTGGCAGTGTTGAACCTCATTAGGTTCACCCGGGCCCATCATTCCAGCCTGTCAAGATCCCTCTGGATGGCTTCCTTTTCGTTCTAGGGTGTTGACCACACCACTCAGCTTGGTGTCATCCACAAACTTGCTGAGGGTGCACTCAATCCCATCATGGATGTCATTGATAAAGATGTTAAAGAGAACCGGTCCCAAGACAGACCCCTGGGGGACACTGCTTGTCACCGGCCTCCACCTGGACATTGACCCATTGACCACCCAAACTAAATATCCCCTGTCTCAGCTGCCTGCCATTCCCTCAGGTTCTATCACTGGTCACCTAAAAGAGGAGACTGCAGCCTGCTCCTTTGCCCCTCCTTGTCAGGAAGTCATATACCATAATGAGGTTTCCTCTCAGCCTTTTCTTCTCCAGGCTGAACAAACCAACAGTCTTCTGCCTCTCCTCATAAGTCTTCCCCTCCAGACCCTTCACTACTCTTGTTACCCTCCTCTGGACACTCTCCAATAGTTCCGTGTCCCTCTTATACTGTGGCACCCAAAACTGCACACACCATACTCAAGGTAAGGCCATACCAGCACAGGCTAGACAAGGACTGGCTGGCAATGCCATGTTTGATGCACCCCAGGATGCAGTTGTCCCTACTGGCTGCCTGAGCACACTGTTGGCTGATGTTCAACTTCCTATCA
Source organism: Laterallus jamaicensis coturniculus (assembly GCA_022605575.1). Taxonomy (NCBI): domain Eukaryota; kingdom Metazoa; phylum Chordata; class Aves; order Gruiformes; family Rallidae; genus Laterallus; species Laterallus jamaicensis. The sequence continues at coordinate 3,760,457 of JAKCOX010000056.1, forward strand.
ACCAAGACCCCCAAACCCCTCTCAGTGTGGCCTGCCTCCTGCATCCAGTCCTGTTTAATATTTTATTGATGACTTTGATGAGGGAATAGCATCCACCCTCAGTAAGTATGCTGATGATACAAAGCTGGCAGGGGTGCCTGACATGCAGGAACACTGGTTTGCCATCCAGCGAGACCTGGACAGGATGGAAAGCTGGGCAGGGAGAAACCAGATGAAATTCAAAAATAGACAGTGTAAAAGTCTTGCACCTGGGGAGGAACAAACGCATGTATCAGTACAGGCTGGGGGTTGACCTGATGGGGAAGAGCTCTGTGGAGAAGGACCTGGGGGTCCTGATTGACAATAGGTTGGCTCTGAGCCAGCAGTGCGCCGTGGTGGCTAAGAGAGCCAATCGGATCCTGCGATACATCAGGAAGAGTGTGGCCAGCAGCTCTAAGGAGGAAGTGATCCTCCCCCTCTACTCTGCTATGGTCAGGCCCCACCTGGAGTACTGTGTCTAGTTCTGGGCTCCCTGGTATAAAAAAGACAGGGATCTCCTGGAGAGAGTCCAGAGAAGGGCTACGAAGATGATTAAGGGCCTGGAACATCTACCCTACAAGGAAAGGCTGAGAGAGCTGGAACTGTTCAGCCGGGAGAAAAGAAGACTGAGGGGGGACCTAATCAATGTTTATAAATATCTTAAGTATGGGGTGCAGGGGGAATTGGCCAGCCCCTTTTCAGTGGTCAGTGGAGACAGGACAAGGGGCAATGGCTGCAAATGGAGCACAGGAAGTTCCACACCAACATGCGGAATTACTTTTTCACAGTGGGGGTGACAGAGCACTGGAATAGGCTGCCCAGGCACGTGGTGGAGTCTCCTTCCCTGGCGATATTCAAGACTCGTCTGGACGCCTATCTGTGTAGTATGAGCTAGGGAGCCTGCTTTGGCAAGGGGGTTTGACCCGATGATCTCTCAACGTCCCTTCCAACCCCTAGAACTCTGTGATTCTGTGATTCTGTGATCTGAACTCTCATTTTGCATGCATAACCAGTGTTGCCCCTTCCCAGGTGTAGAATCTGTCACTTGACCTTGTTAAACTTCACACTGTTGGTGATTGCACAGCTGTCTAATCTCTCCAGGTCTCTCTGCAAGGCCACTCCACCCTCAACGGAGTCAACAGCTCCTCCCAAATTGGAGTCATCTGCAAATTTACTTAAGACACCCTCTAGTCCTGAGTCCAGGTCATCTATGAAAATGTTAAAAGGAACTGGACCTGAGATGAAGCCCTGGGTAATCCCACTAGTGACTGTCCAGCAGCCAGATGTAACACCATTTACTATCATCCCTCTGGGCCCAAGCCTTCAGCCAATTCCCAACGTTATGGCTTTGTCTAGTTTTATGCTGGACATTTTGTTCAGCAAGATACTGTGAGACACAGCATCAAAAGCCTTACTGAAATCCAAAAAAAAAACATCAACAGGTTAGTTAGGTAGATGGCTTAGTCAACCAGCTGTATGACCTTGTCTTAAAAGGATATCAGACTGGATAGACAGGACCTTCCTCTTCTGAATCCATGTTGGCTGTGACCAATGACTGTGTTGTCCTTTAGGTGTTTTTCAACAACTCGCAGTATGATTTTTTTCATACTGATACCAGGCACTGAGGTGAGATTGACAGGCCTGTAATTACCAGGGTCTTCCTTCTTACCCTTATTGATAGTTGGGAGGTTTGGCAGCTTCCAGAGAACTGGGACCTTTCCAGATTCCCAGGACCGTTGAAAAATAATTGAGAGAGGTCTCACAATGACATCAGGCAGCTCCCTGATTGCCCTTGGATGAATCCCACTGGGGCCATGGGCTTAGTTTGATACCACTTTAATTTGGAGCAGAAAACAAGGGAACTGCGTTGCTTGGAAAATTTATGGACACCTAGCAGTTATAAAGCCTCTTCTGCTTAATTAACCTACAAATCTAAAGCTGTAGTAAAGCTTAAATCCATAGATGGACAATGCTGGTGACACGCCTGGGAAGACTATATGGAGATATGTGAAAGTGATGCTGGATGCTGGTCTCCAAATAGTGAAACTGAGACTCACAAAATCAAACCATGTTCTTCTGAATTACGTGAGCATCCCAATTAAATTAAGGTCTTTGCCCTGGGAAAAATTCTGTAATGCGCTGATTTTTGGTTCTGGACACTTCTTGGTCCACATTGTAATGGATTAAATTACTTTTCTCTTCTCACTCTATATGAGTCCTGTAGCAAAACCAGAAGGGATTCAGTTCCATTTTCAAATAACACAATGAATAAGAAAATTGTTGCTGACTGAAGCCTCCATGCCACCTAGGGATTTAGTTACACAGCTCCCTTCAGCTTCAGAATTGAAATATCTTGTACCCTTTTGGAAAATATGCCTGAAAGACTTTACCACAAAACCAAAACACACGGCAGCAATGAAATTCTGAGTAGAAGTAGAAATTCCCTTCCTTGTGTGTATTGCTGGTGTCTTCAAATGCAGCTAATCTTGTACATCAAAAAACAAAATATAACGGATCATTTTAGAAAGAGAAAGAAGACAACAGATAAACTTTCTGTTTGTAGTGTGTTGCTTAGTGATGTATACTCTGATACTAAAGCAAAAACTCCTCAGATGCAGAGTGCCGCAGCCCCATTGATAGAAGAAGTGCCCCAGCAATGAAGCTTCCTGGGAATGTGCTCCATGACTCTGTGCAAGTGCTAAGGCAACATATGAAGCATGAATTAGAAGCACCAGACAAGACGCACTTTTGAGGGAGAAAACTGTACTTAAATGAGACTTACAGAACAGTCATAGCTTAAAGCTGGGATCTGAATTTACCTTCCTGCATGTTCTTTTTCTTCATCTTGTCCAAACCTGTATTGTCCCTAAGTGACTTTATGTGAAACCTAACCTAGTATCCAGACCCGTAATAAGTGCTTACCAGAGAGGGGTTATCACCAGCTTGGAAATGAGCTGGCAGGATCAGAGGAAAAATTTTGGTAACACTCAGGCCCTTCTCTGCCACTGCTTCCAGCATGCCATCTTTGTCAAGTCATAGTGTCATTCATCTTGTCTTGTTTTATCTATTCAAAATGGTTTTATCATCCTAAAACAGTCACATAAGATACAAGGGAGAGAAAATTGATGATTCCCCTGGACTATCTTTGGTGTTTATGTCTAGTTGGGACAGTACAGTAACAATTCCATAATTCAGATAGATAAACCATATGCAAGCTGTTCTGTACATGTATGTAATCAGTGAGAAAAATACCGTATATTTATGTATTTAACTAATCTCATTTCGGATATGCTTTTAAGCATGTAACATTTTCAAATTATAGCTTAGAAAAATAATCTAAAATTTTTTAGATTAATAATCAGAAGAGGGTCTGCATTTTTATTTTTTTTCAGGGTTGGGGTTTTTTTGGTTTGAGTCATTTCAATGCAACTATCTTCAACACAAGCTGTGATGAGAAATCGTGGAAAATGCTCTTGTGCTGGTAGCTTTCTTGAATCTTATGACATTGGGGGGGGTTGGTTTGGGTTTTTTTTTTGTTTGTTTGTTTGTTTGTATCTTTGGGATTTTTTAAAGAAAATTCAGCATACTGTTATTTTGAATGGCATTTACAAATGCAGATTGTTTTAACCCTCTGAGTGGACAGCAAAGACAGAAACAGTCAAGAAAAGACATGGAGGTATGGAAATTAAAAGGTAAGTAAGCACAACTTAGGATATTACCCTTACAGTTTTCTCAAGGTTTTCTGAATGAATCAAAACTTTTTAAGGAATCTTGCTCAAATTTTTGATGTTTCATATTGTATATTATGTAAATAAAGATAAGGGTTTTTGTTTTTCAGGATGAATTATGGTAAATTCACATCAGTTGAATATAAAGGCCAAATTTTCTACCAGGACAAAGGAAAAAAATATGTTTCTAGACACAATACATTTTTGTTGTCTTGATTAAATTCTACCCCAAACAAGAAAGAATCTTCTCTAATTAGTTTTATTTTACATTCCTCATTTCACTTGTCTCCCCCTATGAGTTCAGTGTGATAAAAGTCAAAATCACATGTTAATTCTGCTCAAGATCTACTATACCAAATGAAAAGCAATTGTCAGAAGGAACAAAAATCTTCGTTGATGATTATGCTCACACAAATGAGTAATAGAAATGCTGGAAGTCTAAGAAAATATCATTCAAAAAGGAAAAAATATGTCTTCCTCATCATGATGGCAAATAAAACTGGAACTGTTTACAGAAGAATAGAGAAGATGTTTCCATCACTCACTCTTTAATTTAAGAATTCATATACCTTGTGGAGAGATGTTCTTTTGATTAGATACACATTGCTGATGTCAGGGTATGTGTGGAAAGTGGAAGTGGAAAAGCGTTAAGAGGGGGTCCAACTCAGCTACAGCAAATGATGAGTTCAGGTCTATCTGCAAATTGACCAATAAATGTCATCATGTAAACATGACCTTGTCCTCTAGACATATACATCTGTCTGGGTCAATGCATACAGATGTAAAAATTAGTTTTTCTATTTACAAGAACACATGATGGTATGGTTTGATATGCAGGTTTTATTAAATAGCCCTTTGTTAACCACTGTTTGAATGACTTTGTTCCGTAATTCACACAACTTTTATATGGAGTGGTGTTAAGGGAGCTGAAATTTTCTCTTTTTTTAATATTGTATTGGATCTCAATATATGTTGCACATGACACATCAGAGAATATGAGCATTTAACATATTCCTTTAATATATGTAACCAGTGGAAGTACTACAATATGTATTGAATATGACAGTATTAATATGTTAGTCTTACAGAACATTTCATAGCAGGATTTAGAAATTTGGTCACACTTAGTACGAATTCGAGCTGCCTGGCATTCAATAGAGTACAACTCATGTTTCCCTTTTATGTTTCTAACTATTACAAGACGGAATGAAAACCAGTGATCCTCAGTAGTACATGAATCCTTTAGCACATACAAATGAAGTCGAATAAACACCCTTTTTTTGCATAAGGGTGGATACCATAACAATATTTACTAATGGAAAACACCAGAGGGTAGTATTTATTTATTTTCCAAGATGTTTGGAAACCGTAGAGGCCTCTGACTGTTGAATCTGAAAGGATATAAGTGAACACTAAAATTCCTCTCTGTCAAATATAGTCTATTATAGAATCCTTCTATCGGTGCATATGTGAGAAAGGTGGGGTTCAGATCCTATGAGCTACTAGGAAAAGACTGAGAAGTGTAATATTGTTAAGGAAATGAAAGATAAGCACTAAAATGGCAAGCTTTGCTTCTCTAGCAGCTCTGAATTATTAACACCACAAAACAGAAGCAATGAAATCTTGAGAGTCACTTTGTAGGGCTGAAATGAATAATTTAGGAAAGCTACTGTCCGCTGTCTCCTTGTTATTAAATAAGCAATTGGAAATGACTGAAAATGACTGAGAGCATCAAAGCAAAGACTGCTGAAATAATATCTTTGCACAGCTGTGGGCTACTTTGCTTGAGCTGGAGTGTGCTCTTATACTTAACTATAGGAGAAAACATTTTCTCTAGCACTCAAATTGAGTGCTTGGTTTGATACTTATCTACCCATACTATTACAATTGTCCTCTGTCAAACAACAGACCTAAAATTTTATTATACAAGATGAGAAGTTGGTGATGTTTACTGTTGTGATAGCACAAGCTGTGAGCTAAATTTTTTAATTATAGGGGTCTGGAATTCAACCTCTAAATTTAGTGTTAGTTAATTTGGTTTTTTCCCTAGGATTCAGTTTTACTTGTTTGGAAATAAAAGAATCTAATTAATCTACATTAGTTTCCACTGATATTCTGTATAATCTAAATTTCAATACACATGAATTGGCTGTGAAAATTGCTGTCAGCCATGTTTTTTCACTGGGTACCCATACAATGTGGGACATGGTAGCTGGTTTGCTACAAGGCTTTCTGTCAGGAAACAAGGATAAATTTTGTGAAATAGTCTTAGGTTACAATTGTATAATTAAGATTTATCAAATAAGTTCTTATGCAATACTTATTTAATTTTTTATGCAATATTTTTGTACTTATATAACATTTAAAATAACTAGTAACTCCTACTTGAATGAAGTCCCTTCTCAGTAGGAAGCTGTGAGACATATGAAAATGTAGTGCAGCTTTGAATTTTAGTTAAAAGCCCTGATTCATTTCCACCTACTTTGATGTTGGATTGTGTCACTCAAGATGGGGATCTTGGCAGAAGTAGGTAACCTCCTTCACAGTTGATAGCAATGCCAAATCCCCAAGTAATAAGATAGTGATTTAATTTAACCTCAGTTAAATTCCTAAAGCTATGTAAGTGAATCCACGCCTAAACCATAAAATGAGCAGAAGCTGTCATTAATGGAAGACAAAGGACTGAAGTCCTGCTAGGCCAAGCAAGAGCTGTCAATAAACAGTGCTACACTTGCTTGATCTGAAAGCAAAGAAGCCTGAACATGAAGGCTGGGTCACGGATGTAAGGCAAACACTTTCATATGAAAGAGAGGAAAGAACATTAGAAAACTTAAACTAGGCCTCAGCAATGTTCTGAAAAATGGGGTATCTTCCAATGAATGGAGTATAAACATCAGAAGAAAAGCAACATATGAATAACATCTGGTACCCAGCAAAAACTCATTGCCAAGGATTGCTGCATATTCTGTTTCCCTGCTGCATCTAGTGAAAATGTATGCCTACATTTCTGGACTTTTTTTGAAGGTGTGCATGGAAATAAAATGCAGCTATGAGCCAAACTAAATGAAAGGCCATCCAAAGTCAGGAGTTCCTTGAAGCCAGGTAATTCTGCACACTGGAAAAGTGCTGTTTCTTCATCTCTGCAATTCTTATTTTCAGCATGAGCACTAGCAATTTCCATTCTTTTCCCCTTATTGTGTGCACAGCAAACATCACAGAGATAATGCTTACTTACCCCTCAGGGGGGTTGTGAAGATTAATTAGTTAATACTCTCATTGCACGTCAAAGATGAAAAGCTCAGGGTAAGTACTAAGTATTTGTGTATTCATAGATACAAGAAATATGCATTCTCTACAGGAAAGATGAAAAGTAGAACTATTTTCTAGCTGTGTCCAATTTCCAGAGGTGAAACTCATTCTATAGAAAGCCTAAAAATCACATTTTAATAGTTGAGCTATTTAGAGAAAATATTGTATAAGCTACCCAAATGTCTATTTTTGCTTTTCAACCTGGGTGAAGAAATCATCTAAAAGCTGCTGATTCCATTAGGAGAAAAGAAAGAAAAGATGAGCTATGTTGCTTCTCAAGATTAGAATGGAAATGAGGGGAAGAAAATGTTCTATTTCTAGTTTATAATGCAAAGAGTATTTAAGATGTTTATACCTTAAATTTCCCCCCAGGATCCTGCTACTTATCTCATTTCATACTGTTCATTTTGTTTAGAAAGTCTTGATCTAAACCTTAGTGAAGGCATTGTATCTTTCTACACATTGCAGTTGATTGTGTTGAAAATTCTATTTTGCCTGAAGCAAAAAAAAGGACATTTGGAAATTTTTCTGTGATCAAAAAGAAATAAAAGAGAATTAAAAATAAATTTTAAAGCATATTGTTATGTGAAATGATGAAAATAAAAGTAAATTTATTTTGTACTGTAAGGCCACAAACTGTGTTGTTGCTAGCCTCAAACAAGTGGTCCAGGTATGCCTCTTCCAATATTTCATAAATTTCAGAAGTTATTCTGGTATATATATATTTGAATTATTGTCAGGAAAGAGTCACCAGATCCCATATAAATGCATGTAAATAAACATATACCCCACGGTAGGCATATAAATGTGTATGTATGACTCATATGTGCATACTTACATACATATATATATATATAAAGCTAAGGTTGCATTTGTGCATCTAGACATATATGTATGTGTGTGTGTGTATGTGGGTATAAATGTATAGATGTGCAGGTGAACACAAGTCTTAGGTTTATATATGTGCACATTGTATGTATGTATGTTACAATTATCAAAATTTAATTTCATTGAGCTTAAAAATGTGAAAGAAAACAGAAGGCATACCTGGGCATCTTTGAGAAGCAAGCTTCCTAAGCAAAGAGAATATAGAGAGGAAATAATTATAACTTTAAATTCCACTATGTAAGTCAAAGTGTAGTCAAAATAACAATGAACTTTTTTTTTTATTATTTCATTACGGGGGATATCATACTATCCTGATTTCTGTTTTCCTCAGACATCTGAAGAAAGCTGTTTCAGAAATGTAGCTTGGGCATAGGGTAGAAAGCGTGATTTTTTCTACCTGTAAATGAAGACAGAATTTGTTAAGGTGCAAAGGATAAGAGGGAATCCTTGTGATGGTAATGTCATATATTCTTTTTTTTCCAACACTTATCTACTAAAATTCTTAAAGAGTAATACCAGAGACCAGTGAACCTCATATGGCAGAGTTCTCAAAGGACTTGCAAATTTGTGAATTTTCCCTGCACTAACATTTGATTCACTTAGGGAGGATTGCAATTTTTTAAAAAAGATTTCCCAGCTAAGGAAGCAATCAAGCTACGAAAGTCACTAAGGGTTTGTGAAATGGCAGTACCCTTGGGGATTTTCTTCCCAGCAATCAATGATCTTGCACACATTTATCTTTTCTGGAAAAAATGAGAATGAAACTAGAAATGCTCCATTTTATGGCTGATCTCAAGATACTTTGGTTTTGTTATTACTGCTCCATTTGCCAAATATTGATGATTTTTCTAAGTCAAAATGAAGCAAATCTAAACTAATAACATTTTTTTTCAACCAAATCTGCAATTATTTTGTGCCTATAGGACAGATTCTGTGTGTAGAGATTGGTCACGCTTAGGCAAGAACTGCTTCCTTGGAAAGATGAAAGTACTGTGATGAACAGAGTCTATTATCTGCACAATATGCTAACAAAAGATGTTTCCTGTCATTTTCTATCTTCAACAACCTAGAAATGCTGACATGTACCTGGACCAAATAGCACACAAAATCTGTGACCAAAACCACATAATAATGGATGGAGAACTGAATACAGAGGAAAAAAATAAACAAAAACCAAAACCTTCCTGAATAGCTCAACATCTGTGGTTGAATTACAAGGACTGAAGTTTTAATCTCAAGAGGGGTGGGAACATTAACTGAGTAAAACAGGAGTGTGTAAAAATTAAATAAAATGAAATCCAAAAGTACATTTTGTGGGCTTTCTACTGGAACACAGGGAAGTTTGCTTTGTGCTTTCAAAGTGCCCAGTAGTACAGGCACCACCAAAACTAAGATGCTTTCATAGACTCATAAGCAAAACGCACACAGAGAACTGCCCTTCCTGCAGAGAAGAAAGGTAAGAGATTATGCTCATACTTTTCTTTACATTCTTCACATATAAGGTGAGACAGAGTGGGGTAAATTAATGACCTGCACCTAAGTAGGAAAGGAGTTGAGCAGCTTACAAGAAAGAATATTACAGTGTAGCTGGACAAAGTTCTATATGGTTTGATACTGATAAGAAACCCATCACATGCTGGCCAGCCCTCCTGTTTTCAGACCGGTCTGCAAATTGCATCAGTGACAGCAGACCAGTGCGCTGAGGGGGGGAGCTCTCACCAGAATCCTGAATCAATCATGTATCAGCAGAAGCTCATACAGCGGCTGCAAGCTGCTATGTGTACCTGATCAGGCACCCCTTTAAGCGCAGATACCTAATCTGAGCATTCTCTGAAGAGCTGTCATTTTTTCCTTATTACATGCTATGTACATGCAACATCAGTGAGAGGTAAAGCAAATTGAGACCCCTTGGAATTCATTTCTACATACTAGTCAAATAATTCTTTGCTCACTCATTCCCTACCTTTTTTTCTCACAATATTCCACATGAAATACACAAATAATGGGATTTACTGAGAGTTAAACTAATGAATTGCAAGTTAGCTGTGTTTTTTGCACCTACTTGCACATGATTAGTTTAGTGACACAGCCCTTCATAAAAAAGAAAAGCTTAATTACATTTTGTGTCATAGCACAGACAACATAATCCAAATAGTGTGAAAGTTACTGGCAGTTTGGACCCATTATTTTTCTGAAAATAGCTAGGGCACTAGCACCAAACCTGGCATTTAAAAATAATTAAATCAAATGTTTAAGCTTATTTAAGGTAATGGTGCAGCATGAATCACACTGTAAGTATCTAAGTAGGAGTGTAAAAGCCTTCTTATCTTTGGTTACCATGCCAATGACATCTAGCTATCAGATGACGTCACTTGCTTTGCTTTATAAGCAGAAATGAGTCCCTCCATCTGCAATCACTGCTGTGAGAATTCAATCAGCAGACAGCATTGTGTTTTTTAAGAAAGCATTGCTGGCTGAAATAATGGTGCCTGGTGGTACATCACATCTCTCCATAAAAAGTACTATAGAAAGCTTGCTAACTTGGGCAAATTTCAAAATCAGCAAGCCACTTCCTGAAGATAAAGTTCCTCAGAAAAACAAGGAAATTTTCAACATTGTCATGACTCCTGATCGCATCCCTAAATTTTTCATCCCTTCTCTGGACAAAGAGCGTGTTTCCTTTCAACAGGGGCCAGAGGAAGACACTGTACAGAATTCTCCTGAAGGAGCAGTCTCTGATAATGTTGTTCAAAAGCGGAGAACAACTAGAAGCAAATCTGAATCCTACATCAGGAAAGATGCAGTGTGCAAAGGAGACAGTCTGGACAGAAGAGGAACCCTGTGCTATTCAGGTCGAATGATTTTTCCTGGAGACCTGGAGAAAGCTGCACATCATTCTGACCCAGCCACGAGAGCTGCCCTCTCTTTGCCCCACCTCTCCAAAATCACCACCCCTTATGGGTTTCTCACACTGGGTGAGAGTCCCAGTACCCGGAGGAAAGAGTCTCTCTTTTTTCAGCATGACTCTGAAGAGCTTAAAATCCTCCTGCCCCAAAGGAAGAAGACCATGCCTCTTATAAGGAGTTCATCAAGCCCTTTCAGTAAACTTCCACAGACTGTTGACTGCATAAAGCTGTCAGACACTTTCTTTGAGACCACACAGGTTGTTTCTTGGGAGGCAGTTTGCAACAACCAGTTTTCTCCTCTGCTCTGCAAATCAGACTCTGAATCATACCCTGTGAAATGTGAGAAGAAGAGGTTTCAGATGACAATGAAAAGACACCTGGCCAGTATCAAGCGTATGCGATCTGGCAGTGGGATGAACTGGCTATGTTAACGGCACGCACAGAGGTCCTTGCTCTTAAGTCCTATGAAAATTTAAAAAAGAAACAAGTCTTCCACAGCGGCATGCAAACATGAGTGTGTAGTGCACACATCCAGCATTGCGAGCTCCAATGAAAAGGCCAGACAAATAGCCAGAGATAACTCGATTATGCTCGGCGGGCTGAAGAAATCTCCTGTTTCCTAAAAGCAGCTTTGAATCTTTTTAAATGCAAGCAAAGACAGGGCTAATTGAATAGGTCATTTCCAAGTAGAATGGTGTCTTTTCTGGTCATGCATATGTAATCTGTGAGAGGGGAGGAAATTACTACATCAAAAGCAAAATACAAAGGCAGAAAATGTCAGCTTTTAGAGTAGCAATGTTGTTTTCAGGCAGATAGAAAACTTGAAAAGAAGAAACATGGTAGCTAGTAAGGTAAAACTTGGTGTTTGGGGTTTTTTTTGTGGTTTTTTATTATTTTTTCCTTCTTCTAGTCTTAGAGTGTAAGTGAAAACCAGTTAAGAGTTAATTTGTCCCAGGCTGTTTAGCAGCAGGTAGTTGCAGTCATTCATAGCTTCTGGCAGGTATGTGCTGTTTGAGAGGGGAAGCCAGGTGTCTGCCTCATGGATGACAGTGAAGAGTGAGCCTGCTCTCTTTCTATTTTTAACAGATATGCTTATTTTATGCACTCTAGTAGTTAGCCATTCAATGCAGCTGGAATTAGGGGGGAAATTATGTGATTTGTTCACCTTGTTACCAGTGTCAAAGTATAACATGGTGCTATTTATAACCTCTCATTGTTCCAGTTATAACTGAACCAAATAAAATCTCTCTTTCTCTAATAGGCTTTCTTCTCATTGCTGTTACCCTTACCTTTTCACAGACTTGTTCTTACCTTGAAATTGCAAGGGGATATAAAGCAGATAGCCATGAGTATTCAGCGTCCTTAGAACATGTGTTTCTGATCCTGTTTGTTAACATTTATTGTTTTGCAAGGCACTGATATTCCAGTGCATTAAACACATCAGTGGCAATGCCACCAGTGACAGCTTGAATCATCTGATGACACTGAGTTTAAAAGTTTTCTTGTGTGTCATTTTCATCATTTTCAAGCAGCCTGTCTCTAGTTAAGCAAAATTTACTTGCCACTGAATTTCAAAGAAAGTAAGGTACCTGTGTGATTTTTCTAGGGTAAAGATCTGCCCTGAATTGTATAAGAAGCAGGGTTAGCAGGAGATTAAATTTGATAAGACCCACTGGTTTAGTTTACTGGGGTGAACATAACTAGAATATGGATAAAGTCACCAGAGCTTGTAATAAAAAATCCTTCTGTTTTAGTTGACAGAGGAGTACTGTAACAATTTGAATTAAAAATATATCTTATATTATTCTCTATTGAATTTATTTGTGTGCATGATCTGTAGTTGGTATTTAAAATAGTATCAAGTGACCTCGTCACATGGGAAAAGTACTGCTGTCCAAGGAGATGAGATTGCCCCTGGTTTACAGGCAAGAAACAAATTCTGTGCAACAAATACAGCTCAAGTAGCCCATGAAACTCATGTCCAAATAACCTGAAATGAGCTGGCTGTGCTTCTCTGGCTGTGCAGCAGCTCAGAGACCATGGTGTGTGAAATGAAATATGTATGTGAAATCAAGTAAATTCACAGATGGCTAACTCCTGTGACTGCAGCTCTGGTATCGAACTCTGGGACAGTCATCCAGACTCCTTTATAATCTAAAGTATGATTCATTTAATCTCCTACAGAAGACATCTAAAACTCATCAGGTGTTTACACAATAGGCTTTGTTCAGAAGAATCCTACATAAAAATCACTGCATCCTTGCAGGAGGCCAAGGGTAATGCTTGGGATTGAATCCTGAGTTCTCAGCTTGGGGTTTTGTACAAAGGAGCATTCTCCTACTCTCAATTAGAAATAAAATTTTATTTTTTTTTTCTCCCTCTCTGTAAATGTGTTATAAAATTAAGAAAAAATTTATTTGAAGAAATATACTAGGCTGGGGAGAATGCAAAAGACCTGTTGAAGGTATGTTTGCCATTTTACCTCGTCATTCATCAGATTTGCATTAACTATGACCATGATCAAAACACTTAACAGCTAAATGATTTTGAAAAAGAATTGGAGTCCAATTGTATTCTTCACACCATACACAAATTAACCCATGCAGGCAGACACAAATTCCTTCTTACATTCAGAAATACATCAGATGCATGTATGATATTTTCCCTGGAGAAAAATGTTTATCATAGAACCTTTGATGTTAGAATCCGTTTCTTTTCTACTTCAAGCAGGTATGTCATACTTTACTTGCCTTGGATAGAATTAAAGACTTAACCCGCTTTTTGTTGCATAGCTAGCTGTTGACACACTGTGTTTGCTGTAGTACAGGTCCGCCTGGGATTCCTTCATCTTACAACTTTGCCTTATTTTCTCCTTCTCATTCTAAAGATACACAGAGCAGAAACAAGGTGAGCTGTACAACTGCATTGCTGTTGAAGTCTCAATGACTCAGAGCTAAAAGGATGTTTGGGGATGTGATACTAAGGTGCTCTGCTATTGCTTATTGCTCTCCTCCACCTGTACAGCACTGAAGGAAGAAAACACTTAAGCAACTTGGGATCTAATTCCCTTTATGTTTCTAATATTCAATTAGATTGCTCCTCTTTTGCTGCTGTGCTGCTACAGAATTTTTTTCCGAGATTTTCTTGATTTGGTGTTTTTAATGTATCGTGATGAATTTTAGGGGATATTGTGAATTACCAGTTTGATGGCTATCACAGTTTTTGAGTCTTCCCTGACGGGGGTGAAGAAGAAGAGGAGATGGGTGAGGGTTATGTGGAACTGAGTGTACAGAGACAGCAGATAGGATGATTATCATTTCTCATTATAAGAGACTGAAAAATGCTGCCAGAGATACTATGCTGAGTTCAGCTCCTATCTTTTGAAAAAGGATCTGGCATATGAACCACCTTAGTGTTTCCATAGTGATTACCACTAAAATATTAGAATCAAAGAATGCTTTAGGTTGGAAGGGAGCTCAAAGATCATCTAATTCCAACCCCCTTGCCATGGGCAGGGACACCCTCATTAGACCAGGTTGCCCAAAACCCCATCTAACCTGTCCTTAAACTCCTCCAGGGATGGAGCTTCCACAACCTCTCAGGGCAACCTGTGTCAGTGCCTCACTACGCTCATAGTGAAGACTTTCTTCCTAATGTCTAACTTCTTTAAGCTTGAAGCCATTGTCCCTTGTCCTATCACTACATTCCCTGGTGAATAGTCCCTCTCCCATTTTCCTGTAGGACCCTGTTAAGCATTGCTACACCACAACTAAGTCACCCCAAAGCCTTCTTTTTTCCAGACTGAACAAGCCCAACTCTCACAGCCTGCCTTCATAGGAAAGGTGATACAGCCCTTTGAACATCTTTGGGGCCCTTCTCCAGTACTGGGGACCCTAGAGCTGGTTGCAGTACTCGACTTGGTGTCTCACTAGAGAAGACTAGATGGACGTAATGACCTCTATTGACCTGCTGGCCAAGCTGTTCTTGATGCAGCCCAGGACACAGTTAGCCTTCTTAGCAGCTAGCACACACTGCCAGCTCATGTTGAGCTTGTCACCGATCAATCAGCACCCCTAAGTACTTCTCCTCGATGCTGCTCTCCATACATTCTCTGCCCAGCCTGTAGTTGTGCTTGGGATTGTGCCAACCCACATGCAGGACCTTGCACTCGGGCTTATTGAATTTCTTGCAGTTTGCATGGGCCCATCTCTCTAGCCTGTCAAGGCTCCTCTGGATGGCATTGCTTCCCTCCAGCATGTCAACGTAATTACACAGCTTGGAGTTGTCAACAAACTTGCTGACCATGCACTTGATCCTGCTCTCCACGTGACCAACAAAAATGTTGATCAGTGCCAGTCCCAGCATTGATGCCTGAGGAACACCATTCATCACAGACCTCCACATGGACATTGAGCCTTTGACCACAACTCTTTGGGTGTGACCATGTAGCCAGTTCCTTATCCAATGAGTAGCCCATCTATCAAATCCATGTCTTTCCAATTTAGAGAGAAGGATGTCTCAATTTAGAAAGAAGGTCTGGACAGTGTCAAAGGCCTTACACAAGCTTTCTTTTTTAGTTTGAGTTTGCCCAGGAAGATGATGTCCATTGTCTTTTCCTTGTCCACCATCTATGTCGATCCCCCATGAAAGGCCACCAGATTTTTCAAGCACGATTTGGCCTTAGTGAAGGCATGTTGGCTGTCACCAATCACCTCCTTATTCTCCATGTGCCTGGGCACAGCCTCCATGAGGATCTTACCAGGCACAGAGATGAGACTGACCTGCCTGTAGTTCCTTGGGTCTTCTTTTTTCCCATTTTTTAAAAATGGGGTTTAGGCTTCCCCTTTTCCAGTCAGTGGGGTCTTCACTAGATTGACAGATCCTTTCAAATATGTATGAAGAGTGGCTTGGCCACTTCATCTGCTAGTTAGTTCAGGGCACACAGATGCACCTCATGAGGTCCCATCAACTTCTTCACCTTCAGGTTCCTTAGGTGTTCTCAAACCTGATCTTCTCCTGCAATGGGCAGTTCCTCACACTCCTAGACCCTGCCTTTGCCCTCTGTGACTTGGGCAGTGTTGCTAGAGCTCTTGCCAGTGGAGACTGAGGCAAAAAGTCATTAAGTGCTTCAGCTTTCTCCATATCTCCAGGAACAAGGTCACCTGTTCCATTCCTAAGCAAGTCCACATTTTCCCTAAACATCCTTTTCTCATTGATCTACCTGTAAAAACTTTTCTTGTTTCCCTTTACATCTCTTGCCAGATTTATTTCTTACAGGGCTTTAGCTTTCCTAATCTGATCTCTGGCTTCTCAGATGGTTTCCCTGTATTCTTCCCAGGATACCTGCTCTTTGTTCTACCTTTGGAAGGCTTTCTTTTTCAGTTTGAGTTTGACCAGGGGCTCCTTATTCATCCTTGCAGGCCTCTTGCTGTTTTGGCATAATTTCACCTTTGCTGAGATGCATCACTCCTGGGCTCGGAGGAGGTGACCCTTGAATACTAGCCAGCTGTCTCAGGCCCCTCCTCCCTCTAGGGTTTTGTCACACTGTACTCTACCCAGCAGTTCCCAGAAGAGGTCAAAGTCTGCTCTTCTGAAATCCAGGATAGTAAGCTTGCTGCTCACCTTCCTCTCTGTTGTGAGGATTTGGAACTCCACCATTTCATGGTCACTGCATCCAAGACCACCTTTGATCCTCACATCCCCTGCCAGCCCCTCCTTGTTGGTGAGGACAAGGTCCAGCATGGCACACTCCTTGTCAGCTCCTCCATCACCTGGAGGAGGAAGTTATTATTATTACTCTTCAACTGACACCCTTTTTGTCCTTTCCAAGAGGCCAACAGACATGTCATCATTATTTGTTTCCACTCCTGACACTGAAAGTACTATTTCTAAGGGAGAGGTAATAAGCAATGTTTTATATTTCAGTGTCATCTCAAATTTTCAGTCATTGATAAAAAGCATTTGAGACTGTATTCATTCTTGTTTCACCATGAGAGTAGCTTCCCTTTACAAGTGACTGAAATGCTAAAGGGAAGAAACCCCAAAACTAATCACTCAGAAAATATGTCTATTTTAAAAACAACCTTGGAATGAGCTTACAAAAAAGGCGTACACATGCAGAAATAATAAATTAGACACAATGACCTATGAGATCCCTTTCATTTTAAATGCTTGCAATGCATTGGCAAGTCCTCTAGTGTACTCAGGCAGAGAGGCATTCCAGGAAATCAGTGTGTACACCTCAATATCTTTTCATATTAAACTATATATAAATATAGTTTAAAAATATAATAAAAAGTCACTAAGATTTATTTAACTCTCAATTGCATGCAAACTGTACTCTGATAAAGCAATGCCAGTGACTATTATAACTTGGTCAAGGGTATCACAAGCTGATTTTGACACTAGGGGGCGCGGAAGCAGGGTCATATCTGGTGTCTGTGGGGGAGGACTGGTTTTGTCTTTCAAGAAGATACTTAATACAATTTTTTTAAGATTTGGGGGAATTCAGGTTGATTTTTTTTTTCTATTTTCTAATTTTCAACTTGAGCTAGGTGAGAGAACTGACTGGAAAATTTGGGTCTTGACAGTTTGGTACTCTGTTCAAAATACCTTGTGTAATTTTTTTTTTAAATTTTTTTTTCCCCCTCTGAAATCAGGAATTTCATGAAAGTCTGAGCAAATTTGACATGTATTTTTTATTTGTTCCTGTGATCAACTTTATTAGCTCTCTTTACTCAGTGTTTCTTTTGAATCACAGTTTCAAATTGATCTGGATTTTTAAATTTCTGACTACATTTCTTTGTTAAATTATATTGTATATTACTATGTTTTTCTAAACTGCTGCATAATATAGGACTCTTCTGTTTAAACAGCAATCGCATTTCATCACACAGTTATCTCTATTTTGCTAGTGATTTTAATGGTTTCTTTATTCTGCATATAGGTTGAAAATCCATTTGTAAGTTGCTTTATGGTATTTCCAGATGCAAGCTTTATAAATATATGTCATAATGATTATGGTGCAATTCTTATTTTATTTTAGCACTTTTTTTTTATTGGACAACTGAGATATAGCACAGTGATTCCTCAAAGAGTTTATACCATCCAGGCTTCTTTCCTCCATGATGATTTTTCTTCTACTTCCTCTCCATGCGTACTGCTGATGATACAATCTTACACAATGGGTAATGTAATGACCTCTATTCATTTATTGTAATTTATACAGTGTTGTGAAGTCAATGAAATATTTAGCACTAATAAACAGGATGATCATTACTTTAATGTATAATGAAAAAGTAAATTAAGTAAGTGACATTTAAATAAAATATAAATACTTTATACAGTTTCTATTTACCACATCATGGCAGTAATCCATTTAAAGTCAATGAACAACGTAATTGAATGGCTCAGGTAATGAAAAGATCTTTCTTGGGTTTGGTTTTTTTTTTCCCCCTGACTATTCACAGGGAAACTCACTTGCAATTTCCGTATATTTTTTAGGCTGCCTGTAAACATGGAAGTATTATTATGTCCTTTATGTATATATTTTAATTTAATGAAATCTCAAACGGACTGAAACTTGGAACATGCTACTAAAAGATATTAAGTTTTACGGATAATTGGAAAAGCGAGTAATGAAGAAGGGGCTGAGACTACCTTTTCACTGATGTTCTGTGATGGTTCCAAACTTACGCAGAAACTGCTGTTAGAGCAGATGAAAGAAGGCTTAAGCAAAAAGGTCTCGTCATTTTACAGAAAGGATATTCTCTTCATAGAGGATCAATGCCCACTCACTGCATTATATAGCAGGAGTGACATTAATTACCTTGAGGAAGGGTAAAGGAGAAATAAATAAATTAATAAATGCTAGTTTTCATACTAGCAAGTCCTTTCTAAAAAAAACTAAAGTAAAAAGAATTTTTAACTAACATGAATATTCACCACAGTCTGTGAAAAAATTTCACAAATAACTCAGTGAAGCCAAAACTGTTGCATTCCATGCAGTTTTATCATTATCTATTGATCTGAGAAAGATGTGTTTCATTTAATTCTTTTAATTTTCTTTTGGAAAAAAGAAAAAACCTTTTAATTAAAACCTTTTCATTAAAACCTTTTCATTAAAACCTTTGAATTTTCTTTTGGAAAAAGAGGATTCTGAAGATGTTCAAATATCCCAATTAGTACTTTCAAAAATAATCAAGATTTAAAGTTAAGTAATAGAGAAGTAAATAGTAAAAATGTAGAAATGAAGTGAGCAATTTCAAATACATTACTAAAGTTCTTGTAATTATCTTTGAATTTTCAATTATTATACAATTGAAATTTTGAAATAAATAATTTTTACATTATGGAGCTTTCAAGGTGGGGAGAATTCTGTAACTCTGAAGACTTTGTAGGAAGGGAAAGTAAATCTATTTACATAACTGTGGGGGTTTGACCCTGGTTGGAGGCCAAATACCCACCAAAGCTTCTCTGTCACTCCCCTTTTCAGCTGCACAGGTGAGAAAATAGATATTGAGAGGCTTAAGAGTTGAGATAAGGACTGGGAGAGATCATTCTGCAATCAGTGTCACGGGCAGAACAGACTCAACCCAGAAAAAAGCAAATAAAACTCTCTAACTTATGAACCTGCATCACACACCCAGTGACTCCGGAGTCAGATAATGAGCAGTGTGACCAGATCTTAAAGCACCTCCCTCCACCCTTCCCTTCTTAGCAGGTTTCACTTTAGTCAGGATTTTGCTCCCTTCTTCCCCCACATTGTGACACAGGGAGGGGCAGGGACTGGGGGAATGGGGGTTTTGGTCAGTTCCTCACAAGTTGGTTTCCTTCTTAGCTGTGGTGGGGGGCAGGGGGAGCATTCCTCACCCCCTTCCCCTGCTGCACCATGGGGTCCCACCCATGGCAGACAGTCCTCCACAATCTTCTCCAACATAAGTCCTTTGCTATGGAGCTTCAGCTCTTCACCGGCTGCCCCAGCACAGGTCACTGCTATGGGTGCAGTCATAAATCACAGACTGTCTCTGATTCTCAGGTTCAGACTGCTCCAGACTGGTCACCTACGGGGTCACAAGCCCCCTCCCCCCAGCAAACCTGCTCTGGCGTGGGTATCTCTCTCACTCGTCTCTGTGTCTCTGTCTCTCTCCATGGCTGCAAATACTGCCAGAGGCTCCAACACGGGTCACAGCACGTTCTGCATGTCTCCCCCTGCTCCAGCATGGAGCCTCTCCACGGGCTGCAGGTGTGGTCTGGGCCTTTTCCATGGGCTGTGGGGGGACACCCGCTCCACCATGGGTTTCTCCACAGGCAGCAGGAGCATCTTTCTCTGCAGGACCTGGGGCACCTCCTCTCTGCCTTCCTGGCCTTGGTGGCTGCACAGTTTCTTACACTTCTCATTTCCTTCTCTGGGGGCAAAAAGTGGCTTCTAGGTGTTTTTTTACTTCTTAACTGTGATTCCCAGAGGCACTGTGACCGTCTCTGATGGGCTCGGCCTTGGTCATCAATGACTCTGACCTTGAGCTGTCTGGTGTTTGCTCTGTGGGGCCTGGAGGAAGCTTCTTGCTGCTTCTTGCAGAAGCCACTCCTGCCGCCCATCCTTCTCTACCAGAACCCAGCCATGTAAAGCTACAACAATAACACAAATGCAATCTAAAAGTTTAGGACCAAGAATTTTCTTTTTGCAGACACTCTAGTCACTGGCCAATGATTCCACAATCTGAGAAAGCAGGTTATAAGCAATTCTCTTTTATGAATCAAAGGCAATAAGGGCATAGGTTATGATCTTCTGACAAGAAATTAATATTTTGATATATTAATCAGTCCCAAAAATGTACAGGCATTAATAGAACACTCTTACCTGCTGCTGGATGTGTACATAACTGACCAAACTAGCCTGCATTAGTATATAAAATAATGTTCAGGAATATTAATCTACAGTATTCAAATATATATATCTCCTAGTGCAGTCCTTGGCAAAGTTTTGACTTATGTTCAGTGAAGGATTTCCTGGTATGTTTGAACCTTAGCACAGACCAGGAAGTCCAATGGATGCAGCAAAACATGCAGCCAAAGCTGAAGTGTGGGTTCCTTCCAGTCCTTTCCATTGGCTGTGTGCATAGGGTCATCTCTGGGCAGACTGAATTTACTTTGCTTCTGTGTCCTAATGGATCTGCACAAGTAGATGTCTGGTGAAAGCCTAAAGATTCATCTGCCATTCACATCATTCAACTGGGAAGAGAAACATTAGAAAAGGACATTTTTAAGAGATGTAATTTATGTCCATCACTTCATCTTTTCCAAAGAGTTGTAACGTATCTACTTGTCCTATAATTTCAATATTTGAAGTTATGTCAATTAAAGCACATGCACAGAACTTTTTTGGCTTTTTTTTTTTATCTACTTCAAAACTCACTATAAACTGATGAGGGTTGTCTAAAAAGTGTGGATTCGTATGATGAACAACATCACTTTAATTAAGGAAAAAAACCTGACACACGCAGATGTAGAAATTAGCATGTAACTGTAGAAAAGTTACTGACTCTATATGGCATCACAAACCAAATGTTTAAATTGGGAGTAACTGACTGAGTTTTGGATGCATATATTGCTTGCACCCCAGTTGTACATTGGGGAAATTATGGTGCAAACTAGCCACTTTCCCCATTCACTAGTACCTACTGAGGAAAAGAAGGCACATACCAAAAAATGAAACTCAGTATAGCAAGTAGGTAGTGGTCTGTATAGACAGCAGAGTGATAAGGAGCTTCCTGTATGCTGCTGGCAAACATTCCAACAGTCTTTAGGTCACACAGGGAACATTACAAGTAGTTTGCATTTTCAGCATTTCATATCAAGGTGTGAGGACAGAAAAGGGCAATGAAATTATCAGATATTCCTGCTTCTGACACATCAAGACAGAATGTTTGATGCATGAGTCTGTACTCCTTTATTATTTATAACCACTGAACAAAAGAACCACCTACCAGATGTCTGCTGGAAATACAGTATAGCAGAGAGAAGAGAGTGTGTGGCAGATACCTTCCTGAAAGAGATGGTGAGTGAGCCAATTAGGGGAGGCATCCTCTGGACCTGTTGTTCATGAACAGAGTATGACCTGTAGGTGATGTGATGGTAGGAGGCTGTCTTGGGCATAGCAATCATGAAAATGAGTTTTCAATTTAGTAGAACTCTTACCTAGGACTTCTGGAGAGCAGACTTCGGCTGGTTTAAGAAACTGATTGTTAGAGTCCCTTGAGAGGCAGTCTTGAAGGGCAGGAGTCCAGAAAGGATGGACATTCTTCTAGAAATCATATGGGTGCAGGAGTAGGCCATCCCCATGTGCTGAAAGACAGACCATTGAAGAAAACAGGTGGACTGTTCTAGCTTTGGCTGGAACTAAAGAAAAAAGAAAAAAAAAGTTAATGGCCTTTGGAAGAAGGGGTAGGCAACCCAGGAAAACTACAAAGTTTATTCAGGGAGAAAAATCACAAGGGCCCAAACCCTACTAGAATATTATGTGTCTGTTTGTTTTAGGAACATAAAGAGGGCCAGGGGAGACTTCCCAGCCTTTACTGAATGTGCAGGGAAACATAGTGGCAAAAGATGAAAAGACTGAGGGACTTAATACCTTCCATGCCCTGTCCTACCCATCACCCATCCCTTCCACTCTCCTCTACACAAAGGCAAATTGCTGGCTCCTGGAAACTTGTTGTCCAATGGGACAGCACCTTCTCTGCACAGATGCTTCACAGAATGTCAACTCCTGACTTGCAGTACGTAGGGTTATGTTACCCCAGGTGCAAGATCTTCAATTTCTTTTGGTTCCTCTACACCCAAATCTCTAGCCTGTCCTGGTCTCACACCTGCTCAGCCTTCTGGTGTGTCAGAGACCAGTTTTGTATCATCAGCACTTTCTGAAGTTGCATTCCGTTCCCTCATCAGAATCATTGACAAACGTGTTGAGTAAGACTGAACCCAATATTAACCCTTAGGGCACACCACGGGCCACAGGCCTCCAACTAGACTCTGCACCAGTAAATTTCTTTCTTCTCTTTGAGTTTTTCCAGAAGCTCCTTGCTCATGTGTGCAGATCTCCTGGGTCCTTTGCTTAATTTTACTTTTTTGGATGTACCAATCTTGAACTAGGAAGAAGTGGTGCTTGAATACTGACAAATTCCCTTGGACCACTCCTTATCTTTAGGGCCCTAACCAAGAGGCCGAAGTTAGCTTTCCTGAAGCCCTGGGTTTTAAATTCTACTTATTGCCCTGCTCCTTCCAAACAGGATCATGAACTCCATTATTTCATGACCCTTGCAGCTAAGGCTGCCCCAGCCTTCACTTACCCAACCAATCCTTATTTGTTTCTAAGTACAAAGTCCAGCAGCACCCCTCTTCTCCAACAGATGTGTCAAAAAATTATCATCAGTGCTCTGTGGAAACCTGTTGGACTGTACTTGTCTGGTTGTGTTGACTTTCCAGAAAATATCATTGTGGGGGAAGTGACTCAAGAGAACCAGGGACTGTAATTTGAGGCTACATCCAGCTGTCTGTAGCAGGCCTCATTTATTTCTTCCTGATCAGGTGGCCTTTAGTAAATACTCCCAGCAGTGCTATCCATATTAGACTACCACTTAATTCTTAGTCATAAGCTTTCAGCTTGTTCTTCATCCATTCGTAGGCAGAGTTGGATACATTCCAGTTGCTCTCTGTAATGGTTTGGTCCCATCCTGCAATTCAGCACCATGCATCTGCTCACTCACTCCCCCACAGCAGTATGGGGGAGAGAACTGGAAGAGTGAAAGAGAGAGAACTCGTGGGCTGAGATAAAAACAGTTTAACAGGAAGATAGCGATAGTACATATTAATAATCTATACACAGACCAAGTGATGAACAGCACAATTTCTCTCCACCCAAAGTTGATGGCATATGAGACCCCCTCAGTTGCCACACAAGATCCCCAAAACGCCCGGCCTTTCAGCCCACATATGCAAATAAATCAAAACAAGGAACTCATTCACTGCTTCCCATTGGTAGGCAGGTGTTCAGCCATCACACCAAAGCTGATGCTGCACAGCTGCTCAGACCCCCCAGCTGCCTCACTAAGCCCTCAGCTCACCCTCCAGCTTTAAATAGAACATGACATCAGGATGTGGCTTGACCTCTTGCCTACCAGGGCATACTTAGCCTCCTGTCCACCAGGACTCACAGACCCCTTCCTGCAGGGCTGCTTTCCGTCCACTCTTCTCCCAATTTGTACTTGTGTCCAGCATTCATGCACCCTGGAAACAGAATCTGACATTTGGACTTGTTAAATTTCATCCCATTAAACAAAGCCAAATACTCATATCTATCTAGATCCTTCTAGAAGACTTCTTGTCCCTCAAGAGACTCAATACCTTCCAGTTTGGTATCATCACTGAACTTGTTAACAGTGCATTCAACTCCTGCATCCAGGTTATTGATAAAAATATTGACCAGACTGGCCTTAGAATTACATCCTGACAGAGACCACTAGTGAATTGTTCACTGCCAGATGTAACCCCATTCACTACTACCCTTTGAGTCCTGTCATTCAACCAGCTGTTCATCCACTACAGAGTGAATTCACTCTTCTCACAGTTTGACATTTTTTCAGAAGGTAAATCTTCAAGAAGAGTCCTGATGACAAGTTAGATCATGTATTTTGTTTCATCAGTACAGTTTTTCTCCAGGAATTCACATTTAGATTTGTTTCCTCTGCCAATGGCATTAACCTTTACAGCATGGTACGTCCCTGAGGAATCAGTCTACTATAGACAGCGGGTTCTATCAAAGTAAAATGATATAATAAGAGCAGAGGTACCAAGAGGTCTGAAGACATTGTTTTGTGCGTACCTCTGCCTCAGACTATCAATGCAATGTATGATGTACTCTACAGTAACAGGAATCCTCCACTGAAATTCTGTAGCCCTATTTATAACTATGCTCGCATAAGTAGTCAGCACTACAAAAATGATGCAGACATTGTCATCTAGAGCAAAAACCTTCTGTACAATTCTTTCATCCTGAAGCTTTGACACAGACTTCTTTTCCACACCAAGAACAATAATATCCTTCCCTCTTACTCTAGCCACAGTGGGGCCCTTCTTGACCACCACATGGGTATACTATATCTGGAAGAGATGTCCATCCAGGGAAAAGATGGTGATGGCCCAGTCATAGCTCATGAATGCTACCCATGCATCCCTGTGCGGCCAGAACCAGCTGCCTCCCTCAAAATACCATACTTACTCGCCTGTCCCCATTAATGCAGACATCCCATGAACAGAGACTTAGCTGATAAACCATTAACAGGGATCCCAGTTACTTCTCATAATCAAGAGAGAAAACAAAATCAATGCAAACATTTAACTTGTTCTAAGATGTGTCTCCATTTCCATTTTCCCTTTCCCTCACTACTGGATACAGAAAAAGCATAAGGAAACCATATGCCTAGTTCAGCTGTGTTCCTCAGGTTATGAGAGATGATTGTGATTATCAGTTTGATCATATATTAAACATTATTCTGGATCATATATTAAACATTAATAAGCTGATGAAGTGAATATTTTAAGTTGTTACAGCGGTAAGCATTTCTGGTGGAAAGCCAAGGATATTATTCCTTTCTGGCTTAATCTTGGCAATATATTTACTTTTCCCTTATTTCTTTTGTAGTAAGAAGTAGATACATTAAAACAGAACAGAACAATGCCAAATCCTTAGAATCATGCAGTCACATATGAGCAGAATCCAATTTTTATATTTGGTTGCTTATATATAAAGTCTGCAAGTACAGCAGTTGCAACAATGTGGGCAACAATAGAAGACTTGCATTAAAAAGTATGCAGTTGAATGTTATTCACTTGAATCACTCTAATTTCTATAAATGAAATATGAACAAGAAGATCATAGAATCATAGAATGTGTTAGGTTGGAAGGCATCTTTAATGGTCATCTAGTTCAAACACCCTGCAGTAAGCTGGGACATCTTCCCTAGATCAGGTTGCTCAGAGCCCCATCAAGCCTGACCTTGAATGTGTCCAGGGATGGGGCCTCCACTGCATCTCTGGGCAACCTGTTCCAGTGATATATCACCTTCATATTGAAGAATGGTTTCCTATTATCCAAAATAAATCTATGTTTTTCTAGTTTAAAACCATTGTCCATTGTCCTCTTGCTACATGTTTTCATGAACAGTTCTTCCTCAGCTTCCTTATAGACAGTTTTCTGGTTTTGGAAGGCTAATATAAGGTCCCCCTAGAACATTCTCTTCTCCAAGCTGAAAAACTCTTACTTTCACTATTCGAAGACATACTAATGTAGAAGTAATTGCACAGACGACTCCTATAGTAACAGGGAACAAGTTAAAGCTGCTTGCTAAAATACCTAATTAAGAAAAAAATCCAACCTCACACATCGCTCCCTGAAATTAACCCAAACATTTTTAAAAGTCTTATGCTAGGCAAGTTTTAGACTACAAAAGAAACCTTTCCTACAGGACAGTTATATAATGGAAGACATCCTTTGATTTCTTATTCTGGAAGAACTGCAGGCAGAGGGTGTAGGTCCCTCTCATGATACACATGAACTTGCCAGAAGCATGAAATCTAAGATGTAGAAGACTAGATAATTTGGTTGAGGCCTTTACTACTGAATAGGCTAATGACAGGACAAAAGTGGCTCATTCATTGCCACAGTAACCTTTACCTGGTGCAAACCAGAAAAAGTTGGATTAACATCACAGGAGTTGTTTGCTTATGCATCACTTGCCTGTCATTACACTGTCCCTCTGATGGATTATTCCATTAAGTGGGCCAGAAATAGCATTGACGTCACAAGTCACATCTGCTACTGCAATCATTTGCCTATCTACTATTTTCAGATGAGAAGGAAAAACCAAAAATGTTCATATTACACAAAGCATCACCAGTTATTTCCCTCAACCTCTTTAAAAAGATAGTGCAATAGTACACACACAAACTCTCAACAGCTCCTGCCAACTTGGTGGGGAATCATACTCTTCAGTTGAACTGTAGGAGGAAGTTCACAGACTGCTAACCTGAAAGTAAAAGCTTGCAAAGCTTTTAGCACAGACCTCCTACAAACTCATAGCTCACATCACCCCACGGCACACATTGTCACAACCTGCACTAGTGTAGAATGGGAAGGAGCAGACATGCAAGCTAAATGTAGATGGATGACAAAGGCTAAAATTTGAAACAGAACAATTGTCCAGATGGTAACTGAACAACAGAAGTAACTGTATGGATTATACACAGTTCAAAAGCCAGTATTTCAGAGGGATTCACTTGAAAGAGTATAAAAGCCTGTAACTGAACAAAGAGAGAAAATATTCACTGCTTTTTGAGACTCTTGAAGGAAAAGAAGTTCTTCTGTGTGCAAGGTATATAGATGTTTATAGCACAGTCAGGTTGAAAAGCTTCTTATCTTGTCGAGGTTTAGCTGGACAATTCAGACTTCTTCAGGTCCAAGATGTTTTGATAAATTTAAATCTGATCATTGATCTACTGGATCCTGTTCTATCCACGGTTGTCCCCATTTGCACCGTGTCTAATTGTTATTTGTTATCTGGTTAGAAATAGGTGAATAAAATAATGAAGTAACTATCACACTCAGGATTTTACATCAGAGAAGGGACTATATTACCCTCCATATGTTACAGGACTGGTGTTTTTAGCAGCAGAACACACAGCTCAAACGTGGTGATGGAGGAAAGCAAGAACTCTACTAAATTATCCACCTTCACTTACTGATTTCTCCACTGTTCTCCTTGGTTCTCTTTTCTTTAACATACTGTAGCACTATTACTCTTCTTCTTTAAGAATTAATGTTTTAAATCTGTACTTGATATTCCTGATGGAAACTAGGGAGCACTGAATGTACCATTCACACTTTCCTCCACCTTGTACTATGTCAAATATACCCTAGTTAATATTCCTGATAAAGGTCTACACTCTATCTAAAGAGTGGGAATATCTGACTTCCTTAAAATCTGACCATTAATAATATATTTGACACCAGATGTATTCACCATAACTTGTATTATTTGGGGTTTTATTGAACCCCACACAGGGGCATAAAGAAGAAAAAGAACACTCGGTAAGGGAAGATAGCGATGAAGGTAGAAAGTTGTTAGAAGTTTGCAAAATATGCAAGAAAGCCTCTATTTGTACACTACTTTTATTTCATAATAATTATTCAGATCTTCTTCACATGGTATTGGGTTTCATTCTTTGCAATCATACCCACTCTGATGACATTTACAGGGACTGTTTACAAGGACATGAAGTGATAGGGCAGAGTGTAATGGTTCTGAACTGAAGAAAGGGAGATTTATATTATATACTAGGAAGAAATTGTTAACTATGAGAGAGCTGAGGCAGAGGAATAGGTTCCCACAGAAGCTGTGGCTACCCATGGATCCCTGGCAGTGGTCAAGGCCAGGCCAGATGGGGTTTTGGGCAACCTGGTCTGGTGGAGGATATACCTGCCCATGCCAGGGGAAGGAAACTAGATGATCTTTGAGGTCTCTTCCAACCCAATCCAGTCTGTGATTCTATAACATTGCTAGGCAATAGTTGCTTCACAAAAGACAGCCATTTCAATGTTTTTATTCTGACAACACTGTGGCCTTATGCAGAGCAATCAGGATATGGTTCCAAATTGTCTTTTTTTGAATTGAAAACCTCTTTTGTGTTGTTTAGCACAGGATGATACCCAGATTTTTTTTTCCTTAAGGTGTGGGTTTTTTCCTTTTTTGTAAGAAATACAGTATTTTCAAGTCAATTGATATTTTCTCATTAAGTGGGAATTTCTATGCTCCTTACATTATTGATGCATTGCAGGAAAGTATCTGTCACAGTTGTGCCTTGCTATATTGAATCAAGTGACCTGACTTCTGAAAAGTTAAGTTACTTGAAAACTAAGTTTTTAATTTGTCTCCGAGGTCACAATCATCCAGTTATAGATCTGGCAAGAGCACACAGGAGGTTTAAATAGTTATACAAACATCTGGATTGAATTATTTGGGTCTTGGGATCAGAGTATTTGGAACCAACTTCCAAAGATCAATTCCAAACCTAATATTTTATGGTCTAGTTCTATATAAATTAATCAGTATTTTAAAAAATAATGATTCAAAACTATTTATAGATGTTCTGATAATCAAAAGAAGTAGCTATTCTTTATATTTTGATCCTATTTATGGTGTCACTACAAATTTCTTTATTTTATTGCTTGAATGTCACTGGTCGCTAAATGCTTAACTCAATTACCCCTGAATAGAGTACTATCTTATGTTTAATTAGCTCCTTGCATGCAGAAATGGCTTTGAAAGACAGATGGCTTAAAACCATAACAACCTACATGGAGAAATTACAACTATATTGTTGTCTACTACTTACATATCAGGCCACCTGTAAATGTCAGCATAATCCAAAGCTCAGTGCTTATTGTGTGATCTTGACCTACTTTCCTGACTATTCTTATTTCTAGCAAATATTTGGTCTTTTGACCCTGAGGATGATATAATGTTTATCTGGAGCAAATGAACAGAAGAGCATGCACTATAGTCTTGTTTGTATTTTACATATCATGCAAGATGAAATATAAAAATAAATACAATGAATGCACTGTTGATGATGTTTTGATACAAAGGGCTCCATTACTGCACTATCTCCAAAGTGCATTAAATTTTCCAGTGCCAAATAAAACAAAATATTGTAGTTTAAGAGTCTTGTTTTGTTAAGTGAAGATTCATTACACAATTGTGCTCAAGTGTATAACAAATTTGCAGTCCACCTAGGGTGTTTTTGAATAACTTCCTACCTTCACTTGAAGAATTGCTATGGAAGCCAGGAGGCAGAACATTACTGCTCATAAAATAGTTATTTATTTATTAATTGGTTTTATTATCTATTTTCCAATGTTGGCATTAAAAAAAAAAAAAAAAAGATGGTGGAAATCACAAAATTAATGTTAAACCCATAGAATCCCACACTGATTTGGGTTGGAAGGAACCTCAAAGACCATCTAGTTCCAACCTCCTGCTATGGCCAGGAACACCAAGCTGCCCAAAACCACATCCAATCTGGCCTTCAACACTCTCAGAGATCCAGAGCCATCCACAACTTCTCCGGACAGTCTGTACCAGTGCCTCACTACATTCATAGTTAAGTCTTTCTTTCTAAGGCCTAATCAAAATCTCCCCTTCTTCACTTTACTTCTATTACCCCTTATCCTGTTACTACCTGCCCTTGTAAACAGTCCCAGCTGCAATATCTTACAGGGGATGCCTCTGCAAGAAAGCTTTTTGTCTGAATTGTCTATCTATTGTAGAGATTTGTTATCACAGAATACCCCAAGCTGAAGTAACCCATAAAGATAGAGTCAAATTCCCCAATTCCCTGCTCCTTGCAGGACTACATAAATCTTACATGACTAAGACCAATGTCCAGACACTCCTTGAACTCCGTCAGATAGTGCCATGACCACTTCCTTTGGGAGCCTATTCCAGTGACCAGTCACTCTCTCAGTGAAGAACCGCTTCCAAGTGTCCAATATGAACTTCCTTTATACAGCCTCATCCCATTTACTTATGTCCTATTGACAGTCACCAGAGACAGGAGTTTAGCACTTCCCTCTCCACCACCCACCCAGACAAAGCTGGAGATTGCAATGAGGGCACCCCTCAGCATTTTTTTCCCTAAGTCGAACTAACTAAGTGACCTCAGCTGCTCTTTGCATGTCACGACCTCAAGGCCTTTCACCATCTTTGTTCCTCTCTCTGGACACACTCCAGTTGTTTGATGTCCTTTTCATATTGAGGTGCCCAAAATTGCACACTGTACCGAAGGTGGGACTATACCAATGCAATGCAGAGTGGGACAATCAATTGCCTTGACCATCTAGCTATGCTTTGCTTGATGCACCCCAGAACACAGTTGGTACTTTTTGGCTGCTAACTTTCATCAGCATAAACCCCCAAATCTCCTTCTATGAGGCTTTTCTCATTTCACCTGCAGTACTACACACTACAGAGTACACTTTAGCTCAAAACAGCTCCTTATGAAAATATATGGAAATCTTACCTCTCCTTTTTTCCGTTATTATCAGTAGAATTAGAAAAACTGAAAAAAAAAATAGAAAGAAAAAACCACAAACTTTTTATTTCAAAAGTATTA
Source organism: Laterallus jamaicensis coturniculus (assembly GCA_022605575.1). NCBI lineage: Eukaryota > Metazoa > Chordata > Aves > Gruiformes > Rallidae > Laterallus > Laterallus jamaicensis. The sequence continues at coordinate 3,791,529 of JAKCOX010000056.1, forward strand.
TTGCACGCCTTGGAAAACAAACATTTAAATGAAAAAATGAAGTTATGTGAAAATGAAGGAATAGGCTGGAAAACTTGTTATTTTGAGAGTTTCAGCATGTAGATTTATGGAACATTTAAATTCATCTTGGATTGAATTTTCTTTCTACATTTTTATTAAGATTCTTCTGAACATTACACGAGAATTGTGTGAATATGCAGGTGATCTACTGTACAATTTTGTGAATGGCTGTCTCTAACTGAGTTTCTAAATAGAATCTTTAGCTAGAGTCAAATTAGATTTGTGCTTTCAAGTCCTAAATAGGGATTGAACTTAACATTTGCAAACCCATTTCTCGATTACAACCTGTAAAAATTAATGCATTAACCATGTAATTGTGCATTAATTAAATATACTATGAGAAAACAACTCAACTGAATCTTGTACCTTGTACGAGTCATATCTGTTTCTTTTAGAGGTACTCTGAGTGATGATAACAAAGTCTCGTAATTCTTAATTCTATTTAAATATATGCTGAAGTAATATCTTACTACACTTCCTGAAACTGATATGTTTTCCATTTTGGCAAATACAGGTATGTAACACTAATGTGCTTCCAGTAACATACAGACACATTCCCTAAAGAAAACATGCATCAAGTAGGGGCAAAGTAGACAGAGACAGAGCAGCTCTGTTGTTTTCTAGTGTTAAAGGATATTTAGAATTTTGGCAGTAAGGTTACTGCCTGATAAATAACAGAAATGCACCAAAAGCTGAACTTTCTCCTTTGTAGAAGAAATTCATCAACGGGTTTATGGAAGAGCAAAGTAAAGTGCCAGCAGTTAGGCAAAAAGCAGTTCTTTGTGAGAGAAAAATCTGTATACCATATAAACATTGATTAGTTTGAAATATTTTTTCTCACTCTGTTTGATAGCCCTTTTATTTGGGGGATAGGGAGGCGGGAGTGGGAAGTTGTGTGAACATAAGGGTTTCGAATTTCTATAAGGAGATAATTTAGGAAAATATTTTCTAGTCTTTAAAATAGATGTCAAAACATAAACCTCTATCAATATCCTAGAAGTATCAACAAGTAAACTTTCTTCATTTTCTTTTTCTCCATATAGAAAATCTGAAACTTGATTTTTCTTTTGAGGGTTCATATTGAGAAAACAAACAAACAATTTCTAAACTTCTCATTTAAAAGTGTTCTGAAACATATGGGAAACCCTCGATCTGATTCCAGTCAATGCTTCATTATTGGTTATCAAAAAATTACTTTTTAATTGTTTATACTCTGAGGTAGACAGAGTTCTAACTCTGATTATAAAGTCCTATTGTACTCTTTAATCACTTCCACATGCTATTTACTTCTCATTATAAAACTCTCCTTTATTGATACAAACTAATATTTTGTTAGGAAATTAATTTAAATAGTAACATGTAAACTCTATTGGTTTATAGCCTCATGAAATACTGAGGTTACAGCTATTGTGAGATTACTAATCATATCCAAAACTGAGTTGTCTACTAATTAACTTTGAATATATCTAGCTACATTAATTTCTCAGGTGCCTCTATTGATTACAATATCCAAAGGCGATGAATTTCCTCCATTGATTGAGCTTCAAATCTGGAATAAAGACTACTAATGGCATGCATGATTCACTTGATTTCATTGGTAATATTAAAGCAACCTCTACTATGTATCTACTCTGTGTGGGAATTTATTTGCAACT